>OX467089.1:22153434-23380971 GCA_950106755.1 Climacium dendroides
AGAGAGGCTTGATTTCACACTAGATAAACAATCTTTTGCGAAGGGTTTCTGAACCTGCAACCATGCCATTTAGTTTGGGTACCTTTCCACCATCATCTGGTAGTTTAGGATTATCTCGGACTTGACACCAAGGGGTTGAAATTAAGTAAGTACCTACTCAATTTTTAAAGTTAAATTTGAATATTATGATGGAAGGATTATCCTCCTCCTATTTTAGGAATCAGAGCACCAATTCAGGGAGAAATAAAATCCTCTCCAGTGCAGAGTACACGATTTTATGGTGCCCCTGAATTAATCCAGAGTGGCTGCACTGATTTATCCTATTTGTGTTGAGCATCCTCAATGGCCCCCTGCAAACAGCCTGGCAAATTCTAGTCCTATGAAGAAGCCTGCTGTTTGGGAAAAAACAGCAGCTAGTTCAGAGTTAGTTGGTGGAATTGGGAAAAAAAATTGGTTAGTTGCAATTTGAAAAACATCTGAAAAATCTAGTGAAAAAATGTATAAAACTTCTACTTGGAGTAAAAATACAAAAACAAAAAACAATTCAATATGGGAATTAAAGGACAATAGTTGGTAAAACTCAAAAAAATACCACACAATGATGTTGCTTCATTGGAAGCTCTCTCCAGAAATGATGCATTTTAACTTGACCCCATTTTGACACTACTAGAAAATTTTGTATTTATGTTGTTTTGGTCGCGTTGATCCGATCAAAATCTGACTGAAATCTGTTGATTTCAACAGATTTCTGTCAGATTTTGACCGGATCAACACGACCAAAACAACAGAAAAATGAAATTTTCTAGTAGTGTGAGGGAACCTAGTTAATTTTCCTTTTTCCTCAAGAAAATATTAAAAATAAATATTAAATTAATTTTAACTTTTGATTGATGTAGAATTAGAACTTAAGCAAGATAAATGATTTTTAAAATAGAGGCTATAGCAAATCATATCTATGAAAGGAAAATTAAACCCATTGTAGTGGTGGTTATTTATTCTTCATTTCTTCTAAAATTAACCCCCTAAGGACCAAGGAGCCTACTTTGACCTTTTTGCTCGCCTTTTTGAGAACTTGGGTAGTCACTCTATTGACTTCATAATTTGGAATTTTTTCATGAATTTTTTAGGATGGATACTCCTCATTAGAATTTACGTGTAAAGTCATGTTTTATGACATTCCAATAAATATTACAAAAGTAAGAAGGATTTTTTGACTTTTTCAATTTCAAAGTCAAATTGGCCAGCAAAAAATGTATACTAAGAAACTATTAATTAAATTTTGTTTTTTTTGTGGATTGATAACTATTAAAAAAAATTGACCCATTGAATTCCAAATAATGCATGAGGTAAAGTTATGAGGAGTTTTATTTTCTAAGCAATGAGGTAGAAAAAACATATGAAGTCATCTTTTGCTTTTAATTTTGAAAATTTTCAGATAAAAATAAAAATAAATGATATTAATTGTTTACTAGAACATTTTCACTATTGGAATTAATAATTTTCAGATTCTTCCAAAAGTGATTAGCATATTGGTTTTATATTTCATTCACTAACAACCTCCACTTTACAATTTTTTTAAGAATGAACATGAAAGTTTTTTTGGTTAAATATTTTAATGTATATTTTCAACCCATTTTTCAAACTATTGAATAAAATGCACAAGATATAGGACATATATGTTTTTTCTAAAAATGTAGAAAGCCAAAACTTAACCTTTTAGAAGTGTTAAAAAAGTCTACATTTTGAAGTTTAGGCACATTGAACTTGCAATTGGTGGGGATATTCACTTTAAAATTTTGAAACAATGTATTTGAACACATTAACCAAAGGATCCTATAGTTGGATTTGTTAAAAAATAAGGTTATAAAATGTCAAGTATTTCTCCACCAAATTTCAAAAGTGATATAAAAGTGGAACATATCCAAATAAATTTTGCAATGTATAGATGTGTAGAAAGAAATGACAATATGTTAGGCTTATCTACGAACAAAATTCCCATCTCATACTTTGAAATTAGAAGAATTCCAACAATGGATGCCAAGATATACTTGTTTTTCTTCATAAGCACAAAAAAAAGTTATGAAAGAAAAATCTTTAATTCCTATAGAAATTCAAAGGACAATGTGATCAACCAAGTTCCTATAACATTAGTTACCATTGCAAAAAAGTCCCTTTTTTATTCCTTACATTTGTTCGCATGAGTTCCCATCAACGAGAACTTTTTTTTCCCATATGTTATCTAAATTAAAAATGCTACTTTTATCATGTTTCCATCATCAGATACTTTGGTCCTTTATTTAGTTGCCCGGCAGCTGCTGCCCTCTCCAAAGTCAAGTGAGATTCCCATAAATTCCCATATCTACGTAGATTCCTTACAAAATTTGAACTAAACTGTTTAGAACATCTCCAATCGTCTTGCATTTTGGATGACTTATTTGTTGAGACTTGCAAATTTGCCCCACATGTCCTGTATTTTGGATGACTAGTAGGTTGGATCGGCCTGCAAATGGACTTTGACTTTCAAATGTGGTTCATTTTGGAGGCTAGCTCCCAGTTGGCAAAGGGACAAGTCGAATAGCTAAAGTCAAAAGAGGCGTGCATATTGGCCACATGTGCAAGAAACCGCAAGAATTTTCATCCAAAAACGGAGATTCGAGGATATTAAAAGGGGGTGGGCCAAGCTAACTGGGTTGCCATGCTAATAGTTTTAGCTAGAAGTGCAATACTAGCTCCGCCTTCTTGACCTCGCATCGCTTGCAAACTAGATGGCCCCCATTTTGCAAGTAAAATCACCCCCCCCCCAAAATGCAAAACAAGTGGTGATGCTCTTATAACTTTTAGACCATGAGTCCAATGTCAATGAAAATTATATTCCCGTAAAACACTTGAAAATTTGCATCCTAATTAGAAAATTCAAAAAATTCAAAAAATCAAATTGGAGATTGAGAAATCATGGGGAAACTTAGGCCATTCAGGGCCTCAATTATTAGTTAACCCTTGAACAACGAGCTGGTCACCGTGGAAATCATCTGTTTGAGTACTGTGTGAATTGTTGGCTTAAAAAAAAAATGATTAAAGCACTCACTGGGAGACAAGCTATTGTAGAAGACATTTCCTTTTCCCACAAAATTTGGAGGATGAATAATTGCATTGACTTTTGTCGTGCATGGAGAGATTATTTGTCATTCCTAGGCCGAAAAACGTCCTCGGCATCATTTAAGGGTTAAAGAAATTTCCTAAAAAGCAGACCAAAGATTTGAGATCGTGGACTTCGTCGGTCTCCGAGGTAAACACTTGGGCAACTGAGGCTCTCAAGATAGCACAGCAGGTGGAGGTTATAGCTGAGTAATAGCACGGTAACCATGCTTTTCCAAACGATGACTACCTTCGTTCAGTTGTGCTTCTCTTTGCATGCATGAAAGGTGTTTTTTGCAGACTTTTTTCTGGCTTCAAAGCTTGCTTGGCAGCTGCCTGGACGAAGCCTGAAGTTCGGTGCAGGCAGTCCACTACAGTCTGTGATGATTTGCAGTGCTATAACCCCTCAATGCCCGAGGCACCAACTTCTGGTGCCGACAAGACTTTGAAGTTAAAAATAAGACCCTATTAAGTTGTTGCTATTTTTATTCAATTGTTTTTTTCGACAAATTCTTTTTGAAGTCTAGTTTTAGCATCAAAAATCCGGTTTTGAAAATGCATGATTACGATTTTTCTATTCTGGATTTTGTGTAAGGGTGGTCCATTGCAATCTTGACTTTCCGTAGTGCGGAGGGCTCTTGGAAATGAAATGAGCCTCAAGTACACTAGATCTTGGAGGAGAAATCACATTAGAAATTTATTTTAAGAAAAAATTGTGGAGTGGATTTTGAGAAGCCATAAACTTGATTGGAGTTATGCATGTTAGGCCCTTCAACCTCATTTTTTTTTGGTGACTAATTTTTTAGATTTGATATGCAAAAGGAGAGTTGAAAGATTTTTGTAGGTTTAACACCGTCACAATCAAATGTTATAATCTTACAATCCATAAGTGATTATCATATTGTTGTGTTTTCTTTCCCTATGTGATCTCTAACTTGTCTAGTTTGAATTTGTATGGTTACAATTCAAAAAAAATTGATACAACTTATCAAAATGTTGGCTTTTTGTTCAATTTAGAGCAAATTCCAAGAAGCTCCAAAGAGGCCTTGGGTATTTAGGGGATAATTGCGAAGGGGAGAATGAATAATCCATGCACCAATGGATTGAACTATTGAAGTGGAAAACAAATTTCAAGTTTTTCAAAACCAGATTTTCATCACTAGAGAGGCCTCCTAGGTTTGGTTAATAATGTTTTGTTAATGTGTTTAGAGCATGGCCATTGTGGCCCATTAGAGCTAACTTGGATGGCTCTTGGTGGACGCTTGCACATTTTTGACCTCCACTGTGATTTTTGCAATGGTTACTTTTGAAGTGGCCATGTAAAAAATGAAAGTGGACACTCAAGAGTAGTGAGCCCTTATAGTGATGCACAACTACAAATTTTGGAGAATCTCGTCATCATATTTTATTTGAGCATGGCAGTAAAGAGAGGTGCAATACACAAACGACAATACAAGCTAGTGCTGAAGAACTAGTAGGCAAGACATGTTGCCCACCCCAAATGCATGGAGGTGGGGTCATTGTGTTGCAAGTGGGAGCAAAGTGAGGGATGGTGGGAATTTGCAACCACCTCCCTAGACTCAATCGTACAAGGGGCCATTCAATCTATTCTCATGGTTGTCATACTAGACAAGTTACTATTCATTTTTCGTCCTGTAGGACAAGTTACTATTCATCAAATGTACTTGAGAGATACATTTGATGAATAGTAACTCGTCCTATAGGACAAGAAATGAATAATAACTTGTCCAATATGACAACCATGACTATTCTGGCACTTTAGATTGAGTAGGTCACAATGGTCATGCTCTTACATTTCTATGGTTGTCATACTAGAGAAGTTACTATTCGTTTCTTGTCCTATAGGACGAGTTAGTATTCATCAAATGTACCTCTCAAGTACATTTGATGAATAGTAACTCGTCCTACAGGACGAAAAATGAATAGTAATTTGTCCAGTATGACAACCATGTACATTTCTAACTATAGGGAGGGAGAAAAGAAGAAGGATAACCCTAATTTAAAAAATTAGTGTGAATGGAGCATATGTTGGAAACGACTCAACTCTTTAAGAATCATAAATTTAGAAGATGATGACAAAAGAATTGACATGTTCCTTCCCCGAAGAAATTTTGAGGTCCTTATATGAAGACGAGTTCATTTTGACTATGATGATAAACACCCTATCAATGCCTAGGCTTAGAGCCTTTGAGAAAATGTAAGATATCTCCTTATGACAAGACTTTTAAGGTATTCATACAATCCACCAATCCCCACCATGGTCTCAACCATGGTGGAATATTAAATTATTAGGTTGTTACTTTTTATTTGGTAGAGCAATAGAGAACTTGGAATGCATGCATGTAATTAAAAAATAGATAAACCAATCCATGTAGTGAATTTATGTTCATTCCTTAAATCTTCTTTAAAAAAGAAAATTTTCATCCAAATATTGGCACACGTAATACTTTTTGTAGAAGAACATCGTGAGTCTACCCATTAGTTTTTTAGTCAATCACAATAGGATACAATCCTGACAACAATTCCAAAATAAAAATTAAGGTGTGACCACCCATTAGTGATCGAATAAGCAATTGCAAACATGATGTGGAGTATAGGAAGGCAAAGGAAATATTTCTATAGGTGAAGAGATAAGATTGCTGAAAGTTTTGTAATTTTATCAGTCGAAGTGAATTCATAGTGAATTTTGGAAGGCAAAAATTGAGTTGGATACATGTCCAATGTGTAGGCTGTTCTAAAATTGCTCATTTAAGAGATTACATCTTGTTCACTCTAGTACCCCAAATCAAGCAAATGTGTCGAGAACAAAATGAAGGAATTGATGGTAGAAAATCAAGAACCCATGTTTGGAAATGAGTCCCAGCCTGTGTTCCATTTTTGCCACCCTTTTCATTGCCAATGGGGTGCTGGTTGGTAATGGGTGGCTCTACCTTAGCTTCCATCAACCAAGGCTAGACCTCACCTCGTTTTGTGGTTAATATGGTGCAAAAACTCCATTTTTTTCACCAGACAAACAAATAACTTAGGTAAAAATCTGCCCAATATCATACAGTTGGTTTTTGACCCCTCTTAAACAATTGTCCCGGGTCCTTGATTCCAAATATAAACTCAAACCTTTATTTATTTTTTAGTAAAGAAAAAGAAAAAAAGAAAAAAAGAAAAAGAAAAAAAGAAAAAGAAAGTCATACCGTTTTCCCGTGGGGTAAGAATTCCGCAAGACCTGATGACGGAGGCCTATAGCCCTGGCTCTTCCATCCTTGCATAGCAATCAGTTCCGGTTTCTTTGCAAGTGAATCCTAAATTCTTACAATTTCCAGATAAACCTTCCTTCAGTTCGTCGGAGTTCCGACTTTCACACTTTAGCCTTTGCTCTCGTCCCAGCAGCATCTTATTATTATCACCATCGAAACGGAGTGATTTCATGATGATTTCATCAATATTACCGCCGCACTTTCTGATCAAACCCCCGCCTACTAAATTAGCAAACCGGGGGAAAGCATGCATGATCACACGGCCATTGACGGATTCACCCCCACAAAAACCGACCCTTTCTTCTTTGCAAACAATTTGCATGACGGACGGAAGTCCCAAACGGAACCCACACACAACAGTCGTCCTGTTCCGTCAATCATCGAAACCTTCGCAGTCAGTACAGTAATACGGAGTCCAAAGCTTCGATCAAGTCAGTATCAAGTCAGTTGAAGGGCAACAGACGAGAAGAACCGGCAACTAGTTCAAAGTTAGCCGATCTGCCGATGAATTGGAAAAAAACCCGGTTGCAATTGGAAAACATCGGCGAAAAAACCGGCGAAAAAATCTATTAAATTTCTATTTTTTTAAAGTATAAAAGAACCGGACTCAGTACAGTACTTGAAAAATTAAACTGTTTCAAAACTGGTTCCATTGGGGTATTGAGGCGGTGAAACTCAGAAAGCTTCAGTTCCAGTGTGACGGACCGATCGACGGGGTTCTAGCATGTTGATCCACGGCGAATCCTCCGTCCACGCGATTCCCCAAGGGAAGGAGACTTTGCGACGGAAGTTGCGATGGATATGCAGCCAAAGCTAAACTTAACGTAACGAGGATGGGTTTGCAAAACTTCCGAACATTCATCAGTTGGGCAACTGAACTTCGATCGATGCAGACACGGTTGCTCTGTAACATAATAAGTTCAGTTCTGCCCACCCGAGTTAGTCGTGGACCCGAGTTGTGGACCCAAGTTGTGGACTCCGAAAGCCACTGACACGCTTTTGTTGATGATTCGTATTTCAAAATTAAAAGGATGGATCATTCATGGAGCTGATGATATTGTTCTTTTTTTTGTTATTGTTCTTTTTTAAGTACGTACGTAAAAGGTTTTAGAGAGCGCCGAGGGGCCCGGGATGGGAGTTCTTACGCTACAGTTCGGATAAGATAGGGCTGATTCTTAATGCAGGTTTTATGAATGATGGAGGTTATTAGTTTACGAAATTTTTGAAAGGAATGTTCGATTTTAGAAATGGTGCAGGGTTTACTAGCTGGCTAGAATTTCGGTAACGTACTGACAGTTCGTAACACGGTTTCGAGTATTTACTGCAGGGGCTACAGTACCGGAATCTTGTCCATGAGCGGGCCTGGAATCACTCGAGGGAGAAATCTTCAAATTTACAAATGGATTTCCACCGCGAATCTTTCAAATTCTGCTCCGTCATGTTTGACTTTACTTGCTGGACTGCTGGAGAGTGGATACTGTATGAAGGTGCTCTGAGTGGGCCTCCGTCATGGTTCGTGTTTGTTTTCTAAAAAAATGAATTTTAATACAATATTTTAGTGCTCTCAACTTGATTTAATAAATCTGCACCTACTGCACCAAAATAAGTTAATTCCGCTATACTAAAATCGGTAAATAGTGTTGGCTACACTAATTGTCAACGATAACACTAATTGTGATTTGCAAGGTTAGTGTTAGAACATTATTTATCCATTCTAACACTATTTTAGTTTTATAGTAAAATTTGGTCATTTCAACATTTTTACAAGAGTGCATTTAGTGTTAGATGGGAACAAAATATAGAAGTTGGAATGGTAATATAATAAGTTAAGGCTTTGATTCAGTTCACTACAATACTAATTATCACCCAACATTATTTACCAATTTTAGTGTAGTAAGAGCACACTCATTTGGGAATTTGAAAATTTGGGATTTCAAGGAATAAGCACCCCAAATTGTCACTTTTCCTGGTTTTACAGTCTGCTTAGGTCTAAATTAATTTAATTTTTAAAAAATGGGGTTACAAAAATCTCAAAGGATATTGAAGCCCAAGTCGTTCATAATTTTTGTGACACTCGTATAATATTTTGTGAATTTTCAAAGCTAAAAGTATTGGATAACTATTCATGCCACTAGACTCCCTTAACTCCTAAAGGACCACTTGAGGGTAGTTTAGATATTCAAAATTATTAAGATGTATTATAAAATACAACTTAGAATAATAGTTTAATGATGATTTTCAAACAATAGTTGTAAAATATGATTTACAAATCACATCTATACAAACAGATCAACTAATACACAAACCAATATTTTTCTATAATATTTGAAGCCAAAATTGAATATTCCTTTGAAATTGATTGTAGATTGAATATTTTCATTTTTACCAAAAAATTCCCTCTAAACTCAAAATGTTAACTTGTTAAGTTCTAATCATAGAATGAAATATAGATTTAATACAAGAATCTTCAAATAAATTGATGATTGGATGAAAAAAATGCATTTTGGCATGCTTGGAATGTGTTTGCATTCATTCGTTGGTTGAAATTTGAACACTTGGTCCTTTAGGGATTAAACAACCACCCTTGAATGACGAAATGCTCCAATTTCCATTGGTTGCTCTTGAATATTTGTGGAGGTTTTGGATGAAAGAAGGTGGCCATCCAAATGTAAATAGAATGAAATTAGAAAAATGGTAGAATTAGATGCAACTTCCTTACACGAGCCACATTCATCCCTACAAAGGCTCAAAAATTTTGCAAAAATTTGAGAAAGACAAATAATAGTACAATGATTGATTTGACAATTTTTAGTTTGCAGGCAACCAAGAGTGATCATACAAAGAAAACAACATTTGAAGTTCTCTTATTATCCTTATAAAGTTATAATTATCTTTTACAAAATTTAAATTTTTTTATTATCATACTACTATCATACTATACTATTAAAATCACAAGGCCTTCCATAATATTACATTTTTACACTATGTGATAATACAGAGATCCCATCCCTCTGTAATATTACATTTCTAAACAATGTGATATTACAGAGTTTTAACAGCCATTTTACCTCTATAATATCACACATTGTAAAAATATGATATTACAGAGGTATAGTGATATTATGTGAAGATTTCATATTTCTTGTCTTCACACTTCATTTTACTTTTACAATTTTATGATTTTCTAAGCTTTGAATATTCTCGATTCTAATGTTTTTTTTCTTACTACCAAAATTATTTGAAGCTTTGTTAGATTGAAGCAATTTTGGATACTACAACAAAGTATTTACAAAGTCTTTGCATTTCAATTCTTCAATTTTGGTCACCATTGTTTGTGAGTGAAGAAATTTATCAAGTAGTAGTGTCCTTGCAATGTTTTCATGTTTGCAAAGATTTTTTTGTGAAAAATTATGATATAAAGATTTTCTTTAATTACTTTGTATTGCGCAATATATGTATTTTCAAAGAATATTGTCTAAAGATGTCAATATTTTCATTTAAAGAAACTTTAAACAACTGCTAGTTATTTTTTTTTTAAATTCTAAAATCATGTGGAAATCTTAGCGATTCATCATTCACCATTTTCAATTTCCATTGAAATGCTTAGTTAAAAAATACTGAAAGTTAATTTATTATTATTTAAATTATTAAAAAAAATAACTCACCAATGTTTGAAATTTTTTGGAATCGTAGGTGATTTAGCTTAACCCTTAAAGGACAACATGGTGACTTTGGAATAATCATCAGTTTTCATGACCGTATGAATCATTGGCTTAAAAAATTGCAAAAGCATTCATTGGAAGTTAAAATACTATACCGGACCTCCCCTTTCCATACAAAATTCTGAGGATGAATAGTTGCACTTCTATCCTTCACAGAGAGATTCTTTGTCATCCATTGGACGCCAAACGTCCACCTCGTCGTTTAAGGGTTAAGGCAGGCACCTCCAAACGCACCACTAATCCAAATCCACCATCATCATTCTAAGTACGTCTCCAAAATCAATATGTACTTGTTTGGAAGAAAGGACAATAAAACCTCGACCCAAATAAACTTTGACCCTTCATAACTTTTGCATATGGTATCCAAATGTCACGTTCTTTGGTGCGTTGGAACCTCCTTTCCACTTGCTTACAATAAAATATGATAGCTTACAATCTCATACAATAGTTAATAGTAGCTTCGCATCGTTTTTGGTGCCTTTTTGACGTGATCATGATCGATTGCCTGCGTTCCAGCAAACGTTTGCAAAATTAATGCCGTTCAGTTTCAGCCGTTTGGCATGACTGCTTGGAAAAGGAGTGAAGAACTAATGCGAGGCTACTGTTTATTCCATAATAAAAAGTAGGGAATAAACAGTAACCTCGCATTAGTTCTTCCATATAAAAATGGAAAACTTCCACCTCATCAAATACAACTGATAGACGGAATAACTGACTGGCATTAAATTCAAGCCGTAAGCGTAAGTTGAAGCTGACCTCTAGAAGCTCTCCTTCCATTGTTGTCAACGGTGGGCAAGTTTTAATTCACAGTTGTAAGGTGAAAACACCCAAACTGACAGTCAAAAGGAAGCAATTCAGAACAGCTGGAGGCACTTTTTTTTTAAGAAAATAAGAATAATTTTGTAGTACTGGCAATTGAAAATCATGAATTTTCAAAAAAAAAATTATAATTTTTGGAAGAGAAATGTAATTACTATGAATTTTCAAAGTGGAACTCCCTAGATGTCACTCAAACTGTCACATAGCTTGATCATAGTGCTGAAATCTAGAGAATTAACAATCAACCAATTCTTGGTAACCAAGTTTGAGTGGGTTGCTACTTAAAATGTGGATGAAGAGTTAGTCGTTAAAAAACAAATTATTTACTCGACAACTAGAATTCAACCCATACATTGGGCTTTGTGATGAAAGTGATGGAATTTTTTATTTAATATTGATGAAAATTCTGAATTCATATTTGGAGTCAAAGATCCCATAGGAATTCTACGAATTTAGGATACATAGAATTAACCACCTAAATGGCTTAGCGTATGGATTGGTTCTTGGGAGTTGATGGAGTTGATACAATTTTAAGATTTCTACCTTAGTTTGGCCTTTGAGGACAAATGTAAAATTTGATTTAATATTGAGGATGCTTATTTTAGCATCTTTTACTATATACTACCTAATTTGGATTCATTTGAGTCCAAACATGTATAAAAAATTTCTAATGTACTCCAATGATGGAAAGAAATTTATAAGTATTTGTGCTTTCTTCCTAGATGCAACATTTGGACTTTGTAGTTGGGCATCCTGATGAAGATGGGCCTTGCATTGATAAATGGTATGTTTGTAATGAGTGTGTGGAAGTTCAAGTAGGTTGCTACTAAAAAACAAGCCTATGATAGTAAGATGAAGCCTTGTATTGACAAAAGTTTCATCTATAGTTATAAAATCATGATTTAGACCACGTGTCGATCTTAAAGTATATTTTCTATTAGCAATTTAGTGAAGCTTCAAATTTAAAGACATTTTATCATCATTGAATTTTTTAAGCTAATAAATGATATATCCTCCAATTTATTCAATAATGTTTCAAACGTTGAAAATAAATCTAAGTCAAGACATGTTGAAATGAAGTTTATG
Organism: Climacium dendroides; assembly: GCA_950106755.1. Lineage (NCBI taxonomy): Eukaryota > Viridiplantae > Streptophyta > Bryopsida > Hypnales > Climaciaceae > Climacium > Climacium dendroides. The sequence continues at coordinate 22,165,469 of OX467089.1, forward strand.
AAAACCATCAACTTGACTGAATGTGATTTGACTTTTATTGTTTCAAGAAAAACAAAAAAACATATTTATCAATTTGGATGTGTCTAATTAACTTCTAAATGCCCAATCAACTATTTATGGTTGCAACCATTAGAATAAAAATAGGGCCTTAAGCTCGACCTTAGGAGGGTCATCAAACATTGGACTAGTAGTGCAGAAAGTGCAAATACAAAAATGTATTTTTTTTTTTCACTTTTTGCATTATTGTTGTATGGTTAGGTGGCCCTTTTCAGGCCTTATTCTTTTTCTAATGCCAACTTAAGAGACTTCTTGGATCTCTAAAAAAACTCCACAATATTTTATATTTTCTTCATGATTATAGTTCATTAAGTTGTCTTTCTAGTTTCCTTAGTTGAATTTTTTTTTGATTTGGACAAAAACTTTGCCTTGTGTGATTTTTCAAAGTCAAACACTATAAAAGATGCTCACAACAGATTACATGGAAGAAAACCTAGCCAATCAATGATCATTCCAAGAATAAAATTTTAGAGGTGGGTAAGTGGATAAAGGAATGATTGGTTGGAGTATATAATGAATGGTCAAGGTCAAGTGAAATTTATGTTTTCCCATATACTTTGTTTTACTACAGCTTTACAAGGCTCTAGAAACAATCAAGATTCCATTGCTCCAATCCTTGTGAAATTGGCAGGCATGTTTTTAACTACTCATAAGTGCATTTGGTCAAAAACGACAAACTCTTCTTTTGTGAAAAATTTGAGATATAAACCTCTATAGTAATTTTTCTTAGAGACAAAAAACTATTGTTTTTTCTTGGAAAACTTAAATTTAACTGAAGAAATTTCAAAATCCATGCTAACAATGTTGTTGAAAGTTAAAAGGTAGAGTAATTTGATAGTGGTGATCAAGACCTTGAAGTTCAATTTTTCAAAAATTGATTGCAAAAATAAAAATAAATAAAAATAGTCATTTACAAAACAACAATTTAGAGGTGATTCAAAAGATCCCTAGATGGACAAATGGGCAATTTCGTTAAAATGGAAAAATTCCATTGTTTTGGTAGTTTAATAGTTTAGAGTGGGCTGTCTAAAGTGTACAAATGTCATAGATGTTTGAAATTTATACCATTCTTAGATATGTGAAATCTACATCAGTACATCTATACTAGATGTCACTTTTACAATTCATATTGTGCAGTCTAAAATCTATAGTAGTCATAGTTTTTTAAATCTATAAAAGTCCAATATTACTAAAAACTATAACTATCCTAAATGTCACTTTTACAATTCAAAGTGGGCAGTTTGAAAATGGCATATAGAATGCCGCCATTTTAACAAAATTCCCCATACAAGTAGTAGTTAGCCACTTAATCCTAGCTTAAAAGAGAAAAGGACATAATTTGAGGTTCTGGGAGGGATACTCAAGCTTGGATTTCAAAATCTTTCTTAAATGGACATTATGTAGCTTCTACCCTCCTCAAGGCCATGGGTAACCTCCAAGCCAATACTCAAATTCTTTTTTTTTTAATCAAACTTTCCAATGCAAAAACTACAAGTTCAAATTGTGATTCAAAATCAAAGGCTTAGATTGACAGACGCATATTGTAAAGACAAAGTCACCAAGCAAATGATCCATACCTTAAGTTAGGGTGATTGTTTTGTTTTGTTTATTACGATGAGAACCATGAGATCTCTTAAACCATACATCCCCTGATCATGTTCTTTGTACCGTCAAAAAACTCTTTATAAGTAGAGGTGCATGGGCTATGTTTCGTGGTGTTTGAACCTACAGTGTGAAAGTATTGGATTTCAAAAAAAAATTATGAATTGAAAATTCAAAAAATTACTTTTACTTTACTTTTATTTTGGTTGTGGCAACTGCACAAGTATCAAGGAAGTTTACATGTAGTTGAGTTCAGGAGGAGTTTTCCTGTTAAGGGTTAAAAGGTCTCGAGTGTGAATCGTTCCCCTCCGATATAAAAGAGTCTTTTCGCCTTTTGACTTTAAAGGCAAGCCGACGGGCCTCTCCGCGCAGCAGGCAAGGGGCAGCTAAATCCTCTGCCCAGTCGTCACCCAACCCCTCGTGGCGGGGACGACGACCCACGCGGAGAAGAGCCAGGCAGCTCATTAAGTTACCAGGCAAGTCTCGGCGGCACCACAGCCAACAGTGTAGTCTTCTTCCTCGCCAGACTTTACCGGCACCGTAGCGTGATAGCCGCAAGAACGCAAACTTCTACAGTAGTCCCGCTAGCCCCGCATCCATCGCTGCCATCGCTAAATCCCTCCGTACCTTCCCCGCAAACCCCTGCACGAACGGCGGACCGCCACTGCCGAGCCCACTGCCTACTCCCACACGCACTCGCCTTCATAAACCTCTCTTCCCCCCTCACAATCTCCGAATACTGCCTGCTCTTGCCAGAGCCAGACAGTTGCTGTGGCAACTCCACAGCCCACCCCTAAGTTCACTCTCCCAGTTCTAGCCAGAGCCGCATTCTCATTTCTAGATTCAGTCTAAGGTGCTAGATCCACTGTCACGGTCGTACGTGATGCAGAGGTTGATATAGAGTGCGTGTCTAGCAATATTTTGTGCTTCTGAGCTCCTACGGTAGTGCAGATTGAGGCTTTTCTTTCCATCTACAGCTTGTTTCTTCGGATTGGACACTTCAACGGTGCATTTGTGCATTGACAGGGATCGACGAGATTTCGACCCGACTGGACTGGACTGGTTTCTGGGTGATTTGTGAAAATGGCTTCGACTGCGCAATGTATGGTGCTTTTGGTGTGCATGGGTTTGGTAGTCTCAAGCCAAGCCGACCTCCCCACAGACTTCGACTCGTACAACTCGCAAGGCGTCTCGTTTCAGCCGGACGGTAGGGGTGTGACGCTCTCCCTTCTCAATGGACAGACGGCTTGCGGGATGGGATCGAAGGGGGCTTGGTTGTTCGGCACCTTCGGGGCGTGGATCAAGCTTCCCGCTGGAAACGCCGCAGGTACCGTGGCGACTTTCTACATGTCGTCTCCGTTCCCGCAACAATGTGAGTTCGACTTCGAGTTTCTCGGTCACAATGTTGGTGGCAAGAGGAAGATTCACACCAACGTCTTTGTTGATGGAAAGGGAGGACGCGAGCAGCAGATCTACTTTCCAGGAGACTTCGACCCCACGGCGGACTTCCATTACTACTCGTTTGATTGGCATGAGGACCAGGTACTGTATTACTTTTCTAATCTTGCATCAATAAGCACAGTTGTGTACCGGTAGTGTCTTTCTCTGGAAATCCATGAATATTCCAACCAGAATGTTAGCGCTGAGAGAGCGACATTGTGTACTAACTGTACCTATAATTAGTCACTGCGGTCTTGAATATCTCTTCTCTCAAGAGGACATTCTAGTAGTGTTTCTGTTTTCGCTGTGAAAGCCAAAAGAGACTGGATGTTTCTGTTTTCGCTACTTGTAAATTTTTTTCTGTTTAAAAATTTCTGCAATGTTTTGCAACAATGTGAAGTGCAGGAGATTCCTTGCCTTAATCGGTACATCATTTAATATTGGTATTTGGAGGGCTCTGTTTCCCGAAACTGCAATGTATTGATTTTTTTAGCGATTCTGTTTTGCCAAAATGTCTGAATCTCCCGATGCACTGGATGTTCCACAGTTGGTGTTTTATGTCGACTGGAAGCCTATCCGTCAATTCAAGAACCTGAAAGACCATGTGGTCAACGGCACCTACTGCGACAGCAAGGCCATGAGCATCTACCTCTCCATCTGGGACGGCAGCAGCTGGGCCACCGATGGCGGCAGCCTCAAGATCGACTGGTCTCAATCTCCCTTCAACTGCTACTACGACAATTTCAGCTTAGACGGATGCGCAGTTCCTGACCCCAGTTATATCTCCGCTTGCCGGAGTGATCCTCACGCCACTCCGACACCGTTTTCCCCTGAGCAATACGCCTATCTGCAGAGTATCAGGAGCAATGAGACTTTGGTGAAGTACAACTACTGCACCGATTATGCCCGCTACCCGAATCTGAATGAGGATTACCCGGAGTGCGCTTACAATGCTATGTAAACGCTTGTGGATTGTGACTCATCAATTGTCCGGTTACAATGCTTTGTTGTTGGAGTAGAGGAGTGTAAAGTAGTCGAATTTGCAGAGGGTAGGCTGAGAGAATTCTTTTGATTGGTCCCTGTTGAATTCGGACTGCGAGACTGATCCATTGTTTGCCCTATTCGGCATTCTAAATAAACCATTTTTATATAGTTCAGATTGCTTCAGCGTTATGACTTGTGCAATCCTGAGTTTATAATAAAACGATGTTTTCTTTTGTGCCAATTCGGTTAATATTTGGTGTAAAGTTTGTGTCGATTGCATGCATTATTGAATGTGTGTTGCAAAACCTGGTAATAAGTGGGAAGAATCGATTTGATTGTATAAACGGGTCTCCGAAATCTCAGGGGATATGGTTGGTTTCCCCCCAATTATGGGGTAACGTTGTGGTTTTCGTTGAACGGTCTGGGCTTGTTGCAATCATGCCCTGCTGCGAGACATCACTCAATCAGGTGTAGCTCTCTGAAGGAAGAGCTATTCTCAAACAGATCCAGTCAGTGCCAATACTTTTGTGAGACTTGGGCTAACAAGGGCTGAAAACGTAATTCGAAAGAAATTGAAAGAAAGTCCTTACATATAAGAAGTCCTTACATTTTATGATCAGAGTGAACAGACACTGATCATAACACTACATCTATAAATGTCTGTTCCAGATCCGACGAGCTCCAAGAGTGCGAGCACATCGGTACATGTAATTGTATGCGTCATGGCAGCTCTTCAACTTTCCTCTGGTCCGTACAAGTCACTGTAGAACAGATTCCTCTCCAATTGAATCCCTTCTTCAAAATTGTACAATGCGGGTACTGCATGGTTCCACACCAATCATGGCTTTGAATTTTTATTAGATGATTAGTAAGTACATCTCCAAAATTAAAGATGTACCCACTGTGGAAAAAACGCTTTTAGAACCAAACTTTGTTCCTTCGTAACTTCTGCATGGAGTATCCAAATGTTGCGTTCTTTGGTGCAAGCCATCCTTGATGAAGCATGGAAGTTAGAATCTCCTTTCACTTGAATGAGGAAATATGAAAATTGAACACTAGTAATTAGGCGCAGCAGCAATTAGTGGTGGTTGTGGAGGTACCCGAAAGCAACGACGTAAGAAAACAAAACAAACGATGTGTTGGAATCCAATATTTAGGGACAGCAAATGCGCAGTTAGCTATAATATTTAGTGTCAGCTTTAGTGTTGGTGTTGGATATACTTTCCTTGTTTCGTGGCTTGTCACTTCAACAAGTGCAACACGTTGAATTGGAAACGCTTGGGAAGAGCTTTCAGTTCAACGAATTTCGTTGCTCTCTTGGAGCTGACAAGTGTGAAACTCGCTCAACTGAAAAATCTACTGACGTAATGTTCTAGTTGAACATATTTGATGGGACAAGTGTGAAAATACCGCCACTGATGCTGAATTGAAGGGCTTTTTTGGGTTTTTTGTGTGTTTTTTATTTTTTAACAAATGGAAAATCATTGCATTAAAAAAAAAAACATACAAAAGAAAACCCATACAAAACAGGCAAGCCAAAGGCTAGACAATGAAGAGAAATGAGACGTGAAGGTGAAGAAATGAGAAATGAGGACATTGTGGTGCAAAATTTTGCAACTGTAGTCTATTTGTTAAATTGGCACCATTCCAGTGCCAATTGTGAAATTCATATGCATGCAATGATTTAGAATGTAAGGTGCATCATTATAAGTGTAAAAATGTTGGAATACCATCACTTTAACAAAATTGACATTTGATTAACATCTGAAAAGTTGTGAAAGTTGGATTAAGACTAAGTTGAACTATGCCTTGGCCCATTTCATTCATGCTTAGAGGTTAAACATCATCTCGAAGACTATTCCTTGGCTTATAGGCCGTAGCACTCTTTGAATTGGCTGGGCTAACGTAACATTGTATAACCAAACAACAGTCCTCCCCATGTTAAGAACATGGTTATCATACTAGACAAGTTACTATTCATTTCTTGTCCAGTATGACAACCATGGCTAAGAAGGTATTACGCTTTGCTAAATGCCTAGGAGGGATTTATTAGTTAATTCAAGGATTGGAATTTATTAAGGAGCCATCAATAAGACAATTTTGTTTGCTATAAGGGTACCCTTTTCAAAAATGCAAAAAGATACCCTCACTCATTTGTAAACAACATTATGAAATATTTAGTTGCTCAAGAAAGAAGAATTAATCAATTTTGTTCAAATTGGTGTGATTTGGAGAGCGAAAAAGTGACATTCACATTCATCTGTGTAATGCTCTCAAAACTAGGACAGGTATTAATTTATACTTCAGTTCATACCTCAGGAAGTCGTGGAATTTCTTCAATTTCATGAAACCTGAAGAGTTGAGTTCAATTCCAAAATTTATTAACCGGTGCAACATGGATGCCTTTGATGAACCAGAGTCAGTAGAAGTGGTCTGTATTTATTTATCTGATGATTCTAACTTAACCCTTAAACGACAATCAGTTTTTATAACCATGTGAAGCATTGGCTTAAAAAATTGTAAAAGCACTCATTGCACTCATTGCATGATAAACTACTATAGAAGATCTCTTCTTTTCTTTGCAAAATTCTGAGGATGAATAGTTGCACTTCTGTCCTACATAGAAAGATCCTCTATCATCCATCAAACACAAAACGTCCACTGACATTTCAGGGTTGATCCTTAAAAGACAAGGCCTCCATGACCAAGGTAGCTAGTCATCAAAATTGTTCCTATTATTGAACCAGTAGGTGCATTCTTTGTTTCTATAGGAAACAATGAAGTCATCCACCAACCACTTTTTGTTTTCACCATCCTTTAACCCCTAAACGTCTGGACTCTTCTTCAGAATTGACGATTTGGAGACAATCATTATAAAGTGCTATTTGGAAGAATATTTTAGAAGTGATATACAAAGGAAAGTTGTAGATTTCGAATTTTAGATTCCATCTGTATGGTTAGATTCACCAATGCTATCACCAATATTTTTCTATAAAATTTGGAAAGGATAATTTCAAAATTCCTTCAAATTTTGATTACAGAAAAAATATTATCATTTTTTGAGCAAAATTGATTGGAATGGATTCAGAATGAGGTTCTCTTAACATAGTGATTTTTTGAAATTTTTGTGTTCTCTACATCTATGACCTCACTTTTGCAAACCTAGTGGACATAACGAGTCATGTACCATGTTGGAAGGTGATTGTAAGAAAGACCAAACAATTTTGGTAGCATTTTGCCAAAGCAAGTTTTTATCCGAGCTATAATTTTTGAATTTTAATCCAATGCCAAAAATTAAAAATCTATTCTTAGATATTTTGATTGTAATTATATCTTTTATTTTTCAAAAGGATTTTTAAATCTTCATTATTTGTGCAAATAGACCAAAAAAAGGGCTCCATGGCACACACACTTTTATACATTGAAGATGGTTTCAAGTTCATTTTTTTGTTGAAATCTCATCACCATCAAGTCCTCACAAATGGCTACTTTTTAGCATGGGAAGGTCACTCTCACTACATTTGGAGGACCCACGTGCGACGAAGTGATTTTTGAAACCCTATTTATTTTGGAATATACTATAATTTCAACCTATAATTTTGAACTTTGATTAACAATGACTATAGATTTCTATTGCCAAAAATTCCCAACTCAAATGACATTTAAAATGACTATTATAATAGGTTGAAAAATGAACTGAAATGACATGTTTTTCAACTCAAACATTTATAGAGAATGCATTTGGATGACCATTGCATCAATATTCATGAAAAACAAACTTTCAATCAAGAGTTATTTTTAGGACTTTTTTGTTCAGTTTTTAGACAATTTTTTATGAAGGAAGGAAGGGGTCCAAAGTTATTTTCAGCTCTACAGTGTATCCTTTTTCTTCAAAAATTTGTAACTAATTATTATCAATTTAAAATAATATCAATAATTCAAAATACAAACTTTCAAAGTAGGAAAACCTATCCATATTTTCTTTATTTTCTTTAAATTGAATTTTATGAAGGAAGTAAGGGGTCCAAAATCTTCGCCGCGTGTGGGTTGTGAAAATGTATAGAATGACCCCCCGTACTTTTTAGTAGTTTTTTTTATTTCACTATTATTGAATATTAAAAATCAAAACATTGAAATAGACTTTTTCTAGAACATTTAGTATGCTACAACAATCTCACCATTTGGATTGACATGCTTCAATTTCATTTTAGAACTATTTAAGATTTAAGTTTTCCTTCTATCATTTGGTATTTACTTCTACTTAACAATTTCTTAAAGGATGAAAATCAATTTGTTGTTGTTTTAATATTTGTTTTTATTATTATTTTCAACCAATTATCTATTGTAAAGATTTAAACCCCAAACTTTCTAGTGCAAAAAATTTAAGTTAGGAGGATTCAAATTCTAAAAACCTAAGACTGCTAGGTTCCAAATTTTTGTGAACCTTTGAATACTAATGTCTTACAATGTGAATGGTCAACATTTTTGAAATTTTATCCACACATTAAAGTTCATCATGTGTTTGTAAACCAATGTTAGAGGAAGGTTAAGTTAAGAATAGTAAAAAAAAAACATGGCACCAAACTCCATTAGATCCCAATTTTGGTGCTCCCAAGAGTTTGTCTTATATTTTTCCTAAAGTCTAGCTCCTAGTCCCACATTGCACACACTTTACAATTAACTCTATTATCATACAAGTCTTATGCAAGATCCTATACTTAGATACGCAATAAAAATATGTTTTTCATTGTAGCTCTTTGCACTAAAAATGATATTTTGGGATTATTTTTTGATAAAACATAGTCAAGAACTTGTAGGGGTTAAGTTGTAAGTAGGGCCTCATTTCTTCTTAAAAGTGGGATTCATTCAAAGGAAAATTCTTTGATTTCCATGAAGGCAAAAAAAGGGGCTGCTTTGTTGAACTGAAATTGGAAATTACATTTTCAAGAATAGCCTTTGTATTACAAATTCAAAGCACATCCATGCATTGTAGGATTTTATTTGACATGTTCCCTATTTCTTTTACCTCTAAAAATTGGTGGAGATATTACTAACATGTCCTTCATTATGATAAAATTAGAACTTCAAAACTCATAGTAGAAAATAATTCCACAAAAGGAGGTCAAAGCCATCTGAAATTCCTAGGTAGGATCCCCAAAAAAACTTTTGTACAACTTTGAATGCTAATATCTTTCAATCCATGTGGTCAAATGTCACAAAAATTTTACTACAATCTCAAACAAGTTTAGTACACAATCCTATTGTTAAATTATAAAAAAAACATTTTTTCTATTTTCTTGGATGAATGCAACAAAACTAGCAATTTTGAATGGTTTTTGACAGAAAAATGGCCTTGGATCCTCACAAGTTAATAAACATGGAAAATTCTAAACTAGTACTACAAACATTACTTAGACAAGATTTTTTTTATCAAAAACTCCACCACCTTGGGGAATAAATGAAAAACTCTACCTCCTATTTTTCCTATTTTCCAATGGTTGACTTAGGTTCTTTAAGTCCAAAAATGAATTCAAATTTTTCAATTTTATCATCAGTGATAATAAAATAATAAATTTCATCTCTAAGCAATGCTTCAAAAACTACCATAACCACAAAACAAGTTGGTACATTGATACCAAATATTTAATTCAAGTTCCCAAAGTAACTTCAACATTTTTAAATTTAATTTTTTAAAATTCAACATTATATTAAAAAAATCCAAAATGTTCACCACCAACTTGAAGAATCACGTACTTACATAAGAAAAATATGAGAAGACAAGCTCTTTATACAAATTGAATGGTAGGAAGTAAAAGAACTCTTTGGACATATCGACTTGTATTGAAAATTTTATTATTTTACATTTGTAATGGCTCTCCCATTTGTTCAAATAAATAAATAAATATTTTACAACAACTTGATCATTTAATTTTTGCTAAATTCGACAATTTTTCTTTTTTGATTTTTTTTCCTCAGGCATTCTTAAAAATGATTATTTTCCACCGATCCTGCCCTATGGGTACTGTACTCTTGAGACTTTGCCACGACTTCCTCCATGCAATTCCCTTCATGACTGTGGACCACTTCAAGCACACTTCAAGAAGCTGCAACGTAAGCAATAAAAGCCACACAGAACCGAAATGACGGAGGCTTTCCTAGGTAATAGCTCATTATAATTATACTTGTCAAACAAAGTGATGTATTCCTGGGTATGCTTTCTGCACATGGCATGCATGCACCGCCTCTATTGACGAGGTAATCAGCCAAGCCACCTAGCCTGTGGTAGCAGGCCGAAAAATTCAACATACCTTCTTTGATAACGAAAATAGACCCTACGCATGAGAAGGCCGAGGTTGTGCCTCCAACTTCTGCTAGTTCCAATTCAACTTTAACATGTTAGCCTGGGTTCAATTGCATATTTTTATGAAGAGATCCCTTGTTAAAAGTAGAGAAACCTGCACATGACAATGTCCAACCTTCTAAACTAAATCACCAAAAATAACTATCTTGTAAACTTAAAGCCACGAATTAACAAGTGGTACAAAACATTTATACAAACCATATTTAGGGTCACAATTAGGTCAGTCACCTGATGGAAACTAGAGTTGATCCAAGTTTATCTTGGAAAAGACAATTCTTCACAGGTCAAGCTGCACAAACTAGACAAATGCAAACAGGTTATTGCATTTGAAACACGCACTCCTTCAATCGGATTCTTACAAGCAAGCAACAACAGACTCACCCGATTATCCAGTGGGGATTCCACGATAAGCGTGCACAATAAACTGACCCAATAGGTTGGCGAATTTCAACACGGAAGCTTGAAAGCAAAGAACATAGTGAAAACCATGACTTTATTAATGAAATAAATAAGAGGTAATGAAATAGTCATTGGGCATAAGCACCAATGGAAATAATAAGGAGCCACATCAAACGGACTCAAGGTTGAACTTGTTTACAAACAAGCTTACATTCAGAATCAGTAAATGCACAAAACACATATCTAACAGTACCTAAGAATGTTATCTTTTCAGTAACATGGACGGAGCTGAGAGTTTCTCGATGAGCACAACCGTGGGTTCGTCGGTAGGAGCACCCATGGGTTGCATCCACGGCTCTCCGTCCATTTGCAAGTAGGCTTTTCTTCTAGCTCTACCAGTCAGCTCAAGCTTGACTGATTCAGCCTGGAGCAAAAGATCAGAATATTGGATGAGGTCAGATGTTTAAACGGATCATTCAGTAAATACGAAATGCGAATGAAGTCTATAATAGAAACACGCACAAAAACGACTGTAACTTGGGCAAGAATGATCTCTTCAAGTAATTCAATGCAGTAAGCAAGTAGGCAAGTAGCTATCCTCCCTCGAAAGTCTTAACTTCGGTAGCACGCTATTTGACGTTGGCACCAAATTATTGCTTTCATCTAACAAATTTCGTCGTGTGTGGCTAGAAAGAAACTTGCGGTAAGTCGAAGCACTCACTTGACAGAGACGAACAGCAGTGCTAACTTCAAGCAGGACAAAAGCAGAGTGCCAACCATCCTTCAACCCCATAACTTCCAGCAAACCATCATCAGGCTTTTGCTCTTCTAGACCCCCCTGCGTTTTGCCAAGAACGCCCAGTCAATACGGCATCGATTAAAACAGACGAAAACTTGACAACCTTGTGAAGTTTGAAAGCCTGAGTAGCTTATTACAGTAGAATCGCAGAGACCACAGTTTGTGGGAAGGAGGCAGCACCTTTTGTCTAGTAGAAGATGAAGGTTGTCCCCAAGGGTTTCGCCCACCCGCGTAGCTTTTTAAATTACAAATCACAACTGCTCGAACACTGTTGTCATCATTACCAAAAAAATTGTCAGTTTCATACAAATAGAAGGTATGACAAAGAGTTTGAAAGTAGATAGTAAGCTCAGAACATAAAACTTACTTGCTAGGTATATGAATTTCCTCCCAGTCTTTAGAAGCGTTGCCCTTTTTCCTCACCAACAATTTCAATATATTGGATACGCCTCTGCGAGCACAGATTCAGTCTGTAAGAGGATAATCGCAGATCATAACCTTCCGATTGAGCCATAAGATTCCTAAAGATGAAAGTTAGAACTGTAGTTCTCAGTGGCCGAGTACCATCCCACCTGAATAGAACTGCTCAGTCCAAAACAGAAGACCAATATGCAAATCCCCCAAAGTGAAAAGTGATGACTACGGAGTCAAACTATACCGGGCACGAGGAGCCATCGAGCATGCTGTGCAGAACCAACCTTGCGTGCAACCGAAGGTAGAGTATATCATCTGCAGATTCGATGTAACGCTCTTTAATCAATCATATTGCCAACACATTATACATGATTGCCAACTGCACCAATCAATGCCAATTGTATTAAGACAAGTTCACCAAAGTAAAGAAAACCAAACCAGCAAAGCCTGCAGACTCACTTGATTGGCTGCGCGACCCCGCGCGAGCCAGGGTTTTTCATCTCGTAAATGATGAAAGCCGTAGGCCACTTGAGCATCCATTCCTAAATAGCGATCAAGCATAGTTTCCTCAGTCTCCATTTATGGATCCTCAACAGTGTTCAGAATGTCCGGATAAAAACATCGAAGCATGGTCTTCTGATGGCACAAAGCAAAAAACAGAACTCGAAAATCATAAAACTCATATAAAATAGATTTTTTGATGAGCTTACCAACACTAAAATAATTGAAAAACAAGCCCTCAAACGCAGGAGCAGCTTCATCTTTATCATGTCTTTCACCAGCCACCTGCACATTTAAACAGATACAGTAAATCACCAACATCATTAAACGCACCTAATAGAGTCTATAGAAAAAATAAAGGAACGGTATCACTGATTTAGAAAAGTTACCGATGAAGGCAATGGGACATGTTGTTGGGGTTTCATTGCATGAGGAAACTGGATATCTTCTGAAGCAACAGATTTCGCAGGCATAACTACTGCATTCCAACTGCATGACACTCCAAGTTGTAAGAAGAGGGCCAATCAATCCCGAAGTAAGGAACCAGTCACATAAATAGAACTGAAGATGGACGCAGAACTTTTCTGCTTAAGATCATGCCAGGACTTTACACTACAATTATTATGACACATTGCCCTCAACAACGAAAGTATCAGGTATCTGGAGAATCACACATATATTCACAGTTGCCTACTCAACACTATGTCAAGTATTCTAAAAATACACAGATAATCAGTTAGAGTACCAATAGCAGGTCACTCCTAATTCGAAATTGTTTCGAAATAGACCTCACACTACGCAACAGTTCCATCTTCTCTAGAGAAAGAAACACTTACGTATCAAGAGGTACGATCTGGGAACCTAATGCCTTCACTAGGCATCTTTTGAGAGATTTTTTAGCCGTTGAGGAGAAACCTCCTCCCTGTGAACAGAGAAATATACAGGAATTGAATTCCGTCAAGTTACAGCATATCGCAAACCTTATTCAAATGCAAAGTGAAAAGGACGCAATCTTCCACATGCTCCATTCTGAATAAAATTTCTTTTCCAAAGACTGTACAAGCATATTAAGGATGTCAGCTTCAGAGTCTACTAAGTCTTGTCGTAATCTCACCCAGCCAAAGCTTCGGGAAAGATCATTTCCTGTGCCAAGTGGGATAACCCCAACCGGAGGAACACTATGAGTTGCCGAAAGCTCTCGAAGTGCTCCCAGACTTGACAGAACCCATCCAACAGTCCCGTCCCCACCTGCGACCTGAAATTGATTTGCACATTGCATCAGCTCTCTAACTTTGGTTGGTAATGTAGACATATGTCAACATCTTTACAACGTGGTCATCCGGATTTGCACGATTGACCTAATACTGAGACTCAATTATGAAAAATATATGTCACCTCAATAGTACAACTCTATTCAGCCTGGAGTACTCATTGTCCACCCATGGCTTTCGCTCTTGCTAAGGAGAAATCATGTCAGACGTAGAACTAAACATTTTGGTAAAAACACACGATATAGTAATGATGAGACGAACAATAATGCGAAGGTTTTGGCGTGTCTGTCGAGCGCACTCGTCTGAATCGGCCATCCTGTCCAGACAACCTACTCCATATTCAAGAACAGCAGCGGGCGAGTGTTTTGATAAATCGTAGACCTGAAACATAGAGAGCAAGCACAGTACTTGTTGAGCTGAAAAAACACATACATATAAAATATGAGATCATAAAACAAGGAAATAACGAGGCAAGAGGCAAATGGCATCCGAGAATATATAACCTGCTCAGGACTGAGGAGTTCTTCAAAGTGGACCATGAGCTCAGGACCCAAGCGACCCCCGCTTTTGGAATTAATGAATACCAGAATTGGGCAGGTTGGTGCTTCTACGATTTCACCATCTGCAGGCCCTTCAGGATTGGCAGCTCCTTTGGTTGAAACTGCCTTGGCCATATCCCTACTTAGATATTTCGGTATAACGACCATGCTTTTGAGATCATCGTCCTTTGGACCACGCCATTTTTTGGTGGACATTGTTTTGAGGGTTCCAAGGAACGGTCCTGGTATCATCATATCCAAGTCAAACATAACTCCCTCCCAAGGAGCAGTCCAATACATGATACAATACGAAAAGCAAAAGTTACATTCTAATTGTACAAGGCAAAATACAAAACGCTTGAGACATATCTAAGCTTCACCATTGCGGCAGTAAATACACAAACCTAATGTAATAACCAGACAATGTCCATGGCAGGGCAAGATAAGCAGATAGCATTACTATCTAGTTAAAAATTACATATCTTTAAGCAACTCAGTACCTGATTTAGGAGTTGCGGTGTTAGTAGGGGTTGACACCTCCGTCTGTGGGTTAACGTTAGGTAATGCAAAAGTCTCTGGTGCACTCGTAATCTGACTCTGTGGCGATGCGTTACCCGGTTCCTTCTCGTCCGCCGTGTCTGTTGCATGTTCAACAGTCTTTACAACAACTCCTTCACGAACTCCTTCGCCAGCGGTTGCCACGTTGCCCGGGTCAACGGACTCCTGCATCGTTGGAGTATCTGCAAGCATTCAAAAACCAACCGAAATTTTTCAGAGTTTTCAACTCCAACTCAATTTTGATCCTCTATCCATCTCTTTCTCGGCTATCGTTATAGAACAAAAGAGAACTTTAAAGTAGAAACGCCCGAAATTACTAAATTTGTCAAGACATACAAGAATCCGCCTAAAATGCTGAGTTTGAGTGTGACCTCAGTGGACGCAACCTCATTATCAACTACCATCAAAACCCGAAAGATTGTAAAGTCTATATTAGAAATTATACCTGCAGAACCGACACTGGGTGAATCTACTGCACGGTTTTGCAGCTTTTCCGATGGAGGAATAGCCACAGCTAATTCCTCAGGACGAGGAGCTTCATCACTTGTATGATGGACAATGTCAGTATCATGAGGTCTGGGATGTCCCACAACAGATTTTTCTTCACCACGGGTCTCCCGAACGTTGGGCACTTGGCTAGAGCTGCTAGATTCAACCACTGGCGAACTACCCTGCAAATTTCCTTGTGTGTGAAGAGATGATGGCAAGCTCGTTTTCATGAACGAGCCTAATAATTCATGTCCTGGAATCTTCCTCGTGACAACATGGGGCTCATTAGTTGTCTGAGGAGCATGAATTCCATGTATTTCACTAAATGAGAAAGAGTTTGCGTGACCCAAAGCAGGAACCAACTCTGGCGGGGTACTAGGAGATGGATGTACACCATCATCTGCAACGTTTTTCGAAATGACGTCGGATTCGTTGGGCTTTTCGTGCGCGCCACCAAATGCGAAGGAGCGTACATTGCCCAGAGCAGGTACTTGCTCTGCCGGGGTACTGGGAGATGGGAGTGCAGGAGCGTTCACCGGATTGGCGGGCTGTGCACCACGGGTTTCAGGCGTTTCAGATACTCCACCAAACGAAAAGGTGTCCCCATTGCTGCGGGCAGGTACTCCTTCTGTCGGGGTACCAGGAGATGCAGAGTCACCACGAGGCTTTTCAACGAGATTGGCAATAGGAGAAGTGTAATCTTCCGCAGCCTGTTTCTCCCCCTCTTCATTTATACTCGAGAACGGAGTAGAAAACCCAGGCTCAGGAGACTCTCCATTTTCCGGAGTTTTATACCCAGAAACTGGCGTTGTATAGCTTAATCCTTCCGGCCTTGTCACCTTCGGTGTTTCCTGTACCTCATGGGACGCCGAAAGCCTCGGAGTTTCAAAACCCTCGAAAGTGTCGGAATATTTCGGTTTGTGGTGGCTGTGGAAGGCGTTTGTGTCGCCTAGAGAAGCAAAAGAAGGTGAGTGACCAGGGGCAGCTAGAAAAGCTTCAGACATGCTGCCGTTCCTATCGTGCTTACCACCACTCCTTGCATTACGACCCTCATTTGCATCCAATGGCGCCACTCCAGCATCGGGCTCCTCAAAGCCTCCCTTTTTTGTCACACCGTCGGCCTCATCACTCACCCTCGAAGCGGAATCAGGCTTCCCCTCCGAATTCATTTTCAGAGAGTCTTCAAATCAATAGCACGACAAAAAAAACACTCCAAACGTGTTCTACGCTCAATGATCGTCAAGCGGCCCACCATGAAAACACAGTCCTCCCGCACTCCTTGTCAGATTCAGAACGCCTACATCACTACACGAGTCACAACCTGTCACCATAACCAAACCTCACCAGCCATTCACAACAAATCTAAGCCATATCACACTACAAAAAATACAGAAACAAAAAATTACATCAACAACACGAAAATCCTAGTCACCGACAATCAACACACTACAAAAATGAAGAAACCTCTACAACTAAACCTCGTCACCGCAACTCCCGAGAACTTCGTTTGCGCTCATTCGCGTCACCAAAAACCAACCTCACCAGCCTCTACCTCACTTTCACACTCGCAACAAATCTAAACCACATTACATTGAATCGAAAAAGAAAAGAAAAAACATAACCACATGAACAACCGCAACCCGTCACTAAACATACCGCAATAATAAAAAGAACTGAACAACAAAACCCTGGCGCCGCAAGTTTCGCCTCATTCGCCTCCCCTTGCCAGTCCATCAGCAACTTCGAATCAAGCAAACTCACATCCTGCCCTCCAGACAGAAGAGTTGTAAACCTAAACGACAGTGAAGCACAGAGATCTAATACTCATTAGGTCAAGATCGGGTAGCCTTTGCCAAGTATAGTACAGTTCCTGTACTTGATCCCGAACATGTACAGGATTCGAAAAACTAACTGCCAGCCATCTGCAATGAATACGAGTAAATGCCTTTCGCGATATGCTTTTATCGCCCACCCGAAATACTAAAAATAAGTTCAGTTCAGTAAGCAAGTGTCCGTCAACTCCGTCAAGTGTGGTGGCGACGACTGGACAAGGTTTCCTGGAAACGAGAGAAAGCATGGCAGGACTTCACGCAGAACGGATGGTGCACAGGAGGTGCACAGAGGAGTGTCGGCAGGTGTGAAGGGCCATCGGGGCAGGGACAGCTCGGTCTCCCAGGTCCGGCCCGCCATAGCTCTGGGGAAGCTGCAACAACCGGGGAACAACTTGGCAGCAGACGCGATGCCGACGGAGATGCTTGGAGCTGGTGTGAATGGGGTATGTGGTTTGGTTTTAGCGAGGATCGGGTGGTTGGTGTGAAAAGGTCAAGTTTATTTTAATTAATATTACATCCTTAGCAAGAATTGAATCTGGCAAAGCCCTTTATCATTTGAAGGCCAAGGATCCTCCTAACCCCATGCAATATGGAGTTGAGGATGGTCATGAAAAGGTTGCAAAAATCAAAAGAATTTAGGGTGTACCAATTTCTCCTTCTTCAAATGTTCTTTCTGTTGTCTATGTAAGGTACCACTCTGGATTTGTATACAAATTGCGAGACTTAGAAGAATTCTTTCACAAGACAATGGCTTCTTCTATAATGTTGTTTTAGTCTTTATCAGGTCCTTCTAAGGCCAATCATATGACACTATCCAAATTGGATGTTGTTATATAATTTCGAAGTTTCTTCTTGATGTTGTTCTGTATAGAAAACGACCTTTCATATATTGCGGTGCTCACTCATTGGTACTTAGCAATTTCTGCAAGAATTATTAAATGAGGGTACTTCAATTTCAAAGATGGACTCCAACTAATTGAGGCCCAAATATCTCCAAAAGTTCTATCCGTCCACTTCATACTCCCTTGCAACTTGAAAGCAAAAAAATGTTGTTTGCAAGCTGTTGCGTCTACAAAGGGAAGAAAAGTCTTTTCTCCTTCACTTCTTTGCTAGCCATACTACTACGTGATGCCAAATCAATCTACCTATGAATCATATGAATGAGGTTAAGAACTTTGAATGCATCAAGCACATCATTGTTTTCAAATTAAATTTCCAAAGCTAAACAAATTGCTTTCACATAACATTTTTGAAATATTAGAGCAACCTCCAGATCAGTACCTGTAGGATCCTTGGTCATTTCATTACCATGGAATTTGGACACCTAATTTCACTAGACAAGTGGCGGAGGTAACCATCTAGAGGTCCAAATTTTGGGAGGATATGAAAACATATATTGGAACTAAATGTATCTTGGTTTAAAGCACAAAAATCAAAAAGGAAACACATTCTAACACTTGCAATCTCAGTTTTCACAATAGAGCCAATATTGGAAATGTCAACAAGTTTAGATTGAAATTTTTTGGACAATTTGGAGAGCATGTGTAGAATATCAACCAGAAAATATAGAATGTAAATGAATTTGAATTCACACAACTTTGCAAACAACTAAGGAATGTTAGCATCATCATTGAAAGAATTGTGATGCAAATAAATAAGGATTGATTCCAAGAAATCACACAATGTGGTCACTACTTGCCACCTAGAAAACCAATGTATTTTATGGTATCTTGTAAGGGTTCTATAAACATCATTTAGCTCAATTTGAAGAGCTTGCAAGGCAGATTTCTTTTTAGAGTTTTTTTTAAATGAGTAGCCAAAGCATTTAACATAAAATCTACTACAATGGACATTTCTTTAAAAGTTTCATTTTTTGAGGCCTCCAAGGCAACTAAATTTGTTTGTGAGCCACACAATGAATTGAAATGAAGAATGGATTCACCCTTTTCAATCTTGTTGCCACACTCGTATTTTTTCCTATAATGAAAGAAGCTCCATCCAATCCAAATTCAATGCAATTGTTGAGATTCAAACCCCATGTCTTTGTGGCATCCACAAGAATCTCAAATGTAATTTTAAAATCCTTTTTTCCACCTTCAATTCACAATAAACCCAAGAAACTAGTAGTAGGAAGACTAGCCTCTAAAAAGATAGCAAAAAATACAAGGTGTCTTTTTATAGAAACATATGTAAAAGGTAAGATAATCTTCTCTGGAGTCTAGAGGTTGAAAGAGATAGTTGTAATTTAACAACAATTCAAGACTTCAATACAACCAATAGTAGTATAAATCACTAGCATCAGCAACTCAACAATATGTCAAGGAGACAAAGTCGAGCTAGGTATCCAAGTCACAATAATGATAGTAAAACTTCACTAGTGAATAGAAACTAAGTTAAGTTAAGTTAACAATGCAATGCATGAATTAAGGAACAAGTAAAAACTAAGAAGTGATAAATAAGAAAGTGGGTCCAAGTGCAATGTGTGGCAGAAGGAGTTAGGAACATGTGACAGGAGAAGCATTGAAGTGCAGATTACAGAAGGAAGGATTAAAAAACTCCCAAACTACAAAGAGTGTGACTATGTGGAACAGCTCTAAGGCAAGAGCTAGGAAGGTTTGAGGGAGGCTAGGACTCTAGAAAAGTGGAAGAGTAGAAGACTTTAAAGGAGGCTAGAGTTAGCCAATTGGGAGGTATAAGACTACTAAGAGGTGCAACATTCCTAGCAACTTTGAGAGGCGCTAATGAGAGGTGGCGAGCTACTTTGCCAATCCACTACTCTGCCATAAGTAGGTAAGATGGTCAATTTTTTTAATTTTATTTATTTATTTATATATTATTATTTTTCATTTCATTTTAGAAAAACACTTGAGAAGTTGATATCTAGTGGCATCACATCCTTAATGGCTAGGTATTAGCCTTGGAATTTTAGGACAAGACTATTAATTTCCCCCAAATATTTCATTAAAGTGGTCAATTATCCACTAGCTAACTTTGAACTAGCCACCGGTTTTTTCCAATCATTGGTCCCAACAAGCAATTGAGCATTGTTCTCACTATTAAATTGCCTAATGACTAATTTTTATTTGGATCTTGTAGGAAGTTAAGAGAGTAATTTAGATTCTTACCTTATGCATTTATTGAATTGCAAATGAACAAAATGTGGATTTTCAAAGTGTTGAAAGTAGGTATTTCTAAAACCAACTCCAAACTCTCATAAAAAAAAGTAGGAATATGTTTTAGGCAAAAATCTATAGGAGTTGGTTTTAGAAAGTGGTCAAAATTAGGTGCAAGTTGTTGCCACCATACATACCAATTATCTTGTATGAACATGATGAGAGGCCATATTTGAGGCACTAGGGCACTCAGGGGTTAAATCAATACATGTTCAAATATTATCATATTGTTGGTATTATTGCCCCCTAAGATTAGGTAGTGACCTCAATTTTTCGAGCAATTTTTGCACTATCACTAATAAGATGATTGTGTAGCATATGGCCAATGTTGAACCCTTCATGACAAAATTGGTACTTCTACCTTTAAATTTTAAATTTTTTTCTAAAAACAATAACCTTCATTTGCAACATTCATAAATAATATGAGTGTTTAAATATAAAATGGAAAGATTGGAAAAAACAAAGAACGTTCAAAACAAAATAGTATATAATATTTACTACATTCAATTTTATTGTTCATTTGTATATATTAAAAAAAACAAATTGGAGCTACCATTTTTTTGTGAGAATTGATGACCAAATTCAAAACTAGAATCAATTATTAAAGTGATTTCTAAGACTAAGTTTATTGCCTTCTAAACACAAACAATTACAATTACAAGCTAGTAGTGAACGCCACTAGCAAAGTAGTTAAACAAGGCAACCACATAGATAGGTGTAGTAAAAAGAAATTCTCAAAATACTAAAGATTTTCAAAATTCAACCACTCCCCCAACCTATTTTAAAAAACATAAAAGTTGTTGTCTTTTGGTGACGAAGGTGGTTGACCTTAATTTTTTTTTAAATTCCAAAAGTTGAAAACCTCCCTTCAACCTCCAACTCACGGTTGTGATATCTTACTGTTCACGGACAAATCGGTCGAATCAAGGTTGATTGGCTGCAAACTTTGGAGGCCAATAACTTTTGGAAAAATTATCCAAATTGGGCATATGAGATGTTTTTCGGCAGCCAGTCAACCATGATTCGCCCGATTTGTCCGTGAACAGTAAGATTCTATCCAATATGACAATCGTGCCCCAACTCTTGCAACAAGGTTTGCAACAATAGAAGAGATTCAAGGCTTCTAAAGGCTATGAGTTTCCAAGCTATTGGGAACCTAGAAACTACGCCATAGCAACAATCTAACATAGTTGAGAGACTTCCATGTCAAAAAATATTTTTTAATTAATATTTTAAAAATATTTTAAATATATATATACATAATTTTAAATAATTTTTTATTATTTAAATATTCTGACTACAACACTATTCTTTACAGCTAGGGAAATAGGGCTAAAATCATGGGGGACATTCCCCGTGTTTTAAAAACCTATGTGCGGCAGAAAATGTAATACATGTACACTAGAAGAAAAATGTGTCCGCCACAACCGGCCGTTCTGCGACTAGTGTCCTATGCAACTATCCTGCGATTGAAATCCTCTCTATTTGCACCAAATTTAATTTAATTGTTTTATATTATTGTTTTTATCGCAAAGCAGTCAATCTATAGTTGTAAAAATGACTAGGAAACAACTAGAGAAAAATTGCAACTATAAAATGACCAAAGTTATTTCTTAGTCATTTTCTAGTTGTTTCCTAGTTGCTTTCTAGTTGTTTCCTAGTTGCTTTCTAGTTGTACTTTAGTTGTATGGCAAATTTCATTAAAATGGTAGCATTCTATATTTCTCTGTGCAATTTTTCAATCTGCGGGGTTTCAATTGCAAAATGACATCTAAGACTAATATAGATTATGTACATCTAGAACATTTATAGATTTCAAAAATCTAGGATTCATAGAGATTTTAGACTACGGGATTTTAAAAAATTAGTAAAAATCTAGATTTTAGATATCTAGGACTTTTATAGATTTTAGAAATCTAGGATGGATATAGATTTCAGATTGCACAGTCTAAACTGTTAAAAGTGCCAAATAATGGAATGTCTCCATTTTAATGAAATTGCCCATTTGGTTTTTAGTCATTTTACACTCTTAGAAAATTTAGCTATTTTGTTGATTTGACTGTATAGATTTGTTTCACTTATCTACTAAAAATTGAGTTTTGTAGTAGTAAAACTAGTTGTTTCCTAGTCACTTTTAAGTCATACATTAGTTGTCTTAGTTACTTCCTAGTCATTGTTAAGTCATACATTAGTTGTTTCTTAGTTGTTTTTCAATATCTTAGTTGCTTCTTAGTCATTTTTTAGTATCTCAGTTGTCCCATATCTATTGTCAAGAGTACCTTAAAGTTGGACATATAAGACTTGTAAGCTATTGTTGTCTTATGCAATGAATTGTGTTGGTAGAATTCTAAGATTTCTACAGTTTGTAGATTTCTACAATATTTAGAATTCTATAGAATACAAAATTCTACAACCAATAGAAATTTTAAAAAAATTGAAAATTAAGAAATTTTAAAATCTATAAAATTGTAAAGTTTCCTAAACTAATGAAATCTATTAAATACCAATTTTTGAATTTTTGAAATCTAGGAAGAAGGTAGTTCAAAAGTTCTGAAATCTAGAAAAAGGTAGATTTGAAATTCTAAAATCTTGAAAAAAGTAGATCTGAAATTTAGAAATCTAGAAAAAAAAAGTAGATTTAAAATCCTAAAATCTAGAAAAAGGTAGATTTGGAATTTTGAAATCTACAAATCATCAAGACTAGTGTTTTAATAATCTACAAATTTACAAGTTGCAAACAAGTTGCAAATGAGTCACAGACAAGGTGTATTGCTACAAACGTTTCCTAGATTCTAGAGTGTCCACTGCGACTACAAAATTCCAAATTATCACTAGTTGCAATCCAGTCGCAAATGTCCGATGCAACTGAAAAACCAGTTGCGTAGCGTAGTCGCAAAACCCCTTTTTTTCTTCTAGTGGTAATACATCCTAAAATTTAATTTTTTTTCCAAAAAAAAATTATGAATAGATTGTGCTACTTTAAAAGTTTATGTTTTGAATTATTGATATTTTTTTATGCTAATAGTAATTAGTTGTAAATTTTTAAAGAAAAAAGATACACAAAAAAGCTGAAAATAACTTTCACACCCCTATATTATATAAAGAAAAAAATTTGAAAAAAAAAAAAAAATTCTATAGAATAGCTTTCTATTAAAAGTTTTATTTTGGTTGAATATTGATGCAATAGTCATCATCATGTGATCTCTATAAATATTTTAGTTGAAAAACATGCCATTTTAGTTCATTTTTCAACCTTTTCTAGACAACATATTTTATGTTATTTGGAATTGAAATTTTTGTCAATAGAAACTTTTAGTCATTGTTAAACAAAGCTCAAAATTTTAGGATGAAATTATAGTTTATTCCAAAGTAAATAGGGGGTCAAAAAATCACTTCGCCGCACATGGGTAACCTGAATGTAATGAGAATGTCCTCCCCGTGGCTAAAATAGTCCTCCCAAACCCCCAAAACTTCTCTAATGATTGCAACTATAAGCATATATCAACTAATTCCTATGGAAAATATTGTACTAGTTGGGTTTAGATTCAATAAACCCCATTCAATATCATTTATTTTGGAGTTGAATATCCTTTCATTTACTCGATTCAGAATTTTTGAGATTTCATCTCATAAGACTTAGAATATTTCATGACCTTTAGCAAGCCGTCCTTAGAACTTTACCAAAATTATTTAGGGGTTTATTGAATCTTTTGTGACCTTTAAGAATAGGATCCTTTCAAATTAACAAGTTATTAGAAGGGCTGGTTTAGTTTCAATCCCTTTCAATGAACACAATCTCTCTTTAAAGGGGAAAAGAGCCTAAGCTTAATAAACTTATGTATTCTATGAATTTTTTACACTTATAAAGCAATCATCTTAGTATGTATATTATTTTTTATTTTTTATTGGATTTTTCTAAGATATAAATTATTTTTATTAATATTTTCTACACTAATGAATTATGCTACATTATAATTTCCGAATATTTCATTACATGCCATATCTAATTATATTTTGTTAACGTTACCCCATGCCGTCTGAACAGAGAAGGTGGTTTGATTTTATCCCGATGAAGCCACTTCACAGTGTAAACAATCCATTTTTTTAGTCCGTCCATTAATAAACGAATTTGAATTTTCCGTCGACTATCGTTTTGATGGAGACGAACGATAACTTTTCTTCGTTGTTGGCGGAGGGCGACCTTCAGAAACCCTTAATCAGAAACAGTCATGGCGTATTGATCCGCGGCATTCGAAGCGGAAGATATTTCGCTTTTGCATTTGCATTGAGCTTCTCTTGTTGCGCATAATTTTTACTTACGGATCTTTACATTTTCCGATCCAAATTCAAGTCCGCGCCTAACAACATTCGATGCGGAAGAATTTTGCGTTTCTAGACTACTGTTTCATGTGCATTGAGCGCCTCTTCATTATCGTGCGTAATCTTAGGTACGGATCTCTAGTTACTCCATTTTTTGATCGCATCCTATCAATGTCTGTCTGTTTGTCACAGCATTTGAAGCGTAAGAATTTGAGTTTTATTGAATGTTCCTATGTGCATTAATTAATTAAGCTTCGCTCGCACTGATGTTGCGACAGTTGTATCTGTTTGGTTTGCATTATTTTGAAGTGCTTGCTTTATTAAGTTATGACATGTTTGACGATGTTGCTGCCAGTAAGTTAGAGAAGAAAGTTGCAATATGGAAGAGAGAATTTGAAATTGGCACGTTCTGCATTGAGCTTCGTATAGTTCTTTATTGATTGCATTGTTTACTGATTCTTGTTAGTAACTTAATTGTTGGAAGGATTTGAAGTTTTCAACGCAACTAATTATCGAACACATGCGTATAACCGGACAGCTTGTTGAGGTTTAAGGTTTATCCTCTCTGGGCTTTGCGAGGTTGTCTGGAGTTCCAACCAGGGTAAGAAAATGAGGCAACTAGATTGTTAGCAAGCAGAGAAAAAACGTAAAGAGATGGCAGGGGTAAGCGGAGGAAGCAGGGGCTTCGTCATCACCTCCCACAAAGTGGCAATGTGCATGCTACTGCAAGCATATGCATCTCCTTCCACTGCAACCCCTCCATTCTGCGCACTCCCAAGCTCGGCCCGCCACCGTCTGGCTCTTTTTCTCTTAGACCAAACGAAGGTAACAGACGGGTTTCTGGAGCCCACATTTGAGGAGCTTGGATTAGAACTAAAAGAGGAATTGTCAGATGTGGGCGGGATGCTCTTTGAACAGCTTGGCAGTCGGCTACCCCTCTTGTCCACCCCTGAGGAGCTTTTCCAGTTCTTCCAAGGCTTGAAGGAGCTTCTGGCTCCCGTTTCCTACACTGCCGAAGGCGGGGATGAACCGCTCCTCATTCAGCCCAACAGTTTACTGGGCCAGTTTCTCAGAAGATGCATCCTCGCATTCAATGTGCTGTCGTTTGAAGGCTCCGGCAGGCTCGTTGTGGAGTTGAATGCTTATCGGTGGCTGGAGTCTAGTGACCCGCGAGGGATCTTCGAAGATGATGAGTATGACGAAGACAGTGATGACATGAGCGACATGAAGCTGCGGTTTCGCGGTCCTGGGAGACAAGCGTCGGCCTTTCCTATTCCACAGTCGAGTGGGGTGAAAACGAAGTCGCTGCGAACCGTGGAGCAAGTGGAAGGGTTTTTGAAGGAGCAAGCCGGGTTGCTGGAGAAGGGAGTGGCGAATCTTCCAAAGGAAGATCTGGATGCGAATCTGAGTCATCTGGAGAAGCTGGCACCAGAGATGGTGAGAGCTCATTACCTTCGCTATCTCAACCACTTGCAACAAAGTGATTACCCTGCAACCATGGATGATTTGCACCGTTACTTCGACTACAGTGCTGGGATGAGCACTGGCGGTCCCTCGTGTGATTCAAGTGTCGGCAGGTTTCAAGCCGGCCTTCTGAGCTTAGGCTCAATGCACGCGCATTTCGGTCACGTGGATCAAGCCATGCAAGCTTTGAATGAAGCTGTGCGGATTGCGCAGCAGTACAACGACGACGCATGCCTTGCGCATGCTTTAGCTGCTCTCTGCCACATGCTCTTCGACGTCGGAGCCGGAGACGAAACCTATGCTAAAGGTGAATCTGCAGGTCTTAGAGATGTAGGAGCTGGCCCTCTGCAACAGCAGCTCTTGCTTTTGCTGCGCCGGTGCTTACGACGCGCATTGGAGCTCAAGCTGCCTCAGTTAGTTGCTTTCAGTCGTCTTGCACTTGCGAAATTTGACTTAAAACATGTGCGGAGGCTCCCTTCTCTAGACAATGGCGGAGAATTGGGCACCTCTCCACTGGAGGTTTGTAAAACTCTCAGGCTTAGTCCTTACCTTTTAGGAGACTCTATCAGCAACGGCGTGAATCATGTAGGAAATAACAACGGAAGTCAACCACTCGGAGCTAATTCTACTTGGACCAGCTTAACTGGGCGCTTGGGTCGCACTTCAGCCACTGTTGTAAAACTTGCAGGAACCTCCCATTTACTCCGTGCAGCTTCCTGGGAGCTTTACGGAAGCGTGCCTTTGGTCCGAGTGAGTGCATTGATACATGCAACTTGCTATGCAGATGTTGCTAGTTCAGATGATATCCTCCTTTCCTATGTCAAGCTCGCGCAGCATTTAGCAGCTTCCAAAGGCTACGCAGCTGCACAACCTGCTTTTGAATTAGCAGCAAAGAAGTTTCCTGGGGTGGCTAGCCCATGGGTTAGGACAGCACAACTGCAACTCATCCACGATCATGCATTACACCGAGGCGAGTTGAAGCTTGCACAAGTGGCATGCGGGGAGCTTGCAGCTACTGCTTCTCCTGTAATTGGGGTCGACATGGAACGTAAAACCGAGGCCACTTTTCGACATATTCGAACGCTCCTTGTTTCTGGTCACCTTGATGAAGCTGCAGGAGTGGCCAGGTTGCTGTTCTCTTCGTGTTACAAATCCAGTATGCAACTAGAGTCTGTGCTTGTGCTTTTACTCCTAGCTGACATCCATAAAACCGCAGACAGTGTGGTGACCGGGCTTCCATATGCCTTGGCTGCTCTCACGCTCTGTCACGTGTTTAGCTTGGATTCTTTGCAAGCAAGTGCGAAAGTGACATTAGCTGAGCTTTGGTTAGGCCTGGGAGTCGGACATGCCCAGCGAGCTTTGAAACTTCTGCAGGAGTGCTTGCCGATGGTGCTTGGCCATGGAGGCCTTCAGCTTCGTGCTCGGACCAACCTCGCACTGGCCAGGTGCTACCTTTCTGACCCTGAATACTCGTTGGAGAAGCAACCGGAGACGGTGCTTGAGCTTCTGCAGCAAGCTGCTGAGGAGTTTGAGGTTTTGGAGGATTCGGCTCTGGCAGGGGAAGCATACTACCTGCAAGCCCTTGCGTTTGATCGGTGCGGTTGTGTCGAGGAGCGGAACGGGGCTGCCAAGGCGTTCCAAAGGTGTATGCTGGCTCTCAATTTGGCTCAGGCTTCAGAAAATGCTGTCCTGCCCTTGTGATGGTGCTGGTACTGATCACCTTTGAGGCTTTAGGGTTTAAGGGTTTAGCGTTTAGGGTTTAAACCCTAACTCCAATCCAAAGGAAGTATGTCATTGGTCCACTGGAGCGAACGGGACACCGGAGAAATGGCAAGAAAGATTGGGGAGGCCTTTTTTTTTCCCATTCAGGCATTCTTTGAGCGTCCTCACATAAAGACAAATGAAGAAGACATTGAATATTCTTTCAAACACTACCGACTGGTTGGGAGCCCTTGAAGATCTTTGATTTAATATTCATGCCATGTGGGTTGTAGCCCTGTTGTAGTGTGGTAACGCCCTGAAATGGAATGCTGTTTCTAGAAAGCACTTATGATACTCTTATTCCAGAAAACACTTTATGATACTCTACTCCATGTTCGGTGGACCCTCATTATTCACAGTTGCAAAATTGATAGAAAGAATCAAGTGGTTTATACCATTGCAAGGCACTGGGTTCATATTACTCTACTTCTATTGAAGCAGTGATTAAGAATTTCTCTGTTAAGGTCAAGTCTATGATGTCGAAATTCAAGCAAGCAAAGTCCCAAACCCAAAGAGTAGTTTGTTAAGAGATGTCATCATGGCGTGCAAATGGAATGCAGATGGTGTCTTTGGTGAACAATGCTCTCTATTTCCGTGAGTTTAGGTGTGACAATTTATTGTGACCCATCTGCGGTTACTGAATATGTTGTGGAGTGCTGAACGATTGTTGTAAATATAAATCACAACGTTGGTTCAAAGTACACTGATTTATCCAAAAACCAGAAGCAAGGGTGTAAACTAAGTGTCTTTGCAAAAAAATATGGGTAATTTACAACCATCCAGTAGTATTTCAGCCCGAAAATTTTCAAAACATTACAATTTCTATGACTTCGTGTCACACGCAGATCAGTGTACCAGAACCAGACTGGAATGAAATTTGCAGTTACCTTGATCCATTAATTACTAGTATTGCACTCGAATTAAAATCATAACAGAAAACCGTACCAATAGCAGCCTTATGCATTGTCGGTGGATACAAATCAAAATCAAAATCCTTTGAAAGCTTGCAGTGGGCTTGGGCAGAGGGCAGAGCTGACAGAGCATTACTGTATTAAGACCTGACAGTAGTGCAGAACATTCTGCACACCCTGTTGTACGGCGAGCTCAGTTCTGATCTGTTTAGCAAATATTGCTGCAATGAGTCAAGTTGGATTAACTTACGAACGCACTTGGAATATTGGATGTACGTTTGAACATGAAACAAGAAGCGTTGCTGAAATATTGATTGATAGACTGATTCAACTTCACAATAACGACACAATTTGGCAAGTTCCCCGGTGAACAAATTATGAGCAATCAATTAATGTTCACGAAAGGTCGAAGCATCATATCGCAACATTGAGGTACGTGAGAAAGAATCAGTTTGGGAAAAACTCCTTGGAAGGATAGAGTTTCAACAATAGAAAAACAGAATGAGAAAAAGAATCAAGAATTACCCGAGTGGGACTTAGCATTGCTGTAAATTTGATTGTACATGCCTGATTCGACTTCACAGCAGCGTCACAATCTGGCAATTTGCCTGGTGAACAATTATATGAGCAATCAAGTCGGCCTGTCAACGTTGGCAGGCACCGAAGCTTGAAGGAATGAATAATGAGCTGGGTATTATTAATGAATGCTACCAGAGATCTAAGCTCACACATCAATCGGCACATCGAGGTGCGCGAAAAGAATAACTCGGCGAAAATCTACCTTCATCTGGTTTCACAAATGCACTCCTGCAAATCGAAACAGAACGAGGAAATCAAATTCAAAGCTTGTGAACTGAGCACGAAAGTAGAATCAATGCATCAAAAGTGCCAAGGTAATGAATCACAGCTGCTGCATCAAAGAATGGCGTACCTCTCTAGAGCTTCACGATGCGGACGATGTCGCCATTGAGCTTGACGAAAAGAAATTCGCTCTTCCAGCTCTCGACAGCTGTGAGCACGATATACTTCTTCCCCAGCAAACTCTTCTTGAACCAATGCACCAAGTCGAGCTGCAACAACTTCGATCTCGGGGTACCATTGTTCATTTTCGTGCTCACGATCAAACGCATCACCGAATGCTGGAAAGAGACGACGACAGGATCAACGGCAGACCACTTGCCCTTCGGCACCACAACTTCGCTCGAATACTTCGGGAAGTTGGCGTTCTTGAAACTCACATCGCGGTTTGCCAAGTTGTGCAAAATGACCTTGAGCGAAATTTTCTCCGGCTTTCCCTGGTGCTCATGCGCTTCCGCCACAACAAACGATGCCACGAAGAGAGCAGCGACAAGGAAAACTAACTTGACGGCCATAGTCGCTCCGCTGATGCAACAACGACGATGCAAGGTGTAAACTCGAAGTGCGAACACTCGGAGCTGAAGGCAGCACTTGCATGTGCCTGCCCAAGCTAAGGCGCAAACCTAGAACGGAATTCAACGAACATATACTTACAACGCGTCATCCAGATAGCCAATTCTAAAATTGGCAGCAGCAATGTGGAAATGTGGAATCAAGAAACAACATGCACCCGTTCATCCGTTAGGTCAAACTCATTTCATCTACACCGTTTTTCCCGGCAAGGCTCGATCATACACTAAAATGAACTAAATTGTATAAGTAAGGTTAATCCCTCTCGAGTTCGCCCGCATCCAAGGAACTGAGGAGCACATTCGAATACGCTAAGAGCTTCTCCTCTCAATCTTAAGGTACTTTCTATTCTTCGCCCGAGAGGTACACAGTCCACGTAAAATCTTTTGATGGCAATGTGTCAGCGCTGTCAGCACAGCGGAAGAGAAGTGGCGTTCCGTGTCGTGCAATTCCACAATGTGCGCGCTTAAAAACTACTCGGCGGATCGGAACCCCGGCCGAGCGCGCCATTATCTCGGACACTGGCGATTTGCCGCCTTGGTGTTCAAGCCTACGTTTGCGGACCTCCTCTGTTGCAACAGCGTGCTCCAAGCCAAATAATCATCCGCAGTTCATTCTTTACTTGAGAATTTTCCTGTTAACCGAATATTTTTCTATATGCTTATTCAAATCTGATTGCTGGAAATCTGGCCATGGTGGACGTGATTGCATGAGGCGTTCCAAAAATAGTGTTCAGGAAAACGAGAGTCGTCGCCGCAACTTATGTGAATCATGTCAGCCATGAGTCGTATATAAGCCCAGTCGCTCTCTTCCTCTCACCATCACTACCTGCAGCTTCAGCCTTTCACATCCAACTCTCCATTGCTCCTTCTCGTTGCTGTGCTTGTGAGCATCAGATACCATGGCCAAGCTTCTCTTCCTCCTCACCGCCCTTGTGGTGGCCGCAGCTGTCGGTGCGGAAGCACATGTCGCTCCTCCAGTCGCTCCTCCTGTCGCTCCTCCAGTCGCCGCACCAGCGCCATCACCCGCCACTTATCCGATCGGGAAATTCTCTCTCAAGCTCATCTTGCACAACGTCCTTCACAGGAACGTGACCTTCAAGCTGGTGACTCCGGTGGTTACGAAGCCCGTCGTGTGCTTGCCGAACAAGTGGAACGCCATCGCCCCAGCGCAACTCAGCACCAAGCGGAGGACTGTCGGAGTGTCCGTCACGGTGCAGACTGACAAGCATGTTACCGTAACGAAGATCTTCACTATCTATTTGCTCAAGCACTTCAAGGCGTCGGAGTTGAAGGGCGAGAAGTTCTTGGTTCTTACCGCAGTGAAGAGCTGGAGCTGGAAATCCAAGTATCTCCTCATCACCATCGGCGACGACGTCGTCCTCTCTATCAAGCTCTAATTCTCGCGAGGTATAAACCCTCAGCGATCATACTACTCTAGATTTAAATCTTCTGCATCGATCGTCTACTCCTTTGATATGCGAATTCATGAGAATTTTTTCATAACATTGATATCTCTTCATCTCTGTTTGCAGGAACAACTGTGGTACGTCAGTTGCGGCAATCGGGTGACAAAAACTCTGCATTGCGTTTTGAATTTAGTATTCAAAGGAGGCTCCTGGCGACTATCTAGCTACTCGCTCACGAAGATGACGACTCTAGCTAGCTAGCTTTGAACGATTTTGGTTTCGCAAATAAGATTTGTTTCTGCAAGTGTTCACGGCATTGAGAAGTGAATTGCTTTCTTAGGCAGAGAGCCTGAGGCTTCCAGCCTAGCTGATACTTGCTGTATTCCCTTCTATTTCTATCAATTACTACTGCCAAGTCTGTGTTCCAAGGCAACCGAGTGTCTGCGTCTCTAGCTGTGGCTAACTTCGTCACAAGAGGATTACAATCTGCGACTGCCGCTCAATTCTATGCATCCCTGTGATAATGCTTCGTGAATTGGTTTGCAAGAACTATTGTTTGTGATTCTTCTTTCAGATTCATCCATGAATGCTTCGAATACTAGAGTTTCGAAGTGTCATTGGGTACGACACCGCCACTCTTGAGCAAATGCTCTGGACTCATGAAGTTAGAACTCTTTTATTGTCAGGTCCTTGCCATTACAGTGCATGAGATTATAAGGGGGTTCTTTGTTGAGTGTTTAACATGGGTATGTGACAATATAGAATTCATGCTTTACAAATTGTGAACTTTCAATACTCTAGTAGTTCATAATTAATAAAAATCATGAAGTTGCATAATTATTGATATTATAAGAATTGGATACTTGTCAAATTTTGCAATTGAAAGTTGAAAATTTGGATGCAAGATATTACTTAAGAAATGTAGGAGTGTGATATTGACAGACAGTGTAAAATGTTCAACTGGGAATTGAATAATTAATTTGTTCCATGAGAATGTGCAATGAATGGATTAATTTGAAGAATTCCTTTCATAGTTGTCATACTGGACAAGTTACTATTCATTTTTCATTTTGTAGGACAAGTTACTATTCATCAAATGTACCTCTCAAGTACATTTGATGAATAGTAACTCATCCTACAGGACAAGAAATGAATAGTAACTTGTCAAATATGACAACCATGATTCCTTTCTATAATGTCAAGGGATTCAAATGGAAATTTCAACTTGACATTGTCAACATAGAAGGTGATGCAGGACAATAAACTCATCTCGTGAAGTAGGATAAACTGGGTGAAAATATAGGATTTTTTAAATATTTTTCAAACATGAAAAAATTTGCAAATTTTGGATTCATATTTGCAATCAGACTTCAAAGAGTCTAATTTTCTACAAGACCTCAAAGAGTCTAATTTTTTACAAGAGGTCAAGAACCATACCCTAGATACAACAAAAAATAGGGGGCAAGATTTTACTTTTACTCTAAAGAACTTGTATTTTCATTGTGTTGGTTGCACTTCATAGGACAGAATTAGTGTCTTGTGAAGGTGACCACAATGTGTGTGGGGTAAGGGAACACAATAGTTCAAGAATCTTATAAGTATAATGTGATAGTATCAAATTAGTTATGCTTGTTCTAGGAATCACAAAATTCTCCCCTCCAATGCACCATGTATATAGATTAATCCCCAAGAGAGCATCCATGAACTCAAGGTGAAAACACTCAAAATTGTTAAAATAAACAATTTAGCACTTCTTTTCAAGAAAAAAAACATATTTGTAGTATTAGCAATTGAAAATCATAACTATTTAAAAAATGAATTTTTGGATAAAATATGTGATTACTATTACTTT
The DNA here is from genome assembly GCA_950106755.1 of Climacium dendroides. Classification (NCBI taxonomy): domain Eukaryota; kingdom Viridiplantae; phylum Streptophyta; class Bryopsida; order Hypnales; family Climaciaceae; genus Climacium; species Climacium dendroides. The sequence goes on from OX467089.1 coordinate 22,199,032, forward strand.
TCACAGTGGAACTTTCTAGCTAGGTCACTAAAATCATCACAAAGCTTGGTCATAATATCAAAATCTAGGGAACTAGTAACCAATCAATGACCTTTGAATATGGAAAGGGTTTAATTGCACTTTGGTGGACACTTTCAATAGAAGTCTACATGCCAAGAATGGGCACATGAATGGTTTGGGGTGTTTCACTTTATATTAATTATGAATATTTTCAAGAATATATTGTTGAAGCTACATGAAATGGATGATGGCCATTGCAAGAAACACCGTCTATTTCATGTAGCGTTTTGGCAAAATCTACATTTTAGTACCAGAATACTATGGGTACTACATAGCAAAACAATCTCAGCCATTGATTGTAAAAGTTGACATCTAAAAGTATTGTTGCAAGTACTATAGGCTACTTGCAAGTACTAAAACAATACTATGGGGAAAAATGACACATTGTCACAAAAAATAGAAAATAATGAGGTATAAATTATTAATAAATAGAAAATCATGAACAACCCCCCCCCCCTAAAATTGGCCATTGGAGAGGACTTGATGGTGATCAAATTTCACCAAAAAAATGAAGTTGACACCTTCTTCAATGTTCATAAGTGCTTGTGTAAAGGAACTTTATTTGCATGAACCTAGAGGATATAAAATAATATATTTTTAAATGCCTCTTGGTAGACATATGCCCACCTAGTGTGGAAATAGACCACCAAAATTTCAATTCTAAATCATCCAATTTGGGAACTCCAAACGTAATCCAAAAGTTAACAAAATTGACTTTTAAATATAAAATTTCTAAAAAAATAAGGGATTTGATGACCATCAAGTTAGACATGTCTAATAGAAATTTCTTGTTTTTAGGACTTGGGATTCAAAAGTTATACTAGAAGATAACAACGTCACTCCCATTGTGACAGAGAAGAGGATTGTTGTTTCTTGCAATGACCTTGACAATGACCCATGAAGTACATACAAGTATATTGAAAAAGCACTAAAGGGTATTTATTATACTTGATTGAACATAAATTCTCTTTTATTGTAGACTATTAGTCCCCTAGACTTTGTTTATCTTCCATTCCACAATGGCCTTAACCTATAAAAATCCAAGGCCATTCTTTTGTCAAAAACCACTCAAAACTGCCATTTTTACTATATTCACTTAAGGAAACAAAAAAAATACTTTTTAAGAACCAATTCATAAGATCTTACAATTTACTTGTTTGAGATCATGTGGTAAAAATTTCATGAAGTTTGATTCTACAAATTGAGAGATAATAGCATTCAAAGATGGAAAAAAATTTTGAACACTGGCTTGCAATTTCAAATGACTTTGACCACCGTTTGTGGAAAAAATTTGCACTATGGACTTTGAATATAAAAAATTTTGTGTTGAAAAATTGGGTTAGGAGTCTAGGGATTTTTGTAAAAAAAAAAAAAGCACACTTAATTTTCAATCTTCAAAAAATTGTTGAATAGAAGTAAGTTTAAAATTGAAAGAAAAAATAAATTGTTAATAGCTCTAAGATGGGATTGAAACACTATAATCTCAATGGTGAGATTGTTTTAGAAATAAAACTTAACCTTGTCAAACAATTTTTTTGAAAATTTTTGAAAATTGCATTTAGAAATGAATTCTATAAGTTATTTTAAAAAAAAAGATGCTCAATTTCCCCAAAAAACAAGACTATAAAAAAATTTTAATTTAATTTTAAATTTTGAGGATTTTTTTTGCCTATTGACTAAAAATTTGGGCTTTTGTAGTATAACTATTGTTTGTAGGCATTGATTGAAATAAAAATTATATTTTTACAAAGCTAATAAATATTTTTATCTTATGAGAAAGTAAAAAAGTTTCATAAATAATTGAGGTCACATGAATCTGCCCAAAATCCATTTGGTCCCTTGAGGGGACAATGGACCTTTAGCAGTTAAGCTACAACAAGGGTTCTAATGCATGCCTCAAATATCAATCAATTTGGAAGACTACTAATGTTTTCAATGCCCAAAATTTAAAGGGCCATAAGAAATGCTTATACATCATCATTTATACTTCTAAAGAAATGACAATGAAGATTTTAAAGTTGAATTTTGAGAATTCTATGCACTAAAAGTTAGAAAATATATTGTTACTATAAGTATCCCATTATTTATTATATAAATTAGAGTGCACTTGTAAAAAATAAACACAAATAAAACATCAATTGTATAAAAAGGAACATGAAAATATTTGGGATTTTATAAGTTTAGAAGGTGATGTACAACCCTTTTTGTATACAATTCTATAATATTACTCAATATTTTTAAACAATTTAAATTAGATCCTTTGTATACCAAGAGTATAGGGTCGTAAAGATTATCAAATGTAGGATCTTTGGCCTTGAATTCTCATAAACAATCAATCGTTTCTAATTTTGATGATATAATACAATGGAAAACTATGATGATATGACTAAGGTCATGCACATCATTTTTAATTTGTACAATTTTGCTATATTTTACTAATTTAAAAAAAAATAGTAGGTTACCCTTTAAAGCTATTCAATGTTCTTAGATCCAAACGTTTTTAAATCCAAAATTGCTTCACAAAACTCAAACCCAAAACAAGGCTGAAATTTTCATCTATATTTATTCATTTACAAATTTAATTGTAGGATCCTTTAGTTAATTTGTTAGAGTACACCCTCTTAAAATTTCAAAATAAGGAACCTTACTAACTACAAGATCATGAATGTTTGGATTACAAAAAGAAATAAGTTCAATTCTTCCCAAGTGGTTAAGTTTCACCTTTCAAACTTTTTACACAAAAATGTGCAGCTTGCAATTCTTCATAATATATTCAAGAAATAGGTTGGGAATACATATAAAAAATTTCAGTAAAAATAATTCATACTTGTAAAAAACAGTAAGTAGAAAGAAGTGGAATTTGATTTAAAATACTAAATTGTTAAACATTTAGTTATGGAATTAAAAAATTCCAATTCCAATGGTTCTAATGCTGTAATAAACAATGTATATCCACTAGTTTTATTTATTCTTAAAAATATCAAAAATTGAATTAAATAAATAACTTCAAAGTTTATTTTAGAATACAAATTTGATAATTGACCGAAAACTAAAACTCCCCATAACTTTCATCTTGTTCATTGAAATGGTATGAATCAAAGTTTTTAACACATATATAAATTTAGAAAACCAAACTTTTATTTTTATTTCTTCAAAAAAATGATTTTTGTGAGTTGTCCAATTAGCCAAACGAGCAACAAAAACTATATGTTATACTTTAACTTTTTAACCACATAATCAAAAGTTATGAAAATTGTCGTGTCTTAAAGGTATTCTTTGACTCATTCCTCGCCCACATGTCATGTGAAATTTCAAAGAAAAGAGATGAAAATTCAATTTGTAAATGGATGTTTGAAAATGCTTTTAGGGATTAATTGCAAGATTGAACTATTGATTTTATTGCATTTTATTTGTTATTAATATTTTTATATAAATATTCAAATTTAAAATTTTTAAATAATGGACAATGAATGGAACAATGAGTAGAACTTTAAAGAATTATATCCTAGGAAGATCATACTTAGAATAATTCTCTTAGCAGAAAAAAAACTCAAAAGTGCAAAATCTTTAAAAGATACTCCTTCCCTCCCATAATACTAATACTTTTGTAGTGTTGAAAGTATTAATGAATTGGCAATGTTTTTTTAATGCAAGTTATGATAAGATAATTCTATAGTAAATATACAATGTGTCTTCTCAAGTTTGAAAGAAGTGGACTTGACTATTAATTGCAATCAAGGAAAGAGAAAAAAAAAATGAGGTTGCAATAGATACAAAGTGCCACACAAACCCTTAAATCATAAATTTAATATATTTCTTTAATCAATATCTCTATCAATTTAATTTTATAAAATAATATTAAATTTGATAATTATTGATTTAAATTGTTTGTATTCACCTTCGTTATTAATTCAACTACATTGAATTGTTTTACAAATAAAATGTACTCGACAAAATTCTATTATACAAGGTGTAATGGAAAATAGTGCATGTATTATAATGATATTGATTTGTCCTATCACTAATTTAATAAATTAAAATTCTATTTTGACAATCATTTACAATAAACTTATGTTAGTATGATCTATAGAATAATTGGTTTGTTGCAAACTTTGTGATTAGACTGAAAATTGACTCAAATTTGGCCCCACTTTGACACATTGGCTTTCTTTAAAAGTTTAAAAATTTTCAAGGGCATCCTTTTGGATAGGTGAAAAATTATATAAAGTGTCATAGAGAAGGGTGAATGCAAGTTGAACATGTCATAAATACCTTGAACAAATTTATGATCTTTAATATGTGGAGAGGGTTTTAGAATATATAAGCCTGTCAAGAATATTAATAGAATTTCATTGAGACATTAAATTATTTATGCATTTTATACTAAAAGATTGTCTAGATTTTTCACACTTAAATTGAGATTTTCTACACTTAAAATTGAATATGGAAGAATATGAGGGGTGTTAAGGACAAAAGCCTTTTGAGAGTTCATTTGTCAAATTCTTAATATATTAAATGAGGGATTTTAATAAATTATAGATTGTTTATTTATTTTTTCCTAATATCCTTGAGTTATGAAATGAAATTTGAAGTATTGGATTGAACCTCATGTCTATTGTATTGAACTTCATGTCTATTCAAATTGGATTTTACACAAGTCAATTCTCTAATTACTTGTATTTAATATAAAAAATTTGAAAAAACAAATATCATTGATGCTTTTTACTTTGTAAAGTTCAAACTCTCCACTAGGCTAAGTACACTAATTGAAGGGGGGTCAAAGTTAGATGGTAGAGCAAAGATTGAACTTTTGGCTCTATTCACCTACATTGATTGTAAATACTACTATTGAAGTTTTTAAATTTTTTCAAAATGTTTGGAAATGGGTCAAATTTTGAGAATCTCTTTTTGTCACTCTTTCCTTGCAACTACCTTGTTTTCTCTTATTTTTTCTCACTCAATAAAGGGTGTCAAAGTTTTTTTTAAGTTTAATTTCTTAACACAATCACTTGTATTAATTACAATTTCAATCTTCAACCTTCAATTTGTAATTGTGACCCCACTAAGTTACTACGAAGGACAAAAGTCTACCTTCAAAAGGAGGCAACAAGGATGCATATATTATCTAACACATGGCTATTAGTTGAACTATCCTTACAGACTCTTCATTTAAGATGGTCTTAGGATGAGCGTTGTTATTATCAAGAAGGGCAAAAAATTTGTCTTGGACTTTATAGCTAGAAAAGTAACCTTCAATTTTAATCCCAAGCTTAAAGTGTATTTCTCACTCTCTCACTCTCTATCTAATTAATAAGTTAGATTAACCCATTTCTATTTGTTCCCTACTTCCATTGACTTACTTTTGGTCCCAATTCCATCCAAAAAATCATCCAAATATGTTCATTTTTTGGACAAAATCTGCACTATATTAATGGCAACAAAGGATAATGTGTCAATCCTTTAATGGTGAACCCTTAAATACCATTGGATACATGTCAAAGCAATTATGGGTTGTTTAAGGGTTAATCCCAAACTCACGGACTTTCTAATTTTAATTGGAAAATTATACTTCCATTGGGATTTGATTCCTGAAACAAGTATACACCTCTAAAAAATACGTGCCCCTCTTGTAGGGTCAAGGAGGATTGCCCCATATATTGCCCTATCAAAAGATAAATGTAAAAATTGTCCCCTATTTTGTGTCACTTAAATTTTGTATTTCCTCACACCTCCATTCATATTGGTAGCTAGTTTGGGGTCCCTAATTACAAATATGAATTCAGAATTTTCACATTTTATCATATGCGGCAAATAAAAAATTTCATTGTTTTTTGCAGGGGTAAACACGAGGCAATCCCCCCTAGCCGCCTTGTAGTGGCCAAGGAGGATTGACCCCCTTATTGCCCCGTGTTTTAACCCTAGTAAAACACTGAAATTTTTAATTTGCCGCCCATCACAAAATATGGAAATTTTGAATTCATATTTGCAATCAGAAGCCCTAAATTAGTTGAGATATGCAAAGAAATACAAAATTGATACGGCACAAAACAGGTGGCAATTTTTACATTTACCCTTGAATGGGGCAATAAGGGCTAGGGTGAACTGACCCCCTCATTGCCCCGTTTTACCCCTGGGGAAAATGCTGTAGAATTTTTTAATTTGCAATCAGCTGATTTTTTTTTGCAAATTCTGAATTCAGATTTGCTATCAACGGCCCCAAATTAGCTACAGGCATTGTAGAAATACAAAAAATCATGGCAAAATATAGGGGGGACTTTTTTTCATATTTAACCCTGGCCGGGGCAATGAAGCGTCAGTTCTCCCTGGCCAGCAATAAGGGGGTCAATCCTCCCTGGCTCCTTGTAGTTGACTCCAGGATATTTACTTTAGTTGGCAATTTGGCATGGTAACATGAATTATGTTAGTAATGTACATCTCAGAACTTGAATGTACACCACTAACATGTTTTAGCCCACATTGGGCTTGCTCCCATTTGGTTTAGAATGGGGTAGTTTACCGGCCAGGGAGAACTGAACCCTAAACCCCGTCCAGGGTTAATTGTGAAAAAAGGCCCCCTATTTTTTCGCCATGATTTTTTACATTTCTACACTGATTGCAAATCTGAATTCAGAATTTGCAAAAAAAATTCATCTGATTGTAAATAAAAAATCCCACAGCGTTTTCCCCAGGGGTAAAACGGGGCAATGAGGGGGTCAGTTCACCCTGGCCGTAGTGGTACCTTACTTGTCTCCTTTGGTGGCGTTCTGTGTCCACTCACGATTTTCCGGTGTCCACGCCATTGGCGATTCCCGAGTTCCCAGCTCCGGATCTCATGTGCTTTCCGCGCCTTAACATATTTTTGAACAGGAGACGGACGTGGCGAGCTTTTTACAGCAAATTTCAGCGACGGAAGGTAGAGCGCATGGCCTGACAGCCTTTCACATTCACTGCATTTGATTAGACCTCCGAGTCGCGCATTTTCTTGCCCTGTATGCAATTCCCGGTATAACTTGCTTCAATTCCGGCATCAATCCTCGCACATCCGTCAGAAACCTAACTCGTTCAAATTCTGGACGCCGAGACCGGACTTCCGGAGCTCAAGTGCAGCGTCTGTGCACAATAGCAAGCCCGATGTTCGGGAAGGCGATCCAAATGGCGGAGGAGTTCTGTTCTTGTAAGTTTTCTCACTCTCCGTCTGGAATGGAATCACTTTCGTCTGTGTAGAAGAAAAGTAAATAGAAAAGAAATCCACACCGGAATACCGGTATGAGCAAATATTTCAGATAAACCGCCGAGGTACTGTGCACAAGCTTAGATTCCGAGATTAAAGACTCGCCGCAGGCTAATATCGGTTTAGGCTTGTGATTTCCTATCAGAACTGGAGCGATCCATCTCTCCGACGCCTCAACGGACTTCCGGCCTCTCCGATCTCTTTTGTTTCCAAGATTTGGTTGCAATGGCGAGAGGACAGTTCTTGTGCGCTTTGGTGTTGTTCTCAGCATGTGTCCTCACGGAGGCGCATCTCACGGGATTCACGACGAAGACCGTCAAGAAACCTTGCTCGGTGAAGGTCGTGGTGCACAATGTGGCGGATAGGTCGATGTCGTTCACTTGCTCTGAGTTTGGGAAGGGAGTGAAGCCCTTCTTCGCGGAGAAGGGGAAGTGGACGGCCATAGGGCCTATTGATGTGACCGTGGAGAAGAACTCCATTCTGCATTTGACGGTGACGGTAGGAACCGGGAAGAGATATGGAGTCGTGAGGAAGAGTTTGGTCATTAATTTGTTGAAGCTGTTTCAGTATAACCTCGAAGGTAGCAAGTTCGTCGTTCTGACGGCGATTGAGAATGCAAGGGAGCAGACATTGAAGATCAAGATCGGGAGACGGGTGGCTCTTACTTTCAACCTCTATTAGATTCTCCAGGTATGTATAACCCGCTCCATGCCTCGCAATGTCGCACTTTCTATGCATCTTTGCTGAGTCTCGCAGTTTCAATATTCTCGCAGCATTACACTGAGCTCCCTGAGAAATTTTTGGGATTTTTTGCGTTGTTGAATCTTTCTGTCAAATTTCTTTTAATTTCGACTCATGGAATGTCGATCTTATTGTCAATCTTCGCATGTCATTAAAGAATTTAGCATCTGCGGTAGTTTGAGATGTTCAGGGGGGTATCTCATTGTTGTATATCTTAATCGAGATTCGTGTTTTTCAGTTCAATTTCCCATCTCTCGACCCTTTTGTGAATCTTTGCAGATTTCTTTGCAATGTCTTGCTTGTTATCTCCTAGTTTCCATCTCTGAAAGTTCTTATGATGGTTTCTTGTGACAGCTGGAGATGTTCAGAGTGAATTTTTCTATTGCTGAATCTGTCAGTCAAATCTCTTGTCTCTAAGTTCAAACCAAAGTGCCCGCAGATCTAATGTTATTCTCCGAACCGTTTTGCGCATGTCTGTCCAGGTTTCTCCCGAATGCTCGTGGTGTATCGTGGTTGTATTGTATGCCGGAGTTGTCGATCATGGCCGAGATTTGCATTTGATTTCGTTTGAAGACTTTGGTTTGTGATGGGAGAAGAAGCAACATGAGCCCGGCAGGATTCTACAGGATGTAGATCAATTTCATTAGCGCCAAAGTCAGCCTTAGAAGTGCCGAGCGTGCGCATTGATTCAAAATTCTTTTAAATTCATTATGTATTTCTTATCAATTTGTAAGCGCTCGAGTGCTGCTGGAACTCAAGTGATTCAGCTTCATTCGTAGTGGTTTGAAACTTTTACATGTGTTACTCTGCAATCATGCTACAATCATGTCCACGGTCGTGTTTGTTAGAATACTGTGTTTCAGAGGGCCAAAATTGTGACCTTCAACTGCGCGGAGCTCTAAATTGCATGTGGTAAAGATCTGATGCGTCCATCTGGTGATTGAACGTCCGCCAATTTCACTGAAATCCGCTAGTTTTATAAATGTTGTATGAATGTGAAGCTTTTTTTTAAAAGTTTGTTTCCACCTGAGTATATCATTTGAACGTACCATCTGATTTTATTTTAAGTGGAGTTTTTTCTTGTATCATTGGGATCATAGAAAATTAAACCATGGCCCTACAACATCTCTTTACACTACCAATGGCAATTGATTAAAGATTTTATGTTGAGGAAAAATAGACTTATACTTTGCATTAACCCCTGAATGCCCAAGACCTATTGTGAGCTTCTTGGAATTTGCTCTGAATTGAACAAAAAGCCAACGAATTATAACTGTACAAATACAAACTAAACATGGTAGAGATCACATACGAAAAGAAAACACAACAATATCACTTATGGATTGAAAGATTATAAAGTTTGAACATGATGGTGTTAAAAGTGCAAATTGAAAGATTATAAATGTTTAGTTTATTGAAAGATTATAAATGTTTAGTTTATTGAAGTTTCATCATGATGGTGTTAAAAGTGCAAATTGAAAGATTATAAAGTTTACAAACTAAACATGGTAGAGATCACATATGAAAAGAAAACACAACAATATCACTCATGGATTGAAAGATTATAAAGTTTGAACACAACAATATCACTCATGGATTGAAAGATTATAAAATTTGATCATGATGGTGTTAAAAGTGCAAATTGAAAGATTATAAAGTTTGATCATGATGGTGTTAAAAGTGCAAAGTGAGTTGAAGTCATTCAATCTTCTTTTCACATGTCAAATCTAAAAAATTGGTCACTAAAATATATGAGGATAAAGGGCCTAACATGCATAACCCCAATCAATTTATGGCTTTTCAAAATCTACTCTACAATTTTTTTGAACAAATTTCTAATGTGATTTTTTCTCTAATATCTAATATATTTGAGGCTCATTTCCAAGAACTCTCAATGCTATGGAAAGTCAAGATTGCAATGGACCCTCTTGCACAAAATCTTTAATTGAAAAATCATAATCAATCATTTTCAAAATCGGATTTTTTATGCTAAAACTAGACTTCAAAAAGAATTTTTGAAAAATATAATCTATTAAAAATAGCAACTTGATTAGGTTTTATTTAACTTCAAAGTATTATTGAACATAAAAATTTATTAAGAAAAAAATGACAATTTGGAGAAAATGTTGGCAAATCACTTTCAAAATAGGAATTTTTAAGTATTGAAATTATAAATATATTATTTGCTTATAATGTTCAACAAATAAGTGATGATTGATAAATCTTTATTAACTAGTATTAATCATTTAATTTATCCAAAATTGTATTCTTTTTAATAAATGTAATTGTGCACAAGAAAGTGGATGGAAATCATTATTTTTCTAAAATGACTCACCAATCATGTGTCCATTTATAAGTCTTTTTCTTGGCTTTGGTGACCTCCTTGGGTTATAATACAAATGCCAATCAATTTAATGATTGACTCCTATAATGATATTATTGGTGATAAGAAAACAAAAATTTCAAGAGTCTTTTTTCTACTATGAAAGTAAGAAATTGTACATTAATTTTGTGGTGTACCCGTAATCTAGCGATTGAGAGGTAGGGTTACACTTAAAGCTAATCATTAATGGACATTCCATGTTAAGGTTTCATCAAACTTCATGAGTTTTCTATATTAAATAGGCCTTTCAAAAAATTATTTTATTTTCTTATATACGTGCTTATATAGTACTCTATAACATATATTCAAAATTTGACTTCATTTTTTCATAATGTTAAAAAATGTAAAATGAAATCTATATAACATTTTTAAAATAATATATTTGATAAAAAAATTAAATCAAAAAAATTACAAAATCACAAAAAATCTTCAAATAGTATGAAAATTTTAACAAAATTGGTGATGATAGTGATGAAAATCATGGTGTAATTGGTGTACTCTTTGAGCTCACACTAAGACTAAGAGAGAAATTTGATAGAAAAGTTCAAAAGCCTATAGTGTATTTAAAGCTTTCAAGATGCTATCTACAAAGTGTCACAAAAATTATAGTTTTAGTACTTTTGGAGAAAAATGAAAAAGAATAAAAAATAGTGGAACTACATTTTTTAGTCAAGCTCTTAAACATTTAATTCCTAAAATGCCCAAGGCACCCAATTTGAGCGTTGACAATACTTTGAGTTAAATAAAACCTAACCAAGTTTTTTTTAATAGTTTATATTCTTCAAAAATTCTTTTTGAAAACTAATTTTAACATCAAAAATTTGATTTTGAAAATGATTGATTATGATTTTTCTATTCAAGATTTTGTGCAAGGATGTCCATTGCAATCTTGACTTTCCTTAGTGTACGAGGCTTTAACCCCTAAAGTCCCATTGTCCCTACGGGGGACAAAATGGATTTCGGGTAGGCTCCTATGATCTCAATTTTTATTGAAAGTTTTTGAAACTTTCTTATAAGATAGAAAAACTTATGAGCTTTATGGGAATATAATTTTTATTTCAATTAGTACCCGGGAGCAAAAGTTATGCCATAATAACCTCAAAATGGGGGAGAGCGGGCAGCAAAAAAATCCACAAAAAATTGAAATAAAAATTTTAATATTTTTTTTCTTGTAGATTATATTTTTTGTAAATGGGAAGCTTTGATTCATTCCATTTGGATTAGAGATGTGAAAGTTATGGAGCTTCTTGTTTTGTGGGCCATCATAGCAACTTCTTAAAAGAAATGAATTGCTTTCACTTTGAATGCTAATATCTTTCAATTTGTACGGTCAAAAATCACAAAAAAATTATCACATGATCTAAGACAAGTGCAAAACAAGATCCTACGGTCAGATTTTTTTTTTAAATTTAAAATTTTATTTTGTAGGTGAATGTAGTAGAAGTGGTAGTTTAGACACAAAAATGGCCTTGGGACTTTAGGGGTTAAATAAAAAATAAACAACATCTAATTTGTTAATAATAGCACAATTTTTAGAAATGACTATACCTTCTATAGTGATAGTACATTCAACTAATTGAGATCATTCCAACTTATATTTACATTTGTGCTCATGATAGTAGACTATTAGTTTTAGTCCCTATTGATCTCGAAAACTTTGAAAATCAAGTCGTAGGCCAATGCTCTAAAGGTTATGCCAAAGCAATCAAACCTGATAAAGTGTGAATTTGAACACCACCACAAAATTAAACATTGAATTTGTCAATGAACTCTGGATTGTTTGCATGATTACAATGCCAGTACTTAATTATTAAAATTGCATCACATTGTTTAGTAGTACCTATGCACAAAGCATATTACAAATATATCTTGACTAAAACTATATATTAAGTTATGTATCAATTTGAATTGTTTGGAAATATAGGATGATTATCATTAGATGAGATTTGAGGCCTCTAGAAGTCCATAAGTTACCATGCGTTAGGAACTTGCCGAATTGTACTGCAATAGCGATAATGTAGCCGGCTGATGTAGTTGAGACCCAACCACGTCATTTTTCGAAAAAAAAATTCAACATTTTTTTGCATTCTAAGAACTAATTTTAATTTTAATTTTAAAAGAAATCCCTAATAGCCGACTGTTCCCTCGTTGCGGAGGGAACAACAAGGGAATAGGCTTGAAATGACAAGCCCAATGCATATTTGAATTTATGTACACGATTGATGTATACTTTGAGTTCAACTCAAGGATCTACATTGTGTTTATCTTTGACCTTCAATAAGTAATAATAGTAATAATAATAATAAGTACAATTAATAAAAGAAATGATACATCCTACCACTCTAAATTAATTGCACTCCTACAAACTCAATTTAACAGAAACTCAAACATTAGACATGTAGAATAGGAGATACCAAGGTTGAAAGTTGATGGTGAGTTCATCCAACTTTGATAGTTGCATGATAAACAATAAGAAATGTATTCCATCAGATGAGTTGAAACACTTGCTATTGCAAATGAATATTCAATTTCAAAAGCCTTCATGAAGTAGTGAAGCCTTTCCTAATTTGTTTTGTGACCCAATGATGAAGAAGATTGAACGAAACAAATAAAAAATTTCAGGAAGGCTTATTTGATTTCAATTTGGAGGTTTCATGCTCTGCTTTATTCAATCTTCCTCATGTGGTCATTCTTTTTCATTAGGGGTAGTCACACCTTCTTCATTCCGGGTCCAAATAACAGAGAAGTTCCACGTGGTTGCTTTTCGTTGGGCGCCCGCGACTTTCAAAGCAACCATTCCCCGTTAATGTACCAGTCTCGTTCTTCACCTCCGACCCTGAAGAATTCGAAGTCTTGAAGTTTTCCCAATTATCTTTTCATCTTCCGACTTCGAAAATTCACCCTCCCGCGTTCTTCCTTTCACCCCTGTGTTGCTTTTGAACCGCGTTGCTGTTGCTTTTGAAGAGACGTTGTTGAGTGTTGTTGCTTGTAAAATCATTCTTCGATTTTCATTCTCCATGCTTGACACATCAAAAAGGGGTGCCACACCTTCTTCATGCACAAGGGCTTCCCATTGGCTCCCTTTTTCTCTCACTACTTTCTCATTCTTGAAGAAATTTTGCTCATTGGAGAAGGTGTGACTACCCCTATTCTTTCTATGTGAATATAGTTATGGAATTCAACACGAGGCCATTTTTTAGGTGTTTGAGAAGGTTGCAATTAGGGAATTAGGGGCTGCCGCCCCCACAAACTCAAAATGAATGGCTGATATAGGACATTAATAACGCCTAATTGAAAGTGAGCATGGTGGACATAACTCCACGGAAGCTTCCTTCACCAGCTTGCACAAACAGCCTTTAACCCCTAAATGACGAACTTATAACCGTTGATTTCAAGTCTCACTGTCATCACTCAGTTTGTTGCCATTTTGCAACAAGATATGTATGAAAAAATTTTAATTTATTTTTCAGAGATGAAACAAAATGTCTTCTTTGTTGCGCCAAAATTTTAGATTTTTTTGTGAATTTTTGTAGATATAATGAAGAAAAATCATATCAAATAGAAATTTATTTCAAAAAATCTGAAAATTTCACCATGTGTGCATATTATAGTGATGAACAACATGGTGTAAACTCATTTTCCGTGCCACACTATAATTAGAACGTAGTAGACATTGAAAATACATCCCAAGTTCAAACTGCAATGAAAAATTGATTATTAGGAATTTTTTCAAAATTCAAATTGGAGTAGAAACTAGAGTGAATTAACTTTATTTTGTTATTTGGGATTAAATTCAAAAAATATCATTTTTGTAAAGAAATTTCAGATTTAAAGCAAGGAGCAACAACTTTCTAAAATACACGAAAATAGCATATTTTGTGATCCGTTTTTTGTAGTAACTTCTCATTTATGTGAAGACAAACAATAGCATAACTCCAAACTCAACTAGATTATCTTCATAACCCAACACGGAAGGTCAACAAGAAAGAAATGAATGAAAAACTACTTCCTAGCTCTCTACAGTTCAAGAAACATTCATCAAAAAGCCACAAAATGGCCTCGTCGTCGTTTCTGGGTTAACTAAGTTATTGTGACATTGTGCGGTCATAAATCATCCCAATCAAAGGTTTAGGGTTTATGTTATCAGAACTGGTTCACAATCAATTCCCCTACTAAGGTAGACAAGTCTATTAGCACCCTGATTTGGAATCTCAGTCTTTTGGGTCCAATTTCAAGAGGGGCACATACTTTTCAAAAGTGTGCACTTGTTTCATGGATAAATCCAAGTGAAATTATAATTTTATGATTAAAATTATAATTTTTGTGAATTTTTGAAGTAGTTTGTTCTAAAATTACAAAACCACTTAGTACAAAGTGGGGTCAAAAATGTCCTCTAAACAACAACCCATTACCGCTTTAACATGCGTGTATTGGTACTTGAGTTCCCACCAATGAACGATTGACACATTATCCTTTTGACATTAATGTACTAAAATTGTCAAAAAATGAACAAATTTGAATGTAAAAACTAGAGGAACCGAATTGGATAGAGAATGGTGATGGATTGGTTTACCTTACATAATAAGGTAATGAAATTGATAGAAGTTTTTGGAGTTGCCTCGGTAATTTGTCCCTTCTTTTCCTCTTTATAGGAGG
The DNA here is from genome assembly GCA_950106755.1 of Climacium dendroides. Classification (NCBI taxonomy): domain Eukaryota; kingdom Viridiplantae; phylum Streptophyta; class Bryopsida; order Hypnales; family Climaciaceae; genus Climacium; species Climacium dendroides. Next base: position 22,214,103 of record OX467089.1, read on the forward strand.
AGTTGGGATTTTTTTTTATCTGAGGGCACGGTTGCACCCTCCCCTTATCAAAATCTCTTGGTTTGTTCCCTCTAGTCTCAAATTCTCACCAACCATAGCTTCCTTTAATTTCAAACTTGCAAAGGCTACAGTCTTCCTCTTTCAAAGACATGTCGTTTTTGAAATTGAACTCCAAATTCATTACATTGGAGAGACATGGATGATTGAGCAAGGATTGACTAGTACAACCAACTTAAAAGCCATATTTGCTCCTGCCTAGCTTGTCCAAGCACTCCAAGCTCTTCAATGGCCAATCCTAAAGCAATACCCACCTTGTTTAAGAATAAACCTACTTCAAGCAACCTCGATATTAAGTTTGGATTCGAAATGACAACCAACTAACATCTAACAATTTCATGAAAGTGGGAGCTACATATCTAACTTTTATATTTGCACACTAATTAGTTGCCAGTCCTATTATTTATTTTGTCTAGGTTTGAATCCTCCATTTTCACACTCCAACCAATTATTTTTCCAAAAGTACTGGTTAACAATGAACCAATTGGCATTTTGCCCCAAACATTGGTAGATACATGTAGAACCTTTTTTATTGCATGCTCTCTTTGTGCATAACTTGTAGTAATGGAGTCATAGGTGGGATCAGTTTGAAAGATATTTTTAAAATAGTAGTGTTGGAAGTTGACATTTGTTAGGTACTTTGCAGAATCCTCTCTTAGTGCATAGTTCCAGTACCAAGCACTAAAAGAGGTTCTATTTATACAATTGAAATCTTACTATTTTAAAAGTGGTGAATAGTAATGGAATTAGCTCCCAAGTACAAAAAGAAAATTAAGGGTTTGAGGAAAAAATTTGAGACCGTTCTCAATCATTAAATGGGATTTGAGGCCTTTAGAAGGCTGTGAATTATCATGGCGGGGAACTCGCTGTAGTGCACTATAGTAGCGACAATGTAGTTGGCTGATGTGGCCGAGACTTGGCCACATCAGTTTTTGAAAAAAAAAATTAAAATTTTTTCAACTTTATTTTTTGCATTCTAAGAACTATTTTTTTTTAAATTTAAAATTAAAATTTTTTTTCTCCTTGACAGCCGACAGTTCCCTCACTGTGGGAGAATAGGCCTGAAATGACCTTCTACAGACCTCAAATCCCATCTAATGATGAGTTATCATAGGTTTGTAGTTCTTGTCAAAAGACACAAGTGCCCTAGACAGTTCAAATTCCATGGTACATTGTAGTATTGTACTGTACATTTCGCAATTCATTTTTTTCTTCATCGGCTAGTTCAAGGTGGACTGGTGGAATACTACCTGGTGTCCACGATTAAATGAACCTCAATCATTAAGCAGTTGAGGTAGATATGGAGACAAGATGATGGGAATCACTCTTCAGAAAGATTGAACATTCCTCCAACAACATCCAAGCCCTACCACGTTCACCCTCTGAGGCAAATACTTCTCCAAGTGTTGTAAAAGAGGGAAGCAAGAAGGCCGTTAGCAAAGCAAAAGAGGCAACCCGACTCTTACAAGCAAGCTAACAGTCAATACAATCCAAATGTCTACCCTACATTATGTCAATACACTTGGAGGAACAGTCAACCTAAAGCACGGGAAGCACAATTAAACATATATACGGTTCTAAGTTGCTAAACAACGAGGAATAAAAAGAACCACAAAATGAGATTTTCTGTCAAAAAATCCCGTTGCTACATCGAACCTAACACATAATACAGGGATGGAAAACCCTGCTCTTAAAAGGCAACAAGAAAGCCAAGCTAACACTCCATCCAATTCAATTGTTTGTCCTCCAATATGTCAATACATTTGCAGAACCCGTCCGCTTGCTACCAAATTAAGATACGAGATGCAACTTAGTACATCAAAACGAAATAGATCTTTCAAAAGACTTATCCCTTCAACATTTCTAAAATGGTTTATAAAAAATCTCGTCGTTGCATCAAATAGAGCACCTAATGTAGGGGTGAAAAAACCCTAAAACCCTAAAATCTTGTTGTTACAAAGTAACAAGCAAGCAAACTACCACTCAATCCAATTGTCAAAACACATTAGGTTTTTCAAAAGAAAATTATTTGAAAATTAATGTGTTCAAAAAACTTCTGAAATGGCGTAAACAAAACCTGATTGCTACATTGACCAGAACACTTAATCCCAGCGTGGTTCAACGAGGGTTTAAGGTTTCACAACAAATCATTCTCCTCCGCAAAAATACTAGCAACATCGACTCACTATCTTGACTATTTGAAGTTTCGACTGATATAGGGTATCCCAAATCCACACTTCCATTGTGACGAACAACGCTTCAGAAATGGAGTTGCAAGATTATTCTAAACAATACCGGAAGCTGAGATTTGCGAATTTCTTGATCCATCAGAATCTGAAAATGTAGTTTCAGAGCTTCATACCTGATGCCACTGGCGTGTAAAAGAGCAAGAGGACAACTTCGAAGGGAGAGACGCAGCTGCAATCCAATGAAACGAAAAAATATATAGTTGTGGGCTTGTTAAAAGGGCAAATTTGGGGCGAGATGTATCCCTAGAACTGCCGCAGAAAACAGAGTGTACATGGCATCAACCGAAGGAGAAAAAAAATGGTCCTCGAAGCAAGGCAAGCACCTCGATCTCAAGCTCATGAATTGCAGACATTTGGTGTTGTTGGTCTTTTGGAGGAGACGAACTCTTCACTGTGGTAGTAGGAGTGAATTCGCGGTATTAGGGTACTAGCACTTTGAAAAACAATAGGGTCCCATTGTCCCATTCAAAAAATCTTATATAATGTTTCTTGCAATGTCATTTGGGTCATGCATAATTAACATTGCATTTTTATGTAATCTCAATCAAGCATATCAAATTTCAATTTCAAAAAAATCAAGGATTTCATTTTGACTCAAATTTTTTAGTTGTATTTTATGGTTTAATATGATAATTTATTTAAAATCATTGGTGATGAGTTTTCAAAATTTAAAATTTTTAGGTATGCAAGAAACATCCTTATGTACATCTTTCAATTTAGAAAAAATGTCCTTCAATTACTATAGTTTAATCTATAGAGGATTCAATGTTTTGGGAACACATGCCAAAAAATTTGTAATTAGATATTAATATACTGCAATCAGATTTTTCTAAACTACAAAAGCTTTTGTCTATAAAGATCCTTTTGATTTTTTGAGTAAAGTAACTAATTAAACTTCATGAGGATAGCTTTTGTCTATGCAAAACTTTCTGTCCTTTAATTTAGAGCAAATTAAATATTGAAAAAGGCACAAATTTGACATATTTAATTGTAACCCCAAGTTCTTGAACTAAAGATAATAAGATTATTTTTGGAAATTTATATTCAATAATTGAAATCCTTCATATATATACATAATTAATTCATAGTGATCATTCTTTCATCTTTCCATTGATATATTATATGTTTTTTCTTAAAGCTTTTCTAATAAATATTAAATGAATGACAATATTTAGTGGATAGTTGAACACTTGGGACTTAATTCATTATGATTTAGAGATATTTTGGTCAAAGAAAAAATATAGACAAAGTCTTTAGCAAATGTGACATTATTGAAGATAAAAGGGTCAACATAAAATAAATAACCATATGGTGTGATAAATAACCATACCAAATGATAGACAATTGATATGCAAAATTTAAGATGATTCACAAATGGTATTGTGAGACTTTAAAGTTTTTTGAGAATGTATACAACATTGTTGACATTGACATATGGGAAATGAGCAAATGCAAGCTTAGTTTGCAATATTAGCAACCTCATAAAAGATTCATTTCAAAAACCTTTGGATTTGATAGACATAGGTTTTATAATTCATTCAAAGCAATCAATAGTAAAAAATATCCCTTCAATATGTAAAAATACAAGCTTAATACAAAAAACACTCAACATGGGTATATATAGAATCTTCTATTGAAAATTGACATAAGTTCAATTGTGCTTCTTTTGTGATTCATTGACATTTATATAGAAGTACTTGAAGTTAGTATCTACAATAGAAGATGAAAAAAAGACTTTAAAAAAGTATATTGTTGACCATTATATCCACTGAAAGCACTAAATACATTGATGTATATAATAATATACGCCATATTACTTTACAATTGTAGCAACCTTCTTTCAAGAAAGTGCCTATCCAATTGTACCATCTTTGCATTTGCTTTTCCTCAAAATACTACCAATGTCGTTCAAGATACAAAGGGTCACATCTTTTGCAATTCTTTTCACATATTATATGGAGATTTGCAAACATACTTGTGTATAAGTGCACATAACTATTGTATGCAATTGAATGTATTTCCCAGATTGGATTGCTCCAATTCATTCTCTACCAAAAAAATTAGTGGCATCCATCTTTTAATTCATTTCCAATCAACACATAGCAAACTAGTGGTAATATTTTTTTTCCCAATATGGTGCCTAGATCAAAAATTATGTTGCCATAAACTTTTTAAGCAGTCTACACATTTTGGACAACACATGTGAAATTCCTATTCTAATTCTGAAATTTGTGAAGTATGTAACTTACATGATACAAGATGCAAATGTTAGTTGAAAAAATAACCCTGTGCAATGTAAAAATCTCACTCTAGGAGGAATTAAAGTCTACTGGCCTTGTTGGACAAGGTTGGAAAAAAAATTCTTCTAACTTCAAAAGTTATAATCTTTCAATCCATGTCGACAAAGTTTTTAAAATTTTTCCCACACATTCCCATAGTACTCTAGTGCAAATTTGTATGGTTGAAATTTGAACATTGAAAAAAAAATCATTTTTTTCTCACTACCCTAAAAAGTGACATTTTTTTCATAATTTCTGTTTGAAATGTGCTTCAATCCTTTAGGGGTTAATTCTTCTCAAATTATGAGTTTTTCTCACTCTAGAAACGAGTTTGTGGTTCCCTTGGCCTCCAAAAGTTACTATTAAGGTAGCAACACCCATAACCGTCACCTCTAAAATCTTGAAAAATCTTGGGAAGCGAAAAAATGTGGTTACAAGATGTGCTACATCTAAATATCAACCTTAAAGGCTTTTCACACTTGGTGCTAAGAAGGGCCTTAGTGGACAGTGTGAGTTTGAAAATTCTCGGAGCATTTAGATTGAGGGTAGTATGGGAATGCCAAGTTGACATGTATCGTGACTTAGCATCCTGAAAGAGTGGTGGTTACGGCCGCTTGTATCAGGAATTTTTTTTAATGTAGTGCTTAACTGTGCAAATTAAGTTGGAACTAGAATCAGGTGACATGAAGATTTCAGGAGTATTCTGCTAGATTAAGGTAATGAGCCAACTTCGTGGCAATTGAGTTTTGACAACGATTCTATTTTGTGAAAGAATTGTTAGCATGACACCAAGTAGCAGACAGGTACGGATTGCTTGAATGGTGATGGCCATGACAAGAGGAGATTGTTGTACAAATTGTGGCTCTGACCTCACTGGATCCACTAAAGTCATCAGATTCCCTCACTATTGGCCAATTGAGCTTACCGTAAGCCTTCTTTGACTAAGTTGAATAGCATTTTATGAGATTTTCACCCTGTGGCTCTATGAGTTTGGATTCTATCAAAGTTAGTAGTTAGTCCACACGCTAGATATTGTTAGACTGTATATGAGCACCACATATGTCATGCAAAATCAACGTAACCCTTGCATCGACAAGCATGCAACATCACTCGATTTCAGTTCCTCTACCAATGAGTCATCGATGTAGTCAGAGATTTGTTCTATCAAGTCTGTTCCTTATATGCGGTTCGGAATTCATGTCAATTTTTGGCTGACGTTGTGACGACTTCTGTACCTATGATTTTCAGCATGTTGATCTCATCCATATAGGTACCGAAAGAACATTTTTTACTGGAGCTAATGGAGGCCCTGCTTTGATGTCAATATGAAATAAAGTTAAGTTTATGATATTTCTCTTTGTGCAAATTTTTTTCATATTTACATTCTTGTATGAAAATTTTTAAGCTTCCCTATATTGTGGCACGACACGTCTTGGCTTTCTAATGGTTTGCTGCTAAACAGTTCTTAGTATTGCAGCAGAGTATGTGCAAGTAGTGCAAACGCTACCAACGCCAACTCTACATCGACCTGCTTGTACACATAACTTTATTGAAGCGGGTAGTTCTTTGAAAGGACAAAGGAAGGAGAGAGGATCGAATTAGCAAGTTGTTGAGATTCATGCTCTCATAGCTATGAAGTACTCTCTTTTCCATGAAGAAGCAAACACGCCCGATGTACGAGAGCTAATGAATTCAGACATGCGCAAGTGGCATCAATAAAGAAGTCTTGTCATGAAGGCCAATTGCTCAGCTTGTCACCAAGCTGCTGCAGTTTGTAAGAGCCAATGGAACCAATTCACACCTGAATACAAGTGCATTGCAGATTACCTTGCATGGAGTGGCACTAACGTGCTAGACTACTAGGATTTCACAGTATTTGAACACAAAGGAGAAAATTTGCCAAAATCTTTTGTACAAGATGTGTTCTATGCCATACACGTGTGTTTCGGTTTGTAGTCCAATGTCACGCCAACATACATGAGAGATGGCATGTCAATTGAAGACACCAACTACTGCACACCAATTACTATTGGTGAGAGCATCCATCAAGAAATTGAGAATATAGCCAACTTTGATGACCCTTTCTCAATCCCTACGTTCAAAGAGTCCACCAACATCCCCATTGAATCATCCGTTGGAGGAAATGGAGAATGTCCATGTTTTTAGGATCAACGTGATGGGAGCTTTTATGGCAGGCCCTCACAACGCCGAAAAACTAGCCTTCCCGCCAACATAACTCTGGTTGTCCTCAATTCTAGTGACGCAGGAAAAGAAAGTGACTGAACTCGTATTGGCAATACAAGTGTGTGGAAGAAAACTTGTTAGGTTATGCCTTGATAGTTAAAGCCACTAAAGAGACCGGACAAGCAATGCTGGAACAATTCAAAGAAATGGCCTCTACTAGTCAAGACTTGGAGAAGTCGAAGATTGATGTTCAAGTTCAATTGTTCGGCGACCAAATGGACTACCAAAAGGACAGACAAGCGAATCCAGGATGCGGTCCGTGTGGCCAATAACAACACTTGCCTTTCCATTGACAAACAATTCAAGGTGGTGCAGTGTTTGTCTAATCTCACTAACGTCATTAGAGCTGATTTTTGATTTTTCTAGAGTAGTTGGAGAGGCCAAGACAGCACCTACCACGGGGAGAGACATCAACTTCTTCAGATGCAAACCTTGGTGGACCTGCCCACCATAGCTTGTGCAAGCATCAAAGAAGCCTCAAAGCTAGGTGTAGAGTCCTGAGTCACGATGCTTAGTTTTCCATAGCAACCTAACCAACGGTAGACGGCATTCTTGCAGCTTAGACAGTCTGCATAGAAGTTTGGAGAAGGGAAGGCAAGCCACAACATTTACAAAGTTTTTACTTTATGTATAAGTAGTTTTGGTAGGAAGAGCTTGGAAGAACTTCTTCAAAATGTATATATCTACTGTACGCCAAAAAAATGTCACTTTTTGCCGGCTATATAATAAAGTACATGTACATATTAAAAGAAACTCGGTTTTCTATAGTTGAAGTCATCACATTGGCAGTATTTGTTGATCAACTAGATAAACTGCAAATTGATGTCTTTTCATTGAAGTAGTTGCGAAGTAGTCGTTTTCATTGATTAGAGGACGTTTATACTCCTCTGCGTGAGTGGATTGGTACTAGTCTGTTCTATTCGGAAGTTATTTAGAAGTCACTCAACCTCGTCGTGGCTCTGCTTGAGCAACAAGTTGTATAGAAGGCAACAACAGAAGACAACATCCGGTAGAAAAAACACATTGTCCCTTATTGATCTTCTTGTTGAATAAACGATCAAGCACAAACAATTGCTAATGTTGTTAGTGAAGCACTATGAGCCAAGGTAGCAAAGGATAGTTGGCATCACTAAGTAGGTAAGGTGAGAAACTTGCAAGCGTGTGCCCTACATCCCAAAAAGCATTATGTTGCCCTTTCCAATAGAGTATGGACTGCTGCAATATATGGGCATTGTTTGTAGAGTCCAACATACCCACATACAGATCAAGGAACATTTTCAAGCTGTCAACGATTGCTTGACAATTCATTGAATAACCACCTGATTTGAAGTAGTAATAGTCCGTCGAGCCATACCTAGGTTTGATTATGGAAATTTATGTTCCATCAATCGCTCCAACCACACTTGGTAGAGAACAAAGTTGTTGGAAATCTACAACAATCTTAACTAAATTTTCTCCACTTGGCCATGACATTTCTAAGCACATAACAATGTTAATGACGTACACCACGTCACGCAACATTATACACACAATACTTCAACCATTGCAAAAAGTTCGTTGCACACCAAGAAACTAGCACCATGGCTTATTTGAAAAGGGAACAAGCTAATCGCACAACAACAAGAATAACAATATGATACCTTGTGTTCTGCTTCTTTATTGAAGGTTGAAGAAGATGTACGAGAGTGAGCACAGATCGCTTTGCCATTCAGAACATTTGAATCCAACACTTGTCTTTATACAAATGTCATTGTTTGTAGGAAAAAGTGTAAAAACCATGTTGTCAACCTTGGCTTGATCTAAGATCCTAGGTCATCTTCTATGGCTGTGAGCGTGCTCTACATTCGCAGATGATGCATAACAATGTGAGTGGCACTTGGAATGTGCAAAGATGAAGGACCATCAAAATTCAAAAGTTGTGTCGATCCGTTGTTGTTGTCATTCAATCTCACCTCTCCGTCGCAGACAAGTAGAGATTGATAAGTCCCTAGGAGGAGGATCAAGATTACTGATGCCATGGCTAGTTTGTCAGTAGGATTTTTTAAAAATTACATTCTCCGAGATGAACTGAACAAGCTGGTAGCGTTTCATGGCACCTATAGAGAAGACAATTAAAATGAATAGAATTGCTTGTATATTGCCTAGCTTCCATTCATGCTCTCCTCCGGCGTTGTAGCTAACGACATATTCCGACAACTTGAGGACCTCAAAGACTAGCTTTTCATCGACTTCGACCTTGCTTTTGATGATAATCAAAGAACGTCACGCACTGAAGAGGATGAGGGAATTACCTGAGGCCACTCTGTGAGGTCGAAGATTCACACCATCTACAGTGTGAAGGTTTTTGAAAATCCCCCCCAACGAACACCTTTTTTTTATTCTAGAGTTGGCATCCTTTGAGTGCTTCATTTAGGTAGCATCGTTCCTTTACTAAAGCTAGGTGTATATGTCCCTTTAGTGTTGATATTAGATGCATGTATAGTCAATTTTTTAAAAATTCACAACTATTTCTCACATTGTCAAAATAATACATTTACAAGTGCACAGGAATTATTTTTCTCTTGCTACTAAAGTCCAATAACTTGTTGGATGCGTATTAGTAGACATCATGTCCCAACCCTTCAATTAATGGTTATGGGTGCTGCTACCTTAACAAGCATTGAGTTTCCACCATGTAGCTTCCTCCTAGATACTCAAATCTTAACAATGGTTACAAAAATCCTAAAAGGGTAAGTGTAAGTGTGTCCCACCCACTGCAGGCTGGTTCTCATCACTGGTGGCTGTGGCGTGCCTTGGTTCCTCCGCTGCTCAATACAAACCCAAAAACCTTCCTCCCCTCCTCACAGCCCTCCATTCCCTGTTTGGGCCAAGCCTTTGCATCCCCTCCTTGGCGATGGCTTCCACACTCGTCCACCGCCCTTGTTTCCCCCCTTCCCTGTCAGTGGATGCACCTTCACAGGAGCGCTTCACAGGCTTGCGCAAGCAGCAGGCCTTTCCTCGCAGCACCAGGAATGGCACCACAACGCGGGGAGCTTCTTCTTCATCTGTGGTGTGTTCCACGAGCTTCCGCCCTGGCAGGTACGTGAAAGAACACGGGGGCAGCATCATCCCGGTCTCCCCGGAAGACGGCCGCATCAGCTTCCTGGAGGAGGAAGTGAGCGTGCGCTCGTTCCAGGACATGTCGGAGGAAGCCAGGGGAGGCATGTGGGTGAAGCCTTCCTTTCAGCGGAAGACTAAGATTGTGTGTACAATTGGACCGACGTCGAATACGAAGGAGATGATTTGGAAGTTGGCTGCGGAGGGGATGAATGTGGCCAGGCTGAATATGTCGCATGGGGATCACGCGTCGCATAAGAAGGTGATTGATCTGGTGAGGGAGTTTAATAAGGAGGCGAATGCGAATGTGATCGCGCTCATGCTGGATACCAAGGTCGGTTCATTCTAGCTTTTCTCCAGTTGTTCGCGTTTGCGTTTCGCCATTTGAGGGTTTAGCGCCCAAATTGGGTCGCATGCTTTGTTCTTTTGCAACAAAAAGGTCTCGCAGGGACTTTTTTCAGTCCAATTTTTGTTTCTGTTTTATCAAGACATGCAATCTGCATTGCTGATTCTGGTGATAAACAATGTAGAATCGGGAACCCCGCCTGCAGAATACACAAGCACCCCTAGATGTCTGCTGTTTATGATGTCTCTATTAGGTGCGCCTGTTCTTGCATTTCATCATTCTCGGCTTCTTGTTCGGGTTTCTGCCATTTTAGGGTTTAGCAGCCACTTGGAAAGCCTAGAGTTGGATTCAATAAGTCATTTTTCTGTCCATTTTTTGTTTCTTTTGTGTAAGTATATGCAGTGTTCCTTGCTGATTCTGGTGATATAGAATGTAAATCGGTAACCAACCTTTTAGTGTACACAGGCACCCCTAGATGTCTGCTGTTAAAAATGTCTCTGTTAAGGGGTATAGGTTCCCGAATCTTCCTGTGTCCCAAATGTGGTCCCGTCTGATTTAATCAATTTCTAAATCAATAAACGAATTGCTCATTGTTAAAGCGCGAATCCTTGGTCTTTTAGGGTTTAGGGTTTCTGAAGGTTAGTTTTTCAGGGCCCGGAGGTGAGGAGCGGCGACTTGCCGCAACCGATTATGCTCAAGAAAGGTGATCCATTTACGTTTACGATTAAACGCGGAGTCGGGACTGATACTTGTGTGAGCGTCAACTACGATGACTTTGTGAATGATGTCGAAAGTGGCGATACCTTGCTCATTGACGGTGCGTTCCCCTCTCCCTGGTTCATAGTTAAGGTAACTGTAGAAAGGAAATATCATATTCGAATGACCTAGAAACCATCCTCTAAAGTGTCCTTTGGCCTTCAGCTGTTTCAGTTGTTTCCTTAGAAACAGTGGTTTCGAGAATTAGGACGGAGGTTTCTAGTCCCCACTTTGTCCCCATTGTTGACACGATTGTTTAAATACTGTATGAATAAGTTCTGAATTGTTGAAGTTTGAAATAGGATTGTCTCATTCACGAGCCTAGACTATCCTTAAACCACGAGTATTGCATCTGCAATGTATAATGTATATCATGGTAGCATCTTGATTGTGATAGCGTAGGAGAATTCAATTTTTAAGGACTGCATGTTTTTGGATGACACTTGCATTTTGCATTGCAAAGGGGTGAATGTCAACCTACAGGAAAGTTAACTACGTAAATGAGTTCCCTACCTTAGTGGAGTTTTTTGGTGCACAAAGAGATGTATTTATCCTGGATAGATACTTTTTTTTGCGCTTATAAGTTTTCCTCCATTCTCTCTCTAGCCATTTGATTGTTTCACCATTCCATTCAATATGCTCTTCATTATTCCAATGGCGCCACATGAGCTGACAATTGATATAGGATAGTGTCCCAACTGGGTCAATTAACCTCAATGGGTAGAACATGGTGAGAAGATTAACGAAGGCCGTGAATGGGTGATGGAGTTCAGGAGGCATGATGTCATTGCTGGTGAAGTCGAAGACGCATGAGGAAGTGATGTGTGAGGTGGTGGATGGGGGTGAATTGAAGTCACGTCGTCATCTCAACGTGCGTGGGAAGAGTGCTACTTTGCCTTCTATCACTGGTATACCACAGTTCTCGGGACAGTGTTCCTCGTCAATTCTATTTCCCCTCGTCAGCTTGGTTTAAGGTAGAAGATGCGCTTTTCGTCACTTTTAGCATTTTAACCGATATGTAGTAGTGATTTTTGAGAGATCAATGGAGAAGTTTGGAGAGATCTTTGGGTACACGAGTCAAATCTGTCGGGATCAATTTTTTATCATTGTTGGGATCGGGTCCGTAACGGTTTTAGTATCCTCTACAGAATGGGTTCTATCCAGGAGATTCTATCTGAACACTGATGTTTTGGGTGCTTGTATGTGTTCTGTTTTGGAATTTGCAGAGAAGGATTGGGAAGATATCAAGTTTGGGGTTGAAAACAAGGTGGACTTTTATGCACTGTCATTTGTCAAGGACGCTGATGTGGTGCATGAACTCAAAGCGTTTCTGAAAGGTACCATCTTTAACTGGACTTTTGTCTTCTTGGTTTGGAAGAGAGTATCTGTTTCTAAATATGTGTCTTTTAGAATGATAATTCTGCATACTTTTACCCCCCTAAGTGCCCAAATGGCCAAACCCGGCCACTTCTGTATCCTTCGGAGTTTGAAATTAATCGGTTAGGAAGCTTCTATGAACGTAACAAAACTTACCAATAGAACGAAGAAATCATGCCCTACACACTTCTGAATGATAGAAATATTTTTTGGAATCAGTAGCTTCCATAGTGGACTTCTTATTTGGGGTTTGGGCACATAGGGGTTATATGATCTGGCTATGTTTGAATTCTAGCTTGTTTTCAACTTTGTGCTTTTACTAATAAATTTTGTGGTGACTACAGGAAAGTCAGCCGACATTCATGTGATTGTGAAGATCGAAAGTGCAGATTCCATCCCGAACCTGCAATCAATTTTGGATGCAGCTGATGGTGTAGGTCTTAAATGCCGTGGCTTGTGTTTTAATGTGGGGTTCTTCTTGGATGTTCTCTGCCAATCTTCTGAAAATTAGAACTTGTATTCCCCTTCTGCTGAGTTAATCTATTGGAATACAAAGGGCCTCTTACTCAAATTTAATGTCTTGTTTCTTGCAGGCTATGGTTGCTCGAGGTGATCTCGGAGCTGAGCTGCCAATTGAGGAAGTGCCTCTTCTGCAGGTATGATGCAGGAAAGCTCGGTTTGTTACATGCGCTAAAATTCTGGCATGTCAGGATACGATAACGTTTAGTAATGAGAATGAACTGCTTGAACATGCGGTTCCGGAGTACCTGATCATTTTTGTTCTCCAATTTGTTTAGGTTCATGCTTAATTTCACAGTACAATGCGTCTGGCGTCGTAGTGCTTGTATGCTAATTGTACAGGATTGAAATTTTTCTGCAGGGAGAGATTATTAGATCTTGCCGAGCCATGGGGAAGCCAGTGATCGTGGCTACAAATATGCTTGAAAGCATGATCACGCATCCCACGCCCACACGAGCGGAAGTCTCCGACATTGCCATCGCTGTCCGTGAAGGTGCGGATGCAGTTATGCTTTCTGGTGAAACTGCTCATGGAAAGTAAGTAGTTTCTTGACCCTTAAACGACAAGCCAAGCCCCTTGGTTTCAAGTGAATCTTTGACAAAATGGCTTTAGGATTTTTTTGGACTGTTTCAACCTATTAGATCCACTTCTAAGGTAAATAAGGCTTCTCAAACACCATTAAGTTAACTCCAATTGCTTTACACTAACATTAAATTACATTGGTCTATCGTGAATACTGTATGATTCTAATGCTTATTATCATAATTCTTATTCCTAATCAGGACTTATTTCTGTAGATGGAGCTGTGGACTTGACTTAGATAATACAAGGCCTCAAAATCTCATTATTTCTTTATATCTTTTTTCAGGTATCCGTTGAAAGCTGTACGAGTGATGCACACTGTGGCCATGCGAACAGAAGCAACCATGCCAGAAGAGGAGGCTCCTGCCAATCTTGGTCGAGCATTTAAGGTAGCCGCTATTTATCACCCGAGTATTATGTTTGGCAATGGTAATTTGTACATTCTGTAAATTCTGCTTGCAATGGGCTGCCTACTTTGAGGAAGAATGGTTGAATTGAGGGGATTAGGGGACTGTTGTGTAATTGAAACCCGCTTGCCTTGCGATTTCCTTGACAACTTCTTGTGAACTGTTTTGAGGTTGTCGATGTATGAAACAACATGAATTTGAATCTGCTGTTGGTCTTCACTCCTAATGGTTTGGCTCGTTGATTGGAACACAGACGCACATGAGTGAAATGTTCGCATTTCATGCTACTTTGATGTCGAACACTTTGGGGACGTCTATATGTGTGTTCACTCGTTCAGGTTTTATGGCACTTTTACTGAGCCATTACCGCCCAGTTGGTACCATCTTCGCTTTCACAAATGAGTACGTATTCTGTTCCTTTGAGAACTGCACATTCAATAGTATCTTCATCTACAATTCTGGCTCAATTCTGGAAGCTTGGTATGTGAAGTTGCTTTACTTCAAAAATTGTGGTAGGATGCAATGTACGGCAATCTTTGTAAGAGGGGTATTGTTCTTTTCTTTGTTGCAGTAAGAAGGTGCAGTCAAGATTGGCGCTTTATCATGGTGTGAGGACACTGTACATCCACTTCACAAATGATGCGGAAGAAACTTTCAATAATGCTCTCAGCATCTTGCAGGTGCTTTTCCATCTCAATTTTCAAAAACCATCTTTGACTGACGAATCTTTCTGTCTTTACTGCTGACCAAGCTTGTTATGCCTTCTTATGGCTCACTTATCTAGGGCGAACTGGTTAAATTGTTGGTACTGTTGTTTTTCGGTCCCAAATGGCTAAAAATGGCTAAAAATGGCTAAAAATGGCCGCTTCATATCTACAGGAATAGAAATAATTCATTTAGGAAGCTTGAAGGAAAGCATCATTATATATGAAGAAAAAGACGAGATTATACCGTAGTAGTATGTTTGGAAGTTAAGATAATTACTTATTACCGTAGCCTCGAAACTTGACTTCCTATTTTAGTTACGGCATGTAGGAGATAATTGAGGTCTTTTGATCTCATTATAAAAGAGCGGAGTGTTCTCCAGGATGTTGCGTGAAACACTGATATGATTTAGCAATCTTGACAGTGGTGCATGTGAATTGTAACCCACAGTTTCAAGTGTTTGCATCGTCGTACTATTCGATGCAGAATTCCTATTTTTGATTCTTCTTGGTGTGTACAGAAAAGGGGGATGGTTCAAGAAGGCGAGGAGATTGCTTTGGTGCAGAGTGGAAAGCAACCCATTTGGAGATCAGAGTACTCTCACCACATTCAAGTGCGGCAAGTGCGGGCTGAATTGAGTGACAAGCCGTTTTAAGTGAAGAGCCTTTCCACTGTGCCATATTCTCAGTGACCATGACTGGGCTTATCCTATTTTTAAACCCATATTGCTTGCAGGCTGCTGATAGAATCAACGATATACATCATGCATTAGCTACTCCAATCATTCATGTCTCTCCAGCAGTTGAGGCCTGGACCGACATAGTAAGCTTTTGATGTTCGCGCAGCCTATTCCCCATGAAAGAGTGCCGGTAGAGTCACGTATACGTCTAATTTGATCGAGGGCAAATGGATACATT
The DNA here is from genome assembly GCA_950106755.1 of Climacium dendroides. Classification (NCBI taxonomy): domain Eukaryota; kingdom Viridiplantae; phylum Streptophyta; class Bryopsida; order Hypnales; family Climaciaceae; genus Climacium; species Climacium dendroides. Next base: position 22,229,638 of record OX467089.1, read on the forward strand.
ATACTGTATTCTAGTAGAATTATGCTTATGAGTTGATCAGTTTATCCAGGTGTAATCCGGTTACAATCTTTCTCTGCATCATTTATGTAAGGTTTATCGAAATTCAGGTGAAAATTTTCTTGTGGTTGGTGAATCCAGACAGCTGGTGTTGACCATGACGCTCTGCCATATGTTGAGGTGTTTGAAGTATTCTTTATTTCTGAGCAAAGTGATGATGTCTCCTTCAATGAATCCTTTACATCCCAGACCGTTTTTTGTGAATATTCAGCTTTCAGGGGATTTTCATAAAATGCTGCTATTTATGAAAACATAGAAGCTTGTTTTCAGAATCCCAACATATAGGTATTATGGTATATTGAATTTGGTGGTCATCCAATGGAGGACTTTGCAGAACCTTTTGTGTATTGGAGGGCATATGGTTGGCATTCCTGAGTGACCTCTTGATGCCCATATCAATGTATATTCTTCGTGAGCAAAGCAAATTTGAACTTGAAATTAGGCATTTGAACTCTTCCAATGACACTTGCAAGTATACATCTAGTTTTCACTTAGTTATTGATGAATTTCAATGTTGAATAATGCATTCTATAGTTGGTGATGGTGGAAATTTATACACTATTTCAAGTGTCTTGGGTTACATGTACAATTACAACAAATGAGTCAATTTAGGTTATATTTAAGGAGTGCATGTAGATTGGTTTCACATTTCTTGAAATTGCATCTCTATTTACTACTTTTGCTTGCTTTGTATCTAAAGTGTTGGTAATTTTGTAAGGAAGAAACCTATAATCATGTAGTCAAACTTCAAGTACTGAACAATGCAAAGGGGTCATTATAAACAACCTTCAAAATTTTGAAACAATCTTTGCTAAATGGGATGAATTGATAGGGATGAGCCCAATGTTTATAAACAATCTTCAAAATTTTGAAACAATTTTTGCTAAATAGGATAAAACCTCCAAACTATGATCCCAAGGTGTTGAAATTAGTCCATGCACTCATCACAAAGATTCAATTACTTATAACCAAAACTTACCCCCGAACTTGAAATTGATACTATGTAGGACTATCGAGTGAGTTTCATTTTCTAACTATAGTTTTCTTGAACACATGATTTCTCTATCCAAATGAACAACAATGTGTCATCTGAAAGAAAGTATAGTATTCCCCACTCCTTATTTTTCTGCAAGACATAGATGTATCTCATGCTCAACACTAATTAAATTATGAGGAACAATTTTTTAGGGTCTAATATCAAATTACTTATGTAGATTCCAAAGTTAGACTTATAGATGGGACTTAGGCATGACCACTCTGTATTGCCTTGTCTAATAGAAAGTAATTTTCAGAATAAAAACAAAACGTCAATTTTTCTCTAATCAAAACATTACCTTAATAGAGTCTATTTCCAAAGATGTGGCAATCAAGCGTTGGGTATGGATGTACAAAACACAAATGTGTTATAAAATATAAGTTCTATAAATTTTTGAAGTTTGCATCAAAGAAGATAATTTGAAGCATGAAAAGTAGAAAATATCTATAAAATTATAAAATTATTTTTAGATTCTCTTCAAATAAATTTTAAAGATAAAACTTCAAAACTTCACCAAAAATACAATTTCTACCTTTAGCATTTGGATTTTTTTTTTAATTGGTCAAAATTGTGGTTTCTATTAATTTGTGAAAAAACGTATAAGATCTAATAATGAAAACACCAACACTTTTGTCCTCAAATAGTAAGTTTTTTAACACTAGGCTAATTCTAAACACTTTGTGCTATTCGTCTTGTAATTTTTTTCTGACCGTAGCAATCTTAGTTTTGAATACAAATATTGAAAGACAATCCAATCTTTTTTCTTTTTAATTTTAACATTTTAAAAAATCAAATTTTCTGCCGAAAAATATTGCCCGAAGTTAGGCAACAACCCCAAAATGGTCACTTGAGCACTTAGGGGTTAGAGTTGATAAGTCTTCTTGGTTTTTGACTAAGTGCATACAAAAACTTGTTGAGATGACACCATGATTTAGTCGCATATTAGAATCCTTTGATGGTGCCTTGAAAAAATTATCTGTAGACAATTGGACATTAAGTGATTAAAAGTGAATCTCAAAAAGTAAAGTTAATTCCTAAATGCATTGATTCATTTCTTGATTGGAAAATTGTTAAGTAACAACAGTTTGGAGAAATAATTTGATACTAATTCACAAAGAAATTGTAGATTTTGAATATTGAATTACAAGTGTATGGCACAAAAGTGATAGAGATTTTAAGCATTTTATTTATTAAATTATTTTTCAATAATGATATATTTTTTTCAATGGAGTTCTCCATTTCAGAAAAAGGCAGAAAAACAAACACCCAAAAATTCATCCAAACTTACCAATTCGTTGAACAATTTTGAATAGCTCCCAAAATCTACACCCCAATACAATCATAGGATTTCACAACCGTGTGCATGAGACACTATTGATTGTCACAAATATAGTTATGCTTTCAAGGTATGAGAAGAACCGACTGCTAGTTACAAATGAGTTACAAATTCATTTTCCCAAATACCATCTGAGCAGGTTCAATTCAGCACTTAGGTGCCAAAATTGAATTTCCACGTCAAATTCTCCAAGGTCCATATCACCTTAAACCAATCACAAGATGACATATGTGCCACTTTTTTACAAAAATGGCTTGATTTGTGCCAAATCTGACCTTCACTTAAAGGAAGCGAAAAAATAACCCAAGTCTATAATTGCCTAACTACGCGAACTTGAGGTTTTCGCTGTTTTGGCTCAAATTTCTCTACCGACATCGAGAAATAAGCATTCCAAATTATCACGTGAATCTCGGACGATTCAGTAATAAAATTGGAGATTAGGATGAGCAGACCAGGGCCGACATTAAGGCTGCTTCAACGCTGCTTCATATCATGTGGGCAGTGTACTTTTCTAATGGCAATCCAGACATCAGAGCGATATCACCCTAATCAACTTCAAAACTCAGTTCACAATCTTAAAAGAGCTCAAGATCTAACCCTGAGGAAATCAAGGGAGACATGCTGAGATCCACAAACTATGTACGATAGTACACCATGGGAGTCAATGCGGTCGTACTTCTAAGATCAGAACTCTTGCCTTAAGAGATAAATAATAGCGCCTTTGCAATCCAAGGTCAAGCCACGTTCAGATAAAATTTCGAAGTAAAAGCATCTGAATAGCAGATGCGAGCTGCATGCTGAGCCTGGCGGATATATTTACATGTTAGTCCAATTAATCAACAATCGAGGGATCACATGAATGGCTGCTGTGGAGGGTATCCCTTGCACCCTCGAAACCCCAACACCACCACTACGCTCTTCCCACAAGTCACAAGGCTACTCCAGCTTGGAAACATGTTAGAACCTCACTAAGGCGAGTTTTAAGTTTGATCGGTGATAGAGTGTCTTCACACGAACCTCACCGGTAAACGCAAGGCTGCAGCACTCCAGCTGCAGGCTTGCGCTCGAAGCACCAAAAATGTTTCCGCGCAGTAGGATGCCCGGCTAGTTTAAATAAGATATGTCGAAACATCCAGCTAGTTACGCCGGTGCCAAGTCATGGTGGAGGTGTCATTTGCTCCACCATTTCTTCCTCGACACTGACTTCTCTCTTTCAAGCGATTCAGTGTTACCAAGCTTGCTCAGGACCACCTTGGTTTCGCGTAACCTCACCTTGAAGTCTTTCTTCCAACCGTCGAATCTGGCCTTTAGCTTTCGAAGCTCCTCTTCAGGGTTCAAATGCGCTTGGGTCTGCCCAGACTTGACTTCAACGAGGAAGTCGACATCATCAGTGAAAACCTGCCTTCGATGGTCATATTCACGGACCATCTGCGTGACGTAGGAACGACCAGCAGCCACCTCGCCCTGACTTGAAGCATACTCAGACCCTCCTTGCAAAAATTTGTTAGAGTTCCGCTGTGGACTCTTTGGGGCACTGGCTTGATCATCATCCCACTCATACTCTTCTTCGTCGTGCGAGAGACGACGTCGAGGGTCACGGATGCGTTTCCCTGATTCAGAGTGTGGGTCGACAGAACGATCACTGGGGGAGTTTTTCAAGATGCTGTCTTCAGAAGCAATGCTCTTCTTTGCCTCTGCTAGACTGAGTTGCAATGAAGTCATTTGCTTCTGCCACGTCTCTTCCATATCAGACATCTTCGCTTTATATTCCACCCATTGTTTGTCATAATTTTCCAGTTTCTGACGCAACAATACGTTGTCTTCCTCTTTCTCTCTCAGTGTTTTCTCCGCCAATACTGCCCTCTGCTGCAACTCCAAGATATAAGAAGGCCTTACCCTGATGGTTGCTTCTTTCTGTTCAAAAAGCAAGGGAAACGGTTCCATCTGTCAGAATCAACGAAGGTAACAACATTGATCCATATAGGTTCCTTAAATTGATCCCAGGATAATCTTTGAAGAGTAGTACAGTTTGAATTTCAGTCATGCCCCTTTTAGGTCATCTACCAAAAAATTCTAGTAACACTTGTAACTTTTACATACAAAATATAAACGAGGCATGCTTAGTTGGGGCATAATCTCCTTGTGCATATAAGAAGAAAATTGACTGATCAAATAATAGGAACAGTATTCAATGCTTAAAGTGTCTGAATTAGGTGTAGTTATTTTGTAGAAACTTTCAAATATGTGAGCAACGGACTTCGCCTTAAACCAGCCTTAGACAAAACCACTCATATCACAGCAGAGACGATTATCGACTATGCCTAGATCCTCAGGCTTGGGTTCTCCATGTCCCAACCAATCCTGGCATGAACTGAGGGTGATGTAAATGTTGAGAACCTCAAAGGAGCACAACATAGGGTAAAAAAGAGGTTTGAACTTCCAGATTACACAATTTCGAGCTATAAAAGATAGAAAATGACGTACATATACCTCAGTAGATGGAGATTGAAGCACTTCAAAATTAGTGTTGAACATTTTCAAAGTAGCCGTCTCATATGCTTCCTTGATGCTTTCTTGCTCTTCTTCACCTAAACCAGTACCCTCTGCTGCTCGCCTCAATCTAGCTTCTCCTTGCAATATGAATTTGGTAGCCAACTTCGACTCGACTGATAACTTATCCTCGGCCTCAGCAGCCAATTTGGCCCTAGCAGCCAACAGCACCTCCGATGCTCTCTTCTCCTCAGCCAACTTAGCTTCGGCAGCTCTCTCCTCAGCTAATTTAGCTTCTGCTATTCTCCTCTCCTCAGCCAACTTAGCTTGTGCTATTCTCCTCTCCTCAGCCAATTTAGCTTCTGCTATTCTCCTCTCCTCAGCCAACTTAGCTTCTGCTATTCTCCTCTCCTCAGCCAACTCAGCTTCTGCTGCCCTCTCCGCAGCCAACTTCTCTTCAGCGATTCTCTTCTCTTCAGCCAACCTAGCTTCCTCTGCTATCCTCTCGGCCTCTTTCCTAAGAGCGTATAACTGTCTCTTGGCCAACCACATACGAACCACTGCGACACCCAAGAATGCATGATAAGGAAATTTAGAAGGTCAACCCAGGTGAAACTTAATCTACACTCAAGCAGTAAAATATATGCAATACAGAAAACAAAGAAAATAAACAATTCATCATTACCTGATTGAACCTTGACCACCTGCTGCTTCTTGGTTTGATAAGCACGACGAGCACTCCACCGCCGAACATGCTTTTGAATCATAATAGCCGCTCTATGCCTTGCAAGTAAAGTCGCGAAACGACTCCTTGCCAGAGTCGCTCTCACCACTACACATGGAAAAGTTTGTGAGATTCCAGATTAACATGATGAACAAACCAGCTGGCACCACTTGTCCAACCAACTTCAGTAAAAACAGAGTTCAAAAATACAACTCAGATCTTGAAGTGGTAGAAGAGAACCGACTGAATTCAAGATCAGGCAATTAGTTTTTAATAAATGAGCTCACCAGAATCGACTAACCAAATCCAAACGTGCAAAGAAACGACATCTACACCTACAGGTTTCTTCTTTTGCTCAATGATGAAATTTATCAATGGTTACAATACGCAACGCCACCCATACTACCTCGAATCAATATAACACAACTAAAATTACGGTATACTTCCATCAACACAATTAAACTAGTTTACACTTCCAATATCAATCAATTAGTCCCTAAAAAAGCAACAGACGCAAAATACAAAATAATAATCTGGATCTTCTTAAGGAAAGATGGTCTAGAAACCAGAGAGCACTCACTGCATTGCAAGAAAATGACTGACTTTCGCTTCTTTTTGTACTCAAGCCGAGCCTTGTACCCCTTGTACACAGCTTGGGCTCGAGCAACACCCTCAAGTGTTCTAACCCTCACATCCTCCAACATTCCTATCTGCAGCATACGAAATTGGAAACAAAAACTAGTATCAGAAAACGTAAAAACACATCACAAATCTTCAAAAACCAACTACGGCCGTATAACTTCTACACTGCATTGATGAACCTGATGCAAAATCTTAGGGAATGACGACAACACCAGGCCTCAAAGAAAGCTAAAAATCCAATCACAACATTCGTCTGTAAATGTGGCATAGTCAGTGAGCACCTGAAGGATAGAAAGATTCCATATTGCAGGACACTATCAAATTATTGTGCTGTAGTCGCTCATCAACATCAACATTACCATTCAAAAAGTCATCACATGAGGTAATGGAGTATCGAGGAAAAACCTGTCCAGCTCGGAAAAACAGCTTGGTAATACCAATTTGATACATTTCTGAAGCCATGCTGAAGTGCTCAAAGACAGCCACACATATGCTTAACACGTCGTCATGATCAGAGAGGACTCTTGGAAGTAGGAAGCCGTACCTGCAAGAAAATGACGTAAACAAAACAGGTTCCAAAGCAGAATTGCAGCTAAAACGGCCGTGCCTAATCGGAATCAGCAAGTACAGCACTTGTAACGACCCACCAGGTAAATAAACGGCTTCAAATTGTAAATACCCAGACCAATTCTCCTACATATATTTGTAGACAATTCTAGGACGAGATCAATTCAAACAAGCCATAAATCATCAAGTTAAACATGAAGGCAGCACGCTGTTAAAAGTTAAGAAAATCTTCTTTAGACCTGTTGGAAAACTCGCTATGTGTGTAGCGAGTGGGGTAGCCAGCGCGGGAGATGCGGACGACCTCGAGGACTCCACAACACTTCAGCTGTTGCAAAACCAGTTTCTGATCTATAACATTTGGAACCTGCTGGGTATTTGGCTTGATGCAGCGTATAAAATGAGGTTCTGTTGCCTCCAGCCTTTGCATGAGCTTGTTCAATTGACCCTGTAATCACCAAATTTCCATGAGATATAACTAAACGTGCCAACCAAGCAATTGATCAGGTTATGCAACAATATCGATCCTCTGTTGAATTGCAGAGAGAAAGACGCCGGTAACTAGTAACAAATTAATAAGATCGAATTCAACGAAGTATGAAAATTCGTTTTCCACTACGATTATGGAACTGCATTGTTGAGAAGTACAAACCTTGAACTTGGTTGCAACGCTCTGCTTCTGGGACTCTGAACCATTGGCCCTGTGAGCGCCTTGTCCATGAGGAAGTGAAAATTGCCGAGTCAATTTGCAATCACAAGAAATCAGCAGCTCCATCAGATCTGCGTGTAGCACGTCCTTGTTTTTCTCGAGAAATCCGTCTGTCTCATAGGTCACCTGATATACACCAGCCAGCGGAAGTTCAAGAAATTTCAAATGGATATACAAACAAAAATAGAGTCACCGATACCTTCGTCAGACTGCAATTACTACATCTAAGAACCCATTCAAACCACTGAGGATCAGCATACTACAGGGGCGATAACCCAACTACAAACCTATAATTAGTGATCAAAGTCTTCTACCTCTCCAGCATAATGACAGATACGAAACTTCTTGTCCCGCTCCGATTTGAAGAAGTCATTCCTTCTAAGATGGTCCTTCAACTTATTTGCAAGTGTTAAATCCGTTGCACGTGGGAACATACACTCTTCATCAAGTAACGATATCAATCCCAAAGGCCTCTGTAAAGTCAAACTCACGCTTCAGCATTGATTCAACTGCTTAAAAATAGAAATTTGTAAAACTCTCAAAAGCTCAGAATGAAACGGGGCGAAAGTTTCTGTTTAACAATTTAAGAAACAACAATGGAAGTGTAAGCTCAATCTTTTTGAAAAATGGTGATCGTCAAAGAAACACCAAAAATAGTAGAATTAAACATATAGCTAAATACTCACAAGCAAAGTAAAATTTTACCTTCTCAATAAGTTCAAGACATTCTTGGTTGTCTTCGAACTCTACTCTGGTCCAATCAATATTTTCAGAAGTATATTCCTGCATGATCGTTAACAAATGCCATGGATTGTAAGAAATAACTCTCGAACTGCTACAAAATGGCTCCAGAAGAACAATAGGAGTCTATACAGCACTCATCAGTAAAATGAGCAAGGCGTAGAAAAGAGACAGACAGCAACATTTATCATCATGTGCTAGATTCACTGAGCTTCCTTCCAACGTACTTCTTGTTCAAGTTTGAATAGATGGCGGTTGAAATGCTGCTGCAGCCTCTCATTTGCATAGTTTATACACAGCTGCTCAAAACTATTTCTCTGCAAATAAGACCATAGGTATCAAGATGCATAGTAAATATTGATAAATAAAAACATATACAAGATTCACATGCACACACATTTAACATATTCAAGTAAGGAAACCAAATCATAATTATTTTAATCCCAGTCACAAAGATATGGTTCTAAAATAAATGCCTCCTATCATGCCTGTCTTTCTTAAATTCTATGAAGAAATTTATATTTATAGAAAGCTAAAGAAGTCGAACAGAAGCTAGACTTGGTTTAAATTGAAAAGTACAATTCTATTGTAAATATGTTCACATTTGAGGCTTAAAAACACTTTTACAAGTCACGTAATTAAAAGTCGACACAGAAGAATTACTTCCATGTTAAAGGTTTGACGAGAGTATGTTAAGGGAACGAATACACTTACTCGGCTATAGAAACAAACCATAAAATTGAGGTGACAAAAACGGGCAAGTTGAACTATAGAATTAAGAAAACTACCCAAAAAGGTTCGAAAAATGAGGTCCTCTTCAATTTCAAATGTGGATATCTTCATTTTAGATCAATGTTTTCAATCGAAACCAGGTTCTTTCCCTCTTTCATCGATTTCTAAAAATATAGAAGTTATGAAATTTATAACATGATTACATTAGACAACCAGTTCTATTAGGTACACTTCTTTTCTACCACACTTTAAGAATAAATAGAAGGAAGTGAAAGTCATCACAGTAGTTGGCAATCTTAGTATTACCACAAACTACTGTCGACACACAGAAATACAAAGTGATCCTGAGATAATTATCAAATGCTTGATCACCCGCAAAAATGTGATACAAACAGAGAAAAAGGTTACCTTGAAAGATTCAAATCCATAAATATCCAGGATGCTGATTGATCTCCCAGTTAGAATCTTGCCAACTTCCAACGAGTCGTTTATGCGTCCGACCAGCCAATCAAACAAGTTGGCATAAATTGTCTTAGCAAGCGCATCTCTCGAGTCAGTTGCCTGCAACAAAAAATGCACAAGGACAGTCAATCATCGAGAGAATGTGATCTTCCTGCACATGGAATGAGCACTAAAAGTGCTGCTCTCCTGAAAACTTGCAGAAAACTTGCAGGTTCAGCAGACATTTGGACCCTCTTCAAATCTGAAATGAGAAGCGTTACCTGAGCAAGTGTCAATTTTTGTACGATAGTATCACCCCCTGCACGAATCCTCCGAGTGCAAAGTGCTGCTACAAGCTCACTAGCATTGCAATGTAGCAAGGTTGCAGCAACTTCCACAGCTGGTTGCAAGTTTAGCACACGAGAACGTTAGGGATTCATTGAGATAGCGGAAAATCATATAGACTTAATTCCACAAACCCATAGTTACGTAGTGACAACATCTGTTAGAAAAAACCAGGAGTAGATGATGAAGAACAAATTCTTAATATGAGCCTTGTAAGTAGTTCAATCCAGCTCCAATATGCTCTAACAACCTTGGCACAAACCCAGTCCCCTCCCATATGTTTCTGGAAACCACTTAGAACCTCATTGACGTCAATTATATTACCCTCCTAACCGAACATGTCATCCAACACATCTACTGTACATTATATAATTTCTTAAACATGATCACCTCGAATAACTTTTTCACTGCTGACCAAGAACCAAGAAGGATGACACTAGGCTTCTGCAGAAAATACAATGCAGTTTCTGAATGTAGAAAGAACCTTCATTGTCTTCAATCACAACATGATTTTCGTGCTCTACAACGCTGAAGGTGACATTGCCAAGCCAAAGAATGGCAGACAGCAACTCAAAAGCTTGCTCCTGGTCTTCCTCACAAACTTGCACCACGTTCAAAGCATTCTGCAAACAATAAACCAGCAAGTTACACTTGATCTGATCAGTATTGCGAGATAGCAAGGCCTGATGAAACCATATCGTTACAATACACTGGAACTTCATATTTGCCAACTCATAGAAGATATTACATTTAACCCTCCAAATGCACTACAGATCGTTGCTTTATCCCCAACATACGAGGCCCAGTAGATAGCACGCACCCTCAAAACTTGGAACTGCTTGGCATCATCTACGTTATCGATTGACAAACAGCCGGTTTGGTTCAGATACCGATACTCCTCGGCGGATCTCAGATTATGACGATCTGCTCAAAAATCACAAAAAACAAATAGTTTTATGGATTAGAGACTCAGAGAGACAAGAGGGACGACTTACAATAGTTCCAGTGCCTTTCTACCAACAGACTCCGAAAAAGATACAAAATATGCCACAGAAACACAAAAAAGCGTCACAATGAGACTGACATACCTCGAAAAGATGCATCAGCTCCGGCACATAGTTGATAGAAAACATGATAAGACCTTTCACCTTGTGCTTGTTGTACAACTCTTGACTGCAAACAAAGAAAATCAAACCACTGAATAACCGCCGCTACAGCAGAAGAACAGAAGAATAAATGCAACAATTGCCGGGAGAATCGCATTCGAACACGCATTTAGAATAAACATTCAGTAAGAGAAATTTTACCTTCTCAAGCAAATCTTCACAGCCACAGATAGTACAACCGGTGCAACAGAACAATGAGCGACGGTCAGAATCTAGAGACATTTCAAGTAATGGAGATAATCGTTGAAAAAAAGTCAACAAGCATAAACAAGAACTCGTTCTGAGCATAAATCCACAATGACAGGCCTTACAGGTCTGGATGTTCGCCCCACAAATTTTCCCAGTTTCGTCAAAATGAATGTCGATGAGCTTTCCCTGGTGAACAAAAATCCTGTTAGAAAACTGCTTGAAAGGTGTACAAATTGCATAATCAGAAGAACATAAACGAAGTACACTACTTTAAAGAAATCAGGGAATCAGAACTACTCAAGCAAATGCAAGTAGCAGATTTCTTTGTTCTCTTTTTCAAATGACCATAAAACCAACATCTATTTACAGATACAGGTTCACGATTAAGGACTAAATGTGCATCAGTGCTTAAAAATAGTGTGCATTTCCAATGGTTACGGCTTACAAAGCGACTTGAATTGTCGTTCCTTGAAGTTTTCGCATTCCCAAATGCTTCCAAAATTGGATTGGTTTGTAGAATTTCATCCTCAACCCCACTACCTCCTCCAAGAGCAGCTAAATACTGCATGGCAATTTTTGCTGTTTCTGTCTTCCCTGCACCACTTTCACCACTGTATACAGGAGTTAGAATATCATGTTCATCAAATAATCAAACGAGAGACAATATTAGCCATTGTCTGATTAAATGAAAACTCGTCGGACATTGCTTGAAGGGGATGAGAATGTGTTGCAACAGGAAAATGGGAAATACCTAATAATTATGGATTGGTTGATTCCCTCTGCACAGGAAAAAAGAAAAAAAGAGAAAAGTTAGTGAGCCACAAAATTACGTCTCTACAATTATAAGAGTCATATTACTAGTGTAAACCTCGTCGCAACCCTTAAGACTGCATACCCGCACTTTAGAGTTCATACCCACTCCATTGAGGTAATCGTAAAGATGCCCACCTTTCATCATAGCACCAAAGGCGTTGTCAGCCGATATATACACATGAGGTTGGGAGCTTTCAGGAGTCCTGTTCTGATAAGCTCGCACATTTCTTACTCCGTAGATGGGAACTCTCTTGAATGGGTTGACCGCAATCAAAACGGGACCAGCCCTAGTCTGCAAAGGCCGCAAAATTACCAAACAGATTACATTATATAAACATCATAGTCGGACTATACAAACAAAATCAATACTCAGGAAGACATGATTCCCTGCATGGACCTCTCGTTGAGCACGAGTGTAGGAATTCTCCGTTTGAACTGTGTAAAAAACAGCACCAGCAAATCAAAGGCTCGCATGAAGATTGCACTTACATATATCTGATCTCTTAAATATCGGTACGAAAGGTCGTGAAGAACAGAGGGCTCGTTGAGATAACTCAGTTTTGTGAGGTCATCCACTCCTTCGAGTATGTCAGGGTTTGCAGGCAACAACTTTGACGTATTCACCGATATCTCCTGCAACGGAGAAACCAATCAATTAGGACTACAGAACCTGCCATGAGAAATTGCTCAGCCTAGTCATAAGATAAACTAGAATTTGATCGCCAGGAGCATGTCAGAACTCATACTTGTCGACCAGAGGTCCGCACAACAGCCTCCGTATCTTCGACGGATAAAATGATTCCAGAAATCCAGATGTTTTCTGAAGTCAAGCACCATACTCGCAAACCCTGCATGGTGAAGATCACACGCGTAAACACAGTAATAATGATGAATAGCCGGCAGTGCAGGAAGAACCACAAGCAAATAGCTGCAGTACTAATAGTCATTCGGGCCATAACAGCAGAACAATAGCAGTAAAATTGCAGAAAAACGTATAGATGACCACCCTGTTACTGGGCACATTCTTCATGACTTCAGATTTCGAAAAGAAGATAACCTGTTCTGAATTTCGTGAGAATTAGTTCCAATTAGTGAACGAAATACACTGAGATTCAAAATGTTTATCACTGCATTCCTCTCATGCGAATATTGAGTTCATAAATATGGCCCATGCCAAAATTAAAAGACAAAATTATCAATACCTTCCTCAGTCGCAATACTCCATCGTCCTTCCATTTCTTGCTCGGTACAGTAGAAAACAATACCGGGGGTGGGGTAGGGGGTGGAGTAAGAGGTGGGGTTAGGGGTGGAGTTTGCAAATTAACTGTTTGTTGAAAGGCAGGTTGTTCTGGCATTATGACAGATAAACCTGGTCGCACGGAACCGACTACTTCGTTGCTAACAGAGCCGTTAGGGGTCTTGACAGGATCGCTTCCAAAATCCAGTTTCGATCCTCCTTTAATTCCAGAGTCAAATTCTCCCTTGATTCCGTTCGCTCTCACAACTGAATTTCCAGTCAAAGGGGTTCCACATTCCTCTAACTTCGAGTCACTCGGTGCAGTCAATTCCGGAATCCCTCCATCCGGACCTAGAACCTCCTCAGGGGTAGACACCCGATCCTTGGCTCCTTCAAAGACTAAGCGATCAGTAGATGGCGCAATCTTGGCAATAGGGGGTTTCCCTGTAGCCTCAGAAAGCTCCCGCTTCAACGCAGCTGCATTCTGCTGCGTCTTCCTAGACCGCACAGAAGACGGCAAGCGAGCCCGTGAGGTCGGCCTAACAGGGAGAGGCGGAGGTCTACTCTCCTCTCCTACGCTTTCCATCTCCTGCATATCATTCGATTTAAACAAATCCAACATCTCTTCTAAAGTGCTCCGAGGACCGACGCTCTTCGAGTGAAACATCTTGCCGACCAGGAGCTTCTCTTTCTTCCAACCAAATGTCAAACTCTCCGATGCCTAGAAGCATGACCGCGAAACCTACACGACCTCGTGCTCATCACCTGATCCACATACTTTACGCCAAGTGTGAGCCTTCCCTCCCCGCAAGTAGGCATTGCACAATAGTAGTCGTCGTCCGGCAATGTCTCCATCCCGGAACAAACAGAAGCAGCTGAATCCTAAACCATCCGTCCCTAGGCCGCATCTTCTTCTCCTTCCCACTCCAAAATGCACCATCTCCAGCTCACTTGTTTCTGTCTCTCCCAAATCGATCACGCATCCTCACATCATCTCCTCGTTCGAAATCGCTCCACATCAAGAACCCCAGTCCCACGATCCGCAAGAGCCCTAACAACGTCAACCATCCCTACCCCGATCAAACCTCACCAAATCACACAATTCCTCAAACCCTCCTGAAATCCTAAAACGATCAAACCTCACCACGCCACGCCACGCCACAAAAATTCTCCCGCACAACTTCTTAACAAATTCAAACCTCACCACGACACAAAATTCTCACACACACAACTCCTAAAAACCGCAAACACGATCATCTCTCACCACTTCCGAATTCCTTAAAACGTCAAAATGCTCTCCTCGAGCTCCGCCGACTGCTATCCTCTCTCATCCAGAGGCCGTCTTCTCCATTCCTGTAAACCCTAGATCTCGAGCTCCACACCTTCCCGGAAACGCAAAACAACATCAATGCGACAACCTCGCCCCGACGTGGCACACCCTACCTACAACGGATTGTCAAATTAGCAATGGAATGGTCATAAGTTCACACCACACCCAGTTAGGCCTCTCTCTCTTTCTCTCCCGCGCCGGCGCCGCGCTAGTCAACTAACTTATGAAAGGTAAAAGAAATGAGCTCCAACAGTGAGAAGAACGCCATAGCCAGCCGCAGCGGGAATCAACAACAATAAAGAATTGGCGGCGACTGAGGAGGAGCCCGCCGGAGAATGGGAAAAGCCAGGAACTGAAAGCAGAGAGTTCATTGAAGCGCCGTGTTCTACAGTATTAAGAAGATCGTAAGTTAGTAAGTTCGGGAGTCGGGCCGGGACAGCGGACTGGTTGGTTCGGTTAACTTAACCCGACGTGGGAAGGATATTTACGGTAAAGTTAACTGTGGTCAGTCGATCGAAGGACGTTCCGGTCAACTGCGAGTGGGAGCGTGTCAGTTGTACGTGACGGCGATGGCGGGCAGCGCAGGGACGGGCAGCTTCCCCCAACGGTCTGAAAATGTTTTGAAATTTTTTGGTCAGTACAACACTTACTAGTAAGGTAACCCCAGTCAGGGCCCTGTTCCCAAATGGGAATAAAATTTGTCATTATCGGACATCTGAGTCAGTTGGTGCAGTAGCGAGTGGACAAGGCGCCGTATTTTCGGAGACCCCTCTAGAGTAAGGGCACCCTCAGTGGCGAACGGTATATTTGGCCCTCTAAATGTGGTTATGCTCCCTCCGTCCCAAAATGATCTTCCTGTGGGCCTTGATTTTTTGGTCCCAAAATGCTCTTCAGTCTTCACGTTGCACTTTGTGACCTCACTTTTGAATTGGTCAGATTTGGTATTTGGGACCAATAAAAGAACTCCAAGGAGTAGTTCCCCATCCATTCGTGCAATCATCAATCGGAAGACAAATGAAATTACTAAAGGGGTCAATCACCACTGCTCATTCTTATTTTTTGCACATCTTTGAATAAGGTAGCAGCACCTATAACTGTTAATTTAAGGGTTTTAAGACATGATGTCTATTAATAGAAATCCAACAAAATATTGGACCCTACTAGCAAAAGAAAAAGAATTCCTAGTGCACTTTCAATTGTATTATTTAGACAATGTGAGAATAAGATGTGAATTTTTAAGGAATTGACTATACGTGCACCTGATACCAACACCAGGGTCTAATGTTCAAATGTAGTACATCTTTGTAATCACATCTGTTCACTTCCCAAGGTTTATCAAGATTTTAGAGGTGATGGTTATGAGTACAATGATGGTTATGGGTGGTGCTACTTTATTGCTTGATTGAAGGGGGAGGTTTGGGGCATATATTGAATGCCTATAAAATGACAACCTCACATTCAACAATTAATTGACCAATGGTGCTCCTTGAAAATGCCCCCCCAAATTTATTTTTTTTAATATTTCCAAACTACACTTTGAAAAGGGTTCAAAAACTCAAAGTTTCTAGCATTACAAAAAAATTCAGGCCTCCGAAGGGCTATTAAGGTTTTGATTTTCGGCTTGCCGCAATGCAAGTATAGGAAAAATTTATAAATATTTTTTAAAATATTTTTTTTGAAAAAAAATATTTAAAAAATAAAAAAAATACTAAAAAATACTAAAACCTAACGTGGCACAAGTAGTGCCACATTAGCTGCTGTCATTAAAAAAATAATAAACAATAAAAAACAATTTTATTTTCTCTATAATTGCATCCAGGGGGATTGACACTAACAGCCCTCCAGAGGCCTGAAATTTTTTGTAATGAATGTTAGGAGTTCATTAAACTCTACTTATAGTGCAAATTTGGTTTTTAAAATGTTGTTTTAGCCTTAATCCATAACATTTTGCCCAATATGAAGATCATTATCGAACGGAGGTAGTACTATTTCTAGAGGATGTATAATTAGAACTTGAAATTTTGTATCATTGAAAGCGCATCCCAAAGCACTTTGAGTAGGTACAAAAAAATTCAAATTTGGACATTGGACCACTTCAAAAGCAAGGTAAAAGTAAAAAATTGCAGAGGCCTTGGCAAATTAGAGTTATTATAGTAAAATTTGACCATAGACTCTCTACATTTGGTCACATTTAGAGTGTTAATGGCCCAATTCTACTATGATAACCCTAATTTGCCAAGGCTTCTATAATTTCTTACTTTTACCTTGCTTTTGAAGTGGTTGTTCAATGTCTAAATTTGAATTTTCTTGTATCTACTCAAGGTGCTTTGAGATGCACTTTCAATGATACAAAAATTAAAGTTCTAATTATACACCATCCAAAAGTTAGAAATACATTTGAAAGGCCAATATATCGTTAGGATTGATGATGCTCTAAATGAATGCTTTGAAAAATTTGAACATTCCCTGTAAAGGAAAAATTTGAAGTTTTGGAGAAATATATTCACCTTGGTAATCATAAAGGAATTTATTATTTGCCATGGATGATTATATTTAGAATATTTGAAGTCATATGTGAAGTCAAAAAATTTCAATAGAGTTGTAGAAGTTTATAAATATAAAATTAACCAATAATAAAAATAGGTGGAGGCATGGGAAATCTCAATATTACAATAAGCTCGTAGCACTACTCTAAGCCTTATCCAATTAATATCCATTGAGAAAGCTTTATAGAAAAAACATGTAATGTATTAATAGAAATAAAAAATAATTATTTACATGAACCAATGATATAGATATATTGGAAGGGTTTCAATTACTAACATTGGGTTGAAAAGGAGGACACTTTGCATTGATAGAAGCTACCTTGAGGAAGTTAGAATAAGCTTTTAAAAAGCAAACCAATTCTACAAAGACAAAGTGCTTCATTGTGTAGCTATTTTTCTATTACAAAATTTCAAAAGTAGTGTTATTATCTCTAGATTGAGATCGTTCTCTACATGTATCTTCTACACAAGTGCACTAGGATTTCTAAAAGTTGTGATTAATTGGCAAGCCAACACAACTTCAATGCATAGAGTATAAATGCTTTGTGCACCTATAAGTACAATCCATTAGAGCAAGCACTTAAGGAGTAATGCCTCAATCACTTATACAAATTTCTCATAGTCACATGTGGGATCTTAAGTAAATAGATTGTTCATTCTGGCCACCCCAATACAAAATGGAATTCATTTCTTTCTTAATCCCTAAAAGCCCTAGGCTTTTGGAGATTAAAAAACATCATTGCTTTTGAAGTGTTATAGATCTTAATGTCATTAAGGTATAGAAATTCCATCCATACAATCTCATAGTGTACGTGTTGTTGATGACAAGAATCAAATTTGGAGTCATTTGGCTACACAGATTGCAACATTATAGTGATTTAATGTTGAAAAAGGATGCCAAAATTTTCCTATAGCAACATATTTGGAGGTGAAATTTGATTCAAATGAAAGAAACTCTAAACTATATAGTAATTCAAAACTAGCATACAAATACAATGGTTAAAGCAAATATTGTTCAATTGACTCACTATGTTTGCAAAATGGCTTTGAAATGTCAAAAAATAACAAGAAAAATACATTTGAGGCTGAGCCTCTTGCTTCTCAGTCACTCATAACTTCTTGAATTAATACAAAACTTTATCCATACAAACTATACTAGTATTTGAAACTTTCCAAAAATAAATAAAGGAATCAAACATTGTATGAAGAAGAAACAAGTCCCCAAAGTTCACTATAATTCAAAAATGTCAAGATTTTTGAAATTTGAATTGCTCCCAAACATTCAAAACACTTTGGATTGACATGAAAATTTTACCACAATAACTAGACTACAAGGGAAACATAACTCTATTTAAGTCAAGGTTCAAAATATCTATTGATCATTTTGATTTAAAATAAGAAAATGGAGACTAATACGTTATCATTCTATTCCATTTCAAATCTTTGAGGTAGTTCAAAAAGCCAATGAGTTATTGCAATTGGAAGCTCCATATGTTAGATTCCACATAATACAATTGTACATATATTTCACTCTTATTTTCTTCTATAAAATTGATTTTCAAGTTTACATTACAGCATATTGTTTTTCATTTAGACCTTCACTGTGGACGTCATAATCTCCAATCACTCTCATTGATGTAATTTGTGTAAATATTATAGTTTCAAAAATCACCAAAATTTGATTTTACAATGTAAAAACATATAAAAATCAATAGTTATAGAAAAGATGTTTAACCACGCATTAAAATTATCAAAAATGTATTAATCACTAAAGAAATCTAAATTTAGGCTAGTGGTTGTAATATGACTTGAAGGTTATCACAAAGTAAGTTTTGGTTGAAAAACAATCTTGAGAAGTTTTCAAACTACTTGCCACAACTATTTTCATGTCTTGGAAAAAATTCAAATTAATTGGATTTTTATTTGTTACATTTATCAAATTTATTTACACTCACTGATTTAAAATAATAATAATAAATTATAAACCTAATAGATAGAAAATTTTCAAATTGATAGGTAATACAAAATCTCACATAACAAAAATATTACTTTTAAATTTGAATATGATTTTCAAGGGTAAATTGAGCTCAAAAACAAAGCTTAATCATGTAGTAATAAAACGATTGTAGTCCTTCAAGCATTAGCACTATAAAGACATTGATGCCCTCAGGGTCATCAATAGATGACTTTCCAAATTAGCATAGAAATTGAAGAATACATCTATCGGTTCAAAAATTAAATCATTTTCGACAATGAAAGTGCTTGGGTGATAGAGGTCAACCATTTCATTTAAAGCTATTGCTTTAGCAAGATTAATAATTAACAAATGGTTGCAAAATAAATTTGAGTTGAAATGTTGTCTCCCCTTACACAAGCACATCTAAACTAGGGTAGATTTTTTGCCCTCCAACCATGTCATTCACGTGACGATAGACAGAGCCACCACTTTCTATTGTTATTAACTATATTTTTCTATTTGTGTTTCATAAATGTATATAATAAAAAAAATAGTAGATCAATCCAAACTCTCACTTCCATAGATTAGACAAAATGTAGTAATTTGTTTTTAAAAAAAAATCCTACACTCTTGTTTCAAATATTTTTAAGATGAATCTCAAAAAACAAATAAGGTGATCATAAACCACTTCCAAGAAATGCGCCATTCATTTCCTAGAAGGCTTCTGCGGCAAATCCGCATAATCAGGCATTACAGATTTTCCATCCAATTGTGATTTCTCATCCCTGATTTCATCTAACCTTGATTTCTCATCCCTGATTTCATCTAACCTTGATTTCTCATCCCTGATTTCATCCAACCTTGATTTCTCATCCCTGATTTCATCCAACTTCGACGTTTTTGACACCAAATGGATGTAATTTGTCTTTTTCATCCGGATCCCCCTTTGAATCGACTCCAAATTCCACGTGTCATTAAACCAGGGTAGTTCATTAATGTCTTGCCCTTATTTCACCCTTGTTGGGGTTTTCCCGCCAGTGAGGCTGGTTCTTTATTGGAGTCAGGCAATCTTCCTTTCGGGAATTCTAATATAGTTCTCTTTAATAACAAAAAGACAAACTAGCTCTTCTCTGCCTTCATTAAATATAATTAAATTCATTATTTCATTCTATTTTTGTTCTACTTTAATGTTTTGTGTTTTTTCATTTTTTTTATTCACAAAACGCGGCCCTTTTTGTCTTCCTATTTCTGAGCTTTTTTTATTTATCAAATGAAATTGAACTGATATTCAAGTGGTGATCCTTGAATGGACCACTTTAGCAATTGAATGCATCTAGGAATTTTTTTTATTTTTATATTGCAAGAGCCAATCCTGGTCTTTGAGATTTCTGCACATCTCTCTTTACAAGGTTGCAAGTGGACGGATTTTGGGAGACTTGCGGTGCATGATTGTGTCTTTGATCTTTAAAAATGTATAAGTAATTCGAAGATGCTTGGGAAAATGTAAGACTCGCTTGTGTTAGGTTCCATGTCTGTTTTTTCTTTCTCTGAAAAATGATATAAATTTATTTTTGTCCACAAAAACCTATGGAAAAGGTGGACCAACCCTTAAATGGTTGCTTTTAGAGCATACTTTCTTATCAAGTGTAGGATTTAGAGTACATTCTCACTTGCGTTCTTGGGTATGTAGGATGATAAATCCATTTCATGAAGTGGAATGAGTAAAGGGAAAATGCAAGAATTTTAACATAGGAAAAAATGCAATTTTTTCAAATTTTTTATATAATTTTTTTTTCAAATTTTAAATTCGCATTTGCAATTAGGGCCCTTAGATTAGCTTGTAGAGGTCTGGAACATACCCTAAATGTGGCACAAAATGGGATGCGGGATTTTACTTTTATCCCCCAAAACTTGTGTTTTTCCTTCTTGGTCTCACTTCATAGGATGGATTTAGTATCTTGCCTTAAGTAGCCACCCAATCTACGTGGTGTGTAATGCGGCATGGAGATAGAAGTGGTTTTATGGTCATTACTTTTTGGAAAAACAAAAAATAGGTCGGTATTAGAAGGTGCTTATTAATTTCAAGAAATGAAGATTTGAGATACTGTGGGCATTCTTATGTACTTGAGCTTTACGGGGCCCATTACTTAAGAGTATTAGCTACTAATGGCAAAAATTAGCAAGGCCCAACTTTGTAAAATAAAAACTATTGAAATTATTTGGCAACCACCTCACATAGAAGGTTACTTTTGTTGCAAGTGAATGGAGATGTACAAAAATCTCTTTATACAAGTGGGGTGGTAGGAGGTAAAATAAGTTGGATGTAGGATATGTAAAACTATAATTAGTAGAAACTCAACTACTCATATTTAGTTAAGTAAAAAACATGGATTGTGTTCAATGTAAAACTTCAAACCTCATTTTGGCACAGTAGAATAATTTATTTTCAAGAAACTTTAAATTTAGAAGGGTTGTTGAATCAAGCTAAATTTCATCTCCAAAAATCCATTTGAGATTCAAAGCCTCGAATCAAAAGTTATGAACAAAACTTAGTGAGGGGTTGGGAGAGACATTTTCTTTGACATTTTCAAACATCCTCTCTAAATTTTTTCCATAATTTTTTTTGTAGGCTCTAAATCTCAAACGGATTTTTTGAGATGAAATTTAGCTTAATTTAACAAATTTTCAAAGTTTAAAGTTTCTTGAAAAAAGTTATTCCACTATGCCAAAATGAAGTCTAAAGTTCTACATCAAACACAATTCTTGTGTTTTGACAATGAGTGGTCAAGATCTCATCTTCAAATTTTTCCATATCCTTTGAGGATTCATGACGGACAATGGACAAGCAACCTCTCTACCTAATATTTAGAAGACATGTGTTGGCATCAAGTTGTATTGATATCTTTTTTAATATTTGAACTCTTACAATTAATATTCTTTGAATTTGACAAGGTGACCTATTAGTTTTCTAAATCATTTAGACTTTGAAATTTTAATTATCTTTTGCCAAGGGTGACCTTTGGCAATAGGGGCCGTGTAGTACATTAAGACGGTTGATGAAAGTATGAGCTATGTGAGAATTGCACCTCAAGTAATTTTGGACTTGAATTTCCATAAAGAAAGATTATTTCCTTAATTCCTACAAAAGTTATATCTTTTAATACATGGGATTTGCAAATGCTAGGGGAGAATGACCATGAAGATTGTAATACAATCGGTATAAATCACTAAAGATACCTTAACTCCACAATGTAATATTAAACCACAATTGAAGAGTTATAAGCCTAAATACAGGTCGTATAGAAGGATCCTAGGGCCTTTTAAGGGCTAAAGATGCTACAAGCTCTACAACATTTGAAAATAAAACCCTAAATTTTCACATAGTTATTGATTTTAAATCAAGTTAAACTTAACTAAAATTGTAGTTTCAATATTCTATGTTTTATTCCATTTTAATTTTTTTCAAAATTTTCAATTTTATTTATTTTTGTGACACTTCAAAGAGGACATCTTGAAAGTTCAAAATACAACACTTTTTGATCTTTTTCTATCAAATTTCATTAGATGTGAGGTTAAAGAGTATATCAATTACACCACGATGTTTGTCACTCTTATTTCTTATGTTGTAAAAAAGTACCACATGTCATCCTGTGAATGGTTTGAAGTGATGTGAATCCCTGAGAATTTGACGTGGAAATTCAATTTCGGCATTCAAATGCTGAATCAGACCTACAATAGTCCAATTAGTGAGGGTGCAAAATTAGTGGCACCTACAAAATTTTATTTTTTGAAAAATGGTACTATCAACTACCATTTCAACCAACCCTAAATAATTCTCACTAGTTCAAAATAGTTGGGAGTAGAAAATTAATTAGTGTCACCTACAGCACTAACTTTAGTTTGGACAAAAAAATCAGTGTTCCAGAAATGCCGCTCGACTCCTATGTTTGTCTTCAATGAGCTGTTGCCAGATTGGAAAGAAACCAGACAGTGTGAAAAGGGCTACGAATGTTCCGAGGGATACCAGTTCAATGAGCTAAAAAAATCAGTCAGTGGAACACACACAACACCCATGTTCTCATATTTAAGGCGGCCCTGGGAACATGGGAACAAGTACCCTGGGAACATGGGAACAGTACTAGAAAAGGGGCTTTTGGGTTTCAATTGTTTTGGGCAAATCGGCAGAAAATCAGATACCTTCACTACACTAATGATGATAAATAGTGTTACCTACACTAATTTATTTTAAAAAGCCATAAATTTTTACTCATGATGAATATTTTTACCAACTATGGATGTAGAGTTTTCCCACTTAGAATGACACTAGGATTTATGATTTTCGTAAAAATATTTATGAAGAGTAAAAACTTATAGCATTTCTAAAACAGTTAGTATGGGTAATACTATTTATCATCATTAGTGTATTGTAGTGTGATGAAGTTATTTACATCCATGGACATGTAAGGAAAACATGCCAAAATGTGAATGAAAATTTAATCATTCATCCCCAAATGGGTACATCAATCCAAATTTAGGGATAGTAAAATCAACATTGGGGATAATTTTTGAGTTTTTCTAGCTATTTTCATTTAATTCCCATATCGAACTGTTTGTTCAAGTATCAAGTCTGTTTTTTGTTGTTTTGTTTTGTTTTTCTATTTTGACTCTGAATAGAAATTTTATAGATTTTTACACCGCTTTTTTTTTCTAATGTTTTTAAATTGCAACCAATTTTTTTTCCCAATTCAATAGGCTAACAATGAACTAACTAGTAATTCTCTCCAAGCATTGAGTGATACCATTCCAAAATTTTATGATAATTCAACGATATCAACCTCTAAAAAAAGAGAAATCTAGGTATTTCTTGGCAGTAGTGATCCCAAAACTAGTTTATGGAATTTAGTGCAATGTGCTACCTAATTTATGGGATTTAGTGCAATATGCTACCTAGTTTATGAATTTTAGTGCAACATGCTACCTTCAAGACAAACAAGCATCAACTTTGGCTACTTTGAGGGTGAATAGTATAAAAAAAATAGGAGAGAAGGGATTTTATAAGTTGTAAAGGATAATTGGGAGTACTATACCACAAAATTGACTAAATAGATGCTAATTCCAATGTGGAGGAAGTTGCAAATTGGCTATCAAATTCTATTGATTGTTGCAATCTTGGCTAAAATCTAATTTTCTTAAGGATAATCTCAAATGTACATTTAGCTACTGAAATTTTTTAGTAGCAATGGAGCGAATTTTAGCTAGTTTGTGAATGTTGCTTAGTGGTGTACATCTTTTATTTTTATTTTTTTAAAATCAAGATGCCACTCTATAAGCAATGCCAAAAAAATGAAAATTTATTGCCAAATAATCCTTCAATAGTAATATGTTTTTATTATATGTGTGTAATATATAATGAAAATTACCATGAGAAGAAATTATGGCAACTAGTTTTGAATTGGAATTGGAAATTTGGGCCTCCCATTTGCAAGATGTTCAAGTGGTCATTTGAAGTCTACATCTTGCGTTTGTCTTCCCTTAGCCAAGGGTAAAATGTAAAAAATTACCTCTATTTTGTGATTGCTTAATGTTTAGCATACTTTACCTCTCCTATGTTGTTTTTTTACCTTCCCCGACTCATTTTGGGTCCTTTGAATCCAAATTTGAATTCCAAATTTCCATATGGGTGGCAAATAAAAAATCCCAATGTTTTCCCTAGGGGTAAAAAACGCAGACTTCGAACGATCACTTCATCATTGTGCCCCCTCCCATTTGTCTTCATAACACCTCATTGTCAAAATGAACGACAGAATGTTGAAAAAAATGCACTGCAACTGACACCATAGCACGGCAGGGTTGACAGATGAGGACTGAGAAAATTCTCATCCATGCAGACAAATTCTCATTCATGAAGACAAATTTTCATCCATGAAGAAGAATTCTCATTTATGAAGACAAAATACTCATCCATGAAGACGAATACTCATCCATGAAGACATATTTTCATCCATGATGATCATTTCCAAAGAAAAATTCTCATCCACGAAGACAAAATCTCATCCAAGATGGTCTTTCATCTATGAAGATGAAATCTCATCCATGAATGATCATTTCCAAAGAAAAATTCTCATCCATGAATGATCATTTCCAAAAAAAAAATCATCCATGAAGGCAAATTCTCATCCATGAATGGCCATTTCCAAAGAAAAATTCTCATCCATGAATAATCATTTCAAAAAGAAAATTCATCCATGAAGACAAAGTCTCATCCATAAAGATATTCTCTTGTTCATGAATGATCATTTCTTCATCCAAGAATGATTGTTTTTGAAGAAAAATTCTCACTTCATCCTTTGAGTCTTCACCAACATGTAAAACACTTGAAACTACATATCTTTAGTCACCGACAATAAGTGTTTGAGTTTGATTCCTACTATCAAACTAAGGTATCCACACCTAAAGCAAAACCATTTCTCAAACCAACAATTCTAACTACCATTTTGGTAATATATTATTTCATTTTGGAAATAGTATTTTGGTAATATATTATTTATCTTTAAAGTTTAGTCAACATCAAAACATGATGCCTTGGGCATTTAGGGGTTAATTTAAAAGGCCATGCTCGTTGCGATTTAAAGATGCTCTATTGCAGCTCAAGGAGAAGCAGGGGATCTATGAAACAATTTTAGGAAGGTATCAACATCTAAAACTGTCTACCTAAGAGTTTGAGCATGATTGGTTAGAAATCAAAAGAAGAAGGTTAGAATGCTTGGGGGGGATACTACATGAATGAGCAATGAATTTTCAAAGAGCTTGAAATCAATGTACCCAAAGTTGCTTGTGGACCCTTATGAATAGAGGTTGTATGTTTTAGGCAAAAATTTGTTGAAGGTAGATTTTGAAATAAGTTACAATTAAGTGCATCTACCTTAAAGGGAAATGTTTGAGGAGGAGGATGTTGTACAAAATAATGTCCTGAGGAGGAGGGCAAAACTTTGACGGTGATTTATGTGCTAAAATTGCGTGTTATTACTAGTTTATGAAATACACATAGCATTATTTAGCAATGTACCGTAAGAGATTCCTTGAGGAGTTAATAAGGCTAATAATTGTTTTAGTTGATAAGTTTGCTACCAAATCATTGTAATAGTAACCCAACTGTTAGTTTCATATTCTACTTCCAACTCAATTTAATGTGGAATGCCAAATTGGTCATTGTTGAAATCATCCTTTTGGGTACTATGTGAATCATTTACTTAGAAACAACAATCAAGAATACTCATTGGAGGTCAAATTATTGTGCAAGACTTCTCACACAAAGTTCCAAAGTTGAACATCTAGACTTTTATCTTCTATAGAAGGATTCTATGTCATCCATTCAATACTCAATATTGATAACAACATTATATGGTTAAAGTTTCAAAACCTTGGAAACTTATTTGTTGAATATTTAGGCACTAATATAGGAATCATGTGTTATCTCTTTCCTATTCTTCTTGACAACTATCAATTTACCTAAATGATGTTATACCCTTGAATTTCTTGAGTGTCAAAAATACAAATTACCAAATTGCCTTTATGGCATGTGGTGTGTGGGGTTGTTTCCTTTCTTTTACAGAATTAAATTGCCTTTTCCTTCAACCCAACATAAATTAGAAATAATACGTAAGCCAATGTTGTTGTTGGTTGAAGTCAAATTAACTCTTAAAGGACGGATTGGTGATAGTGAAAATCATTCCTTTTGGCATTGTGTGAATAGTTGGTTCCAAAAAAATGCATAAACACTTATTAGAAGTCAAACTACTATACAAGACCTCCTCTTTTCATGCAAAATTCCGAGGATGAATAGTTGCACTTTTGTCCTACACACAAGGATTCTCTATCATTCATCAACCCGAAAAAAGGCCCCAATGTCATTTATGGGTTAAATTTAAGTTGTTGCCTTGTACGTTTACAACGACTCTTGAAACAACTGTATCAATCATAGGAACGGGTTCAGATTCATTTTTAGGAAAAAAAATTCATTTTGGAGAAGTAGACAACTACTTCTCCAATACCATACTCTTGCAATAATTGTGTGATATACTTGGTTGATATCTATATCAAAACTAAGTGATACTGAGGTAAAATTTGTCCATTGACCTTAAAACAAAACAACAAAAATTTGACTATTTTGATTGGGAAAAAAATGGAAAATTTTCCTGTACGAAAA
This sequence comes from Climacium dendroides, assembly GCA_950106755.1. Lineage (NCBI taxonomy): Eukaryota > Viridiplantae > Streptophyta > Bryopsida > Hypnales > Climaciaceae > Climacium > Climacium dendroides. The sequence goes on from OX467089.1 coordinate 22,256,899, forward strand.
AATAGCCAACATCTTTCGGTTGTAGCCAATTGGCAAAACAAAACTGAATTGTGCATAAGAAACACACTGATGACATGACCAGAAGTGCAACCTACCCTAAACCCAAAACAGGTTCCACCAGGTTTTGCTACTAGTAAGTTAGGGTTTAGGGTGTGCAGGCTGTTGTGTGCCCACAAGTTCAAACTGCTGCAGACAGATCGTTCTGACAACGAAGTTACTGCAGGTTGCCTGTTCTCTCTCCCAAGAAAGCTTCCGTTCCGTTCCGTTCGTAACTTGACTAACTTCAACCTGAGATTGTTGCAACGGACTTGTCGGTGCTTCCCATCTGCTGTAACTTCAATTCAGTGGAGCCGCTTTCTTCCTGGCACGGGACTTTCGAGAATGCGGGTTCCAGTTCTGATCAAATCCCTGCACAAGTGCAGATCCTAGCTACAGTAGCTAGCTACCTTGCTCGGACGGCGGAGGTCGATCGGTCTGTTAACTTGGCAGGTTCAGTTGCTTGGGGGATGTTTTGAATCTGCTGCTGCTGTTGCTGCTGCAGCACTCGATCGATTCCTGGCTTCGCTTGCTTGCATCCCACCAGGGAGACTGAGAAAAGGTTCCATGCATCTTGAATTCCTCAAGCAGTCAAGCGTGCCGGCGTTGGGACCGACAGGGCAACAGGACGGCAGCAGCAGCAGCCAGCAGCAGCTCGGAGGAGGTGGAACGAAGCTGTAAGGTAAGCTTACTATCTGGTGTCTTGTCAGTTTCATGGTTTTGCAGCTTTCACTGCAATGCAACTTTCTCTTCAACTAACTCATAAACGCTGCGGCAGACGTTTTTTTTTCTTCTGATGAATGACAAAGTTCTCCTGTGTAGGACAGAAATGCAACTATTCATTCTCAGAATTAGGAGTGGAAAGGGGAAATCTTTTACAGTAGTTTGACTCTCAATGAATACTTTTGATTTTTCTTAAAAACTAGATGATGTCACACGGTTTCAAAAAGGCTGATTTCCACAGTCACCAGCCCCGCATTCAAGGGTTAACTTAGAGTGCCTTGTGCTGTTGCCACAATTGAAAGCAAAACACAAGTAATATTCTAAGTTTCTTATTCATAAAAACTTTGAACTTTAGTAGTTAATCATAAAATGTGTACAATGGAGGACCAGGAGCTGGAGTTTGGGAGAAACATGGGACGAAACTCCTTAGAGCACCGTAATTGAGGTGGGATGGAGTTTGGTGTTGTATTTTTTTTTGTACTATTTTTAGTTAAGCCTTCCTCTGACACCCATTTATAATACACAAGATGAACTTTACGATTAGCTCTAATATATATTTTGTCATAAATCCAAATGTCACAAAACAAAGCTCGTGCACCCCTCCTCACCAAGGGCTTTTTGACGGTACCAAGCACTGTACCAAGAGACGTACGGTACAGGAAATCTCATTATATCAAGCAAACAAACAAAACGAAATAAAACAAACAAACAAAAAACCTATCTTAATTAACTTCAATATACTAGTAAGTTCAGTATGGATACAAATGCTATAATGAAAGCACCTATAACTGATCAAATAAGCAATTTTGGACATGATCATGAGTAGTGCAAGGCGAAGTAAATGTTTTGGGAGGTGCAATGATAGAAATGACAGGAGTTGCAAAAACTTTGGTAATTGTATGCTTGAACTGAAATTACTATGAATTTTTGAAGGCAAAAGTTGATTTAGACCCATGTCTAATGTTGAGAGTCATCCAATTCCAATCATTCATGAATTACTTTCCCACTCATTACTTCCTACTTTAAGGCCATATTCATTATATTGAGACTTTTTGCAGATTTTGAGACAAAATGCTAGATATTATAAATTCATTGACATAAATAATAATTGAAACAAAAAATAAGTAATGCTCAAATAGTGATTCTAAAATGAAATTTTAAAACTTAGTATTGTTACCTATTTATAAAAAATACTAATAAAGAGATGAAGCGGTTTATCTTCAAATTGAAGATAAAAATGAGATTGCGACGAGTTTCAATATAACAAATACTAGAGTGCCTTGTGGTGTTGCCACAATCAAAACAAAAGTAAAAGTAATTTTCTAATTTTTTAGAACCAAAAACAACTCAAAAATTCATAACTTTCTCATCGTGAGTTGGAATGCCAAAAAACTAAGCCTGTGCACCCCTCCTTGCTGAGAGCTTTTTGACGATACCAAGATTGTGACCAAAATATAAGTAATACTAATTTTCTAATTATTTAGTTCATAAAAATACTTCAGAATTCAATAACTTTCACATCGTGAGTTGAAACACCATGAAACCAAGCCGGTACACCCCTCTACGCTGAGAGTAATACTAATTTTCAAATTTTTAGAATAAAAAACAACTCAAAAATGCATAACTTTCACACTGTCAGTCAGAACGCCATGAAACAAAACCCGTGCACCCCTGATTTTCTAATTATTTAGTTCATAAAAATACTTCAAAATTCAATAACTTTCACACCGTGAGTCGGAACGCCACGAAACCAAGCCGGTGCACCCCTCCTTGCCGAGGGCTTTCCGACGGTACCAAGATCGCGACCAAAATATCAAAAAAAGTAATTTTTAAATTTTTCAAAACCAAAAATAACTCGAAAATGCACAACTTCCACACCGTACGTCCGAATGCCACGAAACCAAACCGGTGCACCCCTCCTCGCCGAGGGCTTTCTGGCGGTACCAAGCACGCGACCGGGGGACGCACAGCCTGGGAGATCTCAACGTGACAAACAAAACAAAACAAAACAAAACAAACCACCTGTCTTAATAGAAGAGATGGCCTTTTTTCTTATTCACTATTTTGGGACATGTGTCATAACCTTACTAGTCCCAACATTGAAAAGGAGGAAAAATTCATTCCAAACTTTGTCTAAAAACTTGTTCCAACCTTGGTTACAAACAACTACATCCTACAAGTTGAGTATGGGACTCTAGTTGGGAATGGATGATCTTACCTTATCCCATTTTGAAAACATGAAGAAGAAACCTTCACTAGAAATTCAATGTTGTAAGGTAGGAGATTTGTAAAGTGACCAATTTCCAACATTCATTTTTTTAAAAACCTTTTGAGAATGTACTAGGACCTCGAGCATATAAAATTTGGTGAACCACTATGTTTCTACATTCATCCATCTTTTGAGATCCAAAACACTTTTTCATCCAAATTAGGCAACTTCATCCACATTTAAAATAGAAATGGAAAAATTTGGGCAAAAAAAGACTACTTTTATTTGGTAAAAAGCAGAGATACTTTGGGACCTATTAACTTTAATCCTTAAATAGTGGATTGGTGACTGTGGAAATCATCCCTTTTGTTATAAACTATTTGCTTAAAAAATTACAAATGTATTCATTGGAAGCCAAACTACTATAGAAGACCTCCCCTTTTCATGACAATATTTAGAGGATGAATACTTGTATCTATGTTTAAATATGTTTAAATTAATACTCAAAAGGTGTTTGCATCTTTTGGGTACATAGTGATAGGATTGTCAATTTAAAAAAAACCCATACATGATTTCCAAAAAGGGTATATGTGGCATTATATAATTTATAAGATTTCCAAAAAGGGTATATGTGGTTGTTAAGATTTTATAAAATTTCTACAAGGGTTACACACTTAACTTTCCTATTGGTAGTAGAACTTTTGAACAAAATTATGAACAAATCCCTTGTGTGAAAGGAATTCATGAATTCAACATATGAAATCCGCCCCAACGTCCATATTTGTATTCCTAGTGAACTTGTAGAACTTCCAACCATATGGGATATATGTGTGTTTTTTACTTGTGAATATGTATGTATTCTGTATTTGTATTCCATGAACATATCCATATTCATAACTTATATTTGGAGTTTGAATTTATATTCGTATCCTGTACCATATCCATATTTATATCTATATTTTGTATCCAAATTTGGATGGCCAAGATTGTTTATTCCCTCAACATCAACCATATCCATATTTATATCCATATTTTGTATCCAAATTTGGATGGCCAAGATTGTTTACTCCCTCAACATCAATGGCTTTGTTTTTTTTACAAGATCAACATCACTAAAGGAACAATATTTTTTTGAACTCTTATCAATGGCTCTTGATTTTTCCAAGGGAAGAAGGGGGGAGAGGAATTGAAATGCAAACATCATATTTGCATCTTTTTGGTACATAGTTGTACTTTTTGTCATACTAGAAGGAATCTCCAGACTAAAAACATTGGACAAAAAACATCCTCATCACCATTTACACAAAGAGCCAATATTGGCCCACTCATTAAAGGGATCAAAAGGGAAGCCTCCCACATTCATCAATAATGTTATATTTGCATCAACACAGTTTGTTGCTACTTTCAATAGTGACAAACTCAATAACTTGCATTGTCCTTCTCCATGACATTGGAAAATATAAAATATAATTGAACTCATCCTTTAGACACCTCCCAAGACCACTTTTGGGTGGCACGAGAGCTGAAGGGTTAAAATATCACAATGCAAGTGAGATTGAGTAAATTGTGAATGATTGTCCTACGAACATTGTTTTGTCGGATTTCTCAAAGTCCTTCCTGGATTATTTCTGACAAGCGCATGTGGGAATCCTAGAATGATAATCAATCAGTGGCTGAGGATCTAACCATCATACAAACGTGCATCGTCGTGATATCATAGATCAAAACTACTGGCCAGCTGTTGGAGCTCGACGCAGGTGTTCAATACTTCCACTTTGGTAGCAGCGAGCTGTGTCCTATTCCATGTTAGGTGTTGCCAGGGTCTACTGTTACCCGTTGTTGAGGCTGAAAAACATGTTTGCCTCAGGTGGTACTCTTGGGCGTACTTGAAAATATAATCTTCATCTGACACAGTGGTACAATGCACAATCTGCACAGCCCACAATAGCTGAGTAATGTCAGATACAGAAGGAATAGTAGACCAACTTGCATACTCGATACTGTAGTGAGAGAACAACAAGAGCCTCTTCGATACTCACTTTTGGACCTAATTGGCATGCTTGTTCTAAGAAAAATCTCAAAATTGTTGCCTCGCTTTCTTCAAGGTCACCGTCAACACCCTTGAAAAGCCAAGAAGTAGTCCCTGCGTCTCCTTGTGGTGGCTCCCCTTGCACGCATATGCGTTTGTGTTTTCGCACCAAAGATCTAAGCAGTCGAGGCAAAGAGACCCCAAGAGCAGATCGCTGATCAATAGGTAAAGATGAATTTTGAGCTAATGCGATGATTGATGGACACAAGGTCGTCAAATCTCCTGCTAATTCACGAAATCCAAGGAAGTTGACGGCCTGATCACCATTGGCCCAGCATTCAGCTACTGCGGATCCATCATCTGCAAGAACAAGGCCAAGTGTGATTCAGAGATGTTTTACATACATACTTGAATTCTTGTAGTCCAACTATACAATAATTTATTGTGTAATGTCTCACAAATTGACGTAGCAACCTCATTGGGCTCCATAAACATCCAGAAGCACCTTTCGGAAGAATCAGAATTAGGCAGGACATTGCGAAATTCCCACCAATTATGAAGCAACCCCATTTGACTCCAATATCCTCGTGCAGTGATAGCATGTCTCCAGAAAAGTTTCCCACTGACAGTGACTGGGAATTCCGCCACTCCAACTCAAGTCCTTGCACGGAAACAACCTGAACAGAAAGATGGTCCAATAAAATTACTTTGATGCAAATCAAGATGCGTCAACTGAAGTGTCAGATGGCCAATACAGCAAACTCGTACTCAACAGATAAGGAGATGCTCACCCTGCAGTGAACCCTAAGGTGCTTTTCTCTTGGTTCCAAATCACTGATGAAGTCATTAAGAAGATCTACAACAGTAGCATTCTCTGCACATCCCTCTTGTTCCCGAGAAGGCAAGCTGCGACTTCTAAGCGAGAAGTTACGAGTTCTTTTCTCCACACTATCAACAAGTACGTCTGTAGTCGGCATACCAACAAGAACATTTGCATTCCTGCAGAAGCCATGATAATCAGAATGGTTCACACAAAGAACGATTAAAAATATAAATATATTTCACCTTACTATTTAAACAAAAGTTTCGGTTTAAAAAAGAAAAAGAAAAACAGACATCATTGCAAACCTTCGAAAGAGAATTCTTCGGAAGCATGCCACAGCGCCAGGCCCAAATCCGACAGGTCGCACATATTTATCGAAATTAATATCAATTCTGATCTGCAATTCCAGACCCAAGTGTTGATTAATCCAGAGCAACCAATCAATCGCCAAAAAACATCATAAATAGGTAAGCTAAGAACCTGTCTGGTCGAAGTAAATTAAAAAATATGTGCGTACCAGTTGATCGGTGTGTGGGTCCCGAAGCTGAAAGACCGTTGTCTTTGGCTGCGCATGACCTGAAGATGTCGACAATGATAACTCTCTGAGTTCGTCATCTCGATCTGAGATAAAATCGTCGGAACACTTAGTTGCTTCCAGTTTGCCTTGGATGGACACCACCTCTCCTTGCAAAGAGAACGTGCCGGATGATGCTTCTAATTTTACACCATTTAATATATCACATAATTCTCCAAGATCACTGCAGGGGTTTGGTATAATCCTGGTGGGATGAGAAGGAAGCTGAAGAGCCTCACTAACCTTTAGAAATTGCGGAATCAGTTTTCGTTTTAGAGAGGCTAACCAGAGACCCAATTCATAACCCAAGGAGTCGGATACAATTAAAATAGTATCCACGAGTTGTGCCTGACAACTCACAGTACTTTCACTCATCTCTGCGGTGTCATAATCGGAACATCTTCCCATTTTCATTATCAAGCTATCTTCTTCATTTTCGGTAGGAAAGTCTGTTAACTCAAGCATGTTTGAGCCAGATGAATTAGCAGGAACGCAGGATGAGGTCATTCCCCTTCTCGACGAAACTGTCTGCCGCAAGTTTTCCGTGTCTGCTTGTAGTAGTTGACCATCAATAGCATATCTCCACTGAAGACTAAGAAGGGGCTGTTTGGAATCGATTTCGATCCTTTTGGATTGTAAAGTAAATTCTGATGAGTTGAAAGCTAACGATTTGTCTTGCATGGTGGGCAGCAAACACCAATCCCCTGAATTTAAGAGCTGCAATAACAACATCAACAGCAGCTACCGAATCAATAATACTGCAACAAACAAGCGCACTGTAAGTGCGCTAGTGCTGACATGGATGTATCATTAGTCTCGGGGTTGCATTAACCCTGAAATGCTGCGGAGGACAATAATTGTCTGATGAATGACTATCAGAGAAATTGGAGAAACGAAGAATGCGCCTATTCATTTAGGGTTAAGGTTACGTAACTCAAAGCCTGAACGGAAAATTTTGATTGAGAACATTGATACCTGGCTGATTTCCACAGATCTCCAGTTGACTGCAAGTACAACTTTCTGCAATTTAGCCTCTGATAGCGTAGCCCAATGTTTTTCCTTTGTGGCACATAATGACCCTGAGACGGAAGTTCGAGCAGAACAACCTCTGGTAAGTAGAGACGCTGACAACGTGCACCAAGGCTGAACAGCAGACTTCTTGAGTCCGGAACTCTGCTCAACCAAACAGCGCACACGACATTCTATTAGGCACCTGGAGTGAGACATTGAATCGTATGCATGCGTCCCAGTCTTCGAGCTTCCCAGTTCCTCCAGTCTGTGCCGCTGATGTGTAGTTACATGATCTCGAATTTTAATCGCTCCTCCCACTTTGCTCGAACTGAAATCGAGGTTTTGAAAAAGTGGGTTGAGAGAGTCAATACAGGCGTCATTATCTTGATGAATCAGCAGGCTGTAGGGAAGAAGCACAACTTCAACATCAAATGCCCATTGCTTCTCCTTGCCTGGAGAAAACTGCAGACAAAAGAAATGCAAATAATAAGTTGTAGTGAGGCTATATCTTTGAGTAGTCTGAAGTATCCACATCAAGAAAGAAAATTTATAAATCACCTTCTCTCTGGCTGGGTATTTGTGTGTGATGAGTGCGATGTGAAACTCTTTTCCTTTCCAGACATGATCTAGATCGTTCTTCAGATCACTTGTGCTGAGAAGATCCACGGCTTTCTCAGATCTGTGGCTTTGATGTTCTGAAGGTAAAGTTAGGCCCTCAAGTCTCTTTGCGTACCGAAGGGAAAATTTCACATAGTAAGAAAGCGATTTAGATAACCTGTCCCCGATTACCGAGCCTTTCAGTAAGCTGGACCATGAAAGTGGTGTAGGAACATTGTTGCTCTTCCCATCTGCAACTCTAAGTGCATCATTGTATTCTCCTTCCATAACCAGCTTGTATTCGGTAATCTGGAAGAGGAATTATAGCATCACTTGACAAAATCAAAACGAGCCAAACTAGGTCATAATGGCATTATTCGAAACTATCAAATTCTGCATACGAGATGACCTAAGATGACAAATGAAACTACAGACTGAAGAGATCAAGACAAAGGCCTAGAGCGGGGTTCGGGTACACAATCACTATAATCTATAATCTATAATCAAAATTTGTACTAAAAACATAAACTCGGACAACTTCAGATTATCAATTCGGGTAGAGACCTGGTAAAGGCAGTGCAGATTTGAAAAAGACCGAAGGTCCGGGACAACGACATCGAAAGCTCCCGTTGCATCAACCAGTTGGAGCTTTCCTGTCGATTGACATACCTGTTCAGAACAAGGAATGTACACGGGCGGAAATAATCAGCAACGACCTCGTCATCTTAAGACCCTCAAAAACTTCATCTGGAAATCACCATGTTTTGTCCTCAGAATACGTCTTTTGCCCAATGTTTGCTGCCACGTAATGCACCCCTGCCCGATATTTGACAACATAAGGGTTTGGGCGATTTATTCTTGGTCCTAGAGGCTAACCTTCAGAGAGCCTATGAGCACAACACCCAGTTTGACACCGGATATAATAATGCGGACATAGCACGAGTTCCGTGACACGGCTGGCTTGCAGAACCTAGTCATCTTAGATCCTGACTCACTGTCACCGCCGTTTGTAGTATGATCTTCGTGCCAAATTGACGAGGCTGGATCGACCCATAACATCTCGACATGCTTACAAAAATTCAATAGGGGTGGAACCTGCACAGCAACTATCACAATTAACACCAATTATTTGTGCAATTTGATCGAATTGTCAAATGCATTCATGTAATGGAGCAGACTCTGTACAGCTGAAGGTTGGCAGTTGACGAAGCCATGCAGATTTAACAACTGCTATCCAGTCCAAAATTCAGCAAGAAATCTGCTAGCGAAGAGTAAACAACGATACGAACCATCTCAGTCATTTTGCCTCCACGGCACTGGGCTTCTTCTTCAGTGCATCATAATAGTATAAAATAAAGTCCAACTTCAGAGCATATTGCCATGAATTGTACATGTAAACTCTAGTATTGGTTCATGATTGTAACATACCTTAGACAATACTATTGATGCTGAATTGTCTCCAAGAAGACAGAACTGCTCGTGCAAAAAAAACTCCTTGAAAGCATCCTGTGCCCTGACCAAAGTGAGACTTAGATGCACAAATTATTCTTGATGCCTGTCGAGCGCAGATTATCACAGGTTTGACCGTTCTCGCCAAATAATTGATTGTCACATAATCACTCTATTAAAAGTCTATCCCATCTCCTAAAAAACAAATGTCATGAGAACAATTGATAACAAGAGGGCACTGTACTTACCCGACGAAGAGCAAAAGGAGTGGCGATCATTGATGGTAAGACTTTCCGTATAAGTCCAGCATGCTGAAGGCTTGCACATGTGCACAGCAAAATTCAAGATCTGATTGCTCTTCATGTCTTCCTCTAGGGGTTGATTTCATTGACATTTGACTTTCATAAATAGACTAGGGTGCATTAAAATACAATCCTCCCGAAAAGTTCACATACAGAAAAAAGCAATCGAGTCGTAAAAATTATAAGTAGCCGGAAAAGTGACAAAGATTATCAAAACCATAAAGACTTTCAAAGATTATATCTTCCAGGTGCTCGAAGCGTGGGAAGATTCATTTACACATACCTTCATAGAACCTAGTAGCTCCGTATCAGAATACACTCCTTGCAATTTGCACCGAAGGCTGGTGATCACATGTAAAGCCCTGCCGAAAGAGAAGCACGTGAAAGTCATGATTTGATGCCCCCAAAGCAAACAGTTCCTTACAAGGCAGTTCAGCTTGCTCAAAGATTGCGTGAGGATCTGATGTACCAGAAGGCCCAAGCAAAGGGAAGGCTCCCAATATATTTTGTCAATCGGCTTTGCAAGACTTGTGAGGTCCTTGATCTGGGACACAAACAATAATACTCGAAATTCATCAACCTGTTATGTAACGGTATGATACCCATTATGATTCAAGAAAGAGAATGCATATCATTGCTTTCTAACGATAAATCACATAGGGAAGGCCAAAACCGGGGATCACAGTTTTTCATTGATTCGCTCATCGTCGAACCAACTTCGAAACTAGAGGTGTCTGGTTGAGAAAAAGGGTGTAGGTACATTCACTGCTCTTATAAATCTATATGTTGTACATGCAAGGTCTCTATTAAACTCAAACATAACAAAATAGAAAATTAAAAAGGAAGTACAAGCGTACCCTGCATTCGAAATGGAATGAAGGACCACTCCCACATGGGATCTTAAGCAAGCTCCCAGAACAAGCAATTTCTCTGAGATGCTTCTGAGAGACATAATGTGGGCATGCCTTACAGCAACCTACATGGTAATGCTTGTGGTTATTACATTATTCACAAGAAGGTTTAGTATCCATTACACTTAAAACTTAAGAAGCAAAGACAATTCCACGCACTTACCAGAGCACCCACTCGAAGCCCATGTACTTGAGTATGTTTACAGTGGGTCAGGAGGAGCCACACTTTATCATCGAGTTCCAAGAGCTGGTCCTGCATTAAAATACAGGTTATCTTTCCTACATATGATCGAAGACCTGCACAAGCACATTGTTTCCTGTCAATCATTGTTACGACATGGTGACATAATAGCAACACAGGGCTAACAAGAGTCATGAATCAAGTGTCACTTGAGAAGGTGCAATAAAGGTTACATTCAGTCATTGGGCTTTGATGTCACGGAACTCCTAGCTTGCTACATGATAAACAGAAGAATGGTTGACTTCTTAGAGTAACTCTTGTAAAACGACGACAAGTAGCTCCAACCATGTGATATCTCACACCTGATTCACACTACCTTGTCCAGCTGAGTACGAAGCCTCGCCGTCGGGTAAGATCCTTGCTTGGAGTTGAAATCTGAGATTCGATGATCTTGCCAATTTACATAAACCATCCAGACATCCCAAATGTCGAAATGGACCCCTGGGTTGCTTTTGAAGTGGATTGCTGTTTTCTGACTTACAGATTCTAACTGGCTCCCCTACCTCATAGTTGCAGGAGTCAACCAATGTAGGAGCAATGTGGAACACTAGGGTTGTCCGTGTCGCAACATAGATACAAAATTCTTTACCCTCGGGACCTAGATGGATCATTTTTCTACGCAATCCAGTAATAGCGATGAAATCTCCAAGCATCTCACACAATAATGGACGCCAAGAAGCAACAGCGCCCGAAAAGTAAATGGCAACAATTCCATCCTCGCCTGGATCCAAGACCTCTTGCTCGAGAAATTGATTACAACGGTAAGTCCAGGTACTGGGAGCAATTTTATTGCGTAGTGGCTGCCAGCTAGTTCCGTGACAGCAAGAACGAAGCTCTACCAAAAATCCAAGCATAGTCTGACTATCCGATTGAACCCTTGAGCTACTCTCATCTTTGAAGAGAGACTTCTGAGCATCTTGTCCAAGTAAAGATCTGTCATCTGCCACTAGTGGTGCATCCTGTAAGGAGGATTTGGAAGGTAACAGGAATGGTAGGCTGATGCAGTGGAGCAAGCCCAAGGCCCGCAGACGGGGCTTACTTTTGCCTTTCTTCTCCAAAGGACTTTCTAAGACGAGGTTGCGAGCATTCGCAGTGGCAGGACTGAGACACAGCGAAGGAAAATCTAACACCTGCACAGCGTAGGCCAAAATGAAAATGTCATCCTCTAATCGTTTACAGTACTACACATCTACTTTAAGAAAACAACTTAATACAGAATTCGGATGTGCGGCAGCCACTGACCTGGGCCGTTGGTACAGTAGGCTGATCCAGTATCCTCAGGCTATGAATTTCAAGACAACCTCCGCAATCCAAAACTTGAGGGAGCACCCTCTCATTTTCAGAAACGTCTTGAAACTTAGGGTTTTTAAAGCACCCTGTCCGTTTGAGTCGACGAACTGCATCAGATACGGTAGAGCCATCTTTCCCCTTGCATAGACTCTCCGAATGCTCAACAGCAGGTACGAACGTCCATGAATTGACCTGAACATAAGCAATAGAAATTCAGAATGGCAAGGCATAAGACAATCTTTAACACAGATTCAAAACTGGTTATAATTAAACAATGTAATTAACTGTGCATTTCAGAACTTCTAATTTAACAAGCAGAAAAATCTCAACTTCAAATAACGAGTGACTCAAACCTGCACATATTGGCCAAGCAACTCAACATCAAGCCTTTGAACAGTGCAGCAAACAGCACTCGATCCATCACAGAAGGCCAAACAGTCCAGCGAATTCGAGTCGGTTCCTGGATGAGAACTCGTAGTCCTATTCCAAAGCAGAATTCGTCCCACCAGCAGCCATGAATTCTTAACCACCGTCAATAAACTCGCCTCCACCTTCAATTTCTTAAGCTCACCGCTGACCCCTGGAGCTTTCCCTTTCCGCTTACGATTATTCTCAGACACCTCAACTGTTCCCTCCGCCGAATCCGCCGTCTTAACACAGTGATCAACTAAATTTGAAGAATTCGCTCTCTCTGGCTCAGAAGCTCCGATTTCTCGATTCAAAACAGTCCCCGAGGTCGGCTGAAACGAAGATGTTGAGCAGGGAACACCGGCCAGCAGAAGATCCTTCAGGGACAATCGCACATGCATTTTTTCTACCTCAAATGGCAAACATATCCACCGATACAATAAAAAATCCCTGCTAATGCTGGCATCTCAGCACAGCACACGAATGCACAAGTTGATCATTGAGTCCAACACTACAGCCAAAGACTCGAATACAGTCCACAATCCTCCCGAAGACTGGCATCTCAGCACAGATGCAAATGTTAGAAGAGGGATTCTAGCACCACAGCCATGCCAATTTAAAACTTGAATCATCTGCGACGCCATTAAAAAAACTGCGCAGGCTCCAACTTCGAACTCCACAGAAGAAATGCGGACAGTTTGGCGCAAGGGGAAGTTTTCGAAACTGGACGGCTTCACCCGTAAGCTTGGGACGGAAGAACAGAATAGAAAGCGCGGGAGAGGGCCGTGCCTTGCACCAATTGATACCCGTTGAGAAACCCGGGCTCGTGGCGGTTCCGGTCTTCTGTTCGTTCTGACCGTCAGAAAAAACTGTAAATAACAGCATCCTCAGTCGAGGCCTCTACACCCGCCCTGCAAAGTACAGGTTTATACCCACCAATCACATTCTTTATATTTTCTCAGCATATAGTTAGTGAACCCATGACATTATTTTATTTATTTCAAATCTAAGGCAAGATCAAAAGGTACAAGAATCCATCTAAACTTAATCTTAGAGACTGATACGAGGGGCCTTCAAAACTCTTCAAATGTAGCGTGTTAATCATTGGTGAAAATTTGAAGTCTCTAGAGGATTATTTCTATGCTCAAAAAGAATAAAAGTGCAAATTTAAATTTTTTTTTAAAATTGGCAATTTGACATGGCATTGAAGCAATGATTAACAGTTTTTTCAAAAAATATTTATGTGTGTATGTATATTTATTTTTGTGTACTTACACATTTGAATAATGTATCTTAGTCCTTTAATGAGTCCAAATTTTCTCTAATGTTGAGGCTCATTCTAAAAAAGGTTAACTTAACCCCAAAGGGACCATTTGAGGTCCAAAACTGCTTCATAATACTTGTCTCCAAAGCAAGGGCAAAATCTTCATCAATATTTTTTTATTTAACAAAACCAACCATGTGATCTTTTGGTAAACCTATTCAAGTGCATTGCCCCAAAATTTTAGAGTGAATATCCCCACCAATTGCAAGTTCAATGTGTTTAAACTTCAAATTATAGGCTTTTCTAGTCCTTTCAAATGGTGAAGTTTTGTCTTTCATCATTTTTAGGAAAAACAAGTATGTCCTATAACTTGTGCATTCTAGTCAATAAGTTGGAAAATAAATTGAAAATATATGTTAAAAAATTTAACCAAAAAAAATTTCATATTCCTATTTAAAAATTATAAAGTGGAAGGTGTCATTGAATGAAAGATACAACTAATATTCTAATAATTTTTGGAAGAATATGAGAATTGCTAATTCCAATGGTCAAAATGTTTTAGTGAATAATTAATATACTTTATTTTGATTTTTATTTGAAAATTTTGAAAATTGAGAGCAAAAGATGACTTCATATGTTTTTTCTACTTTAATTCATCGCCCACAAAATGAAACTCCTTGTAACTTTTACCTCATTATTTGGATTTCAATGGATCAATTTTTTGAATAGGTATCAATCTATACAATTCCAAATAAAATAATTAATATTTTTTTAGAATACATTTTTTGCTACCCAATTTGACATTGAAATTGAAGAAAACCTTCTAACTTTTGCAATATTTATTGGAATGACATGAAACAAAGTTTCACATGTAGATTATGATGATAAACATCCATCCTAAAAATTTCATGCAAAAATTCCAAATTATGAAGTCAATAAAGTCTAGTTAAATTTTCAAAAAAAAAAAAGTGGGCTCCTTGGTTCTTTAGGGGTTAAAATTGTTCTCATCCATTTAGTGAATGTCAAACTATTTACAATGTTGGTCTAAGGATGTTATAAGAATATAATCAATAGGATGTGGGATTAGTTGTTATAACTTGAAAGTAAAGTGTAAAAGACTTTATGCATTAAGTTGCTCTAAACTACTACTTCTACTACATTCACCTATGAAGTAAATTTAAACTATAGAATTCTTAGAATCTAATTGTAGGATCTAGTTCTACACTTGTCTTAGATCGCGTGATAAAAAATTTATGATTTTTCACCCTAAAGATTGAAAGATATTAGCATTCAAAGTGAAAGAAAAAAAAAATCTTTCAAGAAGTTGTTACAATTGCCTACAAAACAAGAAGCTCCATAACTTTCACATCACTAACCCAAATGGATTGAATCAATGCTTTCCACTTGGAAAAAAATATAATTTATAAGAAAAATATATAATTTACAGAAAAAAATATTAAATTTTTATTTCAATTTTTTGTGTTTTTTTTGGCTACCTATTTTCCCCCATTTTGAGATTATTGTGGCATAACTTTTGCTCCCAGGCACTGATTGAAATAAAAGTTATATTCCTACAAAGCTCATAAGTTTTTCTATCTTATGAGAAAGTTTCAGTAAAAATTGAGATCATAGGAGCCTATCCAAAATCCATTTTGTCCCTCGTAGGAACAATAGGACTTTAGAGATTAACCCATTAAGGACCAGGTCGATGACTGGTAGATGATTGTGGCTGAAAACGAAAGGTTTTCATTAGTAGTTACTCTAGCTATTGATGAAAACATGTCATTTTCAACCAAATAGTCATTTGCAATCATCAACC
The DNA here is from genome assembly GCA_950106755.1 of Climacium dendroides. Taxonomy (NCBI): domain Eukaryota; kingdom Viridiplantae; phylum Streptophyta; class Bryopsida; order Hypnales; family Climaciaceae; genus Climacium; species Climacium dendroides. The sequence continues at coordinate 22,272,585 of OX467089.1, forward strand.
TGGTCCTTAATGGGTTAGGTGTCCTAGGCTTGTAAGAGCCAAGAGGCAACTTTTTTAGAAAATGTCCTTGTACCATAGGTTCAATAACTCATCTAATGTTGTGGAACACTAATTTGTAATTAGTATTGACCAATCCTATGATATTATATACACTTTTGCCAAACAATTATTTTATGTCAAATAGGTTATATTAAAATATTATATAATAGTTAAATATGATTATGTCTATGATACATTTAAAATACATTTTGACTAAAAAATTATACTAAGATATAAATCATGATGAAAATTCTATCATTATAAATTATTCTACCATTTTTGTACTTTGGGGTTAGGATTGCATTTACAATTCATGTAACTAACTTAATAGGAGCAAAACTCACAAGGAGAATGGCCTATATATGAACATTCATTCCTTAGCTACTTAGATAACTTCTCTTTAACTTTATTAGACTTTGTAGATGTCAAACCTTCTTTCAATGATAGGCATATCCACCTACTATTGTAGAAGATTGATATTTGTGTATACTTGAAACTTTCAAATGACTTCTAAATTAAATATGTGGCTTTTTGAAGCCTTCTATTAACCCTTAGGATTTCTTAGTGCCTTCTAGTTTTCTTTTGAAGAAATTTTAAGTTTTAGTGATAGTATATATTGAAGGTAAGATGGAAAAACTTCAATCTTGACAATACAAGTCTTGGAACATTCTTGTTAAGCTTTATATTATCCCTTCTGAATTAAAGAAACACCTTTGAATTCTTTGTATTACATACTTTTGTCATCTTAGATACTCATGGAGTTTGGGAAAGTTGATATGTATTGTACACCCCAAGTTTTGGTCTTTATAGACAATTATAGGGTTTATTGGTTGTGAGATCAGTTGATATCATAGTTCTCATACTGGACAAGTTATTATTCATTTCTTGTCCTGTAGGACAAGTTACTATTCATCAAATGTACCTCTCAAGTACATTTGATGAAGAGTAACTCGTCTTACAGGACGAAAAATGAATAGTAATTTGTCCAGTATGACAACCATGGTTGATATGGATATTACATACTCCCGAATTTGGTCTTCTTGGATAGTTGAAGGATTTATTAGTTTTTTAATTATTAAACACTCATGGTCTCAATGGTCTTTTGGGATAGTTGTGGGGTTATTGCTTCATGGGTATTGCACTATTTCATTCTTGTATTACCTTGAGTGATTGTGTCCTTGATAACCTACTTGCAATAGTTTGCTAATATTTAAATTTATGCATTCCAACAAATAATTATGAAGAATTTATTAACTCTATCCAAAGTTTTTTTAAAGAATTGTTCCAAATTAAACTTTATTGATAAAAGTTGGTTGAACTCCATTTACCACAAGTGTATTTGTATGTTCAACATATACATTTCATTTTCATACAAGTGTAATATGCATTATTGTTTAGTACTGACGCTAAACACTATATACATTGCAACATGAATCATCACACTATTTGCAACGTAGTACTTTTAAGCTACTCTTCCATATTTCTACTTCATTTTGTAGATGTTTAGCAACAATGCAATTTATTCTAAAAAAATTTGTTATTGTTGCTATTGTTATTATTTTTATAATTATATATATATATATATATATATATATATATATATATATATATATTTATTGAACCCGGCTTTAACTTAGCATAAAAGTATAGTGGGAGGTTTTTAAAAACAAAATTTAACATTAAAATAAAAATAATCTTACCTTTATTGTTACCTATACAAAAGTTGTTGGGACCAATAAAATGAAAGAAATTAAAATTTAGAAATATTATAAAAAAATTCCCACTCTCCACACTTGCATCCGCTGAAAGGAACGTTTGCAAAGATAAATTGGTTTTTAGGTCTACCCTTGCCCTCCAATAAAGACTTCCCCTGCTTTTATGCATGTATATGGTACTAGGTGTGTATTTAAAAAGATGGGGGCAGATTTATTGAACTTAGGGTTTTGAAGGTTGATGTATTAGGGATTAAAATCAAAGGGATATCAGAATTCTTAGAAAGCTCTTAGATTATCATCATTTCCACCCGATCTCTAATGACATGACATTGAGTCTAGAAGAATATGTTATAAGAAGTGGAGAAGTATAGAAAGCAAAATATCAATCTAGTAGAGCAATTGTTGAGACTCCCAAGGCAATCAACAGAAGAAGAATGTTTATATTATAATTATTTTAGTATAGATATAGAAGGTAATTTGTATTGCATTGGTAGTTGGTAATTTTTTTTATTACTGTGCATGAAAACATTTTGAACTATCTTTTTAAAGTAGAGAATAATTATATGCAACTATATGCTTCACCTTGGCATAGGTGGAAGTTGTTTCCTAAGTTGCATAACTATCAAATGAATTAATTTGATACCTAGCTAAAAGTATTATATAGATGTTGAAAATTGAATGAAGAGGATCCACTTTCATTTTTATTTGTAGAATTATTTGTAAAACATAAAAGACTTGTGAGTTGTCTATTTGAATGTATTTTTATTACAAAAATTTACTAACATATGTATAAAACACTAGCATATAGAGAAGAAAGCATTGTGAAATTTGGTACACCAATTTTTAAAAAAAGGTTGAAGAAACAACACATAAAAAAGGGGCTGAAAAAACCATTCCATGACTTAACATAAGTAAAATACTAACTTCAATTCCTTGAACAACCTAGTTTTTTTTGGGGGGGGGGACGTCATACGTCCTAAGCACTTGATTGAATGAAAATTTTTAAAATTGTTTGCAATTTAATAGTTCATAATAATTACATTGAAACATGTTGCACCTTTCAATCGTGTAAAATTTAATTATTATTATTTTGAATAATACATAATGGTACACAACATTACAAACCTTGAACTTTAATAAATGATGTATTTATAAAATATAAGCATCTACTTTTGGCAATTCATGCAATTATATATAAAAAATACCAAATTTTGAAAGTCCACTTCAATTAGAATAATAGAATTACATAGTGGATGGTAATAATAGTATTGACAACTATATACAAGGAAAACCACTCATTGATTTTATGCATTATGTCAAATTATCATTTTTCTTTTGGATAGAAATAATACTAAAAACCTTGAAGTTTAATAAATGATTCAATTATGTCATAGAAATATTCAATTTTGATAATTTGTACATTCAATAGTAAAAAAACACACATGATGCCTCCAAAGCCAAAATATCAGAAGTCCACTTTCATTAAATAATATCATTCTATAATGGGTGGAAACAATAGTATTGGCAACAGTATAGAGTGAGAACCATTCATTGATTTTGTGCATTATGTAAAATTACTTATCTCTTTCTCTTTAGAAAACAACATAGTGTTAAAAACCTTGAAGTTTAATACACAATTCATTTATACCATAGAAGCATTCACTTTTATCAGTTTATATACTTAGTCACGTAAAAAAAACCACATTATGCCCTCTGCGTCCAAAATATCAAAAGTCCACTTTCATTAAAACAATAGTATTTCACAATGGACAGTAATAAACATCATTGACAACAACATACAATAAGAACCACTCAATGATTTTACACATTATGTTAAGTTAATTTTTTTTTCTTCCTTTATATCCATACCTTAAAATTTGGTTGTTTTATTTTGTTTGTTACATTCAGATCTCCTGGACCGTGCATCCCCCGCTTGTGTTTTTGGTACCGTCGGAAAGCTCTCGGTAAGGAGGGGTGCACGGCCTTTGTTTCCTGGTGTTTGAACCTACAACGAGAAAGCTATTGAAGTTTGAAGCTTTTACAAACTAAAAATTTAGAAAATGACTTTTACTTTTGTTTTGACTGTGGCAATGGCACAAGACACACTAATAATAAGATATAATATTACAAACCTAGATTTTGATATATGATTCATTTACATCATAGAAGCATTCACTTTTGCCAATTTATGTATAAAAACAAAACAAAACATTATGCCCTCCAAAGCCACCATTTTTTTTTTTCACCGTAATTGGCGGTAATAATAGTGTTGTCAATAATACACGGGCGAGACCCCCTCCGCCTGATTGAACGAAAGGGCCTGGTTAAGAGCCTTGACCCCCCTGGCTGGCCCTGACGACGACGACGACGGAGATCGTGTGTTCTTCTAGATCCAGACGCCATAGCCATTGCCCGCCCGTGTATTATTTCTCTCTTCCCTCTCTGCCTCCCCACTTGCGGCGTCGTCGCACGGATGCCATCTTGGTAGATCGCCAACAACATAATGCTGGAGCGCTCTTGAGCGACTCTGGAGAGACTCACGGAGTTTCTAGGGTTTGACGCGGCTGGGGTTTGGTGATCTGAGGGGGGAGGGAGGAGAGCAGGAGTTTTGCGATGGCGCGAGGGCCGATGGCGATGCTAGTGTTGGCGGCCGTGGTGGTGTGTGTGCTGCTGCAGGGGTGGACCGTGCTTGCGAGTGGCTCCAATCATAAGTATGGCGTGGGAGATCCCGTGCCGTTGTATGCCAACAAAGTAGGCCCGTTCCATAACCCCAGGTCGGTGAAACCCTTGGGACGTTTGTTTTGGTTTGTGGTGTGAAGAATGTCGTGTGTTGTGGTGTTTCGTCTGGGTTTGTTTGCTGTTGGAGGAGAAGAGAGTAGGGGTACATTGTTGTTGTTGTTGTTGTTGTTGTTGGGATTGGGAGTGAGGTGATTTGTGTCTCTTGGTTCCTTCTTGATTTTGATGTGTGTGATTTATGGATAGGATATCGAGATTGAGTTAGGTCTTGGTGATGGAGCTTCTCGTTGTTGTTTGGGAGAGCCTTTGTTATGTGTCGGGTGAAATGCGTAAGGTAAGACGCAGATCGTGTAAAAGACGTTGCGAGGGAGTGTCTTCTTGTAAATGTTGGTGGTTCTCTTTTGACGGACGGATCATGAAACCTGGATGTCGAGATTGAGTTAGGTCTGCGTGAGACTGTTTCTTTTTGAGGAGTGTGTACGGCAGTCAATAATAGGTGGTGAAATGTAGGAGAAAAATACGCAAACTAGGGCCGAGGTGGCATGAAAGGTGTCGTGAGAGGATGCCTCTTGCAAATGTCGGTGGTTTCCCTACGCGTCTTGGAATCTGATTAGCTTCAGGTTTCTTTTTCCTGTGGTTTTAAGATCGGCAAGAGCGTCCCAGTGGAACGTGAGTACATTGTGCTAGTTTTCGTCTTCTTGTGTGAGTGAACACTAGTATTGCAGAAGAATGCAATGTTCTGCTCGGTGCATTGCATTTTGTTACGTTTTTTTAATTCTTCTGTATACGTTTTCCTGGTTCTATATATTTAATTAATCATAGGCCTAGTTGCAGTTGTCAAAGATTTTTGTGCAACGGGTTTGGGGCATTCCAGCATTATGCTGATGTTCTGATGCGGGAGACCAGCATATTAGAGTCCAGGAACAGATTAGTGGTCATTGGATTTTTTGGGTCTTGATAGTGGATTTGCAGGAGACTACTGGCATTTGGAAATAAACTTCAGTGCAAGCAGGGGGGAGCTCGATTATGCGGTTTAGGGCCAACTAGTGTTATTGCAGTGAAAGTAGCTTGTTTATTCGGGTCAGAAAATGAAACTTTCGGATTTGGATAGCTATTCCGGCGCAATTATTTTGGGACATGGAAGTTTCTGAAGTATTCTGCTTTTATTTAATTAAGTTCGATATCCTTCGCTCTGTTTCATATGCTACTGCTGGAAGTTAGGCATTGTTTGTGTATTCATTGTAGAGTTTATTAGGGACCACTCTGACATGCGGTGTTTGTAATTGCAGTGAGACCTACAAATATTTTGATCTGCCGTTCTGCCACCCTGAAGGTTGTCACTGTTGCCTTGATCTTATCGCTGCAATTTTGCCACGGCGTTTGCGAACCTTAACGATGTGGTGGCAATTTTCCTGTCTTTGAAGTCCTTTGTTTCCGGTTTCTTTGTTCTTACATGGAGAATATTGTAATTTTTCAATCATGCAGGTGAAGTTACCGAAAAGAGGGAAGCTCTTGGAGAGGTTCTCAATGGAGACCGCATGGTGGAGGCTTTATACCAGTTGAAGTTCAGGGAGGACAAGGAAATGGTGACTTTGTGCCAGAACCTCCTTACAGAGTCTGATGTCAAAAAGTTCCGGGATGCTGTGAAGAACGACTTCTATTTCCAAATGTACTACGATGACTTGCCGATCTGGGGGTTCGTAGGAAAGACGGAAAAATCTGGACAGGACGTCAAGTATTCACTCTTCACACACGTTCACTTTGATATCCTTTACAACAAGGACCGAGTTATTGAGATCAATGTGGGTTATGATTCGATGTACACCGTGGATATCACTGAAGATAAGAAACAGTCTGTGAAATTCACCTATTCCGCAAAATGGAAGGAAACAGACAAGTCTTATGACCAGCGCATGGAGAAGTACTCAAGATACTCGTTCCTGCCGCAGCACCTTGAGATCCACTGGTTCTCAATCATCAACTCATGCGTGACTGTCCTGCTTCTAACTGGATTCCTTGCTACCATTTTAATGCGTGTACTGAAGAACGACTTCATCAAGTACGTACCTTGATCAGACTGTGGTTTTGACTTAAAAGTATAACCATTTCATTAGTTTCTGCGCTTCTCATTTCTGAAAATTAATGATTCATCACGCAAAGTTATGCAAGCTCCTGTTCATGAAATCTAAGTTTTCTGATCATTATGTTCTGTCCATGATTCTACTTGGCTAGGTATTCCCGGGACGAAGAGGCTGCGGATGAGCAAGAGGAGACAGGGTGGAAGTATATCCATGGAGATGTGTTCAGATTCCCACCACACAAGTCTCTTTTCTGTGCTGTTCTTGGAAGTGGAGCTCAGCTTCTTGCCTTGTGAGGTTTTAACCTTCTGGTCATTTTTAAGTTTCTGGCCATTTTTGGAGCCTTGATAACTGTCATCTTCCTTTATCTTGTTGATGCTCTCTTCCTTGACCTCAGATGCGTGTTTCGGTAATCAGCGCCTTGTGTATAACGTCTATGATCGAAAAATTGTGCGTTTTTGCAAATTTGTATTGTTAACGATTTTGGAGCAGCACCAAAGGTATATGGCCCAGGATGCATTGCAGGTGGAGTTAATGAAATCCTATGCTAAGATTGTGTTTTCCTTACTTGCAGGGCCGTCTTTATCTTCATGCTTGCTTTGGTTGGAGTGTTTTACCCTTACAATCGTGGGTCTCTCTACACAGCGCTTGTTTTGATTTATGCCCTGACATCGGGAATTGCTGGGTACACAGCATCCTCTTTCTACAAGCAACTTGAGGGAGTTAACTGGGTATGTTAAAGTCATTCCTGGCTGTACCTGTAGACAAATTTATGTATAATTCGTCTGAAGTCTTTTCACGCCAGATGTACAGCTTAAGGATTCGTTCTTTGGTTATCGGCTCCTTGCCTGTCTTACTCACGTGATCTTGTGAAACAGCTGAGATTCTCTTGTAGCCTGTCTGACCCTTTTTAAAATTATTATTTTTTTAATACCTGTGCAGGTCAGAAACATTCTGTATACCGGAGGCTTATTTTGTGGGCCTCTCTTCCTCACATTTTCGTTCTTGAATACCGTTGCTATCTTCTACAACGCAACTGCAGCCCTCCCATTCGGCACCATATGTGTGATTGTCCTGATATGGACGCTGATCACCTCTCCTTTGTTGGTCTTGGGTGGTATTGCCGGGAAAAACAGCAAGGCTGAATTTCAAGCCCCTTGCAGGACAACAAAGTTCCCAAGAGAGATCCCCCCTCTTCCGTGGTATCGCTATACCGTTCCACAAATGGCCATGGCTGGTTTCTTGCCTTTCAGTGCCATTTACATTGAGCTGTACTATATCTTTGCCAGTGTGTGGGGCCACAAGGTCTACACCATCTACAGCATTCTCTTCATTGTTTTCATCATACTGATCATCGTGACTGCTTTCATCACCATCGCATTGACCTATTTCCAGCTTGCGGTTGAAGACCACGAATGGTGGTGGAGGTACGCTTCTGTCTATGGTTTACGTAAATATCGATTTGCTCAATTGAGTACACGCTTAATTGTTTTACTTGCGTATCTCCTTTCTGAATATGCTTACCAACTTAAGTCATTGATGTGGATGTGTCTCATCAATGCAGAGCCGTCTTATGTGGAGGTTCGACTGGAGTGTTTATTTTTGGATACTGCTTCTATTACTATTATGCGCGATCGGACATGAGCGGCTTCATGCAGACGTCTTTTTTCTTTGGCTACATGGCTTGTATCTGCTATGGCTTTTTCCTCATGTTGGGTAGCGTTGGATTCCGTGCTTCACACGTGTTTGTTCGCCACATTTACCAATCGATCAAATGCGAATGAGGTCCTTGCTGCGGCCTTTGATTTAGTCTTACTCTGATGACCAGAGCTTGACTTAGGTGATACACTTTGATGTGTATCAAAGTGGTAACTACGCCAAGACTTGCCTCCAGAGAGTTAGAGAGGTGGAATAATCTAATCACCATATTCACCCCTGGAGGCTCACACTGGTGACAAACATAGGGTTGTCAGTCTTGACTTTATCAGGAACTGCTTTGGCTGATATAGAAGTTAAGAATTTTCCATTAGAGATGGTTCTTAGTCCTTTCCTGTTATTTCAGACTATTTTCCTTTGTATTCAGGAGCCTCTGCTCCAAGTTGCACCACATTTTCTTTGTAAGTTTATCCTGCATTTTATGGTGTATCCTGTCAATATTACCTCTTTTAATTCCATTGGCGAAACTATATTCGTAGTTCTTGAACTGTTGGGGAACTAATTCAGATTTAGATCTTGTCAGCTTTAATTCTGATTACTCTGATGGCACACTACGCTTCCCTTGGCTGCATCTCTAAATCCAACTTCTCATGCTCTTGTATAATTCTTACACTTTTCTTAAAATTGCTTACTCTGTTAAGTAGCGTAGTCAATCATCTTTTCAGTGATAAGATGTTCGCACTGGTGGATACGATTGCTCTGGCCTGCTCTCTTGGATCCTTTTGAGTTTGGGTTTTAGTAAAAGGGTAGGTGTGTTTGGCAGTGCTCTTAGTTGTTATGCAAGCATCCACACCTTAAGTTACGCTGTTTTGTTTTTTGTTTTGCAGGCTATTCTGTTCTGTTTTGTTAAGTTGAGATCTCTTGCACCGTGTGTCTTATGGTCGTGATCTTGGTATCGTTCAGAAAGCCTTTTGTGTGAGGAGGGGTGCGTGGGCTTTGTTTTGTGGTGTTAAGACCTATGGTGTGAAAATTATGGATTTTTGAGTTATTTTTCAATAAAAATATGACTTTGATTTTTGTTTTCACTGTGGCAATGGCACATGATATAGCAATATTGATCTTTTGATATGAAGTGAAAGGTGTATTTGAAACCCTAATGCCAAGTGTAATGTTTAAACATCAATTGTTACTTGTGAATATTTGAATTTTTACATATTTTTGTTTGTCTTTTTATACAAATATATTACTAATCTCTATTTCATCAAATTGGTCATAGAGGATTCAAGTGTTGTTTAGATGAATGAATGGTGAAGTTGGATGAAACATTGCCTTCAAACACTTTCTTCAAAACACCTTATTTGTCTTCTTAAGACTTTAGAGCAATTGAGGGCTAATCTTTTTTATATAGAAAATTTGGATTGTTAGAAATAGTTCAAGTTTGGACACATTTATGACGACATGCAATTGGGTTTGGACATTCTTAATTTAAAGAAAACATGCATAAAATTGTCCAAATCAACATTTGAGTGTGGTTCTATAATTAAATTGGAGTTGTTTGAAGATTGTGTGAAAAATCCATGCATAGATTTTCAATGTATAGATTATATTTGAATATGAGATCTTTCTGTGTTCAAAGGTTTACATTATGCAAGAACATGGATTGGATGATTTTAGTATTTGGATAAAAGTTTACATTTTAGTCAACAACATGATTGGATGGTTTTAGTACTTAGATAAAGAATAGGTGCATTTGCTTCAATACATTAGAGAAAATCTAGCCCTTGCACAAGGACACTTGACTACATGGAATTGTGCAATTATAAAAAACAAAAATTGCAAAAAAAAATTACAATTTTTTTGGCCCACGTGATCACTTGGTATGCCATGTTAAACTATGGATTATTTTTTTCAATAATAAAAATAAATTATTGATTTTTTCCTTGGATTTGCACATTGGTTGAAGGCAAATGGCTCTCCACAAGGATTAGGTTTTCTTTAACCTCTAAAGCCCTAAATAGCATTTTTTGACAACATAGCGATTTGGGGCAATTCACTACCAATGGCGTTTTTATTTTTTTCCATTGAAATTTTCACACAACCTGTGCCCAAGGAATATCTTTCAAACCCAACAAATTTCATAACTTTTGACTTCACAATTATAGTATAATATGTAGTTTTCAACAAAGTGTGGGCGGCTTGGGCAGCAAAAAAAACTTCTTTAAAAATAGTTTAAAAAAATAAATATTCCATAAATAAATGGTTAATAATTTAGTATTTTGAATCATTTTCTATTTCTTTCTACTTACTATTTTTTTCCTACATGTTGTGCAATTTGAAGTGATCTAAAATTTTTTCAAGCATATAGCCAACTTGTTATGAAGAATGACTCCAAAGAATACCTATCCTTTTGGACATTTTTTCATAGAAATGTGACCTTCTAAAGTGCATTTGCGTGATTTTTTGCAGGGCCCCCAAAAGATTTTTGCCACTTCAAACTTTAATATCTTGCAATTTGTATTGTGAAAATTTTTGAAATTTTTCTACATCTTCTCAAACCACCGTACTACAAGATCCTATGGTTACATGTGTTCAAAAATGTTTTGTTTTTTGAAATTTGGTACTTGTACTACAAATGGTAGTTTTTGAGCATTTTGGTGGAAACATAGTAAAAAATCTTTAGGGATTAAAAAATTTGAATATTGATCTTGGATTTTATGCCACTTTAGTAGTAATTTGTTTCTAGATGATTAGTTCCATCTTAGAGATATTAACAATTTAAGTCTTTCTTGCGATCATAGACTTACTTCTAGTTTACAATTTTTTCATAAAAATCAGTTGTTGTTTTTTTGAATTTTTTTTCCTAAACTTTGAACTCAATTCTTCAAACATAATTAATTTTAAATTCAAAGTGTGTAGTACAAAAAATTTCCACAAATGGTAGTCAAAGTCATATGAAATTATAGGCCAAAATTTAAAAAAGCTTATTTTTCCAACTTATATCTTCCAATTTGTTTTGCCAAACTTTATGAAATTTTTACCATATGATCTTAAACAAGTCAAGTACAAGATCGTATGGTTACATTCTAAAAAAAGTGATTTCTTCTATTTTTGGGGGCAAGTGCAACAAAAGTGGCAGTTTTGAGTGTTTTCCAACAAGAAATGGCCTTGGAACTCTAGGGGTTAAAGGATGGGCTAGTGATTGTGGAAATTATCACTTTGGTTATTGTGTAAATTATTCTCTTACATAATTGCAAAAAAACTCATTGCAAGTCAAACTCGAGTAAATAGTTAGTATTTGGTCTGTCCTTTAGCAGGCTATACAACAATTTCATCTTTCTCATGGTTGATATTTGTGTGTCACAAATTTCAACCCTTAAACAACGAGCCTATCATTGTGGAAATCATCTATTTGGCTTTAAAAACATTTTAAAGCACTCATTGGAAGTCAAACTACTATACAAGACCACCTCTTTTCATGCAAAATTCCGAGGATGAATAGTTGCACTTTTGTCATATACACAAAGATTCTCTATCATTCATTGACCAGAAAATGACCGCCATATTGTTTATGGATTAAGGTGAAGGTTAAATCTTGTCACATAAATCTAAAAAAAAAAATTCTCACTTGATCTTCTAGCTTCTTGCTCGCCTTTTTCATAGCAAGAAAGAGCAGCATTATCCCAAGAGGCTCCATAGATCCAGGATACTCATAGAACATATAAATGTTCTCCTCATCATTAATATGTGAATATGAAAACAAAGAATATGTGCTACCAAAATCAGCGATTTAACAAATTATGGAGTTATTCAGGACTTATGAACCCAAAAAACATTTTGAAGACATTGCCAAAAGCCTTGATTGAAACCTAAAGACATCAACAGAAGTATCAGTGGGTAGCCGACATACAGGTACTACTATGCAGTATATAAGGTAGAAAAGTATAGATTTCCAAGACGGTTATGCTATAGTTGGTCATTAGTGACCAACGAAAACTGATAACCACCTAAACCCTAAATTCCATAATTTGTTAAATTTCTCTTCAAATTCAAGGCACACTACCACATGCAGGGAGAATTTCATTAAAATGGCGGTATTCCGTTTGCCATTTTCAGACCGCCTACTCGCAACCAGGATAGATATAGATTTCAGAAATCTAAGACTGGTACAGAGTTCAGACTGTACAGTCTCCACTGCAAAAGTGACATTTAGGAAAGTTGTAGATTTCAGACATCTGGGAATCGTACAAATTTCAGACATCTACGACATTTGTACAATTTAGATCGCCCGGTTTGACCCTTACTAACCGTAAAAGAGGCGGACGAGGCGGTAGAGTATTATTCCCAGTCCAGCTAAATTGCCGTTCTGGTTAAGCTCGGAAAACATACTCTTCTCATCCTGCCCCGAGTCCGAGCCTGGATTCTCACTAGAATCCTCTTCCTCGCCTGTATCCACTTCGTGAACTACTTCCTGCAAGGACGATCAAGGAGGGTTAACCAGTGAAAACAATTGCAACTTACAATTCATGATCAATGCCTCAGAAGCACATACGTTGTTCGTCCCTTGTTTCAAGCTCCACCGTACAACGGCCAACGAGATTGTGTCAGACATGTCAAACTACAAAAGCCCAGCGAGAGCAGAACAAGCTCTAATAGACACACTTCCATTTAAAGCGAATATTTCGTTAAAATGGCGATGTTTTCTGCCATTTTTCCATTCATTTTGTAGGACTGGTATTGACTTCAGACCACGTGGTCTAAACCTTAAAGTGCCAAGTTTAACGAAATATCCGTTTTCAAGACAGTCAGTTGACCCACGAAGTATAGCAATCTACAGAACATTTAGTGATCCTGGTTGTACACTACACAAAAACGGCCCATTTCCACATCCAATCACTCAAGTCACAAGTATGTCAAAGAAATACGAGAGCCAAGTCCATGTAGGAATGCCAAACAGAAATTTCAAGACTCCAAAAGCAAACATAGCTTCCCAGGAGAGAGCAGCATTTCACCTTCTTTGGTGGCTTCAGTTGATCTCCCACCTTGGATGGCCCAATACCTCCGTTCAAATCTTTAAGCTTGCGAGCGATTTCCTCGTTCAAACGATCAAGCTTGCGAGCGATTTTCTGTGCGACATTCTTCATAAACACTTCAATATTGCCTCCATTCTCTTCTGGTATGTAAATTGGTCCGCGAGTATCCAACAATCGATCGACAGCTTCCTTCCAGACCGTAGGCTGGACTCGTCTGGGCCTACTCTTTCTCCGTTCACCCATCTTCTCATTCGTTTCCCATGTCTGCCACATCTTCCACCACTCCGATTGCTTGCTCGAATCCTTCGCATCCTCTGGGCGGAGAGTAAGAAATACAGGAAGGAGGCACGGCAGGGAAGGAGATCCATTCCCGGCTTTCGCTGCTATGTAACTCGCAGCCAACTCCATCATGGGCGGCTTGCTTCTTGTGAAATACTCTTCCGACACCACCACAACGGCCAATTTACATGTCCTGGCATATTCCAAAATAGATGTGCTGATCTGCTCACCATCTTCGATGGCATTTCGGTCAAAGAAAACGCTGTAATGTCCGCATACTCGGGCCAATTCGTCGTTCAGATAGTTCACGAAGATTTTCTGAACGCCACTGTGGCTCAAGAATATATCGTATGATCTGGACATGATCATATCGTGAATAGATCAGTCCTGCATTGAATGAACCCAAACTGAGGCGATACAACTCTTCAGTAACAAATGATGATACTTGGTTGTGGATGCAGCTTTTGACCTGCACAAGCAAGCCACAATGAATAATCAGAAAAATAGAATCAGTATGGGCAATTTCGTTAAAATGGCGGCATTCCATGTGCCATTTTCAGACTGCCCGCTCTGAATTGTAAAAGTGACATCTAGGATAGGTATAGTTTTCAGGAATCTTGTACTTTTAAAGATTTAAAAATCTATGCCTACCATAGATTTTAGACTGCATGATTTGAATTGTAAAATTGACATCTATCACACTTGTAGATTTCATACATTTAAAAACTGTATAGATTTCAGACATCTATGACTTTTGTACGCTTGAGACCACCGCTCTAAACTGTAAAAACTGCAAAGTAGAAGAATTTCGCCATTTTAACAAAATTGATCATTTTTTTAAATTTAGATCTTGTGATATGAAATCTACTTTTTTCCTAGATTTATTTAATCTACAGATGTTGAAGATTCCTGTAAACTTGAAGAATCCTAGATGTGACTTTTACAATTCAGAACAGGTCTGAAAACGGCTCATGGAATACCGCCATTTCAACGAGATTCCCGGAATGTTAAGTTACGGAGTTGATGCAAACCTGAACCCATAATCACGGCGCTCTCGACCTCGTCCTCATGGCATTACATAGAAGCCCCTCACGCACCATTCGCTCAACGCTGAATCCTTGGCCTTCCTCCGAAACCTGCAAGAATATATAGCATCAGAGAAACAGATACCCAAGACTCGAATCTCCATCGCGCCCTCATCCCTACCCAACATAAACCCTAGTAAAACTAATTTTGCTCTCATTCCACCCACGCCATGTAAATCCTCAACGGTTGGGTCTAACTACGCAACGACGCAACCGGCACCATGAAAATGCAAATTTCTACCGACACTAAAAGCAAAGCACTTCCGATAAGTAGCAATCGGCACTATGTAAATTACTGTCAATTTCTACCGACACTGAAAAGCAAAGCTCATCCCATAACCTTAGACGTACGTGATTCCATACACCAAAAGAATTCCCTCCTGCATTCTCCGAAATGCTCTCACAACCATCTCCTCACGGACGCATGTTCTGCAAACTACCGACACAAGTCAATTGCAAGAAGATTCCCAACCTTACCCCAATCTACCGCACTTTGTGCTAAACCAGAGCGGATTATGTATCACCAAGGAAATAATAATCAATTAATCAATACGTCGACCCTAAACTTCGAGTGATGAACTAAATCAACATCAAAAGCTCGAGTTTGAACGTAACAGGGCAGGAGATCGACGACCGACAGCTAGACTGACGAATCGATGATCGATCTACAGTATACCTCTCGATTGAGGATGCCTGGTCCAGTCGAGCTCCCAGACGGTCCAGAACTTCTGACAGATCGCAATGAACGCCACAAACGAGCCCAACCCCGACAGGGAAAACGCTCTCCACTCGTTGTTGCAGTGCAGGATCGAGATTCGACTGCGACACGGCCACGAGCAGCACCCCCTGGAAGAATTAGACACTGTACTGTAGAACTCGAAAGACCAACTGGTCCACTTCCGTGCACAGAAAAGCGCCTCTGATCGCTGAGGACACAAAGCTCGATCTGAGAATTGGATTCATGCGTACAAAATGTGCGAAGAGAAGCCAATCCGTCGCTCGGTACAGTTGCAACGGAACAAGCAATGCAGCAGCGCAGACATTCATAGTCAGCAGGGTTTTCTATTTGAATTATTTTGGGGCTGTGTGAAAACGATCTTTATAACTGGGCATTTTGTTGGGTCCTGTACCGGTCGTGACTATAGTAGTGTGACGAGCCGTTTCCGGGGTCAGGCTTGCAGCCTGGAGGAAGGTGGAAGGAAGCCCGTGGGGTGCCGCTGCTTTTCCTTGCGGCTGGACTATGGAATACTAAATGCACCTCGAGTTCAACCTCCGACGTCGACGTCGTTGTCAGGCAAGAGGATGCAAACCCATAGGACAGCAACGGAAACCTATGGCATTGCAACGAAAACCTATAGGACATGGACAAAAACCCATAGGATAGTGACGTAAATGCCTAGAACCATCCAATACAGGGATACAGGGATTTTGACACCAATTTTCATTTATCTCGACGTCCTTAGAACTTGAACAACTTCCCGAAGCGTGACGTTGCTGACCCATGAGTTTAAAAAGCAACTTTCGGGCAAACTGAGTTTTTTTGGGTGATCCGAACCCAATTCCGAACCAGAAAATCATATTTCCTATTGGTATGAATGAACAAATTGAATGTACAGGTCTCGTCGGTTATCGTCGCTCTCCTATAGGTTTCAGCTGACATCCTATTGGTTTACGTCGCCCTGGAGGCGGACAACGTGGGAGTGGAAGAGGTTGACGTCGACATCGTGGGGAATTGAAATTGGGAATGGGATTATGGAATCAGTGAAATTGGTGGAACTGTTGTATGGATGACTCTTGCATCATTCAACAACTCACCAATTGGAAAGAAGAAAATAAAAGAGAGGTAGGGCCATCAATTCAAAATGCGATTGATAACAATTGGCGGATTAGGAAAATTCCAAAGCAATTGTTATCAGTTCAATTGTTATCAATCACAATTCCAACGCAATTGTTATCAGTAGCAATTGTTATAGTAATAGCTCCTCGTGGAGTGACGCATTCGCAATTTCAATTGTTATGAATGCAATTGGCGGTTTAAGAAAAACTAATGGAATAGCAATAGCTACTGTTCAACAAACGATAGCATGAATCTCGACGGGAGTGTAGCCGCATATAATTTAGGGATCATACATGGGACACGATCTTCATATCAAACTTGCACAAGTGGTGGACATTTTCACAATCTTTGGAACACTCTTATTTTCCCAATTGGAGAAATGTTACTAGAGCATCCCAATTGGAGAATATGAAGTTAGTCCCAATTGGAGAATATGAAGTTCGTCCCAATTGGAGAAGGTGCAAGCAGTTCCAATTGAAGGGACTGCCCTCTCTATTGAAGGGCAATTGATTTAGTATGAATAAAAAGTCTAAACCTATTGGTATTATGCATGGACTACATGCATATGATATCTTCGAAAACTTGGGAAACCTAAAAGTCGATATATCTATAAAAACAATTGTTAGGATTAGCACTACATTATATACCAATACACCATTTGGAAAAAATTATTCTACAAGCAAGGAAGACAAGTGGTGAATGAAGTTGCTATTATTCCAAACCCTAGTGCTCTTGGCATCGATGTGACAATTGAAGGGATCTTAATTAGTGGGGTACAAATTGATGGCAGATGAAGTGTACATTAAATGACTTGGTAAACTATGAATACTTTACAATTGGAAGGATTCCTTGAAACTAAATTAGTCCTACACATGGCTGATCAAAGGCGGGTCAACCCAAAAGGAATTTTAAACAAAATTAAAACAATGATATCATGAATTATAGTGAGATATAGATTATCTTGTGTTTCAACAATTGTTACCTTATACATTATTTGTCTTCCTATAAGGTAACCCTTTGCTATATTACAAGGCAAAGTGGGAGCCGATTGGAATAGGGGATTGTGAACAATCGGGTCTAGATCATCTAAAGTTAATTTACAAATGTCAGCTATATTATACCAATTGATGAGTTTTTCATTAACTGATCGCTTCTACCAATTGGGAACGTAGTATTGAGGCTTATACATTGTAGTTGCCAATTGGGTACGGTATTTAGTTACACTGTTCATCCGATTGGTGCATACTTCTTTTTCATGCGGCATATAGGATTGGGGTTTTCCAATTGGGAGTTCAATTGTCCCCAATGTAGATGGGAAGATCTGGGACATGGTTTTTTTTTTATAATTCTGTGTTTTGGAGTCTGTTTTGGCAAATATTAGGATGAGTTATCCAATTGTTTGTGAGACTTATGTGTAATCGTGTATGAGTTTGTTGTGTGTTCAAATTTTTTTCGACACTCTCCAAGTGCATCACCATCTGGTAATTTCAAGTTTCCATCCAAAATCCTGGGCCAAGCAATAATCCAAACATACACCCATGCAGTCAAGAATCCATTGACCCTATTCATTCACCCCCTAGTCCAACTACAATGACTCAACGGTTAAGTGATTCTTTCAGTTAGCTCCAACTTCAAAGGTGTTTAATTATGATGTATTTTGGAATCCCACATAGGACCATGAGTCTCATACATTTTCTAATGCATCAAATGAGCCCAACAATTCATCAAATGAGTCCATCAGATTGAAGGGAACTTACTACCAATCGATCCTAAAGTCCACCGTCTGTACCTTTCCACCTAATGAACAAGCAAAATCGATCCCAATGGCCTCGTACCCATACTAATTTTTATCATCTTCACTACCAATTGGTGAAACTTACTGACGTAGAACAGGAAGCTGGCAAATATCGATTAACAACGGATATCAACCTATCTACTAGCCAGTACAACTGCAGCCATTGGATACTCATACTGATTTAGGCATTCCCATACTCTGTGTGGACACAGGCATAATTCAGCTTGGCAGTCATCACCTCATCGCTAGAATAGTTTGGGATTGTCAACGTCCGGAAGCAGGTGGAAGCTTCAGGCAACCGATCGTCCGACAATGTGGGGGGGCCTCCAACAATTGTAACAGGCTCATAAGCAAAGAAGTCACTATCGGTGATGAACTTGTTTAGCTTATACCTCTGGGAATAGGACATGTTCGACACGACTCTCTTGAAGCGAGCAATTGCGTTATTGTCCATGTCAGTAAAGTAGCACATTTTGCAGAAGGTCTGCGCATCAACTCCAGTTTCTGCTCCAAAAATTCCCTCTATGTTCTCTAGTACAATCCGAGATAATGTCATGCTGATGCTCTTGCCAGTTTGCTTGGAGATGAATGCATTCGATGGTGTGCACGATGCCATCGGGAATCGAAATCCAAAACGCAGGAACTGGGCAGCATGCTGAGTGAACCGGAAAACATGCTCCAAGATCTGTGACCGCAATAGGGTGGATGACTTCTCTGAGAAGAATTTGATGTCCTCGTTGGATCCAGCTACTTTTAATCTTGATACCATTATGAGAATGTCCGATAGCTCAATGTCACCAAGGACAGATTCCCTCGCAACCACTTGCTGTTCAGCATCCTTTGCAGTGATCAACAATTTGATGGCGATCCAATGGGATGGTTTGATTGCACGATAGTCCGATTCATACTTGTCAATTGCTGCTCGATCCCACTCTTCAGGAATACATCCTGTAGCTAAGGCCAAGGACGATAGGGTCATTGGTCGATTCACTTGTTGCCCATACATTGGCAACAAGAACAGTAAGAAGCCAAACAACTCCAAATTCTCCGCTCTGAAATTGTCAGACAATTGGGTTCGCGACAATGGCCTCAAGTACCGCATGTGCCCTCCATCGCTTATTGCAAATATAGATCCATAGGTCTACACAAAACTACATTGATTAGTCCAATTTGAATATTGGGATATATGAATTCAAAACAGTTGATGAGCCTATTGGACATGCGGGTCCATCATGAGGTCGACTGAGATCCCAATTGCTACGCAGGGGAGGCACGTGGTACATGTAGGCTGCCTAGTAGTTATAGTAAATGCTAATCTGTGCAGTCCTTTCCAATTGATAATAACAAACATACGAATTTCTAACAAAATACATGCCAATTCGACAGATTGAAAAAAATTGCAATTCACTTATAGAGGCGTCATTCCAAAACTGATTCCAGCATGAGCAGAGGAAGCTCCAGATAGGACCTCCTTTAGTCAATGGTGCCTCTCTCTTGGAAGTCATCAGCTTCATCTAAATGACCACTGCCCTCCAATTGGTATTTGTACGTCACTTTCAATAGTGGAAATGGGTTACCTGCAACCTTTGCATTCCGATAGATATTCCGAAGCTCACGCAATTCTTCTCCGGGACGGACCTGTAGAATAACTCCCACAGCTTTTACATATTAAAAACATGTATATTGGGACAGCTTTATCAATTGGAGGAAAGGCTATGACAAAGACATTTGTAATACCTCGACTAAAACATGAAATCCATTGGAAACAAAAACACCATTCAATTGAGGGAAGCACATGCAACAACGACAAATTCAATTGGAGGCTGATGAGGCTTACCAATACTGACAAAGGGCGATACTATTGAAGAGTGTGTTGATACTTAGCGAGAACCTTCAATCAGAAGTTGCAGTTCTGATACGAACGCCATAGCTCTTCTTTTCGCCAATAGGCCTTCACAATTTTGGCTTCGACAAGATCTGTCTTCTTCCGTTTTTCTTCAACCTGCCAATTGCGAAAGCGTTCAAGCAATGGTCCAATCAACTCCACTGGTACTGCAACATCAAGGTTTGCTTCAACAAGTCTTCCTTTGATGTCTTTGCCATCAAGGTCGATGGAGGACACTCCGAGAAAGTGATCCAGTCTATCCCAAGTTCTTCAATTGGGGTGCGCTTTGTCGTGGAAAAAGCTCTCCACTTGCGACACTGTCCACATGGAAAAGTCAACGTGATCCAATAGAGTGGGCACTGCGGTCTCCATGTCTTCGCTCAACAATCCTCTTCGTACCAATCGTCTTGAATTCAGCGATTCCCAAGCAATCCACACATGACTGTCGACAAAATTGTTCGGATAAATGGTTGTGAAAGTGCTCCAGAACGTGTCTTTCGAGTTCTCTTCAGGACTTCGTTCTCGTGCCATGCTCGCTATGATTGCATCTGGAAATTCGTCTGTGCACAAGCTATTGTATTCTTTGGTAGCCTTTGTCCATGCTTCGTCAAGTGCAACGATTGTTTCTTCTTCCAGTTGAGAGAGACTACGAGTATTGGGCAAAGACCGAGCACATTTAGCAGTCATGTCATCGTCCAAGTTGACAGGATTGGAGGTTGATGCACCGTGAAGATTGGGAACCATTGGACCATTGTCAACTCGAATGTGTGGAGGTGGACTGCTACCACCTACATCTGTACTAAGCTCACACGATATGAGGTCCTCCGTTTCATCCAATTGAGCCAAGCAGTCAGCACTAGGGCGCTACTGCGGTGCACACTCCGAAAAAGAGGGAGTCGACGCCAATTGCAATCTCGGCCTTACAGAACGTCCACCGTCGGCAGCTCGTGAAGACCATGTGGCAGGAAGAGGAGCATACGGTTGTTGTCTCTCCAAGACACGCCCACTACCAAGTGTTGCTTGTGATCCGAAAGTGGTCTCAAGGGACCATTGTGTCCCATCCACATCCTTGTCACTCTCTTCGATTGTTGTGTCCTTCGACTGCAGAGGGGCCGGAATAGGTAATAAGATGGTCAGAGCCCCCTCTGCAGTTGTAATGTATTGAGATACCTCCCATGCCTGTAGTTGTTTCACCGGATCGGCAATGTACAAGGTAGGGCCATAGTGCCCTCTCTTTGGGATACACTTCCACGTAGAATTTCGCAATAGGATGAAAGGCCTGGACATGTTCGCGAAGCCCTTTCCCAAGGTCCTCTACAAAGAGCAAGCAATAATGGAACAATCAATTGGGTTCAACGAATTCAAAATAGACTTCACACAATCCAACAGTTGAATATATTTATGACTTTGCCGAAATATTTGTTAAGGCACAGCACCTACCCGATCCTTTGAATTGTAAAGGTGATAGAAAAATCCCCCTCTCTGAGCCAATTGGGGTTGGTCATATATCTCAGCCGCCTTCTCTGCAATTGCGCGTTGACCAGTTCCCTCTCTAAAGGGTTCCAAACTATATTGATCTCCCCATGGAAGGTTAGGGGGCCTTCTTAATGATATCATTGTTGTCCTGACACTCGTCACGATAGTCTGGACAAAATGAACGCACATCAATTGGATGGAATGTAAAACATTCCAATTTTGTGTAAGAAACATACTTAAAGTTGGCCCTATCGGTAGAACACATAGCCATGAAAATGCCAAGTACAAAACAATCAGTAAAGCACACTACAAGACTTCAAATGGTACCTCCACAACTCCTGTGCTTCCACCTACAATCTCCATCCCATCGGGAATACAGAAAGTCTTCGTATGCCACCCAGCTTGCCCGTGGGAGTGTAATGGAGCAAATCGGGGTCGCGACCTCTGTCGACTTCCAATGGTTGTTGAACGCCTGCCGGTGCGTCCAGCCTGGTAAGGACCAAAAGCACGATTCGCAATGAAGTTACCTAATGGATCATTTCCACCAATTGGTGTTGTTGTTGGTGTACCAACTGGAGGTCTGAGGTAAGATGGATTGGACTGGGAGTCTGTGTGTTCTGCCATGCTGAAGCACGAACTCAGAGCGTCCGATAATATGACCTTTTGCCAAAAAACAAATTTTGCCAAAGGCTCATGAGACACCGACTTAAATGACAACTCCATGGGTTAAGGCTCAAACTGCCTGCTATTTTTGACGTATCTAGAAAGCACAGAATGTGAACCAAAACGGACTTGAGGACTTACGTTCTTATCTTACAATACCAATCGGGAAGGATCTACACCATTCCAGAGACAAGGTGAAAACAGCATCGAACATGAGCGTATGCAGTCCATTCGATCGGTGGATATACACGAAGAAGTACATGTGTGTACTGGTGATTTATCGATTGCAAAGTCCCAAAAGTTCGTGAATGCTTCACACAATGCGTCCTAGCCCTCTCACCGAAGCATCACACTGTCCAAAAGCGCAGCCGCGAATCAATTGGTCACAACAAAAGTCCACGCTCGAAGCGGAAGCCGCAAACCAGTTCGGAGAACTTCAGAAGTGCAGTTGAGAGCTGACCTGAAGGGCAGCCGCTAACCTATGTCCAAGATCCTATTGGTTATCCGTTTTGGCGGGGGAAGTACTATTAAGCAAAAGTCAAGGTGTCTGGCAAATAGCGACGGCCACTAACTGTCCCGTATTCGTACCAGTGTACCAATATACAATTGCAATGAATGAAGGGAATGGTTGCCATCCACCCTTGGTACCCAGCTTCATTTTTGTTTATCTTTTACCAATTGGTCGATAAATTTTTTATATTTTTTATTGAAGACTTTTAATTTATGTACCTTTTCCTATTGACAAAAACATTTTCTGCTTTCAATGTTCTTAAAACCATAGGTTCATTCAAAACGATGACCATGTAGAATATAAAATATGCGAGACCGCGACAATGCAAGACATTTATCTCTACAATTTCAGTACGAATCGACCACTTCATATATCCCATGTTGTTTGTCTCACCTTGTACCACCCCATGTGTATATAAAGAGTTGTTTTAACAATCCCAAACACAAAATGTTCACTACAAATTACAAATTACAAAACACAAATTATAAATTGTAAAGTACAAAACAAATTACAAATAATTGGATTAAATTTTTTTAAGTTCTATTGAAACAACATTTGAAAGTGCAAATTTTCAAACAACATACTTTAAAATTATGTAGGACAAGTAAATTTATACAAAGCATGTAAAATTATACACACACAAGGAAAAATGTAATTTATGCGTGTGTAATTTGAATTTATTGTAAGTTTCTTCTTAATTGTGTAGAAATTTGCAGAAAAGTTTGATTGCAATAGAATTGGCTGATTTCGTCATCACAAGTTTCAGCCTTGTGCTTTCTGTCAATTGTGATCACCTTTGTGGAATTAGTTACAAATTTTTTAAGATGAAATGCAATGGTCATCAAAAGCGACCACCAACTTGTTTTTCTTTAATAATATAAAACACTAATTTGTATTTCTTGTCTTCATGTTTTTAGTTTCACAATAGAAATTGGATGATTTTTGGGAAATATGTTCATATCTCATACAACCCTTTTATTGTATTTTTTATTTCCAAATTTGTACAGAAATATTTGAAAATGGAACATTATGTAAGATATACAGACCCATGAGTTAATAAAGATTTAAAAAAATGTTAAATCCACTTATTATCCAAGTGGTTTAGGATTTTTTGGACCTTTGAGGCCTTGTTTTTAATCACAAATTATTGCAATTGAGATTGAAGGAGCCTATCCAAAATCCATTGTACAATTGATAGACAATATTTATTAAAAAAAGGTTCAAAAACCTATTTAACATTTTGTAGTTTGGGCTCTACAATTTGTTTCACACCCCGTACTTTGTTGGTTATATCTTCACCCTTCTTTTGCATCATAATCAATATTTTCATCCGTTGAACCAAGCCCTCATTTACTTGCACGGATGTTCCAATCCTCGTATAACCAAGAAAAGTAGTGGATGGAATGGTACTATGGAAGTCTATCCTACCACGCCAAAGGATTTGTACAACTCCATCACAAGCATCAAAGTCAATATAGACTTTATAACTACCAACAAGAAATTCTCCTCCTTTGCTACTAAAGCCGTTGCTTTTTTGGCTAATTTACCACTGTCTAAACAAATAGGAGCCCAAATACCATATGTATAAGAATTATAATCCTTATCCTGATGGAATTTGTTACAGAAGTCTTCAATAGTGTATGTTAAGTTGCTACAAAAACCTCCTTGTTCTTCATGTGAAATACCAAACTCTGTTTGAAATAAATTAGGAACTTTTGTACACACAACTTCAGCTTTAGTCTGCTCGAATAAAACAGGGGCTAAATTATCAAACTTTTTACCATAAATAGAAGAAATCCATGATACTAAATCTTGATTACTCTTCCATTTCTCGAGGGTTGAAGCATCTTGTTGCATCTTCCGATTGGGAACATACCGGCCCAAAAGTAAACCCGGGTCATAACCTACATTTCATTAGAGATTTTTTTAAAATTAAAATAATATTTTTTTAAAATAAAATAGAATAAATATCCCGATAAAAAATAACTGAAAAAATTAACAATAAATACCACCAAAAATACATACCTCCTCTCCATCCAAGGGCATACATTTTCCCTCCTCTTTGTGGTCCATTACATGTGACCAAACTAGCACCACTTTTAAGGTTTATAAGAGTGGTTGTAAGTTCTTGATATTCTTCAAATTGCTCTAGTGACATTTGATCAAATGGAGTAAATTGAACAACAAGGACAATTTCTTTTGATGTTTTATCCTGTATCGCCACTAGCCCGTAATGAATCCGTAAATAATCTTTAGGAACGACATCTAAAGACACTCCATGAAAGTTTTCAAGGCATCGTTCCCTTTGAATAACAAATGCACCTACATTCAATTAATTTAAATATCAATACAAAATTAATTTTAAAATTTTAAAATTTTAAAATTTACATATAAAAGAATTGAAAAAATTAAAAAAAAAAAAATTTGAGATATAACCAAAAAGACATAAAATTGTATAGCATTCCAATAATCATACTACTAAAATCATAACTCCCTCTATAATATCACAAATGCTACCATTAATACTAGGGGCTCGTGCTTGCTATGCTACGCATTCATTGTATCACATATTAGTAAAAGTTTGATATATTTGAATAGAATGCATGATAATGATTTTGATAAGTCTTTAAAATAATTATTTTAATCATTTTATAAAATTATTTTCAATCATGCATACATAGAAATTGTATTTTCACACAATGTGATATTACAGAAATAGAGTAGTAGTTCACAATCACTTTTGTAATATCACTTTTTACAAAGGGTGATATTAAAGAGGATCAATATGGTGATATTATAGAAGTAGCAAATCCATTGCTTCTCTTGGCTTTATACTTTTTTGCACTTCTATGATTTTGTGCTTTTGTAAGCTTTGAACTTTCATGATTTCAATTTTCTATTGCTATTACCAAATGATTTTGAGAAATTTATTCAATTGAAGTGATTTAGGATTCCACAACAATGGAGTCAAGTTTCTAATGCATTCTAATGTATGTGTATCTTTTATAGTATTTACCATTGCATATGTTTCATTCATCATTCAATAAATTTCTGTTGTACCTTTCAATATATGCTTACTTATAAAAAAAATTATACAAAGATTTTAGTCATTTTTATTTGAAGATTTATTGAAATTTTTGTTTTGCATTCTATCTAATACATAAAAAAATTTCAAGCATAGAAAAACCAATCCTTACCATCCCCGTGCCAATGGGCAAACTGAAAAAACAAATGGGATATTGTGCAAAATTTTAATGAAGACCATTAGTGGTGCTTCTAAACAAATAGGAGCCCAAAAATTATGGAGTGCCTTATGGGCATATAGAACCGCCTACAAGGGAACTACAAGGTTTTCCCCATTCTAACTGGTATACGGCCAAGAGGCTATATTGCCTATTGAGTTTGAAATTCCTAGTCTATGGGTTGCCATAGAAAAAAAATTAGGAGATGAAGAGAGTTTAAAGGTGCAATTAACCCAATTAGAAGCCTTAGATGAAAAGCGGAGAGAAGCCTATTTAAATACTTTAGCCACCCAAAATAGGGGAAAGTCCTATTATGATTCTAAGTTACGTCCTAAAGAATTTAAAGTTGGCAATTTGGTTTTCTTATATGATAGTCGTTTTTTTAAGTTTCCCGGAAAACTACAAATGCATTGATTAGGTCTATATGAAGTGGTCGATGTTAATCCTAATGGGTCATTGCAATTAAAGGATTTTGAGGAAAATTTGCTTCCCACTAGGATAAATGGTTATCGGCTTAAGCCGTATTTTGTGTAATGCCAAGGGCGGCATTTTTATTTTGGGGGGTAGTTAGATTTATAGAAACCTTAATTAGATTATAGTTATAATCAATTAACAAACAAAAAAAAAACAAAAAAAACAATAATAAAAATAATAATAATAATAATGCTGAAGTACAAAACACAAAAATAACAATAAAAATAACAATATACAAAAATTAAAAAAAATTAAAAAATTAAAAAAAATTAAAAAAAATAAAGAAGGGCGAAAAACGGCTGGAAGTTACTGAAAAAACATTCAAGTGGTAAATACAAGTGCCAAATCGGACAAGAAGTGATCGGGGCCGCTGGAGTACAAGTGTATCAATTTAAATCGTGATCATTGCTCAAGCCGCCACAGCGAGGATCCAAATCGGGAGAGATCAAGTGAATTGAATACCGAATTGGAGTGGTTGTTGCACCATCTGAAGGTGCACTGGAACAAGATTTCCAAGTTCGGTAGTGCTCAAGTTAACAATGTGTGAATTGAGAGTTGAATCTAATGTTGGAGCGCGGGTGAGCTCAGTGTAAGTGCAAGAACGAGTTGTGTCTGGTTAGGGTTCTTTTGTGGCAAAGTTGTTGATTTGATTCCAAGTCGGGTCTCAGGAAAGTGTCATAGCGCAGTCTGAGTGTAGTGAGCATTGCCAAGTTGGGAGAGTTTTGCCTTCTCGTGTAAGCAGGAGTGTGTTTTACCAAGTCGGTTGTGTCCGAGGTTGGTTTTTTGTGCAATCCGAAGGGGAATTTGACAGTTGGAGGTTTTCTCTGGTTTTCTCTGTTGGTGTTAAAGAATCCAATTTGGGAGCTATACTACGCGTGGAAATGAGCTAAGTCCAAATTGAATTGGTAGCAAGTTGCATTGTGTCTGTCGAGGTCCAAATTGGATAGATGAGTGTAATGCAAAGTGTCTTGATTGTCAAGCGAAAAAGAGTGTAGCACTGTGTCGTGTAAGTCGCAATTTGTGTTTTTGTATTTTTGTGGTCCGATTTGGAGAGGGTTTTTGCCTACTGACTGGGACGAGTGAAGTTTTGACTTGATGGTTGAAGCTTGAAGCTTGTGCCGAGTGAACAGTGAGGTTTTCCATTCCGAATTGGAGCATTTGCCGAGAGAATTATGAGTTTGTGTGTTGCAAGTACAATGTCAGACCAAGGCGACGGAAGGGACGATATGATGGAGCAAGAAACCCAGTTGGTTGAGCCGGAGACGCATTTGGAGAAGAAACCAAGGTTGGGGGACGAGAAACAAGTGCCAATCGCTTTGCCCAACGAAGAATTTGCGGTGGAGGTTGTAGCGATGGCAGAAATGCCAAGTTGGGGAGATGAAGAGCAGCTCAAGCTTCAACAGGCCGAGTTGTGGAATTTTTACCAAGTGGTGAAGAGTTTGGGTGATGGTGATCTCAACAAGTTGGAGGTTTTTACAATGTCCTACGTGATTCCTCAACGACAGGACATGTAGAAAGGCGTGAAGATAAATTGGGCATTATTCCTTTCACGGAAGTTGCATACAGCTATGGTAGAATTCAAGAAGATACCGGGTGGCAGTTTGAAGGGCGCCAAATTGTTATCCTATTTGGTGGAGGAGAGTTGCAAGCACCTGCTAGTATCACAAGCGGTGCCAAAACAGGAGTTGGGACAGTCCAGCCAAGTTGTACATCCGAGGACTATTGGACAGTTCAAGTCTCAGTTGGAGCAGATGTTATCCAATTTGGATCAGTTCGACCCAACACAAATGGAGCTGGTACAGAAGTAGAATTCCCAATTGTCTGCAAAGGTTATTCAACTCAAGGCCGAATTGGAATTAGTGAAGGAGGAGCAAGTGCAGTACGAGATCCAAGTGGCGTTGGAACAGAAAGAATTGCGGGACCAAATTGAAGAATATCGATTGAAGACTGAGCGTCTAGACAGGAAGGTGGCAGTGGAACAGAAAGCCAATTTGGATTTACAGGAACGTGTGCGAGTGATGGAGCGTGAATTGGAAGGTTGGGGCGCTAAGATACAACAAGTGTTGACCAAATCAGAGTCTGAAGAAGAGGAGGAGTTGATCACCTTGCAGCAACCTGAGCTCGTGGGCATGGAGGCTGAGTTGGGGCGGGTTGAGAAGTGGCATCAAGATTTTCAGACATCTTCAAGCAGTCAGCAGAAACCTAGCCCGAGTCGGAAGCGACAACGAGTTCTACATTGGGACGATTGAGCAACGTTGGCCTTGAGAATGCCACCAACAACCAATTTGGAGTTTGCATATGCTTGGGAGCGGGAAGTGTTCTTCCTTCACAGAGGGGTGAAGTTTTCGGAAAGCCTTTCCAAAATGAGGTTTAAAACAGTTTGGAATCGGGTGGTTCAGTTGAAGAGTGAGAATTTGCTCACTGAGATTGTGGCACGTGGAGAGTTGGTACCGAAGGACAAATTGGCTGCGTTGTCGCTAATCGGTGACTATGGAGCTCGGAGTTTACTTTTTTATTCTGAATTGGAAGTGTTGCTGGCGCAGCGGAGGCGTATGGCTGCTACCTATTCGGAGAAGAAGCGAATTTATGCTGGTTCCAAGTTGTTGGCAGGAGTGGTTGGTGCTTTGAGAGTGTCAGGTCCAATGATGCAGGTAGCGAATACCAAGTAGGTGAAGTCGATCAAAGCGTTGAATGAGGTGTTTCAAGCCCCAGATTGGATGTATGAGTTGATGGGGAATGTCCAAGATCGGTGTATGCAGAGTAATATTGTGGATGTGCATTCTGCCACGTATATGTCCAAGTTTGGTGACGTGTGTGCTCGCTTGGTGATTAAGCTGAAGGCAGGAGCTTTGCAGAAGGTACCGGTTTGGGATATTGCGGCAGAGTTGAGTTACATACGGCCCCAAATTGGTGACACCTTCAAGGTTTTACCTGGCATGACGGACACCCTGATTACGTGGAAGTTAGCAGACTTATCCTATTTGCAGTCCCATGACCATTTTTTAGGTTGCTACGAGAGCTTATTCGATAAGCCAACAGATGCGCCGTTTCCGAGTTGGAGTGTTGTAATGTGGTTGGGCTGTGATCATAGTGAAGTTCACAGGGCCCCGGTGGTAGCGTTGGACAAGTTGGATCATATGGAGAGGGCGTCGCGAGTTCGTGAGCCTCCCAAGTCGGTCAAGTCAGATCCGAGGTTTTGTCCATGCCCGCGGCGTTACTTGTGGAAGGAAGATGCCAAGTTGGACTCACTATGGTAGAACTGGCCTTTCATTTCAGGCAAGTTTACTACCTATTTGGAGTGTGTAGAGGCATATTCTCAGTTTTCTATGGAGCACAAAAGCCACAAAGATCCCATGTGCTTCCAAGCTAGTGTTTTTGCTGCTGTTTTGGCAAGTTGGTGTAAGGAATACCAATTTGTGGTGGATTACCAAGTGGGAGCCCGGCTTAGCATAGACATGGAAATATTTTCCAAGGTTCATTACCATTCAGCAAAGAGGATGCGGCTTTTGGAGCTAATGTGTATTATGCAGTTCTTGCCGGGAGCGCATAATGTGATGATTTTTGATGCATGTGTTGAGATGGAAACTCGTCGTGGCCCGGTTTTTCAATTTTATGACAATCAGGTTACAATTTGGAAGGATCGTGGTGACTTGGCAAGGCGACTACAATTGGAGGCTGAAGATCCCAAGTTGCGACAGATGGTTCCTATCAAGCGTGGAGTGGATCGCAAGTTTAAATCCAAATAGGTGTTTGGCGAGGTCGCAAACGGCTGAGTAGGGGGCTATGTAGATAATCGACTTGGATGTAAAGACTGCCAATTTTTGGTGTTATTTTGGGGTAAAGTGCGGGTTTTTTTGTAATTAATTGTATATTTTGCTGTCCAATTTGGTAGTTTTTAGCTGGTTGTTTGTTCCAAATAGTCAATTCTTCTATTGACTGGTAAGTTGTGGTGTGTGGAGGCTGGTTCCAATATTGGATTAGGTTGAAGTGATGATCTCTAGTCAGTTGTCCTAATTGGTGAATTCAGTTAATTCCGAGTGGGTAAAGGGGTCAGTAGCTACTTCCAAGTTGGTTTCAGTGCGTGTGAATCGGAATGTTTTCAGTCGAATTAGATGAATGCTGGCGAGTTGAGTGAAATTGGTATCATTGTTGGTGTTGTTTCAAATCCAAATCGGAGGTTGTTGTCAGTTGGTTGTCTTCTCCAAGTAGTAACCATCTTTGTGAGTCCTATTAGGTCCCGAATTGAGTTCATTTTCTTTTACTCATTGTTGAGCGAATTCCAATGTGTGTCCCAGTCGGTCAAGGCTGCGTATTTGTTTTCTTGTGTGCTTGCGTTTGAGTGTGTGTGATTCCCAGTTGGGAAGTGATAATTTATAACAATTGGATTGAGAACATAATATACAAATTCCTAGTTGGTGAGATATGTTATGCTATGGAAGTGGGAGACAAGAAGTAACATGTCCAAATAGGAAGTACAATAGCCTTTGCAGTTGAGTGAAGGTTCGGTCCGATTTGGAGTTGCTGTATCTGGTTTGCGGTGCTGAGTTGGAGAACTAGAAGCCGATTTGGAAGACAATGATTAAGGATTTTTAAGGACTGAAAGTCCCAGTTGCAGATAAAAGAAATGAAGATAAAAATTAAAGATAAAGATTAAATAACAATTTGGGAGAATACTTAACCCTTGTGGCCTTTAAGAGTGGAGTGACAAATTTAGCAATTAGAATTACCGTGAGGATAACTATTGCATGTGGTTAATGAATTTCTTTCTTAAGTCTTGGTTGCAATGACCTACTAGGTGTAGTTTTAGAATCAAATCCTATTTAACTGGCCTCCTCGGAACGAACTTATACTAGTTGGGTAATTCCTAAATAGGTTCCAACATCCTTCTACAACATACTAAAATGTAGAAATTAGTTAGGATGAATACAAAGGCCGATTACATTATCATCACACACTATACAAATAGACATTAAATAAATTAAGTTTAAGAAAGCAAAGAGGCCAATCACCTTTTCACTATTCCTCAAGCCATTAGAAATTAAATAAATTGAGTTTAGAAAAGTATGGAGGCCAATTGCCTTCTTACTATTCCTTAAACCATTAGAAATTAAATAAATTGAGTTTAGAAAAGTATGGAGGCCAATTGCCTTCTTACTATTCCTTAAACCATTAGAAATTAAATAAATTGAGTTTAGAAAAGTATGGAGGCCAATTGCCTTCTTACTATTCCTTAAACCATTAGAAATTAAATAAATTGAGTTTAGAAAAGTATGGAGGCCAATTGCCTTCTTACTATTCCTTAAACCATTAGAAATTAAATAAATTGAGTATAGAAAAGTATGGAGGCCAATTGCCTTCTTACTATTTCAACCCAATTAAAGCAAAACAAAATAGCTTATACTTAAAATATACAAATAACAATTAAAATTATGGTATTGAAATGATAGTTACCTCTCTGGAAGATCATTTTGTTCTAGGAATCCAAGAACAAACAACACAACGCCAAATAGTCCAACAAAAAAGAATCCAATAGAAAAGAGTCCATGAAACTGCTCCATGAGAACCACAATTGAAAAGCAAGGAAGTCGATAGTTCACTGAAAGTAAAGGCGCCAATAGCAACAGGCTGAAAAAAAAAGACAACCGGATTAAAGTAAGAGGTCAATAAAAAAAATGTTGCCCAAAAAAACTACCAAATGCAAAGAGAAAATCATTAGTTACAAATAGAAAGTGCCAAAAAGCAAAAGAAAACAACAATAAGAAAAATTGCAAAGAGAAAGAACCGGTAAAAAATAATAAAAGAGAAACAAGAAAAAAAATAGTTGCCAAGGGATTGTACAAATGCGGACAAGAACAATATGTGTTGAGAAAGAACCGTAAAAAAAACTTTTTAAAAAATGAAAAAAAAACATTTACAAAGGTATTCTAACAAATGCAAATAAAACCAACGCAAACAAAAACCTCCAAGAATCAAAGAAAAATGCTGAAAAAACATTCAAAAATTGCAATGCTAAACTACTAAGATGGCAAAGAGAAACACAAAATAATGAACGACAACAAAAAAGAACAACGCACCAACACCTACGAAGGGCAAAAAAAAACGACAACTTAGTTGGAGGAGCATCCTTTTATACCCTGTAAGAAGGTTTATTATGCCTTTCTTAAAAATAAACCTCAAGTTAGGATTCGAACGCTAGGAGGTATTTTATTTCCTATCGGAATAAATATAATTCTAATTTATCACTCAATTGCAAGTTTATGAATTCCAATTTTTTCCAATAGATATCAATAGTTTATGGTCAAGGTTGTCTTATCAATTGAGGCAGATCTTTCAATAAAGAATTTGCTCCTCTTTATTCCCCAATTGATCTTTCGCTTCACTTCTTTTCTCCAATCCACTCTTGATTAATCAATTCCTTTTTCTTTTCTCCATCAACTCTCTCACTTTGCTCCATAGGAATTTCTTTTGTGCTCACACTTCATCTAGATGTTATTCAGTTGTTGACAAAATTGACATGTTTTTATTTTCTTCTTAAACTCTTTTCCATCCATGTTATTATTATTTTTATTATTTATTTTGTTTTTATTTGATTTTTCTGTTTTTCTGTTTTTCTATTTTTTATTAATTAATTCTTTTTAATTTAAATATTCCTGAAATTAATATCACTCATTTCCCCAATTGATTCTATTTTCAAATTCACTTCAACAATTAATTCTCAATTCTCTTTGAGTATCATTCCATCTCTCCAATTGCTCATTCTAATCAACAACAATCTCTCCTATCGGTAATTCACTCTCAAATCTTCCAGTCATGACAACAATTTGGTATATACTATCATAACAACTTCCAATTGGTCAATGTCATCAAATTCATTCCACAGTTTCTAGTCTACACACTCCAGCACTCCAATCGGCCTTCACAACTAGCCAAATTACATCCACAGATCATTCACCTCACATCTACACAATTTCTCACAATTAATTCATTCCACATTAAACACACAACACTCATTCACTCCAATTGTTATACAATCACGAATTCACTCCACACACTCAAATCTCAACACATACACATTCCATTTACACATGTGCACACAAATACACACTCACTCACAATTGGTAAATTTTCCATCATATTAATCAAACAGAAAAATACACAAACACAATTAATTTTACTTCCGCTTGGGAAGGAGTGCCTACTACGGTCACTGTCAACTACCTCACCAATTGGAACATTACAACTAAATACCTATCGGTCTGAAATAACTACCTAGCAAATCAAGTCCATTGCAATCCCTATCGGCCGAAACCAACTTCGATCGGTAAATAGTAGCATGAACTACCGATTGGTAAAACTACCAATAAACCCCCCAAAATATTCAATTGGCCAAAAGTAAAATACAAAATTGGACTACATACTTTAAACCTTGGGCCACCTTTTGTAAACCCTAAACCTAACCCTAATTTTTTTGGCTACAACTCAAAAGTTATTTTGAACCCCTAAAGGACCAAGGTCCTTTTTTTGCCAAAAAACACTCAAAACTGCCATTTCTATAGCAAAAAATAAAAAATGAACTTCTTGATTTTTTTTCCAACATCTAACCATAGGATCTTATACTTAAATAGTATAACAATGTGTGGAAAAAATTTCAGGATTTTTGACCGCATAGATTGCAAGATTAGTGCGTTTAAAGTGAAATAAACAAATTTTTCAACACATTGTGGGATTAGATTTTTTGACTTTGAACATTTTTAACTTAACATATTTGCACTGTAGAGTTTGAGCTTTTAATCTTTATAGTAGAAAATTGAGTTAAGAATCTAGGAAAAAAAATTCAATTAAAAAACACTTAGTTTTTATATTTTAAAAAATTGTTAAGTAAAAATAGGTACGAGATAAAAGGAAAATCTAAATTATTAATATCTCTAAAATGGAATTAAAATGAAATAATTCCAATGGTGAGATTTTTCTAAAAACCAAACTAAACCATGTGGAACTTTTTTTCTTGAAAATTATAAAAATGGCATTCAAAAATGAATCCTACAATTATTTTTTCAAAAATATGCTCTAATTGACCGAAAAACAAGATTGTCCATAACTTTCTCATAAAAAATCCAAATGGAATGAATCAAAGCTTTCCATGTACACGGAAATATAATCTACAAGAAAAAAAATTATAAAAAATAATAATAATTTTTGAAATTTTTTTTGCTGCCCCCCATCCCCTGAGCTTATTTGGGCATAACTTTTGTTTCCGGGCATTGATTGGAAAAAAAAATTCTCACAAAGCGATAAATTAAACAATAAAAATTAAAAATAAATAAATTAGTGTAAATATTACTAAGAAAGAAAGATTTGCAAGAATAAAAATTAAATATAAAGGATCCCAATAATGAGGATCATAGCATTACTTTCCAGTTGGAATTGATGTGGGCAATGATAAAAGGACCGATTGGGATTTGAGCCCTGAGGGCATTTGAACCCGATTGGTGGGATATTCTGAAAGACGGCGGGAATTGGCAAGATCGAGTAGGGATGCTTCACTAGTCCCAATTGGAAGAACACTGAGCGTGAAAAAAGAATTTGTTGCTTTTGAGGTGGAACGAGTGAGTTTGCCAATTGTGTAAGCGAAGAGTGTAAAATTTTAGTGCAATTGGTGTGAAATTTTAGTGCAATTAGTAGGACCAAGTGCAAAAGGCGGTTTAGTTGAAGAAACAATTGGCAAAATGTTGGAGAAGGGGGCAGAGTCGGATGATGAAGTAATTTTTGTGAAGGCGGTTCCACCAGAAGATCAAGCACTCGCGGAGTATTTCCGATTGTTGAAGAAACCCAAGATTGAGAAGGAGGTGACGGAGGCTGAGAAAGGGAAATCTTTGGTAGTGGTGGGTGCAGTTCAGATTCAATCGGTACCTTGGCCACCTTTGGAGGAGGACAAAGAATTTTACAAGAAACCGAAGGTGGTGAAGAAGGTGCAGGCGGCGGGCATTTTGCGCTTTCTTTCGGCAAGTTTAGTGCAATTGGTCTTTCAGGAGCAGAATGTGGTGGAGTTTGTGGAGAAATATCAATTGGCGACGCGAGTTGGTTTTGTTCAAGGACGACGAGTGGAGCTGTCTTCGGAGGTGGTGAGCAAGGCATTAAGTGTACCCAATTGTGGTGTGTCGTGGGCTAGCTTGAGAGAAGAGGATTTCCCAATTGGTGGGTGTTTTTCAACACCAATGCAGGTAGTAATAACGAAACAATTGGCTGAAGCACCAATTAGGGTTTATAAGGCTCAGTTGACAAAGGAGTGGCGAGAAATGGTGGATTTCGTGCAGCGATGGCTATTTTTGGACTTGGATATGGATTGTGTGGAGATTGGGGTGATAGTGGCAGTGGTGGCAGTGTTTCAGTGCGGTGTCGTAATCAATTGGACAAAATTGGTGGCAAGGAAGCTTCATCATGTGGTGGAGAGAGTCAAGATGAACCCAATTGACTCAGAGACAAGTTTTTGTGGGGGATATTATCTTACAAAGATTTTTGATGTGGCGGACCCGATCGATGTTGTGATAAAGAGTAAAACGGAGGGACAGGAGATCCAATTGGTGAATGTATTAGTGCCACAGGGTTTCCAAGGGCCGGAGTTTTATCAAAAAATGGCAGAGGATGCAAACCGATTGGCCAAGTTATCAGCGCACCTTACGATTTTTGAAGATTATGCAGAACTCAAGAATCAATTGGTAACATTGCGAGACCGACATCAGTTGTTGCAAGTGGAAGCCGATGGATTGAAGAGCAATGAGAAAGGAGAATTACAGCAACAATTGTGTAACGCCAATCGACATTTGGAGGAAGCTAGGATAGAGTTGGAGCATCGGAAGAGTACTTTCGCGAATTTAACATGCAAGCATGTCCAATTGCGGTTGGAGACCGTCAGCCAACAACAAAAGATCGAAGAGCTTACCGATCGGTTGCAGTCCTTACAACAGGAGCATGATTTACTTACAAGGCAGCTGACCGATCGGAAGGGGAAGGCTATCGTGTCTGAGGAGGAGCATTTAGAAGAGGAATTGGAAGGGCGAACAGCAGATAAAATAGGCGGGATTGGTGTAGAAGACCTATTGGCTTTATCTTCCTACGTTCCCCCTGCACAGAATTTGGAACAGGTATATGTATACGATCGACAGGTTTTCTTTATGATTGCGGAACTTTCATTGCAACAGACCCTATCAGCGACAGAATTTTCAAAGATTTGGTAATTGGCCGAGTTTTGGAATCAAGAAGACTTATTGGTGGAAATTGTGGTGCGAGGTGATCTTTTGTTGGAAGATTATGTTGCAGCCTATTGGATGTTTGGTGATCTTGGAGCACGTCACTAGAAGAAACCCGCGTTTAACTTGACGGATTTTTTTGCGCATCATGTTACAATTTCATGTTTTTATGTCAAAAATTACGTCCAATGTAACATCTTGATGGGAGAATCTGTTTGCTCAAGTGAGTGACCGTTCAGATGTGCTATTGTGGGAGGCTCTTTTGTGGATTGGCAAAGATTATAACCAGGAGCAACCGCCGTTACCCAAACCGATCGAGTCGTTGATTGCAGCGGAATCAAATCTCCGATTGGAGCGTGGTGTGGTACCTGAGAATGTGTTGACCAATCCTGATTGGTGTTTGAGTTCAGAGCGAAGGTACAAGTGGAGAATAGATGCTCAATTGGACACGGTGTGGTACAATTGGTCGGTAATTCCGGGGACTTGGATTGATTGGCAGACTTGCATGGCAAAGTATACTCGGTTTTGGAGGGAACACCGCATCCATCGGGATCCAGTATGCTATTGGGCAGCCATATTTTGCAAAGCATTAGTGGAGTGGTGCCAATTTTTCACGATTATCATTGATCCCCGATTGGGCGGACGGATGTTGCAGGATGGTGAGTTGTATGCTCGATTGAACTATAATTGTTGCAGGAAAATGCGCCTATTGGAGTTGATGTTTATGATGCAGTTTTTGCAAGGTGCGCATCACAATTTCATTGGAGATAAGGGTGCCAATCGGAAGCCAGCAATGGAGTCATTTCTCAGTCGAGATAGAGATCATTCCTTGAAGCAAGAGCGAGCCAATTGGAGAACACTATCAGTAGCATGTGAAAAGGCCAATGCAGCAGAACGTAAGAGGGGAGCGGTGCAACTAGTGTATGAGATGCCATTACAGTGGTTTCCACGAATTGAGTTCCGATTGACTCCGTACAGTGAATCTTATGTAAAGGCGCGAACAGCTAAGGGACAATCCGTGATATAAGGCAAACAGGAGACTTCTACATCGGCACTACAGAAACAAAAGAAGAAAATGGCACTCCTTCCAGTTGAAGAAGTAAAAATAATTGATGTTTTCTTTTGTAATTTTGTCCTTGCAATTAATATAGTGGAAATGTTTAACAATTGTGTGTGTTTGCTTGTGTAAGTTCCATGTGTTCTAAAATTGTGTGCTTGTGAGTTCAATTGGGAGTTTGTGAAATTAATTATGATGTTGAATTGAGTGGACTGTGTGTGTGATGGTTGTTGAGTTATCAATCGGGAGAGAATGTATGAGCATTGAAACTGTAGCAATGTGGCCAATTGGAGTTAAGAATTGAATGATTCATGTAAGAGTGTGTTGTAATGTGTATGAATAATGAGAGAAAACCAATTGGGAAATTTAATAATATGAGAACCAGGTTTGGTGTTTACGATTGGAGTTGGAATGTGTCTAATTGAAGAGAATATGGTGTGACTGTGAGGAATAGAATCAATTGGATTATAAGTTATGATTATCTTTTCTTTAAGCTTCGTCACAGACGTTAAATTCAACAGTTTGAAATGTTTCGCAAGACAAACCTGTCTCTACATCTGTGTCAGGTCCTTCGAATATCTGATGTTTGAAGATTGGTGTTAGCAATGAGTCATGGTGCCTACAGTGACATTGCAATTGGAAATCTCGATTGAGTAATGTAGAACTTAATGAGTCCAATTGATGAGTGTATTGAGAGATCAACTCTTGGAGAAGCAATTGAAAAAGATTAGGTCACAGCCTCAACTTACGACGTCAACGTCGACCTCTTCCACTCCCACGTTGTCAGCCTCCAAGGCAACGTAAACCAATAGGACATCAACCTAAACCGACAATAACATATCAGGGGGCTCTAGGCGTGTGCACAATTGGAAAGGCATTTTTCTGGTTTGGAATTGGGTTCGGACTACAGGCATGGACAGAATTTCAAGTTCGGGCTGCCTAAAAATCCAAAATATCAAGATTTCGATGGATGTCCCTCAATTTTACACAACTTAAAGTCTGAATACGTCATAGTGCATATACCTTTGTGACCCAATTGGAGATGTCTCTGTAACATATGTTTTCGTCGACGAGCTATACGTCTCCGTTGCCCCCCGATAGGTTATCGTCGATCTATCGTAGGTTTAGGTTGACGTCCTATTGATTTACGTCGCCATGGAGGCGGACAACATCGGAGTGCACCAGCACGACGTCGACGTCATAGGTTACGGTCGCCACCCATTTAGAATTCCATACTGGACTGATATGGAATACTAAATGCACTTGGAGCTCAACCTCCTACGTCGACGTCGTCATCGGGCAAGAGGACGCAAACCCATAGGATAGCAACGGAAACCTATGGCACTGCAACGAAAACCTATAGGACATGGACGAAAACCCATAGGATAGTGACGTAAATGCCTAGAACCATGCAATACAGGGACACAAGGATTTTGACGCCAATTTTCATTTACCTCAACGTCCTTAGAACTTGAACAACTTCCCGAAGCGTGACGTTGCTGACCCATAAGTTTAAAAAGCAACTTTCGGGCAGACTGAGTTTTTTTGGGTGATCCGAATCCAATTCCGAACCAGAAAATCATATTTCCTATTAGTATGAATGAACAAATTGGATGTACAGGTCTCATCGGTTATCGTCGCTCTCCTATAGGTTTCAGTTGACGTCCTATTGGTTTACGTCGCCCTGGAGGCGGACAACATGGGAGTGGAAGAGGTTGACGTCGATGTCGTGGGGAATTGAAATTGGGAATGGGATTATGGAA
Organism: Climacium dendroides; assembly: GCA_950106755.1. Taxonomy (NCBI): domain Eukaryota; kingdom Viridiplantae; phylum Streptophyta; class Bryopsida; order Hypnales; family Climaciaceae; genus Climacium; species Climacium dendroides. Next base: position 22,312,153 of record OX467089.1, read on the forward strand.
TCGGCGGAATTGGTGGAACTGTTGTATGGATGACTCTTGCATCATTCAACAACTCACCAATTGGAAAGAAGCGAATAAAGGAGAGATAAGGCCATCAATTCAAATTGCGATTGATAACAATTGGCGGATTAGGAAAATTCCAAAGCAATTGTTATCAGTTCAATTGTTATCAATCACAATTCCAACGCAATTGTTATCAGTAGCAATTGTTACCAATGCAATTGGCGGTTTAAGAAAAACTAGTGGAATAGCAATAGCTACTGTTTAACAAACGATAGCATGAATCTCGACGGGAGTGTAGCCGCATATAATTTAGGGATCATACATGGGACACGATCTTCATATCAAACTTGCACAAGTGGTGGACATTTTCACAATCTTTGGAACACTCTTATTTTCCACTTCCATTTTACATTTTCAAATTAGCTCAATTAATCCATACATATAGTCGACTGTAGTCAGTTTTGCCAATTAGAAACTTCCATGCACTCATATGTACATAAACTGGATGTGGATCAAATCCTCAAACTAACAGTAATGTTCCAATCGGATCTCAAGCAACAATTGATCTACATACAAATCACAGTGTTCGTTCTTCCAATTGGCTACAGGTTCTCATTCACCATCGCACAATAAACTCCGATTGAACACACAAAACATGCACACAACCTCATACACAATTACACATAACTCTCGCAAACAATTAAAAATCATCCTTGTATTTGTTGAATGTTACAATGAAATCTATCCTGTTGCACTTATCCATAGTCCATTGCAAAAGTCTTTTAAGTACGTTTAATGCGCTCCCTATTCATTTACAATTGGCTCTTTCAAATTGGCTACACCATTTCCAACCTTATTCTTTACAACTTTCTGCAATTGATAATCTGGAGTTCTCTACACCCACAACATCAAAGCTTAATCTCCAATCGAGAACTCTCACAACATATGCTTCACAATTTCAAGTCTTTTTCAATCAGATTGGCATTTCTAATTTTATCATTACAAATCTCCAATTGCTAATTTCTCAACCTTTAATCCACCTTCACAATTGCAAGACCTCACAATCACTCATCTCTCATTGTCTTCAAATTACTTTCCCAATTGATATTTTTCCAATTCTCTTACTCCCAATTCATCAAATTTTAGTCTTCCAATTTTAATTCCACACACATTTAGATCCAATTATGATTAATTCATCATTTAAGATAATTCCAATCGAATTTCACAATTCCAATCCTCATATACAATTTACCATTCAATATCTCTCCAACCAATATCTCCATTACAAAATCAACCACATTTCCAATTGCCTCTCACAAGTTCAAACATTCACATCACAATTACACCATCACACACAGTGGTCCCAACTAGACACATACAACTTACAGCACTTACCATTAGAAACACCAATTTCTATATTCAGCACAATTGAAAAGACAATACAATTAATCGTTTTACTTTTGGAAGGATTGCCTGCTACTCTCACAAGACAACTAAAACTACCAATCGGACATCATAGTCTAAATACCAACGCATGAGAGACAATTGAATCCAGTGTCTGAAAAATAGTACCAATTGGGCAAAAAATCAAGCTACATCTCCATGAAAAGTTGAAATGGATCCCGATTGATAACTAGACTACTGACATGGATTTCTACCACAGTTGTATGTGTGGATTCACTGGCATCATCTTTTTATATTCCACCTTCAAATCATTTGGAGCGAGCTTATATATACGATTGGCAGGTGTTTGTCTTGGTTTTTGACCTCATCCTAGGGCAACACCTATTGAGAGTAGAATTCCAGCAAGTGTGGGAGAGGGCTGAGAGCATCAGGCAAGAAGACCTATTGGTAGAAATCGTTGTGCGAGGCGATCTTTTTCTGGAGGATTAACTAGTAGAAAAGGGGCTATCAATGACTGTTCTCTATGACTGCATAACCAGTCATTTTGGACACTTATGACGATAGTATGACTGAAAGTAGATTTTGGGCTTAGAGTCATAGAGGATGAGTGATTATGGACAAGATAGTCATTTATACCATGATCATTCTTTTTCATCCTATGCTGATGTGGAACTTCATTAGGGTGTGATTATATGGAGCACCTCCAATGGCAGTTTGCCACATGGCTACAGATCTAACATGTTGAGTTGGCAGTTTTTTATTCGTTGGTATTGGAGTGATTCTATTTGATGTCAAAAAGGTTGTTGGAGTCATATTATAGGCTGCTGGAGTCATTTTGCAGGTTGCTGGAATCATTTTGTAGGCTGTTGAAGTCATTTTGTAGGCTGCTAGAATCATTTCGCAGGTTGCTGCAATTAGTTTGCAAGCTGTTGCAGTCATTTTGTAAGCTACTGGAGTCATTTCGCAGCCTGTTGCAATCATTTCGCAAATTGTTGCAGTCATTTAATAGGCTGTTGTAGTCATTTTTCTGGCTACTGAAGTCATTTTGTAGGTTGCTGGAGTCATTATATAGGCTATTGGAATCATTTTGTAGTTACTATGTAAGCTATGGTAGTCATTTTCAAGTGATATTCATTCCAAAAAATGATTAGTTCGGTCACAATATTGTAAGCATAAATGACTACATTTATACTATTACTACACTATGTTTGCACTATGACTACACTATGACTATACTATAATTGCACTATGTCAAAATCTGAATTGCTTAAGTTGCCTAAATTGCATGAACTACCTAAACTCCTTGAATCGCCTAAGTTGCTAGAAATCAAGAATTGCCTAAGTTGCTGAAATTGCTTAAATTTTCTAAACCACATGCATTACCTGAACTATCAAAATTGCCTGAACTACCTGAATTGCCTCAACTGCCTAAATTGCCTGAACTACCTAAATTGCCTGAACTACCTAAATTGCCTGAACTGCCTGAATTGAACAACAACAAATAACAACAAACAAGAAGTAAACAGTAGAAAGCACTAAAAAAAAGTAAATTGCTACATTCAAGAGATAAGGTTGGAGGTAAACCTGAACCTTCATTTACAAGCAAGAGGAACAAATGAGAGGAAGTTGATGAACAAGAAGCAAGAAGGAAACAAAAACAAGAAGAAAGAAGCAAAGAGGAGGCAAAAGCAAGAAGAAAACATGAAAGAAGATGAAGCTTGAAGAAGAAGGCAAAAATAGGAGGAAAATATAAGAAGAGATGAATCTTGAAGAAGAAGGCAGCAGCAGTTGCAATGTGTGTTTGACAGCTGCAATTACAATATGCCACATGTCAACCTACATAGAAATAGAAAGGCAGCTGACCTAAAATGTGGGGGCTGACCTAAAATCTAAACCCTCCATTTACTATCAAGATACAATCTTATCCATCCATTTAAAGTCTAAACTATTCATTTTGAAATTGTCCATCTGATTCCACCATTTCAACCGTCCATTTGATCCATCTATTTGATCCATCCATCATTCCATCTAAGCCATCCATTTGATCCATCCATCATTCCATCTAAGCCGTCCATCTGATCCATTCATCTAAGCTGTCCATTTGAAAAGTAGTTTGTGACTTAAAAATAACTACAATACAATTAGCATTTTATAGAGAAGCAAATAATAAATTTAATAAGTTCAATTTCCATGGTGTCCTATTGTCAGTCATTTTTCAGTTTTACTATAGTCATATATTGTGCTCATTTTATGACAGCACAACTCAAATATGACTCAACGAAAACTGCATTAGCAATAAGGCCACAGAATACAGACTGAACTGTGGATGACACTAGTTCTGGTCGTTTGTTTCATCTGGTTGCCATCCACTGCTCTGGGAAATCACTACTAAATGACTGCTAATTGTGACAGGTCAGCTTTGGCACCATTTCCATGACTGTCAGTCATTTTCCAGTAGCCTTTTAGTCACCAGTCATTTCTTGATTGGTCACATTTGACCCTGTTTTCTACTAGTGATTATGTGGAAGCTTATTGGTTGATTGGTGATCTGGGAGCTCGATTGTTGCGCCATTATTACAAAATGGAAGAAATTCAAGCAGAACGTCACCGATTGGAGGTTCAGCTTGTGGAGTCCGTCAGACAATCCAAGTGTGCCGATTGGGAAAGAGATGTGGCAGTCCGTTTAGCCAACAATTGGGCTCAGTGTCCAATTCCATCTTGGCGTACTTTATTGCTCCAATTTGTGGAAGAATATCAATCGGAGGAGTGGGTCATTCGTATGGTTAAGCATAATTAAGCTCGATTGGTGAAGACCAAATTCACAGATGTGCATCCTAGCAAGTATTTTTATACGTATCGGGATACCAAGAATCGATTGGAGTGGATGGTGAATGCGAAAACTTTTTCTCAATTGTTACCATTTGAATTATCCTTGCATACCACTTTCCAGAACAAGTACAATTGGCAAGGTTCACCGGAGTTGATAGTAGGTATGCCACTAAATCTGGTTATTTGGAGCTTGGAAGCATATTAGGCGACCAGTTCCTTGGCAAGTGGGAGAACTTGTTCTCTTATGTGAGTGATCGAAATGATGTGTTGAGATGGGAGGCACTAGTTTGGATTGGCAAAGATTATCACCATGAGCAACCACCCTTGTCCAAAGCGATTGAAGCGTTGATTGCAACGGAAGCAACTCTCCGATTGGAGCTTGGAGAAGTACCCGACAATGTAGCTACACATCCTCATTGGTGTTGAAGTTTGGACTGCAAGTACAGATGGAGGATTGGGGCCCAATTGGATACTGTTTGGTACAATTGTATGATTTCTACCACAGTTACATCCACACCTACAACTACACTACCGACAAATCATCGCTAGACTCCCAACTCTTCCACGATTGGGCTCCCTCCTCCATGCGCATAATCTCCTTACCCTCGAAATTGGTTAGTTCCTCTGTGAGTAGTTCATATTCTTGTTCCAACACCTGCAATCGATTCGTGAGCTCTTCAATCTTCTGTACTTGACTCACTGAATCCAATCGGAGGTGGATATGCTCGGTATTGAGTTTTGCATAGGCTGCTTTCTGTGAAACTGCTTCCTGACTGGCTTTCTCCAATTGAATACTGAGATTATCCAATTGCTCTTGCAAACTCCCAATTGACTCAGTCTCTTTCACTACACTCGCTTGGGTTTGCAACAATTGGTGTTCATCTTGAAGTGACTTATGTTGCTGCTGAAGAAGCTTATAATTCTCAAAGATTGTGGATTGAGCCGCTAATAACTTCCCAATAGTTGCAATGAACCCTAAAAAAACACCCACCAATTCAAATGCTGGTTCATTTTTGAATTGGTAGTGAAAACAATCAAAAAATTGCATAAAATTCAAAAAGTGTCCAATGGTCCCACAAATGTTAAGTAGGTGCCTCACATTATTTGGAGCATATACGCAAGTTTTAATAAAATTTCAATTGTCCATGCAAAAGTTGTGGCAAATATCCTTGTAATCCGATTGAATTTATAGTTATTTATTTTTTAATGATTTGATTTTTTAATTTTTTAATTTTAAAACTAATTTTTTGTTTAATAATTCAAATTTTCATTTATATATATTCTTATATTTATTTATTTATTAACTCTTTTATACATTTAGTCATTTACATATAAGTATCAACTAGAACTAGAAATTCTGCTTCTGAATTTTTGACATAATACCTTTCATTTGTTTGTGTTGCTACAAATTTTATTGTATTGCAACTCAATTGAAGTAAATTAACATAGATTTCTGGTTCAAAATGATTTTATACATTGCAACATCAAACTATGGAAAAATCAACCCTTTTTATGCACAAACACCTCAAAATTTTAAGGACACTCCTTGATTTTTTGTAGAGAAATTTGGGTCCAAACTTCTCAAGTTTGGGCCCCTAAGCTCTTAAGTTTGGGCCCAAACTTCTCGGATTTGGGCCCAAACTTAAAATGTTTGGGCCAACAAAATATGAAGTTTGGGCCAAAATTTCTCAGGTTTGGGGCCCAAAACATCTTCAATTTTGGACTAAATTTGGACAACACATGGGCCAAAACTTCTCGGACAAGTCACCCAAGCATTTGGGCCCCAAACATCTTAAGTAATTGCAACTTGATTTTTTTCTTGCATGAATTTGATACATAGAATTTATATATAAACAAAGTGTAAAAAAAACAAAAACAAAAAGCATATAGAGAGGGATAATAAATTGCAATACTTCTAATTTTTATATTGGACATTAGAAGAAATAAATAAAAAATTATTTAAATTAAAAGTTATGCTTTGCTTTCAAATATTTTCACTATTGTCTGGATCTTCTATATACCACTCATTACTTTTAAATGTTAAAGAAGTTCCTTCTTTTAATTGATTATGTAGTCTTGTGTGTAACCATGTCTTATTTACCATTGCTATACCTAATTTGAAATCATTTAATGAAATACTATCAAATGGTAAAGTACCATGGATAATATTTTTACTTTTTATAAAAATGCCTGCACCATTGTCATTATCAAATTTCTAACAGTGTTGAAAAACTCCAAATAATCCTCCTTTTGGCGCTCCTTTAACAAACCATGTAATGAAGGAGGCCTCCATGTCCGAAGGGTCAATATGTGGTTTAATAAAAGAATTTCTAAAATATTTTTATGGCATATTCAACAATAGGATGTTACACCTAACTAGTATGAAGATGTATTGAAATTTTTTTGTTGCTTTTGACTGCAAAAATAGCAAGATATTTGCATGTAAAGTGAAAAAAGCTTATCAACACAATGCAATACTATTTTTTTTTGCTTTGAACATTTTTGACTTAAAATTTTTGCACTATAGAGTCCTAAGCTTTCAATCTTTGTAGTTTAATTGGAGTTGAGGGTCTAGCCATAAACTCCGCAACTTATAAAAAACTTAACTATCATTCTTAAGAAAATTGTTAGGTAGGAGTACATGCAATATAGAGGGAAAATCTACAATATTAATGCCTTATAGATGGACTAAAAATGCACTAATCCCAATGGTGAGATAGTTCTAGCAAGTAAACTAAACTGCAAAAAAGAATTGCAAAAGTTCCAGTACAAAAATGAATCAACGTATAAGTTATTTTTTGCACAAAAAAGTTTACATTGCCCCACAAACAAGAATGTCCATAATTTCCTCATAACAAATCCGAAAATGCACTAATAGCCCAAAGAAAGTTCACCATTTGCCAGCTATAATCACTTTGACTAAAAATCACTAAAAATTCCATGACACCAAAAATTTTGAAAACGCAAGAGGAATGAGGAATACGGGGATTGTATGTGAAAGGTCAAGGATATTTTGTATTTACTTCCCTACACTACAAGAGAAACGTGTCCTAAATGATAGAAATCAGCCCCTCCTAATTTACAGAAATTTGACAAGTTTCTGTCAATTAGGACAAAAAACTGTCCGAATTGACAGAAAATTGTCCAAATTGACAAAAAACTGTCAATTTTCAGTCAATTAGGAGGGGCTGATTTCTGTCATTTAGGACCAATTTCTGTCATTTCGGACATGTTTTCTTGTAGTGCTAGGTGGCGTTGCTGAAAACTAATTAGCAGTACAATATGAGCCAAAACTAATTAGCAGTACAATATGAGCGCTAAACCAACAAAACCCTAATATAAAGATTTATTGAGAGAGACGCATTTGCCTCCACGTGGATGCAGTGAGTTACTCATGAGTCATGGGGTAACTCAACAAGGTAAGGCAACCTAATTGTTAAGGCAACCTAATTGCACCATTTGGTGTAAAATGCCCTGTGCCGTTGCCACAGTCAAAATTAAAGTAGAAGTATGTTTAAAGTTTTTTTATTCATAAAATCTTTGAAATTCAATAACTATCACACTGTATGTCTGAATGCACAAAAAAACCAAGTCCATGCACACCTCCTTGCCGAGGGCTTTCCGAAGGTACCATTTTGACTAAGGGACAAACGGTCCGGGAGATCTCAATGTGACAAACAAACAAAACAAAACAAAACAAACAACCTAATTTAAGGAATAGATGGTAGTATTCCAATTGCCATTTTCAAACTGCCTACTCTCAACCAGGATAGATGCAGATTTCAGAGATCTTGAACTTGTATAGATTTCAGAAATCTAAGATTGGTACAGACTTCAGACCGCACAGTCTGAACTGGAAAAGTGAAATCTAGAAAGGTTGTAGGTTTCACACATCTGAGAATAATACAAATTTCAGACATCTAGGACGTTTTGTACAATTTACATCGCCCGGTTTGAACCTTACAAACGGCGAAAGAGGCCTCGGAGTATTAAAACCCCCAATCTAGTTAACTGGCCGCTCCTCTGAAGCTGGGAAAGTGTACTCTTCCAATTTGACACCTTTTCAGCGACCCGGCCACTTGCACTTGAACTCTCACTGGAATCCTCTTCCTCGCCTGTATGACCTGCTTCCTGCAAGGACGATCAAGGAGGGTTAACCAGTGAAAACAATTGCAACTTACAATTCATGATCAATGCCTCAGAAGCACATACGTTGTTCGTCCCTTGTTTCAAGCTCCACCGTACAACGACCAACGAGATTGTGTCAGACATGTCAAGCTACAGAAGCCCAGCGAGAGCAGAACAAGCTCTAATTTAAAGTTTCCATTTAAAGCGGATATTTCGTTAAAATGGCATTCATTTTGTAGGACTGGTATTGACTGTAGCACACATGGTCTAAACCTATAAGTGCCAAGTTTGTAGAATATTGCCATTTTAGCGAAATACCCGTTTTAAAGACAGTCAGTTGACCCACGATGTATAGCAATCTACAGAACATTTAGTGATCCTGGTTGTACACTACACAAAAACGGCCCATTTCCGCATCCAATCAGTCAAGTCACAAGTATGGCAAAGAAATACGAGAGCCAAGTCCATGTCGGAATGCCAAACAGAAATTTCAAGACTCCACAAGCAAACATAGCTTCCCAGGGGAGAGCAGCATTTCACCTTGGGCGATGGCATCGGTGGATCTACCACCAGAGCTAACTGGCCGCTCCTGTGAAGCTCGGAAAGTGTATTCTTCTCATTTGTCACCTTTTCAGCGACCCGGCCACTTGCACTTGAACTCTCACTAGAATCTAGTTTCACGCCTGTATCCGCACTATGATCTACTTCCTGCATGGACGATCAAGGAGGTTTAACCAGTGAAAACAATTGCAACTTAAAATTCATGATCAATGCCTCAGAAGCACATACGTTGTTCGTCCCTTGTTTCAAGCTCCACCGTACAACGACCAACGAGATTGTGTCAGACATGTCAAGCTACAGAAGCCCAGCAAGAGCAGAACAAGCTCTAATAGACACACTTCCATTTAAAACGGATATTTCGTTAAAATGGCGATATTTTTCTGCCATTTTTCCATCCATTTTGTAGGACTGGTATTGACTTCGATCAGACCACATGGTCTAAACCTAAAAGTGCCAAGTTTGTAGAATATTGCCATTTTAACAAAATACCCGTTTTAAAGACAGTCAGATGACCCACAAAGTATAGCAATCTATAGAACATTTAGTGATCCTAGTTGTACACTACACAAAAACGACCCATTTCCACATCTAATCACTCAAGTCACAAGTATGGCAAAGAAATACGAGAGCCAAGTCCATGACGGAATGCCAAACAGAAATTTCAAGACTCCACAAGCAAACATAGCTTCCCAGGGGAGAGCAGCATTTCACCTTGGGCGATGGCACCGGTGGATCTACCACCGGAGGTATTGGCAGAATATCTTGGTTCAAATCATCAAGCTTGCGAGCGATGTCCTGTGCGACCTTCTTCATAAACACTTCAGGATCGTATCCATACTCTTGTGGTATGTAAATTGGGCCGAGAGTATCCAAGAGTCGATCGACAGCTTCCCTCCAGACCTTAAGCTGGACTCGACTGGGCTCACTCTTTCTCCTTTCACTCATCGTCTCATTCAGTTCCCATTTCCGCCACGTCTTCCGCCACTTTGATTGCGTGCTCGAATCCTTAGCATCTTCTGGGCGGAGAGCAAGGAATACAGGAAGGAGGCACGGCAGCGAAGGAAATCCATTCCCGGCTTTCGCTGCTGTGTAACTCGCAGCCAACTCCATCATGGGCGGCCTGCTTCTGGTGAAATACTCCTCCGACACCACCGCAACGGCCAACTTACATGTCCGGGCATACTCCAAAATGGATGTGCTAATCTGCTCACCATATTTTATCGCATTTCGGTCAAAGAAAACGCTGTAATGTCCGCATACTCGGACCAACTCGTCGTTCAGTTGCTCCACGAAGTCTTTCTGAGCTCCACTATGGCTCAAGAAAATATCGTAAGATCTGGACATCGTTTGTGGAATAGATCAGCCCTGCATTGAATGAACCCAAACCGAGGCGATACAACTCTTTCAGTAACAAATGGTGATACTGGGTCGTGGATGCAGCCTTTGACCTGCACAAGCAAGCCACAACGAATAATCAGAAAAATAGAATGAGTCAATACAAATGAATACAATCAATACGCACCTTCACCCTGGGATCCACATGAAGGATGTACCGGTCTGTTTTTTTGTTAGACTACTCGAAAATATTGCAAACACGGCACTACTACAGAAAGAAGTGATTGCAACACATTAGCAATGGTTCTGCAATGGATTGATGTGTAACGGAACTGAGTTTGCAATGCATTCAGAAATAATGCATTGCAAAAGCATTGCAAACTTGTAATCAATAAAGTGTAAAAGTCTTGGACAAAGAATCCATGCTATTGTATTCTAAAACTGTTGCAAGTTCAAAAGCATTGGAAATATTGTGAAATACTCGAATAAAAACCATTGCAAACTTATTCAAACCAAAATTATGGGCATTGCAAAACCATTGCAGAAACTGTTGCAAACTGTATACTCTGTAGTACTGCATGAATCGTAGAAGGAACTCTCAGCTAAGTGGTTGTGAATTGAGCTCTAACAGAGGGGTCGTCCTAGTATTCAGTTAACAGTCGCAGAATAAAACAATACTGACTTTCATTCACAATAATGACCCTTCATCATAACGGTCATTGTCGAAGTTCATAGCATTAGCAAGCACTGGGGTCATCAAGTGGCGGAGCGGATGCCCCGTCGAGCAACAATTACTAGCTGAAGACTAACGGCCGCTCAACACTAACAACTCCTAAACCATGCGAGAGAGGTGAAATTCAAGACTCACACAACAACAAAGCAGGAAACGTAGAAACATAGCGCTATTAAGCCAGAGCGTTCTCACCTTTCTGACATGTGCAGAACGTTATGTACCATGTCAGATATTATTCTTAAACAGGTGGAGATTGACGGTGAAGAATGACCTGGTTCGTGCCATATGTGCTTCAGCATCTTCCCCCAAAGCACTCCAAGACTATTTGCTTACTAAACTGATGGACTCAAGATTTTGTTAGGAACCGAGTAAGCAAGTGAATTTGAGCCTACATGGGCAATTTCGTTAAAATGGCGGCATTCCATGTGCCATTTTCGGACCGCCCGCTCTAAATTGTAAAAGTGACATCTAGGCTAGGTATAGTTTTCGAGAATCTTGGACTTTTATAGATTTAAAAAATCTATGCCTACTATAGATTTAGACCACACAATTTGAATTGTTAAAATGACATCTATCACAAATATAGATTTCAAACATTTAAGAATGGTATAGATTTCAGACGTTTGTACACTTAAGACCGCCCGCTCTGGAATGTAAACACTGCCAAACTAGCGGACTTTTGCCATTATAACGAAATTGCCCATCTACAGACTTCAGCTCATGTAGTCATATTTGTTACAATGGCAGGTATCAGTACGTGTGTCAAACTTGTGACGTTCAAGTGCATAAAGCTCTGAAAAGTACGGCAAGTCTAGGACTGAGGTTTCTGAACAGTATTAATTTAATTCCAAATTCTGACATCCTGATGAACATGGCAATTTAAATCCCAAATGAAACGAAGTATTCCTGATTTTCTTCATCAAATTCAATAGGCACCAAGCCAGCGCTGTTTTGACCTAAACCATATACATGCAGGCAAATCTCACAAAGGACAGATGTGACCAGCACCACTGTTAAGTACCAGGTGCAATATATCTACGTTTGAATACATACACTGCATTTGAACACAATTTTCGGTTATTGATCGGTCCCGCTTTTCTCCTGTCCATACCAAGTCCTTGCAGCATGTAAGTGCAACGAGGGAGTCGTAGGGGCTAGAACAGATTATCAGAAGGCGCAGCAAGCATCCGGATGGAAAATTTCGTTAAAATGGCGATTCGGCAGGTCTGAACAAAAAAATTGGCATCTAGGACAAGTTTAGATTTCAGAAATCTTGGACCCATGTACACATTTCAGAAATCTAGGATCGATGTAGACTTCAGACTATGCAATCTGAACAGTGAAAGTGCCATCTATGACGCGTGTAGACTTCAAACACCTGAGAATGGTAGAAGTTTAAGAAATCTAGGACAGTTGTATATTTCAGACCGCCTGATGTGAACTGTAGAAACTGCCCAAATTGCCAAATTTGAACTGTGAAATTGCCATCTATGACACATATAGACTTCAAACACCTGAGAATGGTAGAGGTTTAAGAAATCTAGGATTGTTGTACATTTCAGACCGCCTGATGTGAACTGTAGAAACTGCCCAAATTGCCAAATTTGAATTGTGAAATTGCCATCTATGACACATATAGACTTCAAACACCTGAGAATGGTAGAGGTTTAAGAAATCTAGGATATTTGTACATTTCAGACCGCCTGATGTGAACTGTAGAAACTGCCCAAATTGCCAAATTTTTCCATTTTAACAAAATTGCCCATCCGGAGTAGGGACCCGGACGTAATAGATACTTAGAAAGGAGATCAATTGAAAGTTCTCACATTCTTCCTCAATATGGTAGCAGTTGGCTAAAACTTGAATAAATACCAGTCCTGATTTATAAAGAAAGTAATACCTATGCATCAGAATCTTGCCAATTATGAGCAATTTGGTCATAATGGCACTATTCCACTTCTTTGGCAGTTTTTACAGTTCCGACTGGGTGGTCTCAAGTGTACAAACGCCCTAGACGCCTCGAATTTATATCATTCTTAGATGTTTGAAATCTATAGCTGTGCTGGATGTTGCTTTTATGGGAAATTTCGTTAAAATAATGGCATTCCATGTGCCATTTTCAGACCGCCCGCTCTGAATTGTAAAAGTGACATCTAGAATAGGTATAATTTTCAAGAATCTTGAATTTTTATAGATTTAAGAAATTTTTGACTTCTATAGATTTGAGATCACACGATTTGAATTGTAAAAGTGACATTTAACATAAGTATAGTTTTCAAACATCTAATAATGGTATAGATTTAAGACATCTATGACTTCTATACACTTTAGACCACCCGCTCTAAACTGTAAAAACTGCCAAAGTAGAGGAATTTCGCCATTTTAACAAAATTGATCATTTTTATAATTTAGATCTTGTGATATGAAATCTACTTATTTCCTAGATTTCTTTAATCTATATATGTTGAAGATTCCTGGAAACTTGAAGAATCCTCGATGTGACTTTTACAATTCAGAACACGTCTGAAAACGGCTCATGGAATACCGCCATTTCAACGAGATTCCCGGAATGTTAAGCTACGGAGTTGATGCAAACCTGAACCCATAATCACGGCGCTCTCGACCTCGTCCTCATGGCATTAGCAAGCGGTCACCAGCATAGGAGCTCCTCCCGCACCATTCGAGCACTATCGAATTCAATTCGCTCAACGCTGAATCCTTGGCCTTCCTCCGAAACCTGCAAGAATAGAATCAGAGAAACAGATAGTACCCAAGACTCGAATCTCTATCGCGCCCTCATCCCTAGCCAACATAAACCCTAGTAAAACTAATTTTGCTCTCAATCCACCCACGCCATGTAAATCCTCAACGGTTGGGTCTAATTACGCAAAGACGCAACCGGCACCATGAAAATGCAAATTTCTACCGACACTAAAAGCAAAGCACTTCCGATAAGTAGCAATCGGCACTATGTAAATTACTGTCAATTTCTACCGACACTAAGCTCATCCCATAACCTTAGACGTACGTGATTCCATACACCAAAAGAATTCCCTCCTGCATCCTCCGAAATGCTCTCACAACCATCTCCTCACGGAAGCATGTTCTGCAAACTACCGACACAAGTCAATTGTAAGAAGATTCCCAACCTTACCCCAATCTACCACACTTTGTGCTAAACCAGAGCGGACTATGTTTCACCAAGGAAATAATAATCAATTAATCAATACGTCGACCCTAAACTTCGAGTGATGAATTAAATCAACATCAAAAGCTAGCGTTTGAACGTAACAGCTAGATTGACGAATCGATGATCGATCTACAGTACTATACCTCTCGATCGAGGATGCCTGGTCCAGTCGAGCTCCCAGCGGGGCTCCCAGACGGTCCAGAACTTCTGACAGATCGCAATGAACGCCACAAACGAGCCCAACCCCGACAGGGAAAACGCTCTCCACTCGTTGTTGCAGTGCAGAATCGAGATTCGACTGCGACACGGCCACGAGCAGCACCCCCTGGAAGAATTAGACACTGTACTGTAGAACTCGATCGACCAACTGGTCCACTTCCGTGCACAGAAAAGCGCCTCTGATCGCTGAGGACACAAAGCTCGATCTGAGAATTGGATTCATGCGTACAAAATGCGCAAAGAGAAGCCAATCCGTCGCTCGGTACAGTTGCAACGGAACAAGCAATGCTCGGCATGCAGCAGCGCAGACATTCATAGTCAGCAGGGTTTTCTATTTGAATTATTTTGGGGCTGTGTGAAAACGATCTTTATAACTGGGCATTTTGTTGGGTCCTGCCCTTCGTTAGCTCTTGGGTCAACGCGGGTTCACACTAAGGTAGAACTGCCCAATACCACCATTTACATGGGGAATTTCGTTAAAATGGTGGTATTCCATGTGCCATTTTTAGACTACCCATTCTGAATTGTAACAATGACAAGAACACATATAGTTTTTAGGAATCTTGGACCTTTATAGATTTAAGAAATCTATGACCACTATAGATTTCAGACAGCACAATCTCAATTGTATAAGTGACATCTATCACAGTTGTAGATTTCTCACATCTAAAAAAATGTTATAGTTTTGAGACATCTAGGATGTTTATACACTTTAGACTGCTCGCTCTAGATTGTAGAAACTGACAAAGTAGTAGAATTTTGCCATTTTAACGAAATTGGATAATACCCAATTCCGCCAGGGTTGTCTATTCGGACGTGACGTGGACTTTTTACGTCGTGATGTCACGTCACGTCCGTCGTGACACGTCACGAATCCTGACATCCCTAACCCTAACCCTAAAATTTCAGAAAATTTTGAGCTTTGGTTTCATTTTTTTTCTACAAATATAAATAGAATATCAATTGTACTATTACTATTGAAACATATTAGTCTAATGTACAACCTTCTATGTAAAGAGTTTTGCAAAATTCCTTAAATTTTTTTTATTATTCCATCATGACGTCATTTGAGTAAAACGTCACGTCACGTCCGTCCGTCACGTCACGTCCGTCCATCACGTCCGTCCAGACGTGACGTGACACGGACAACCCTGAATTCCGCCACCTACAGGTTCCTCCCATTTCCATCCCTAGCCCCATTTATTATTACAATCTTACTAATCCATTATCATGATGGCAATAGCACTTGGGAGTGGACACATCAGCCCACGCATCAACAATGGTTTGATCATGCTTCAACAAAGGTCTACTCACAATTTTACATTTTAGCTTTGAAAAATCACAAAAAAAAATTAATTCTTGTCGGAATGTCTTCATTCTTTTTGCAATTGACTTCTTTCAAACAATTCAATCTTTGAAAAATATGAGAGTTTATAAATAGCTTTTCCAAGGTACCTAGATTGCAAATTTGTATGGTAATGGATAGTTCTACTTTACTACAAACACTGGTTTGTCTTAATAGTGAGGGGATTAAGTCTCCTAAAACATTAGTGTCAACACACAATATTGTGACTTTGGTAAATTAGTCACACATGCTATTGCCAGAACAAATCACTATTAGTAGCATGAAACTTTTTTCTTTTACTTGTCAAGTGAATACAAATTTATTATTATTCAAAAATTGTCACATATAGATTCTTGCCTAGGATGAAAAAACATAAATTTTGAGGATATACAAGGTTGAAACATTAGAACTTTGTTTCAATTTTTAGTACACCCATCATTAGAAAATTCATAAATTATTTTCATGTTGTCCAAAAAACGCATCATAAATTATTTTCAAACACCTTTTCATTTACCAATTGAATCCTTTAGATGAGATTTTAGCATTGTAAAAGGGCCACAAGTTCCCAAATTGTTGGGAACTACACTAAGTTAGCCCCAAATCAACAATGTAATGTGGTAGAACTATTGCCACATCAGATAATAATATTTAATTAATTTTTAAAACATTTTAATATTTTATTTTAATATTTTAATCATTTTAATATTAAAAAATATTTCTAAAATATATAAAATGTATTTTTAATATTTTAAATTTTGCATAGTAATGGCTAATTTTTAGCATGGGGAATAGTCTTGAAATGGCCCTTTAGTGTAGCTAAAAATCATCTAATGTGATAGAAATAAATTTTGCCATTTAATAGTAATTGTGCATAGTTGCAATTAGTGGCAAGAAAATGTGCACATATGTTACACACATTGATTCCAATAGTTGTGCAATGGTATGTTGATGTTCTTAATGCTTAACCTCTAAGTGCCCAAGCCTTTTCAAGTTCCAAGTGTGTTTTTCCTCATTTCTATGAAAAAGAATATCACCTTATATTCTTAATGTAGTAAACGATTTTTTTTCAAAATCTAAACAATCATATTGATATTTAACCCAGTAAGGACGGACCCATGACCGCTGATTTCAAGCCTCATTCCCCATCACCCAATTTGCTAACATTTTGCAACTAAATATGAATGAAAATTTTATATTCATTTTTAAGCTGAAATTACAATGTCAGCTCCTTTACTTCACAAATTTTTTAGATTTTTTCATGAAAAATTGATTATTTTGAGAATTTTTGATGAAAAAGTGAAGAAAAATCACCACAAATAGAAAATTATTTCAATAAATAAATAAAATTCACCATGTGTGTATACTATAGTAACAAACATTATGGTATAAACTCGATTTCCATGTCATTCTCTAATTAAAATTTAATTGACATTTGAAAATACATCCAAAGTTCAAATTGCAATAAAATATTTAATATTAGGATTTTTTTCAAAATTCAAATTGGAGTAAAAACTAGAGAAGATGAACTTCATTTTGTTAGTTTGGCTCAAACTCAAAAAATATCATTTTTGTGGAGAAATTCCAGATTTAGAGCAAGGAGCAACAAATTCCCAAAATGCACTAAAATGGTATATTTTGTGATCCGTTTTTTCTACTAACTTCTCATTTAGATAAAGACAAACATTGGCAAGACTAAAAACTCAATTGGATAATCTTCATAACCCACCTTGAAGGGTCAATAATTAAAAAATCAATGAAAAAATGCTTCTGATCTCTGTACACCCCATTCTGTAGTCATCCAAACGCCACAAAATGGCGCTGGCAGTGTTACTGGGTTAAAGAACTTGCTTATTAGGTTGCGTTTCAATTTTAATTTTGAAATTGTATAGGAATTGTGAGATTATAATAAAAAAGAATGTATGTATCCTATTTGTAATATGTTGCCCCTCTCCACAATGTTGGAGAAATTTGCATATAAGAGTTTTTTAGGATAGGACATGACATGAACAAATCAAAATTGTGTTAGTACACTAAAATGCACTTCCAAAAACCTTAAGTTCAAATGAAGAACTATCAAATGTATTATACAATTCACCTTGCAATTGTTGAAATGCAGTTTTTTTTTATAAGTATAAATTTTCAAATAGTTGTGAAAACACTTTACATTTTCCATTGGGATATTTTATAAGTATGGGGAATTTCATTAACCCCTAAAGTCCTAGGTATCTTTTCCATCAAAACTGCCATTTTTGTAGCAAAGTGCAAAAAGTCTTTAAAATAATTTTTTTTGTATATCTAATTACAGGATTTTGTACTAGACTAGTATAAGAATGTGTGGTAGAAATTTCACAAACTTTGACCGCGTAGGTTGCAAGATATTTGTGTTTAAAGTGAAGGAAACAAATGTTTTTGTACCTTGTTCAACTACATTATTTGGCTTTAGACCTTCATTTCACTTATAATATTTGCTCTCCTAATTTTGAATGTCTAATTTTATATGATATAGAATTGAGTTGAGATTTCAAAAAACACACACTTAATTTTCACTCATTAAAAAATTATTAAGTATAAGGAAGTTCAAAATTGAAGGAAAATCTAAATTGTTAATAGCTCTAAGATGTAATTAAAATACATTAATCTCAATGGTGAGATTGTTCTAGCAAGAGATCTTATCCTTGTGATTTTTCTTAAAATTTAAAATCCAATTGCCCAAAATACAAGATTGTCCATAACTTTCTCATAACAAATCAAAATGGAATAAATCAAAGCTTGACATGTAAATAAAAATATAATATTTATAAAATAAAATTTTAAATTTTCTTACTTTAAGTTTTTTTGAAGGTTTTTTTCCTGCCTATCAAATTAAAAAAAAGTTTTTTTGTTCCATAACTTTTGCTCCCAAGCTCCAATTGAAAAAAAATTATATTTTTGGAAAGTTAATGTGTTTTCCTATTTTCACTAAAAGATTCAAAAAATCACAACAAATATTGAGACCATAAGAGCCTACCCAAAATTCATTTTATTCCTCAAGAAGACAATGGGACTTTAGGGGTTAAAATGGCAAAATTTTGTGTGCCGTTTTCAAATTGTCTAGTCTAAACTATAGAAGTGCCATCTAGAACTTTTATAGATTTTAAAAATCTTGAATTTTGATAGATTCCAAAAATTAAGGACTAATATAGAGTTCAAATTGCACAGTTCAAACTATAAAAGTGACATCTAAGATAGTTATAGATTTCAAGCATCTAAAAATAGTATAAATATCAGGCATCTAGGACGTTTGTATATTTTATAGCACTTGCTCTAAAACATAATATTTGCCAAAGTAGAAGAATAGTACCATTTTAACGAAATTGCCCTTAAGTACAAATCAAGTGAATTGATTGAAAAACTTTGCTCAAAGTCAAGAAGTGAAGTATTACTCTTCCACTTATGGTACATATAAGCCATTGAAGACCTCTCAAAAATCAAATATTTACCTTTTTCAGTGAAATATTATTTTTTTCAATAATGAACCTTCAAAATTGCTCATAAATATTTTTTTAAATGGTGAAAGAAATTTAACTACTTACACTAAAACAAGCTTGAAATTCACATTGACCATATATGGTAATATGGCCAGTCAGTTATGCAGTTAGAAGTTAAGAATGGCTTCTTTTTTCTTTAATGTTATTTGCTTACTTTCACCTTAATGGAAAATTTTGTTAAAATGGTGGTATTCCATGTGCCATTTTTAAATTGCTTGCTCTGAATTGTAAAAGTGGCATTTAAGATAGGTATAGTTTTCAAGAATCTTAGACTTTTATAGATTTAAAAAGTCTTTTTCAAACCACATAATCTAAATTGTAAAACTAACATCTAGCATAGATGTAGATTTCACATATCAAAGAATGATATAGATTTCAAACATCTAGGATGATTATACACTTCAGACCCCTTGGTTTGAACTATAAAAACTGTCAAAATAGTAGAATAGTGCCATTTAAACAAAATTGTCCATCTTAGTGTTGATTTGTGTAAATTGAATCATTGAAAGCATAGAAGTTGAGGAGTTTCTTTGCAATGATGGGAAAGTTTGATAAAATGGCAATATTCTATGTGCCTAGGGTTGTCTATCTTGATGTGACTTTGAGTTTTATATCACGATGTTTGTCACGTCATGTTATGATGCATCATAACATCCATTAAGATCCCATAAGAATCTTAACAACCCTAACCCTAAATCCTAAATTCCAAATTTTTTTGACCATCATGGATGGAAATTAAATGTATCATTACTACTTAATGTGTTAGCTTAATTTATGCTGTTCATCTTAGAAAATTTTATCATGTTCCATCAAAATAATTAGAATATTTCATCATGACGGATTGTAGGGTTTACGCTATGTCACTATCATGACATCTTGACATCATAATGTGACATGAATAGCCTTGTATGTGCCATTATTAGACAAGCTGTTTTAAATTGTGAAGGTGACATCTAGGATAGGTATAAATTAAAAAAATTTAGGACTTTTCTAGATTTAAAAAATCTAGGAGTGGTATAGATTTCAAACTGTACAATTTGAATTGTAAAAGTAACATATAGCATAGATGCAAATTTCAAACATTTAAGAATGGTATATAGATTTCAAACATCTAGGAAGCTTGTACATTTTAGACCACCCAATTTGAACTATAAAAATTACCAAAGTAGCGGAATAAATAGCACGATTTTAACAAAATTGCCCATAATTAATGTTGTTTCTAACTTTCTTCAAATTTGTTCCAACCTATCCAACATTTTCCAAGAACAATGACAAGGTTGTTAAATGGTGCTTATACCTTCAATTTTAAGATGGTAACAAATTAGGGTTATGAAGAGAATTGCAAAGCAACCACCTTTCTCTTGTAATCTAATTATTTCATGTGCAATAACATGTCAATTCTAAATAAATGGGGAATATTGTTAAAATGGCAACATTCCATGTGCTCTGAATTGTAAAAGTGACATCTAGGATAGGTATAGTTTTTAGGAATCTTGGACTTTTATAGATTTAAGAAATCTGTGACTATTGTAGATTTCAAACTATATGATCTGAATTGTAAAAAAGACATCTAATACAAATATAGATTTCAAACATCTAAGAATGGTATAGATTTAAGACATCTATGACATTTGTACACTTCAGAACGCTCACTTTGAACTGTAAAAACTGCCAAAGTAGAAGAATTTCACCATTTTAACAAAATTGCATATATATTGTATGAAGTACCTTGTGCAACAAATCCACTTATATCTATTATTTAATATATTTATTATTATATTATATATTATATATTATTTATGTTAGTGTCATTTTTTTATTTATTAATTTTATAAATTTCTTTTGAAAATAGATTACAAATAAAAAAAATTGATAATAGATAAAATCACTTTTTTATTTTGTTAACACATTAAGCACTTGTCACATTCTTTTGAGAATGGGGCTGGTTGGTTGATACAACATTTTTGCCTATAAAGCTCACTAAGCAACACCAAGTTATGTATATCTCATAGAAAAATTGGATGATCTCATTCACAACTACCAACTTTGGTATCTCTTACTTTTAACTTTTAATGTATGAATTGAGTTTATCCTTTAAACGTTGACTCGTCGAGGCGGACATTTTGCATCCGATGACTAACAAAAAATCTCTCCGTATAGGGCAAAAGTGCAACTATTCATCCTCCAAATTCTGTGGAAAAAGGGAACCATTACAAAAAAATTCAAGCTTCTAGAGGGTTGTTAAGGTTTTGATTTTCGGCATGCCACAGTGCAAGTACAAGAAAAATTTTAAAAATATTAAAAAAATTAAAAAAAATATTGAAAAATAAAAAATAGTAAAACCTAACGTAGCGCTGATGTGGCACTAGTAGTGCCACATTAGCTGCTGTCATTAAAAAATAATAAATAATAAAAAACAATTTTATTTCCTCTATAATTGCATTGGGGGTTTCAAAACTCATGGCCCTCCAGAGGCTTGAAATTTTTGTAATGGTCTTCTATAGTAGCTTGTCTCCTTATGAGTTCTTTTTCATTTTTTTAAGCCAACTGCCGGCAACAATTCAGACGGTACCCATATGGATCATTTCCATGGTGACCGGCTCGTCGTTTAAGAGTTAATTAGTCTAAAATGCTGGGACGTTCTCTGCTAATTTAAAAATATATTTACTTGCAAGAGGACAAGAAAAATGTAACATGTACACTAGAGAAGGACTTTAAGAATATTGCCATACCATGTGCATAATTTCAGTGAATTGATGAATTCGAAGAATAACTAGAGAGAAATGAGAAGCCTGTCTATGGACAATTTTGTTAAAATGGTGAAATTCCTCTACTTTCGCAGTTTTTTTGAGTTCAGAACGAGCGGTCTGAAGTGTATAAATGTCATAGATGTCTTAAATCTAAACCATTCTTAGATGTTTGAAATCTATACATTTGTTAGATGTCACTTTTATAATTCAGATTGTGCAATCTAAAATCTATAATAATCATAGATTTCTTAAATCTATAAAAAATCCAAGATTTCTGAAAACTAGACCTATCCTAGATGTCACTTTTGCAATTCAGAGCGGGCGGTCTGGAAGTGGCACATGGAATGCCGCCATTTTAACAAAATTCCCCATGTCTGGAAACGGAGCAGATCTGTACTCCTCAAATCTAGAACTCGGCAACGTCAGTACTCGAAATGAAAACCCATTTCCGTAATCCAAAATCCTCATTATCACCACTTGCATAATTCACATTAGACACACTGATCACACTTGCCAAAAAAAAAATTCTGTTGATTAAGCCATACTGCTCGAACCATGACACAAATCCTGCGCAAGCGCAACAGCACCTTTACATGTCGCAGAACTAAGATTTGGCGGGCTCGTGATCTCTGGCACTTGCCATTTAAATCTCCGTCTGATGTTGTCCAAAACGTATGGTGACACTGCCAGCCAGTCTCCAACCAAAACAAGAGACCTGACCCCACCCACCACTAGAAGTGTACTAGAAATGCAGCTCCGTAGCTCCTCAATCACGGGATCAAACAATAATTCAAACTCACGGCACGGAATTTCTATTTTCACGAGTTCTTCGCTGTACCTATCGCTTACAGGAACACTATGCCGCATATACCTTTCCAAAGTACCCAATTCCCTCGGAACTTGAATTTGTATGGGTTCTCCTATACGCGTTGCATGTCCAGGCACATATCCAAATTCGTACTTCAAGGAATCCCACTGACCGATTAGGTCTTCATACTCCGTTGGATGCTCAGTCTGTAACTCTTGTAAGCACGCTCGTCCAAACTTGCGGTGTAGTAGTCTCAGGAATTTCCTGTCTGGAGAGGAATGGCGAGTAAACAAGCTTGATGACACTTCTTTCACCCTGTGAATATGGTTGCAGACAGAAACAACCTCCTGTACAACGACGTCAAAAAAGGATTCACCGATGTCAACTACCAACAACTTGTCACCAACTTTCCGTTGCAACTGACTATGTTTGAGGCTCTCCAAGGATGCCGCCTCACGTTCCCCGACCATCTTGACTGGGTAGGGACTCCCGTCAGCCCCGTTGATCAAGCCCGCAGACTCCATGCAGGTTTTCATTTTCTCCCGCGCAGCATTGTCCCAAGAAGACGGAACAGGTACGCACCACTGGATCATCTTCATTGTCAGATCAGGTCCAAAGCGCTTCTGCAGCACATGCAGAATATATGCGCCAAACTCATGTAAATAGTCAGTAATTGGTCTGTCCACCGGCAGGCCATACGGAAATTTCAGCTTTCTCGTGGTTGATATTTGCATGTCACAAACTTTAAGGTGGGGGTTAAATCTTGTCACATAAATCCCCCAAAATTTCTCTCTTGACCTTCCATCGTTCTGCTCGATTTCTTCATAGTAAGAACGAGCAGGATTACCCGAAGACTCCACCTGATACGATTGGCCTCCATCTCTCGAAGAGTAGTAGATCCCTGTATCGTTTTGCTCGATTTCTTCATAGTAAGAACGAGCAGGATTACCCGAAGACTCCACCTGATACGATTGGCCTCCATCTCTCGAAGAGTAGTAGATCCCTGTATCGTTTTGCTCGATTTCTTCATAGTAAGAACGAGCAGGATTACCCCAAGACTCCACCTGATACGATTGGCCTCCATCTCTCGAAGAGTAGTAGATCCCTGTATCGTTTTGCTCGATTTCTTCATAGTAAGAACGAGCAGGATTACCCCAAGACTCCACCTGATACGTTTGGCCTCCATCTCTCGAAGAGTAGTAGATCCCTGTATCGTTTTGCTCGATTTCTTCATAGTAAGAACGAGCAGGATTACCCCAAGACTCCACCTGATACGATTGGCCTCCATCTCTCGAAGAGTAGTAGATCCCTGTCACGGTTCTGCAGCTTGGTAGGTAATTTGCCTTTCTAGATTTCGGATAGAAACAAAACATATAAATGACCTCCGGATCATTAATATGAGAATATGAAAACGAAGAATACGTGCTACCAAATTCAAGGCCCACTACCACATTGTAAGGCTCGGGAAGAGATTCCTTCTCATCTGTCACCTTTCCAGCGACCCTGCCACTTCCAGAACCCAGCACTGGATTGAAGACCAGACCCGAGTCCAAGCCGGAACTCTCACTAGAATCCTCTTCGACGCCTGTATCCCCAGAATGACCTACTTCCTGCAAGGACGATCAAGGAGAGTTAATGAAAAGAATTTCAACTTAAAAGTCATGATGAATGCCTCAGTAAGAACATACTTTGTCCGTCCCTTGTTTCAACCTCCACCGTACAACGGCCGACGAGAATGTGTCAGAGACGTCAAGCCACAAAGGCCCAGCGAGAGCAGAACACTTCCATTTTATTACAAGATAATATCAAGATAGTCAGTTGACCCACGAAATATAGCAATCTTGATAGGGTTTAGTGATCTAGATTGTACAGTACACACAAAAGGCCCATTTCCACATCCAATCACTCAAGTCACAAGTATGGCATATATAGAAATACGCCAGCCAAAGCCATGTTGGAATGTCGATTACAAATTTCAAGCACACATAGCTTCTCCACAAGCAAACATAGCTTCTCAGGGGAGATCAGCATTTCACCTTGTATGATGGCATCAATTGATCTCCTACCTTGGATGGGCCAACTCCTCCGTTCAAATCATCAAGCTTGCGAGCGATGACCTGCGCGACCTTCTTCATAAACACTTCAGGATCGTATCCATACTCTTCTGGTATGTAAATTGGGCCGCGAGTATCCAACAATCGATCGGCAGCTTCCTTCCAGATCGTAGGCTGGACTCGTCTGGGCCTACTCTTTCTCCGTTCACTCATCTTCTCATTCACTTCCCATTCTCCCACCTTGGATGGGCCAACTCCTCCGTTCAAATCATCAAGCTTGCGAGCGATGACCTGCGCGACCTTCTTCATAAACACTTCAGGATCGTATCCATACTCTTCTGGTATGTAAATTGGGCCGCGAGTATCCAACAATCGATCGACAGCTTCCTTCCAGACCGTAGGCTGGACTCGTCTGGGCCTACTCTTTCTCCGTTCACTCATCTTCTCATTCACTTCCCATTTCTGCCACACCTTCCGCCACTCCGATTGCGTGCTCGAATCCTTAGCATCTTCTGGGCGGAGAGCAAGGAATACAGGAAGGAGGCACGGCAGCGAAGGAAATCCATTCCCGGCTTTAGCTGCTGTGTAACTCGCAGCCAACTCCATCATGGGCGGCCTGCTTCTGGTGAAATACTCCTCCGAGACCACCGCAACGGCCAACTTACATGTCCTGGCATACTCCAAAATGGATATGCTAATTTGCTCACCGTGTTCGATGGCATCTCGGTCAAAGAAAACGCTGTAATTACCGCATACTCGGACCAACTCGGCGTTCAGATGCTCCACGAAGTCTTTCTGAGCGCCACTGTGACTCAAGAAAATATCGTAAGATCTGGACATCGTTTGTGGAATAGATCAGTCCTGCATTGAATGAACCCAATCCGAGGCGATACAGCTCTTTCAGTTACAAATGGTGATCCTTGGTCGTGGATGCAGCCTTTGATCTGCTCAAGCAAGCCACAATGAATAATCAGAAAAAATAGAATCAGTCGATACAAATCAATACAATCAATACACAGCGATCTTCACCCTCGGATTCACTTGAAGGATAGATGTACCGGTCTATTCCTCGTTAAAATGGTGGCATTCCATGTGCCATTTTC
Organism: Climacium dendroides; assembly: GCA_950106755.1. Lineage (NCBI taxonomy): Eukaryota > Viridiplantae > Streptophyta > Bryopsida > Hypnales > Climaciaceae > Climacium > Climacium dendroides. The sequence goes on from OX467089.1 coordinate 22,338,142, forward strand.
AGACTGCCCGCTCTGAATTGTAAAAGTGACATCTATGACCGGTATAGTTTTCAGGAATCTCATACTTTTATAGATTTAAGAAATCTTTGCCTTCTACAGATTTCAGATTGCACGATATGAATTATAAAAGTAATATCTAACATAAGTATAGATTTCAAACATCTAAACATGATATAGATTTGAGACATCTATGACGTTTGTACACTTCAGACCGCCCGCTCTGAACTGTAAAAACTGCCAAAGTAGAGGAATTTCGCCATTTTAACGAAATTGACGTTAAACGTAGAAACATAGCATTATAAGCCAGAGGGTTCTCACCTTTCTGACATGTGCAGAACATTATGTACCATGTCAGGTATTATTCTTAAGCAGGTGGAGATTCACGGTGAAGAATGACCTGGTTCGTGCCTCAAGATTTTGTTAAGAACCAGGTAGGCAAGTAGAGGAAGGAAACGGAGTTGACGCAAACCTGGACCCATAATCACGGCGTTCTCATCCTCATGGCATTAGCAAGTGGTCACCAGCATAGAAGCTCCTCACGCACCATTCGAGCACTATCGAATTCAATTCGCTCAACGCTGAATCCTTTGGCCATCCTCCCAAACCTGCAAGAACAGAATCAGACAAACAGAAACGAAGGATTCGAATCTCCATCTCTCCCTCATCCGTATCCATTCAGCATAAACCCTAGTAAAAACTAATTTTGCTCTCATTCCACCCACGCCATGTAAATCCTCAACGGCTGGGTCTAACAACGCAGAGACGCAACCGGCACCATGAAAATGCAAATTTCTACCGACACTAAAAGCAAAGCTGGATTACATAGCGCGGATCGCGTAACTTTGTAACTTACTGTCAATTTCTACCGACACTAAAAAGCAAAGCTCATCCCATAACCTTAGACGTACGTGATTCCATACACCAAAAGAATTCCCTCCTGCATCCTCCGAAATGCTCTCACAACCATCGCCTCATGAACGCATGTTCTGCAAATTACCGACACGACAAGTCAATTGCAAGAAGATTCCCAACCTTGTCTGCTCGAGCTGCCAGACGGTCCAGAATTTAACTTCTGACATGAACGCCACAAATGCGGCCAGCCCCTTCAGGAAGAACGCTCTCCACTCGTTGTTGCGGTCACAGCCGCAAGCAGCACCCCCTGGAAGAAGACACTGTAGAACCCGATTAATCAACTGCTCCACTTCGGTGCACAGAATAGCGCGATGTCGGCCTCTGATCGCTAAGGACACAAAAGCTCGATTTGAGGATAGGATTCATTTATACAAAACCCACTCGCACATGAAGAGAAGAGAAATTCTTCGCTCGGACACGATCTTTATATAACTGGGTATTTTGTTGGGCCCTGCCCCTCCGCCTGTTGCTTCGGTAGTTAGCTCTTGGGTCAATGCAAAGATTCACCGGGTTCACACTGCTACACTGGTTTGTTCTAGTAGTGAGGGGATAATTATTAATTATCATAATACTAAAATCATAAGTCCCTTTGTAATATCACAAATGCTACCATTAATATTAGGGGCTTGTGCTTGCTATGCTACACATTTATTGTATCACATATTAGTAAAAATTTGATATATTTGAATAGAATGCACAATAATGATTTCAATAAGTCTTTAAAATAATTATTTTAATTATTTTACAAAAATATTTTGAATTATGCATACATAGAAATCATATTTTCACACAATGTGATATTACTGAAATAGAGTAGCAGCTCACAATCACCTCTATAATATCACTTTTTACAAAGAGTGATATTATAGAAATAATATAGGTGTTGCAATTGAGGTGATATTAAAGAGGATCAATATGGTGATATTATAAAGGTAGCAATTCCATTGCTTTTCTTGGCTTTATATTTCTTTTGCATTTCTATGATTTTGTGCTTTAGTGAGCTATGAGCTTCTGATTTCAATTTCCTATTGCTACTACCAAATGATTTGAGAAATTTATTAGATTGAACTAATTTTGAATTTCACAACAATTAAATTATTCACGAAGCTTTTGAGATTTACAAGTTTTTCCTTTAAATTCTTCTATTTGGATTGCCATTGTTTGTAACAATTGAGTTAAATTTCTAATATGAAAAATTTCATTAAAATAGTGATATTCCATGTGCCATTTTCACAGTGTGTCATTTTCACAGTGTGCTGTTCCCACCGTTCAAACCAGGCAGTCTGAAATCTATTAGTGTCCTAGATTTGTGAACTCTATACCACTATTAGATGTATTAAATCTGAAAAAGATGTAGATTTCAGACCAATCAGTTTAAAAAATCTACATATTTTTTAGATTTCAGATATCTAATAATGGTATAGATTTCAAAAATCTAGGACGCTAGTAGAGTTCAGACCGCCCGGTTTGAACTGTGAGAATGCCAAAATCACAGAATAATCGCCATTTTAATGAAATTCCCCATTAATGCATTCTAATGTATGTGTATCTTTTACCGTATTCATCATTGCATGTATTTCATTCATCGTTCATCAAATTTTATTGTTTATTTCAGTATATGCTTATTTATAAAAATAATTATATGAAGATTTTAGTAATTTTTATCTGAAGATTTATTGAAATTCTTGGTTTGCATTCTATCTAATGCATAAAAGTTCTAATGAAATTCTAATGGTGAATGCGTAGCATAGCAAGTGCCAACCGCTAATATTATTCAAAAATTTAAATAGAATGGTGCTGCAAATAGATTACAACTAGGTCTAGTGACATTATATGCACTTGTTTGTGCATCCATAGAAGCTGAAATGAATCATTTAGGAAAGTTGCATCAAAGCAGGTAACGAAACATTGATAAAGGATATCTTTTATAGGTATGCTCCACGGATTGAGGTGTGCTAGAGTTTGTAGGAGTTGTGATTGGCCATGGAAATTGAGAATCATATACAACTCCAATGCATAGTTGCTCCAAACCGAAATCCCACGAAACACACATGTAAGTGAGTCACTGGCGATCCCACCGAAGTGAGTCAGTGACTCACTCACTTGCAGTAACTGAAGCTGAGCCAGGGCTGGTATGGCGGAGGCAAGTCAAACGGCCACAGATCCCTACATTAAATAGTGAAATTAGGTTGCCCCACACTAATTTCTCAACATTCTACCCTATAGAAATATGTACAATTTCTATAGAAGGATGCACTAATGTAGGAGCCATGTGTGTTGCATGGGTTGGTGCACTGGTTCATGGCTCGGGTTTAGAGAATTGCTTGTGCCTCCATCTGGAGAAGGGGTGAGTTATGAGGTAACTTTCTTGAGTAAGGCAATCTAATTGTTAAGGCAACCCGATTTCACTATTTAGTGTAGATTAGCTGCGCCAGGGTGAGCGAGTCCCAATATATCGAGACGAAAGAGGGAGTCTGTCGGATAACTGATGTCGATCGATCAATCGAGGGCGCTACACTAAATAGTGAAATTAGGTTGCCCCACACTAAATTCTCGACATTCCACACTATATAAATATATATAGTTTAGTATCCATCTAGACGAGTGGTGAGTTACGAGGTAACTTTCCTGAGTAAGGCAACCTAATTGTTCAGGCAACCTAATTTCACTATTTAGTGTAGCTAGCTCCACACACTCGGCTAGGCCACCGTCCAACCCAGGCTAGCCCAGGTCAGGCCCTAGTGGAGTTCTATATACAGTGATTTCAAAAACTGAGTCTATGTTGTGTTCATTTTCATTGCATGCACCATATGTTCAATTTGAGTGGACGAAACCCAAAAGATCAAACATGAACCTTGTAGTACACTTCATACACTACAATTCACACAAAACTTGAAGCAAAAAGCAAATTACGGTTTGGAAGTAAATGAATTCCAAAGCTAACCATTCCATAGACTCAATTTTTGAGGCAAGTTTCATAATCACTCCAAAAATTGTTTAGGCTTCTGTTTTGAATGTGGATGACTTCAATATTTTATAGCATGTTGTTGTACATCATTTAAGACCCACTCTCATTGGATTTTTAAAAATTTGAAATACATATGCATCAAACACACTATTTAAAGAAGAAAATGTAGATAATTTTATTTTGAATGGAATTTGAAATTTTTTGGGAACCAAAGACTTGGGATGTCAATTATAGTCATAGATGACCAATGGGTTGCAATTTGAGTTGTTGCATGCATTTTGAGTAGATTTGAACATATTTGTTGTGATATAAACACAAATCATTTTAATTTTAATTTAGCAACCAAAACAATTATTTTTATCACAATCTTTTCAATTTGAACACATTAGATTGTAAGGGTTGTATATAGTACATTTATTTGAAGTGCAAGTGATTTGATGAGGCAAAAAAACAATAATATGAAACCAAAATTTTGATTTATGATCATGTCAACTCCATGAACAACTAAAAATTGTGTTAGCACACTGAAATGCACTTCCAAAACCTTTAAGTTCAAATGAAGAGCTATCAAACTTATTACACAATCTGCCTTGCAATTGTTGAAATGCAATTTTTTTTACAAGTATAGATTGTAAATAATCATAAAACAATTCAAACTTTTCATTCAAACCTTTTCTAAATACAAATCAAGTGAAATTAGAAAAAATTGCTAGAAATCCAAAAATGAAGTAAAATTAGCAAGCATTACTCTTCCACTTATGGTACATATATGTCATTGAAGACTTCTCAAATATCAAATATTTACCTTTTTCAATGAAATATAATTTTTTTTCAATAGTGAACCTTCAAAACTACTTGTAAATTTTTCTTAAATGTTGAAAGAAATTTAACCACCCACAATAAAATAAACCTGAAATTTTTCATTGATCATATATAGTAATATTGTTGGTTAGGCAATCAAGGATTAAAAATGACTTTTTGTTTTTTTTATGCCATTTGCTTATTTTTGCCTTGGTGTCAATTTGTATAGATTGAAAGCATTGGGATTGAATTGGAGTTCTTTTGCAATGTTGTAGTTTCAAATTTGTTCCAACCTATGCCTTTAACAAAGGCAAGTCACCAATAAGTGGTAAATACGTTGGAAATGAGTCCTACACAAGTTACAAACTTCTTACAAATCAACTGCTAAAAAGTCAAAGGCAAGTGAAAATGAAGTCAAAGACTAGTGGTAATGAAGTCATACACGAATCACAAGCAAGTTACAAGCAAGTTGGCAATAAGTCAATAAGAAAAGTTGCAATGAAGTTCCAAATAAGTCACAAATGAGCGAGCAAATGAGTCATAAATTAGTCGCAAAAAAGTTGCCAACAAATAGCGCAACTCCTGATTTAATTGACTAGCCAACCTTACATGGCAAGTGAACTTTTGCAACTACAATTCTAGATGCAACTTATGCACAGCTACTATGAATCTCCAAATTAGCATTAGTCACAAATGTCCCATGCAACTCAAAAACCAGTTGTTTTTTTATAGTTGTAGAACCCCTCATTTTCTTCTAGTGTTGCAAAAAACCAACTTGTACATCTATTCATAAATTAATTATAAATAGCAATTCAAAGCATTATGCAAATAATAGAGTATCCTTCAAATATGAGGTTATACATTTGCCCATAATATCATTCTTTTACTAAACCTACACAAATCTTTGAAAAAAAACTTAAAAGTGCACACCCACCTCCAAAGATATAAATTGAGGTCCAAAACATGCATTTACAAATGCTAAACTATACCAAACCAAGCATAGAATTATAAATGTAAAGAAAAGTAACTACACATTGTTGAAACCTAAATTAGGGTAGTTTAGCCATCTAGATTACATCATGTCATGACTTTAGAAATATAATGACGTACGACGTAATCCAATTGAAACTCAAAGTCTGGCACGATGGAATATTCTAACTATTTATATAAAATATCAATTTTTTTTTTAAAAAAGAACAAAATAAATTAGACATGTTAAATAATAGTGATTATAAAATAATGAAAAAAATCATTAAAAAATAAAAAAATTCCTAAAACATTTAAAGACTAAAGTTTAGGTTATGGATTGTTATGATTCTAACAAGATCTTGACGGAATCATAACATCTCATGACATGTCATGATGTATATGGTGTGACATTGAGACCTACAAACTCAAAGTCAAGACAGACAATTCTAATTTAAACCACTAAAATGTTCAATAACTTCAAAATGAGATTATACTTGGATGTCGAATTGTTGAAATCCGATATGGTCCAACATTAGTCATCCAAAATTCATAATAACAACTTTATATTGTTTAACGTGGAAAGTCTTTTGACTACGTTTTCACCAAAAATGCTCTAAAACTACCAATTCTAATACAAGTACCAAATTTTAGAAAAAAAAATTTGGACACTTGTAATTATAGGATTTCAGATCATTTGGAATTGTACAACATATAGGAACAAAATAGTGAGTAGAAAAAAAGTAGAGAATGATTCAAAATACCAAATTGCTAACCATTTATTTACAAAATTGAAAAATACCAATCCCAATGGTTATAATGTTTTAATAAACAATCTACACCTTATTTAAATTTTTTTTTCCAAAATACTAAAAATTGACTAAAACAAAGGACTTCAAAATTTACTTTAGATTAGAGATTTCATAACTACCCACAACTAAAACTCTTTGTAGCCTTCATCTCATTAATCCAAATGGAATGATTAAGATCTTTCCATGTACATATATATATATAATTTCAATTTTTATTTTTTTAGAAGTGATTTTCCAAGAAGTATTTTTTGCTACCTAGACTATCTACCAAGCCTTGAAAAATAAATATTATACAATAACTTTTTAACCATGCATATAGTCAAAAGTCATAAAAATTGTTGGGCCTTAAAGCTACTCCTCGGGCACATGTGTGAAAATTTCAAAGAAAAAAATAAAAAATCCATTCAAAGTGAGCTGCCTAAAATTGCTATGTTGCCAAAAAAACGTATTTTGGTTCTTTAAGGGTTAAAAAGATCTTAAACAACATATAGACAATAAGAATGTTAGATTCAATTGTATGATTTACAAGTTAGGATATTTTAGAACTACTTAACTGTCTAAATGATTCATGAATTAAACAATTTGCAAATTTTAGACCTCTACCTTTGCATTCACTTGGTTTTTAAGACTTTCCAACAATCCATCTTTACAAGTTGTAAATGCATGCTACATAGCAATGACTATTCTATGACTATGTACAATTATTTATAATTGTTCAATGACTACTTAACAATAGAAAAAACCATAATGTTGATTTGAGTTTTTCAACTAGTTGAATGTTAGTTAGTTCTAGAAAGGAAATTAAGCCAACTATGAGGTTAATTGTACTAGAATTGAGTCATAATTATTAAAATTTACGTCATAGTTATGTGTCCATGTCAACCACTTCATTAATCAATGGAAGGAAGATCATCAATTGAGTCTTTGATCATCCTTTACCTTAAATCAGTGATATCAAAGAATGACCACTACAAGAAAACATGTCCGAAATGACAGAAATTAGTCCTAAATGACAGAAATCAGTCCCTCCTAATTGACTGAAAATTGACAGATTTTTGTCAATTAGGACAATTTTTTGTCATTTCAGACAGTTTTGTGTCCTAATTGACAGAAACTTGTCAAATTTCTGTCATTTAGGAGGGGCTGATTTCTGTCATTTAGGACACGTTTCTCTTGTAGTGGACAATCGTGCAACTATGAGCATGTACATACCATCATAGGTTAAAAGCATTGATTTCTCCATTCAAGTTACATTTTAATCATTTATGATGATTAGTAATAATTTAAGTGGTCACTATGAACAACTTTTCTATTAGAATTGGTGAATCAAACAAGAATGATCTCTTCTTAACCCCAAAGTGACATTCGATATCCAAGGATCAAAAACATCATTGCTTTTGAAATTCTATAGGTCTAGATATCTTCAAGTTATACAAATCTCAACCGTACAATCTTGTAATGTATATGTTTTAGATGATGTGTATAAAATTTGAAGTCATTTGGCCATATAGATTGCAAGATCATAATGTTTTAGTGTCAAAAATAAATGCTGAAATTTTCCCCTAAACACATTTGGAGGTGAAATTTGTTTTCTAAACCTACTCAAATGAAAAAACTTTATACTACAAAATGATTCAAAACTAGTATACAAACACATTAGGGAATTTTTTTTCATTCAATTGACTCATTATGTCTAAAAAACAGCTTTGAAATGTCAAATAGCAAGAAAAATTGCAAAAAACACATCTAAGGTTGAACCTCCTCCTCCTAGAATACTTCTCACTCACTCATTACTTCTTGGATTGACATGAGATTTTTGCCTCACAAACTTGACTAGTATGCGCAACTTTTCCAAAAAACATTATTGAAAATGGACTTTGTATGAAGAAGAAATAGGCCGCTGAAGTTCACTCACTACAAGGGGAATTGTGTCCAAATTGACAGAAAAATGACAGAATTTCGTCAATTAGGAGGGGCTGATTCCACTCAATTTGGACACTTCATTGACAAGATTCTGTCAATCACAGGACAGAATTTAGTTGCAAAATCAATACTTTATCACTCCATTGACAAACTTTTATCAGATGACTGAAATACTTTTAGATCAAATCATTTTAAATGAATAAAAAAATTAATTTTTTTAATCATCTCTCAAGAATATTTACCAAAAAAAAATAAAATCCCAGAGATAATTTATTTACTAAATTACTTCACTCCATGAACCATTTGTATTCAGTGTTGAGAATGGGGAAGAGAAGCTCCTTATATACATACATATATGGAGGTAGGAGGTCAATCAATCCATATGGGATATATGAATTGTTGAAGTTGTAATGAAGTTAGAAACCCAAAATTTTATATTAAAAGTACAATTTCAGACCTCATTTAAGCATAGTAGAGTGACATTTTTTAAGAAACTTTAAACTAAGACTAGTTAGAATATACATTGACGTTTCAATTACAAAACTCGTTTTAACATTTCAAATTTTCAATAAAAAGTTATGGACCGATTTCAAAGAGCATTTTGAAAAAATATAATAAGAACAATTTCAAACACCTCTTTGAAATTCCATAACTTTTGATTTAAAGCTCAAAATGTCAAAATTATTTTTGTATGAAAAACTTTAATTCATTGTTTAAATAACATTAGTTAAATATTTTATGAAAAAACACATTATACTATGCTTAAATGAGGTCTGAACTCCTATATTTAACACAGAATTTTGGGTTTCTGACTGAGAATATTAAGTTCGAAACCCAAAATTTTGTGTTAAATATAGGATTTTAGACCTCATTTAAGCATAGTATAATGTGTTTCTTCATAAAACATTTAACTAATGTTATTTAGACAATGAACTAAAATTTTTCATACAAAAATAATTTTGACATTTTGAGCTTTAAATCAAAAGTTATGGAATTTCAAAGAGGTGTTTGAAATTGTTCTTATTATATTTTTTCAAAATGCTCTTTGAAATTGGTCCATAACTTTTTATTGAAAACTTGAAATGTTAAAAGGAGTTTTGTAATTGAAACTTCAATGTATATTCTAATTAGTCTTAGTTTAAAGTTTCTTAAAAAATGTCACTCTACTATGCTTAAATGAGATCTGAAATTGTACTTTTAATACAAAATTTCGGGTTTCTAACTTCAGTATGAGCCCTCATAACTTCAACAATTCATATATCTCACATTGTTTGGTCGATTTCTTACCACTCCAAATATATAGAGGGAGCTCAGATGAATTGATATGTGAATTGAAGGTGTTGGTTGTGAGTCGTTAAAGGTTGCAAAGAGGTACATTTTCTCTTAGTGTCAGTAAAATATATTTTCATCATTTTGAATATAAAGTAAATTATATGTAAAATCTTGCTGTGTTTGTAGAAGACCTTCACCTTGTTTGTCAAAATTGATTGAAAAATTGGTTGTCATTTGGGACATTAGGCTGTCATTTTGGACACTTCTCTGTCAAAAATTCTGTAGATTAGGGCCCATTTCCCTTGTAGTGTCTCTACCCCCAAAATGTTAGGATGTTGAACTTCGAATTGCTCCCAAACATTTACAACAACTTCGATTGACATGAAAATTTTACCACAATAACTAGACTTCAAGGGGAACAAAATCCAACAAATTTGATTGAAAATGAATGTTTTACAAAAAAGATTTAAGCCTCCAAAGTTGCAACCCTAAATGCAGTTTAGTGAACTCAAATTGAAGTTGTGAACTTCAATTGGTCCCCAAAAACTTAGTACATCTTGAATTGATATGAAATATTTGCCACACAAACTAGAGGGGAGACCACAACTTTCCCAACAAGTTTTATTGAATTTGGACTTTGGATGCAAAAGTTACAACACTTTGAACTGAACTTCAAATTGTGTGAGGACACTTTTTGTCCTCTTTGTCATTTTGGGGTTAAGCAAAGAGCAATTAGAAGAACAAAAGACATTTGTTTGAAAAGAGATAGAAAAAGAGCGCACTACAGTTTAAAAGTGAAAACAAGCAAAGCTTGATTTGAAAGGTGTACATTGATATTAAATACTTCCTCATCTTTTACTTAAGTTTTCATCGTTGGTTTTCATACAAAGTACACATTTAAAATTTTGAAGAAGGAAATTTACTTAATAGACCAATATAAGGTAAGACAACCCATTGCAGTCACCTAAGAAACGACCCATTGTGGATTTTTTTCAGGATGTGGGATGTAGGCAACAATGCATGTCTTACATGATAGCAATGGAGTGAACACTGACCTCATTAGGAATTTCTGAGTTTTCAGTGTGAAGTCCATTTTAAAAATTGACTTTTTGGGCCTTCTGTGATAGAAAATATTTTGACTGCATTAGGTAATGAGACGAGCATTACAGATTCAGATTTTGTTGGTCTTAAGGTAGTCTACAGACTCTTTTGGGCTCAATGCTTCAGAAATTCCCAACAAATTCATACTTTGTCAATTTCAATTGCACTTGCTGTTTCTCACACTTGTACTAATGTGGGAAAAAAATTGAAAAATTTCAGCAACAAGATGATGTCAAACTCCTCATTCTGATCACAATGGACTGGTTTACCTTATATACTACCACAAGGGAAGCAAGGATTTGAAAAGATTTTCTTAAAACTCTCTTCTTTGATAATGCAAATTTCTGCCACCACTAAAAGCAAAGCTGGATTACATAGTGCGGGATTGCGTAACTTTGTAACATACTGTCAATTTTCTACCGACACTAGAAAGCAAACCTTAGACGTACGTGATTCCATACACCAGAAGAATTCCCTCCTGCATCCTCCGAAATGCTCTCACAACCATCGCCTCACTTCGGTGCACAGAAACGCGCGATGTCGGCCTCTACTCGTAGAGGACACAAAGCTCAATTTGAGGATTGGATTCATTCATACAAAATCCACCCGCACATGAAGAGAAACCAATCCGTCGCTCGGTACAGTTGCAGCAGCAGCAGCGCAGAGATTCCGCAGTCAGCAAGCAGGGTTTTCTATTCCAATTTGGTGGGGGGGGGAATGTGGAGACGATCTTTGTAGAACTGGGCATTTTGTTGCCACTTGCGAAGAGCCTCCGCCTGTTGCGTCGGGGACCGACATCGACCCTTCGCTAGCTCTGGTAAAGCTCGTTGCAGCGAAGAGCCCATTGTGGTCACACGACCCATTGTGGTCAACTAGGGTGTGCTTTTTTTTTTTACATATGTGAAATTTTGGCCTTAATAGAGTTAATCGCAATGTCATCCCCACTTTCACAAGATGAGTCGACCTGTATCTTGTTTTCAAGTAGTTTACCGCAAAGGAATACATGTTTTGACAAGATGGTATGTCAGGCTTGGTTGGGCTCGAAATAGTGAGAATCTTACTAGTATTCCTTGCCGCAAAAGACGTTAATTGGATGCTCTCGTGACGCCAAATAAAATTGAGTACCAAACTCAAATGGTACCCATTTTTTTGCTACTCCGAGGAGTTTCCTATTGTGTTTAATAAAAGCCACAAACAACTTCTGAACTTTTCAACACTGTTCATATGACATGCCGTCCATGTAGTAAAAAGTTACAAAAATTGTCAAGCCTTGAAGCTGCTCCTTGAAATAATGTGGTGTGAAAATTTTAGCAAGAAAGAATAAAAGTTTCGTTCGTAATGAGGTGCCCAAAATTGCTATGTTGCCAAAAAAAAAAAAAAGTTTAGTGCGTTAGGGGTTAAAATAGCGATATTCTTCTACCATTTTTCATTTTATTTTCTAGGATTGGTATAGATTTTAGACCACATGGTCTAAAGTCTAGGACCGATTTACATTTCAGACCACATGATCTAAACCTAAAGGTGCCGGAACATTGCCATTTGAACGAAATATCCATTTATTACACAAACTACAAAAGATTTAGTACCCATTCTAATGTGAACATGAATAAGGTAAACCAACCTATTGTGGTGAGAATTAGGAGTTCAACCACATGCTGTTGCTGAAATTTTTCAATTTTTTCCCCTACATACAAGCAAGTGTGAGAAATAGTGAGAGCAATTGAAATTGAATTTTTTCAACAAAGTATGAATTTGTTATGAATTTTTGGAGTGCTCAGCCCAAAAGAGTATATATCATCCCATCGCCAACAAAATCTGACCCCACAATGCTCATGTCATTCATCCAAAGCAGTTATGAATATTTTCTAATAAGGAAGGACTAAAAAGTCATTTTTGACATTGAATTCCCTTTGAAAAGTTGAAGCCTCCCAATGAGGTCACTCATCTATCCATGATTGTCATTTCTTACATGCATTAGAGTTAATCGCAAAGTACCTCAAACTGGGGACTCAGAACCTAGGTTTGTCAAAAACACGTTAAAAAATTATTGTACAATATGTCATTTTCATTGCTCGACAAGCAGCTCAAAAAATTCTTTAAAAATCATTTTTAAAATTTTTTTTAATTGATTCTTTAATTTTTATACAAGTAGGAAGCTTTTAATCATTCCATTTTTATTAATGAGATGAAAGTTATGAGGAGTTTTAATTTGCAAGTAGTTATAGTTTTCAAAGATTCTACACCTACCCACAAACTAAAACTCATCACTTTCATCTCATTAATCAAAATGGAGTGATTCAAAGCTTCTCACTTGTATTTAAATCTAAAGAACCAATTCCAATTTTATTTTTTTTAAAAGTAATTTTTAAAGAAGTTTTTTGAGGTACTCGACCTGCCCACTGAGCAATGAAAATGACATATTGCGCAATAACTTTTTAATCATGTAATTAAAAGTTATGAAAATTGTTGAGCCTTGAAGCTACTCCTTAGGTATATGTTGTGTGAAAATTTCAGCAAAAAAAATAAAAATTTCATTTATAGTGAGCTACCCAAAATTGTTATGTTGCCCAAAACATAGTTTTTATCTTTAAGGGTAAACGAAATATTAGTTAGTACCACTCCTCTTCACCACATCTCTAAGGGTGTTAAGGTATCCGCATCTAATAGAGACATTTTTTTTCAAATGAACATTTTTGAACACCACCAAGGAAAAATATCATATCACAATGTTAGCAAATGAAAGCAAAAATTATAAATGCAATTGGTTTGAGGATTTTTAGAGTTTGTGTAAATATACTATAGATTTTCAAAGGTGAGGTTAGTGGAACACATATTATTGACACTGAGCTACCCTTAACCCCTAATTGCCCAAGGCTTGTTTTGAGATCCTATGAATTTGCTCTAAATTAAACAAAGAGCCAATATTTTGATAAGTTGTATCAATTCTTTTTGAATTCTAACCATACAAATTCAAACTAGACATATATTAGAGATTACATAGGAAAACAAAACCCAACAATATCACTTATGAATTGAAAGATCATAATGTTTGATCATGAAGGTGTTAAAACTATGAAAATCTTTAAGCTCTTTTTTTGCATGTCAAATCTAAAAATTGGTCACCAAAAATATATGACATGCATAACTCCAATCAATTTATGGCTTTTCAAAATCTATTCTAAAATTTTCTTAAATAAATTTCTAATGTGATTTTTTCTCCAAGGTCTAGTGTATTTATCCAAGAGCCTTCAACACTACGGAAAGTCAAGACTGCAATGGATATCCTTGTACAAAATCTTGAATAGAATATTCATAATCATTTATTTTCACAATCAGATTTTTTTATGCTAAAACTAAACTTCAAAAAGAATTTTTCAAATATATAAACTACTAAAAATAGCAAATTGGTTACATTTTATTTAACTTCAAAGTATTGTGGACACCAAAATTTGATGCCTTGGACATTTGGGGGTTAATCAAACATCCTTGAAGTTCAAGATGCTTCAACTCTCATTGGTTGCTTAAAATAATCTTCAACTTCTATTAGATGTTTATTTTGAAAATTAGTGTTGAATTTAGCAATTGCTTTGTCATATTTAGAATTTGGATGAATGAGTGCATTATTTGGGTCAATTGTGAGAGGTTCTAAAGACTTCTATTTTAGCTGGTGGCAAGCTACTAGTGTTGCAAAAGGGTGAGGATACCTAATGCACATGAAGAAGCTTAAAATTGAGAATTTTAGAAATTTAAAACTTTCTAGACTTCACAATTATAATAATTTCAAAGCATACATATTATACATGGATGTTACTAATGGAGTTTTGAAGAACATTTGAATCATAGTATAGGAATAAGACTACCAATTCTATTCAATCATACAAAATACTACTACTGCTTTAGCAAATTCACTACATCCATAATCCTTGAATTCACAAATAAATAAAAAGTTGATGTAAAAATAAAATTAAAAATTAACCACAAATCAACCTTTGAATTCTAAATTTCCATTGTGGAACTAGTTTATAAATACATAGATGTCAATTTCTAACTAATAGGCAATCCACATCAAGACAACATACACTCTTATTCATTTTTGAATTGCCTAATTCCAATTCAATAGGCTTGAAGACAACAATGACAACAATAACTACACCTTGAAAAATAACTTGCAAGTATTGTTTTTGACTTTTTTCTTACCAATGGAAATTGTCCATGTGATTCAAAAAATAAATAAAATAAAAAAAATTGCAAATATTCGATGCAATTGTAAGGTTTTGGGGATTAATACAATTGCCTTGGTAGTGCCTTGGTCATTTATTTAGAAGACACCAACTACTATTTTTTGCTCAAAACTACTAATCTTGTACTTCGATGCTCATTGGAGTCATTGCTAGCACAATCAAAGATACCTACTATCTCCAATTATCATAACAAATAAACACTTATATACATATTAATTAGAATTCTTTTTCTACCTTTATATATTGCTCTAGTCATTTATGGGTACTACTACAATCATACAAACATATAATTGCAATCATTCATGCATCCTACAATAATTATTAATTAGTTCTATCTTTTGTAAGAAGAGTTTTTCATATATTCTCTCTCTTAATACAACTAACTTCATCCTTAGCTCTTACTTTCTTTGCTATTTTCTTTACTCAAGCAACCCCACAACTAGAAACCCAAATGTAAGATAAGAGGCCAATATGCCAAAAATAGGCCATAAGTCTTACCTTGCCTTCCCTCAATAATATCTAGCTTTGTTTCATTTTTATGCATTTCTATCACTAATAATAATCTTTAATTTTTACACACATTACAAGAAAAATGGGGTGTGAAGAAAGGTGTGAAATTAGAGCAGTAGTGATGTCACTTGCTAAATACTTTACCAACTAGAAATTTCCTTTCTTGATTTTTTGTGGTTTTTTTGCAATACTAACATCACTACTAGTTTACATTTGGGGGCACTCTTGATTTTCTTTTAATATTGTATAGGAAGAAATGACAAAAATCTCTTGAACTAGCTAGCTATTATATCAAAAGAAAAAAAATACAATACTAAATAACAAACAATAGAAAAAAGAGGCAAAAGATAGTACAATCTTATTCAATCTTATAGTGGCAATTAGCAAACAAGTGGTAGCAAAGACAACACTCAAGCTTAGAAAGAAATTTATTGGTGTTATTCTCAAACCACGTACAAAGGGGTATGAAATTGGACCTATTAGTTTTGTAATGGGTTTTACAGCCCCTACTTTTATGGGGGTTTTCTAAAAGTTTCAATTGATTGGGGGTAGGTTTTTTAAATAAATAATAAATTGAATTAATTAAATCCTTTTGTTCTTTGAATTATTATATTTTTATACCAAAATTAAATTATTTATAAATGCAAATAAAACCTTGGAATAAAACTAAGTGAAAAAATAGGGTTTAGAATTTAAGGTACCAAACATAGACACTTCCTATTAGATATAAGTTTTGTCAAAAACAAGAATAATTATAAACAAGCTTAAGTTTGTGGTTTAGAATTAAAGTATTAGAGTCCTTCAAAACTATAGAAAACCAATAGCATATAGAATTACAAATCTAAAGGAAAGTAATAAGACTAAACCCTAAATTAGCCAACTAGACAACTAGGGTTGTTGAGGTCACATTACTTCATGTTACAACTTCAGGATGTCATGACTTGTGACGTGATCCAAACCCAAAGTCCATCATGGTGAACTATTCCTATTATTTGGATGGAGTAAGATAAAATTTTCTAAAAGGAACAACATAAATTAGACTAACATGTTAAATAAGAGTGATACATTTGATAGATTTTTCATCCATAATTGTCATAAATTAATAAGAAAAAAATACTAAAATATATTTAAAGATTAGGATTTAAAGTTAGGATTGTTAGTACTTTGACAAAATTTTGATGAAATCATGATATGTTATGACACATCATGACATGACTTCAAGACTCCAAGTTAGGTCACAATAGACAATGTTGACCTAAGCCATTGAAATGATCAATAACTTCAAAGCTAGATCATACTTGGACGTCTGATTGTTGAAATTTAATACAACTCATACAAGTACATATATATCCCTATCATTAGTCATTCAAAATTATTATTGAAAACTTTATATTGTTAAAAAAATCTTACACAACATAATAAACAATGGAATTCAATTTTTATAAGATTTAATTGTATGATTTGTAAGGGGTATTTTGGAACCACTTATCTTTTTAATTGATCCATGATTTAGACAATTTGCAAAAGCTTTTGAAGGTAGAACCTAATGAACTTGAAATTTTTATTGGAGATAGACAACTTTATTGTTATCATATTCTTTATTTTCTTAGAAATTTGAAAAAAAAATTAATATTTTAATATTTATCACACTGTTTAGCGGTTTAGTGGTTTAGCGGTTTAGCGGTTTTTAGTACCCAAAATTAATGATCTAAAGCTAAAATTCATATGGTCCATTTCCAGAGTAGGAAGACATGTCTCTACCAATTGTACTAAGGAAAATCTAGAAATCCATTATTTCATGGTCTCCATGTTCATACAAATAGGATTCCTTTGCGTGTTCACTTATGAATATTGAAGATGGTTTTGACTTCATTTTTTGGTGAAATCTAATGACCATCAAGTCCTCACAAAGTTCCAATTTTTATTTTATTTTCTTCATGATTTTCTATTTATTATTGATTTATACCTCATTGTATCTTTTTTGGTGACAAAATATTTTTTTAATTCCAAAATAGTATTATTTTAGTACTTGCAAGTAGTCATAGAACTTGCAACAATACTTTTAGCCATCAATTTTTCAAATCAATGGCTGAGATTGTTCTATTTCATAGTATTCCTAGTACTCATAGTATTGAGCGTTGAAACTACAGTTCTAATAAAACACTACAAAAACAAGTTGATTTTTTTTGCAACCACCTTTTAAGAATTTTGGGAAGTCCATCTTTAGGAATTATGGATGCATGCCACATTATAATCATTACAATGACATGCCACATGGCCACCGGTTGTAGTTTATTTGCACTTGGTACACCCAATAAGAAAAGTTGGCGGTAGTTGCTTTCAACCATTCCATAGAGCCACCACCAATGGGGTTTTTTTCATTTTCAAGAAGGAGCCAATTGGTTCTTCATTACTCATGTAATATTTGGTGATACCTATATGAAAACTAGGTGATACCTAGGTAAAACCTAGTTATTGGTCTTTAAATGCAACAACTAATCTAGCTATTCCCCTCCAAAAAATTTAAAATTCCCATTACAAAAAATAGCCAAGATCATTTGGTCGTAGCCAAGTGGCAAAAAATCATGCATAAAAAAAACTCTGATATTGTAGAGCAGTTATGCCTAGTCACAATATATGACTATTACGTATTTGCACTAGAGTGTAGACTGTTGTATGGAAAGTTCACTATGTCCATGTCATAGTTCGACTCTATATTGGATGGAAATCTACAAATGAAACTATTCCACATCCAAAATTATGCAATGGAGTCATGCATGTGACTACAATACGACTTGGAAGTTTAGCTGCTAGCTCTCGTAATGCAATAAGGGAGATGAAGTCATTTTTTAGTCATTCCAATAGCCAATCATTGTTTTGGAGTCATGTTCTTGAACATTCTCTTATAGTATGACTATTCTATGACTATCTCCAACTATTCTATAATTTCTATAATTGTTCAATGACTACTCAATAGAAAAATTCACAATATTGATTGAATTTATCTCCTAGTTTCACGTTAGTCAACTTAGTGGTTGAAGTTATACTACTACTAAGCTAATTAATTGTACTAAATTGAAGGTATGATTATTAGATCTACGTCACTCATGTGTACACATCAACCACTTTATCAATCAATGGAATGAAAACTATAAATGGAGGCTCTAATCATCCTATACCTCAAATGCATGATTTCATAGATTGATTGACATGCAACTATGAGACATATATAGAAAAGTCAATTTTTCAATTTAATTGTTTTTTCACTAAAAATATAGTCTAATTGTTTCCATTAGGGTGAGGCAAATAGTGATGGTTGTTATGGTAAAGTCAAAGATTGAAGACAATTAGATTACAACCAATTTAAGTTGACAAAGATGGGAAGGAACATAGTGGCTTTTCAAATTGAACAAATGTCTCTTTGTCATTGAGAATATAGGCAAGTTGTAGTATTTAGTTTTCTTTTTAGAGCATAAGGTGAAACCACCCATTCCCAAACACAAACCGATATCCGCAACTTGTAGGATGTAGTTATTTCTCGAGTTTTTTCCAACCAAAGTTGGAACAAATTTCCAACCGATGCTTGGAATGTTTCTTTTGGCTTTTCAAGGTCAGGACTAGTAAAGTCATGAGACATGTCCCAAAGTAGTGAGCAAGAAAGTAGTTCTTGAATGATTTGAATTAGATGACTCTAGACATTAGACATGGATCTAGACCAACTTTTGCCTTTCAAAATTCATAGTAATTTCAGTTCAAGTAATAAAATTACCAAATTTTTGGCAATCCCCATCATTTCTATCTTTGCACCTTGAGAAATATTTGCTTTTCCTTACACTACTCTAGATCATGTCTACCATTGCTTATTTAATCAATTATGGGTAGCTTCACCTTAGTCAAATTTTCAATATGTATATTAGCATGTCTATGAATTCTTTTTTTTGTACGATAAATTTTGCTTTTCAATTTGCCATGTATGTTGCTATTGTGTGTTGTAAGATGTGTGTGCTTGCTGCAAATTCTAGACGAGTCCAAAAAAGCCACCAAAATCATTTGTTCATGCTGTGTGTATCTAAAATGGAAAATTTAGTTAAAATGGTAGTATTCCATGTGCCATTTTCAGCCTGCCTGGTTTGAACCATAAAAGTGCCATCTAGGGCAAACATAGATTTCAAAGATCTCAGACTTTTATAGATTTCAAAAAACTAGAATTGACATAGATTTTAGACCACACAATCTAAACTATAAATGTGACATCTACAAAAATTGTAGACTTCAAACATCTAAGAATGATATAGATTTCAAACATCAAAAACTTATGTACATTTCAGACCACCTAGTTTGAACCATATAAACTGCCAAAATAGCTAAATAGTGCCATTTTAATGAAATTGCCCATGTGTGTGCTGTTTGTGATTGTTGTGATTAGTGATTTAAATGTGATTAGCGAATTGTCGTGAGATTGAATATAAATATAACTTGAATTTTGAGTATTAATTGACTAGGAAGCTCGTCACGGTGGAAAGTAAAACCGGTTGTGAGAACTTACTGGAAATAATTAAATGAGTCTAGCTATTCGATGGGTATAGCTAGTATATATGTATGTAGGTGTTTGTTACTAGAGGATGGTCTAGGCAACAAATTGATATCAATTGTCACTAGTGTGCCTTGCATCATTGTCACCTCCAAAAGAAAAGTAAAAATTTCATTTTGTAATTTTCTAATCCATAAAAATTTCAAACTTTAATATCTTTTCAACCATGATACTAAATGTCATGAAACAAAATCTGTGCACCCCTCCTCATCAGGGCTTTTTGATGGTATTAAGCACGTGATTGGGGGATGCACAATTCAGGAGATTTCAATGTAACAAACAAGCAATCTATCTTAATGGAAGGATATTAATGAAATGAATTGCCTTAAGCTTGAATATATTGCATAATTATTGGTGAGTATAATAATGTGTAAGTAATAGCAAATTATACGTGAATTAACATGAATAGTAGATGAGTGAAAATGGTTCAAATTGTTAACTTTTGAATTGCACTCCTTGCTCCCCAAGAGTTTGCCATTTAATTATAGTCAATATGTTACAATTATTAACCCCTAAAGTCTCAAGACCTTTTTGCCTTCAAAACCCATTCAAAATTGCCAATTCTAATGCAAAGAGCAAAAAACTTTAAACCTTGTTTTTTTAATGTACATATTTAACCATAGGATCTTATATTACACTAGTATGAGAATGCATGAATAAAAATTTTAAAAGCTTTGACCACATGAAAACAAGTTTATTTAATACCTTCATTGGATAGATTTTTTGGCTTTGAATGTTCTTAATTTAAAATTTTTGCACTATTGATTTTGATTTTTTAATTTTTTATGTTGAAGAATTGAGTTGAAAATAGAGGGAAGGAAGAAATTGAACAAAAAAAAGAATTTAATTTTTACTCGTTAAAAAATTGTTAAGTAGAAGGGATAACTAAATCGTTAATAGCTCTAAGATGGAATTGAAATACAATAATCCCGATGGTGAGATTTTTTTAGCAAGAAAATTTAACCGTACCTGACAAATTTTTTTTTTTAAATTGTAAAAATTGAATTGAAAAATGGATTCTAGAAGTTATTTTTTCAAAAAGATTCTTAAATTGCTTGAAAAATAAGATTGTCCAAAACTTTCTCATCATTAGTCCAAATGGAATGAATCAAAGCTTCAAATATAGAAAAAAAATATAATCTTTGAGGAAAAAAATGAAAATTAAAAAAATTCAACTTTTTGTGACTATTTCTGGACTACCCTTCAAGTTGCTTTTTAGACTTATGGTGGCATAATTTTGGTTCCGGGCACCAATTGAAATGAAAATTATATTCCCAGAATGCTTATATGATTTTCTATCTTCAAAAAAAGTTTCAAAAAATTTTGTCAAAAATTTAGATCACACGAGCCTATCCCAAATCCCAAGAGTCTCCCATATAGAGAGTTTGGGACTTTAGGGGTTAAACTAAGAATGACTTGTGAATTGGCAAAACCTTGAATGGTTGTGGCATCAATTGTTTCTACAAGACAAGTGACTTTAGATACACAAACGATAGACAAATTGACCTTTTCTCTGTGATAAATCCCCCTATACCTTGTGGTCCTGGGTTTTATGAAGTAGAACAAATCTAAACTACAACACATTATCATTGTAGGTTAAAAACATTGATTTTTTCATTCAACTTAAATATTAATTATATATCATTTATGATGATTAGTCATAGTTTAAATAGTCATTTTGGACAACATTTCTACTAGTATTGGTGAATCAAACAAGAGAGATTTATCTTCTTAAACAAAAGTAACTAGGAGAAGAAAAGTAGTTTGTTTGAAAAGAGATATAGAAAGACTGTACTATGGTTCAAAAGTAAAAACAAGCAAGGTCGATTGAAAGGAGCACATTAATACTAAATTTATTATATCCTCAACTCTTCTAAAGTTTTCATACAATGTACACATTTGGAGAAGGAACTTCACTTATTAGACCAATATATATATCGTTACAAAGGAGCTAAGGACTGGAAAAGATTCTTTCATATTCTTTTCCTCATAAGAAGTTTGAGATTTGATTGAAGAGTTTTTTTGGTTGTTGCAAAGGAAGATAGAAATTTGTAGACAATAGACCCCAAGATGTTTGTAATTATGTACCTTTTATGGTATCATAGGCAACGAGCAACTAAACAACAATGGCATTGTTAGTGTAGCATTGGATCAATTTTTGAATTGGGTAGCTATACAAACAACCTTGAGATAGCTTTGTCAAAAAGCTTCCAAAGTCTCCTTCAGTCCAAAGCCAACAAACAAGAATGTATTTTGTGCATGGAGCTAGTATTTTGGTGAAGAACCTTGGCATGTAGCCATGTTTATATTATACATAAGTGGTTGGATGGTTTGTGATGTGTCAATTGAATCATTGCTATCATATTTGCAATTTTGACCCTTGAGCTCTCAACCATCTACTTAATCGATGATAAATGTTGTGAAAGTGTATTTCATCTTCTTCATATGCATTGAAAGAGCATCATTGAAGAAATTCACATAATATATTAATAGAAACGTGAAAGAATGTTATATAGTTGGAGCACTAAAGGGTTAAATGTACGTTATGTATAGTTTTTCCAAGCAACAATGATTGATATATTTAACCTAAAATTGAGAAGAATGAACTTGGTTGGTGGAACATTAAATAATTAACATTCCTATTAACAAGTATCTTATGTTCAAATTACTATCAATGAGTTTTTAATAATTTGTTAGGATTTTTGTGTAACCAAGATGCTTGTGTTATCCCATTAAGCCTCAGAGGGCTAGGTGTGTTGTTCACAAAGAATATCCAAAACTACCACTTTCTAGTATCTTGGACATAATTGAAATATAGAAATATTTTTTGAACTTTTAACTGCAAATATTTGTACTAGACATCTTTAGGAATGTCAGCCATTTGACTGTGTAGATTGCAAGATTATAACATTTGAAATTTAAAGAGAAGAAATTTTGAGTGTTACCAAATTAATAAGGTTAGACTCTTCTTTGAAGAAAAAGAATCGTTATCCAAATTTGGAAATTAATACCATTGGCTAAACCTCAAGATCTTGAAATGGACAACTATTGTGAGACTACTGCATGACATTTGTGTGACTCACTAACAACTTCTACACGCAATTAAATAATTACTGGCATGCCAATTTTTGAAGATACTAGAGGTGTCTATCATGACCCCAAAATCATATTGCATTGAGAGGATGTCTATTTTAACTCAAAGCTTTTCTTTTTAAAATTAAGTTAAAAAATAGAAAAAAAAATCTCATGAATTTATGCTAGAATTTGAATTAATGGTTCTAAAATTATTCAAAAACTTCCATTTCTAGTGCATTGAGTGAAAATTGGGAAAAGAATTATTTTTATTAATTTCTAATCATATGCTATGTTTTTGCAATATTGAAAGAATGTGTGGAAAAAATCTCAATTTATTTGATTCTATCAATTGCCATGTGTAAGCGTTGAAAGTTAATGAGAAAATTTCATAGCTTACTTGACTTCTTGCCTAATTATTTGGCACCTCTATTAGCATGCTACTCAATCTGCAACTAAAATTTTAAGACCCTAAACTTTTAATTTAATCTTTTGATTTTACAAAGTTAATCTTATTTTACATAGTTAATACAAGCACACATCTTGAGTGAGAATTTCACTAACAAATTCTTTTCAAGGATGGTTGCAAGAAAGACCAAACGTTTTTGGTAGCATTTTGCAAAAATTGTAATTTCTGCGCTTAGTATTAGGAGTACTACAAGTACTATGAAATAGAACAATCTCAGCTATTGATTTAAAAAAGCGATGGCTTCTAGTATTGTTGACTACTTGCAAGTACTAAAAAACTACTATTTGGAAAAAAGAAAAGCAAATCTTTCACAAAAAAAAGATACAACTAGGTGTAAATCAATAACAATTAGAAAATCATGAACAATTTTTTTATAAATTGATCATTTTTAAAGACTTGATAGTGATCACATTTCACCAAAAAATGGGAGTCAAAATCATCTTCAATGTCCAGAAGTGTGCATGCAAGGGAGCCGTATTTGTACAAATATGGAGGCCATAAAATAATATATTTTTAGATCTCCTTTAGTAGGCATGTATCCCCTACTATGGAAATAGACCATAGAAATTTCAGCTTTGGATCATTAATTTTTGGTACTCTACAATACTAAAACCTCCTAAACCTCAAAGTGACAAATTAGCAAACTTGACTTTTAAATATAAAATGTTTTCTTTTAATTTTTAAATAATAAGGGCTATAATTATAGTCAAGTTAAGCATTTCCAATAAAAATTTCAAATTCATAGGGTTCTACTATCAAAAGTTCTAGCAAAAAACAACTCCGTCATTCTAAATGTGATGCAAATTAGGATCAATCTTTTTTTGCAATCACCTTCAAAAACAACACAACTTTATTAGAACCTATTTTAGGGGCCTTCAAATTCATTCACAAGAGCTTATAGTCCTTTTGAAGCTAAGGTAGGACCACCCAATTTTATGTAGCTTTCCAAAAGTAAGCCTTACACAATCTAAAGAAAAAATAAATGCTTGTTCTACAATGACAAAAGTGTAGATAAAGGAATTAGGGCACAAATTTGGAAAATCAACCATTTCAAGTTTGACCTTATATACTATTATATATAATATATAATACTTAAATATCATTCTTGGATTTTATGCCACATCAATGATAAATTGTCTATTAATGATGAAAAAATGAAAGCTCCATAATACAAAATATTGATGGGCAATTCAATTGTTAAAATGGTGCCATTCCACTATTTTGGCAATGTTTAAGGTTTTCATTGGGTGGTCTAAAATGTACAAAGATCCTAGATGTCTACAATTCATACCATTCTTAGATGTCTACACCTATCCTAGATGTCATTTTTATAGTTCACATTGTATGATATGAAATCTATAACAATTCTAGGTTTCTCAAGTTTATATAAGTTGAAGATTTCTAAAATCTATACTTGTCTTAGATGACATTTTTATAGTTCAGATAAGGTGGTTTGAAAATGGCACACAGAATACTACCATTTTAACAAAATTTGTAAATTCTTTGTATTGGTTGTTCAACAAATTTGATTGATATATTGTTATCCTAATTTATTGAGATTTAATCACACCCTTTTTTATTGTTTCAAATCTCATGATTCTTATCTTCCCATTAGGTTCTTGATGTTCAACAATATGGAATTGCCTATCCTCATAGAAAGAACTCAAAGGAGGTAGGTGACAAGAGGATGTCTTGCAAAGAATGTAACTCCTACTAATTTGATAAAGAATGTTACATTTGAATAATGTAAAGTACAACCAAGTA
The DNA here is from genome assembly GCA_950106755.1 of Climacium dendroides. Classification (NCBI taxonomy): domain Eukaryota; kingdom Viridiplantae; phylum Streptophyta; class Bryopsida; order Hypnales; family Climaciaceae; genus Climacium; species Climacium dendroides. The sequence continues at coordinate 22,363,544 of OX467089.1, forward strand.
TAACATGAAGCATGAAGCTTGAAACTTGGATAATTAAAAGTGAAACAATATTAATTAGTTATATGTTCTATATCATTCAATCTTCTTTTTTTCAATCATAAGATGGATTAGCAAAAGCTCCAATATGTTTGGGGGGAGTTTTTGATTGAATGTACAATGAAGATTTGCAAGGTTTCAACTAATTTAATGGAATATATTTATAGGTAATTTTGTTACAATGGTGGCATTCCATGTGCCATTTTCAGACCACCCACTCTGAATTGTAAAAGTGACATCCATGATAGGTATAGTTTTTAGGAATCTTGGGCTGCTATAGATTTAAAAAATCTTTTACTACTATAGATTTCAGACCACACAATTTGAATTGTAAAAGTGACATGTAACACATATAATCATATATTGATTTCAAGCATCTAAAAATGGTATAAATTTAAGACATCTATGACGTTTGTACACTTCAAACCGCTTTAAATTGTAAAAACTGCCAAAGTAGAGGAATTTCGCCATTGTTACGAAATTCCCCATATTTCACTTCCTTCCAATACAACTTCAAAGGTTGGATGAACTCATTACGAGGCTTCAATCTCCACATCTTCTTAACTTTTAATGTTTTGAATTGAGTTTAATTAGTCTACATTGGTGAGACGTACTCCACCAATTAGAATACGATAAGGATGTCGCCATTCCATGTGCATAATTTCAGTGAATTGATGCATCCGATGAAGACTTTCGTCGAGAACTGGAGCTCTAGAAATGCGAAGCCCATCTCGAAAGACACACATCTGAAATCTCAGATCTCTACTCCGAGAATCTAAAACTCGGCAACGTCGGTACTGGAAATGAAAACCCGGCCATTTCCGCACTCGACAATCCGAATTATCACCACTTGAATTCACACTGAAACTTGCCAATAAAACAAATTCTGTAGATTAAGACGTACTGCTCGAACCATTACACAAATCCTGCGCAAGCGCAACAGCACCCTTACACGTCGCAGAATCAAGATTTGGCGGGCTCGTGATCAATGGCACTTGGCTTGAAAACCTCTCTCTGATGCTTTCCAAAACGTATGGTGACCCTGCCAGCCAGTCTCCAACCAAAACAAGAAACCTGACCCTACCCACTTCAGTATATGTCCTAGAAATGCAGCTCAAAAGTTCCTCAATTACGGGATCAAACAGCGATTGAAACTCAAGGTACGGAATTTCTATTTTCCCAAGTACTCCGCTGGCCCATACGATTCTTCTCCGCTCGAACCCTTCCAAAATTTTAGCCAATCCCTCCGGAATATGCATTTCGATGGGTTTTCCATGTCTCAGACGCGCCTCATCTCCAATGGGAACCTTAATAGAATCCCACAGATTGAACAGGGGTGGGTACCCATTTTGATGCTCAGTCAGAAACTCTTGTAAACGTGGTCCTATCTTGCGATGTAGTAGTCTCATGAACTCAGCATCCGGAGATGAATGGCGAGTAAACATGCTTGATGACACTTCTTTCACCCTGTGAATATGGTTGCAGACAGAAACAACCTCCTGTACAACGACGTCAAAAAAGGATTCACCGATGTCAACTACCAACAACTTGTCACCAACTTTCCGTTGCAACTGACTATGTTTGAGGCTCTCCAAGGATGCCGCCTCACGTTCCCCGACCATCTTGACTGGGTAGGGACTCCCGTCAGCCCCGTTGATCAAGCCCGCAGACTCCATGCAGGTTTTCATTTTCTCTTGCGCAGCATTGTCCCAAGAAGACGGAACAGGTACACACCACTGGATCATCTTCATTGTCAGAAGAAATCCATACCGAATCCGCAGCCGATCCAGAATATATGCGCCAAACTCGTGTAAATAGTCAGTAATTGGTCTGTCCACCGGCAGGCTATATGGCATTTTCAGATTATTTGTGGTTGATATTTGCGTGTCACGAACTTTAAGATGCGGGTTAAATCTTGTCACGTAAATCCCAAAACATTTCTCACTTGATCTTCCAGCTTTTCGCTCACCTTGTTCATAGCTAGAAAGAGCAGCATTACCCCAAGACTCCACCTGATACGATTGGCCTCCATCTCTCGAAGAGTAGTAGATCCCTGTCACGGTTTTGCAGCTTGGTACAAGATTTGACTTTCTAAGTCCCGGATAGTCACAAAACGCATGAATGTTCTCCGGATCATTAATATGAGAATGTGAAAACGAAGAATACGTGCTACCAAATTCAAGGCACACTACCACACTGTAAGGCTCGGTAACAGCTTCCTTCACATCTGTCACCTTCCCAGCGACCCGGTTACTTCCAGACCCCCGCAATGTGTTGGAGACCAGCCCGAAGTCCACGCCTGTACTCCTACCAGGACCTACTTCCTGCAAGGATGAGGTTTACCGAATGAAAATAATTGCAGCTTAAAAGTCATGATGAATGCCTCAATAAACACATACTTTGTTCGTCCCGTGTTTCAACCTCCACCGTACAACGGCCAACGAGATTGTGTCAGACACGTCAAGCTACAAAAGTCCAGCTAGAGCAGAACAAGTTCAAATACATACACTTCCATTTAATTACAAGATATTACCAAGATAGTCAGTTGACCCACGAAATATAACAATACATCTAAAGAATGTTCAGTGATCCAGGTTGTACACTACACAAAAACGGCCCAGTTCCACATCCAATCACTCAAGTCACAAGTATGGCATATATAGAAATACGCGAGCCAAGGCCATGTTGGAATGTCAAACAGAAATTTCAAGACTCAACAAGCAAACATAGCTTCCCAGGAGAGATCAGCATTTCACCTTGTATAGTGGCATCAGTTGATCTCCCACCTTCGATGGCCCAATACCTCGGGTCAAAACATCAAGCTTGCGAGCGATGTCCCGTGCGACCTTCTTCATAAACACTTCAGGATCGTATCCATACTTTTCTGGTATGTAAATTGGTCCGCGAGTATCCAACAATCGATCGACAGCTTCCTTCCAGACCGTAGGCTGGACTCGTCTGGGCCTACTCTTTCTCCGTTCACTCATCTTCTCATTCACTTCCCATTTCTGCCACACCTTCAGCCACTCCGATTGTGTGCTCGAATCCTTCGCATCCTCAGGCCGGAGAGCAAGGAATACAGGAAGGAGGCACGGCAGCGAAGGAAATCCATTCCCGGCTTTCGCTGCTGTGTAACTCGCAGCCAACTCCATCATGGGCGGCCTGCTTCTGGTGAAATACTCCTCCGAGACCACCGCAACGGCCAACTTACATGTCCCGGCATACTCCAAAATGGATGTGCTGATCTGCTCACCGTGTTCTATGGCATCTCGGTCAAAGAAAACGCTGTAATTACCGCATACTTTGGCCAATTCGGCGTTCAGATGCTCCACGAAGACTTTCTGAGCGCCACTGTGGCTCAAGAAAATATCGTAAGATCTGGACATCATTTCGTGAATAGATCAGTCCTGCATTGAATGAACCCAAACCGAGGCCATACAACTCTTTCAGTAACAAATGGTGATATTTGGTCGTGGATGCAGCCTTTGATCTGCACAAGCAAGCCACAAAGAATATTAACCAGAAAATAGAATCAGAATAGACAATCAATACACGAGAATATAATCAATACACATCTTCACCCTGGGATCCACTTGAAGGTTGTACCGGTCTTTTCTTCTTGGACTACTTAAACATGGAGAGCATGAATCGTAGAAGGAACTCTCAGCTTGATTGTCATTCGGTTCATCTCCAACATAGTGGTGGTCCTAGAATTTCGTTAGCAGTTGCAGAACAAAAACAATAACGATCGTAATGGCGTTCCTTCACAATAACGATCCTTCATTATAACGGGCGTGAAGACATCCTCATCGTCGAAGTTCATAGCATTAGCAAGCAGTGGGGTCATCAGCGGCGGAGCTGACGCCCCAGCCGAGCAACATTTACCAAACTCAACGCTCCATACTAACCACTCCTCGAAACCTTGCGAGAGAGGTGAAATTCAAGGCTCACACAAGAACAGAACAGGAAACGTAGATAAAACATAGCATTATTAAGCCAGAGTGTTCTCACCTTTCTGACATGTGTAGAACATTATGTACCATGTCAGATGTTATTCTTAAGCAGGTGGTGATTCACGGTGAAGAATGACCTGGTTCGTGCCATGTGTGCTCCAGCATCTTTCCCCATTTGAAGCACCCCAAGACTATTTGCTTACTAAACTTATGGACTCAAGATTTTATTAGGAACCACTTGAGTAGATAAGCAGTGAATTCGAGCCCACGGACTTGAGCTTAAGAAGTCATATTTGTTACAATGGCATGTTTCAGTGGGTCACACTTGTAACGATCAAGTGCATAAAGCTCTGACAAGTACGACAAGTCTAGGACTGAGGTTTCTGGACAGTATCAATCAATTCCAAATTCTGACATTCTGATGAACATGGCAATTTAAATCCCAAATGATTCAACGAAATATTCCCGATTCTCATTATCAAATTCAATAGGAACCCTGTGGGCGCGGGCCAGCGTTGTTTCGTCCTAATAATTATACGTGCGGGTCAATCTCACAAAGTACAGATGTGACCACTGTTAAGTCCTGGCAACACCAGGTACCAGGACTGGTACAATAGACCTCGGTTGAATACATAAATTATAGAAATGACTGCATACGAACACAATTTTCGGTAACTGATCGGTCCCACGTTTTTTCATGTCAATACCAAGTCAAGGAGAAGATCCTTGCAACTTGTAAGTGCAACGGGGGGTCGTAGGGGCCAGAACAGACTAGCAGACGGCACTGCAAGCATCCGGAGGGGTAGGGACCCGGAAGTATAGATAGAAAGGAATTAAACTCACATTCTTCCTCAATATGGTAGCGGTTATGGGGAATTTCGTTAAAATGGCGGCATTCCATTTGCCATTTTCATACCGGAATTGTAAAAATGACATTTAGGACAGGTATAGTTTTCAGTAATCTTCGATTTTTATAGATTTGATAAATCTTATAGTACTATAGATTTCAGACTGCACGATCTGAATTGTAAAAATGATATCTATCGTTTTATAGATTTCAAACATCTAATGATGATGTAGATTTCAGACATCTAGAATGATTGTACACTTCAGACTGCCCGCTCTGAACTCTAAAACTGCCGAAGTAGCGGAATTTCGCCATTTTAACGAAATTGCCCATGGTTGCCGAAAACGTGAATAAATACCAGTCCTGATTTTAAAGAAAGTAATACCTATGCATCAGAATCTTGACAGTTGGAAAATTGCCAATTTAATGCATATGAATTTTCGAAGTTGATGCAAACCTGGACCCATAATCACGGCGTTCTCGTCCTCATGGCATTAGCAAGTGGTCACCAGCATAGAAGCTCCTCACGCACCATTCGAGCACTATCGAATTCCCTCAACGCTGAATCCTTGCCCTTCCTCCGAAACCTGCAAGAATAGAATCAAGATGGGTTTCGAGAATCAGAAACCAAAGACTCGAATCTCCATTCTCTCCCTAATCCCTATCCATTCAAACATAAATCCTACGGGCACTAAATTTTGCTCTCCTTCCACCCACGTCGTGCAAATCCTACGTCGACAGTTGCGTCTAACATCGCAATTAAGGACGCAACGAGCTCCACGTAAATGCAAATTTCTACCGACACTAAAAGCAAAGCTCTTCCCATAAGACGCGACCGGCACTATGTAAATTGATGTCAATTTCTACCGACACTAAAATTAGAGCAAAGCTCATCCCAAAAACCTCAGACCTACGTGATTCCACTCACCAAAAGAATTCCCTCTTGCATCCTCCAAAATGCTCTCACAACCATCGCCTCGTGAACGCATGTTCTGCAAACAGAAAAACGCGATGTCGGCCTCTGCTAGCGAAGGACACAAAGCTCGGTTTGATGATCGGATTCATTCTTTCAAAATCCAACCCGCACATGAAGAGAAGCCTCGGTACAATTGCAACGGAACAAGAAGATGAAGCAGCAGCAGCAGCGCAGAGATTCGCAGTTGGTCAGCAGGGTTTTCTATTTCAATTATTTTGGGGCAGTGTGGAAACGATCTTTATATAACTGGGTATTTTGTTGACCAAAGTCGACCCTTAGTTAGCTCTTGGGTCAATGCAAAGTTTCACCGCCACATACACTGGTTTGCCCTAATAGTGTGACTTTGGTAAATTAGTGTTACACACTCTATTAAGAAAAATCAATACAGCACAAAACTTTCTGCTTGTACTTGTCAGACGAGTACAAAATTATCATTATCCAAATATCGTGACATTGAGACTCTTGCCTAGGATGAAAACATTAATTTTGAGGATGTACAAGGTTGAAACATTCGAACTTTGTATCAATTTATAGTGCACCCATCACTAGAAAATTCATGAATTATTCTAATGTTGTCCAAAAAATGCATCGTGAATTATGTTGGAATACCTTTTCATTCACCAATTGAAATTGATAGAAACAAACTTTAGTAACTATGCATAATTGCAATTAGTGGCAATCAAATGTGCACATATATCATACAGATTGATTACATTCATTGGTTTTGCGGTGTGATGTTGATGTTCCTAATGCTTAACCCTTTAAGTGCCCAAGCCTTTCCACATGTATTTTTCCTAATTCCTATGAAAAAGAACATGGACTAATAATTCTCTTCAATGAAGCAAATTGTTTGTTTTTTTTCAAAATCTAACCATATAGATTTTTAAAGCGCTTGCTTATTAGTGTGTATACCAATTTTAAATAAGTATGAAACTGCATAGGAATTGTGAGATTATAATAAGAGAAATGTTTGTATCCTTTTTTTAATATATTGTCTCTTCTCACAATGTTTGAGAAATTTGCATATAATAAATTTTTGGGATTGGAGGTGACATGAACAGTTAAAAATTGTAATAGCTCACTGAAATGCACTTTCAAAACTCTTAAGTTCAAATGAAGAGCTATTAAATTCATTACACAATCTACCTTGCAATTGTTGAAATTCTAATTTTTTTAAGTATAAATTGCAAATAATCACAAAAACACTTTACACTTTCTATAGGAAAATTTTATAAGTACAAATCAAATGAAATAGGGAAACTTTGCTCAAAGTTCAGAAATGGAGTAAATTAGTAAGCATTACTCTTCCACTTATGGTACATATATGCCATTAAAGACCTCTCAAAAATCAAATATTTACCTTTTTCAATGAAATATAAATTTTTCAAACAACAAACCTTCAAAATTGCTCATAAATTTTTTTTTAAACAATGAAAGAAATTTAACTGCCCTACCCACACCAAAACAAGCCTGAAATTTCTCATTGACCATATATAGTAATATGATCAATTAGGGAGTCACGGGTTAACAATGGCTTCTCCTTTTCTTTGATGCCATTTGCTTATTTTTGCCTTACAATAGCATCAATTTGTGTAGATTGAAAGCATGGGAATGGAGGAGTTCCTTTTGTTGTTTCAAATTTGTTCCAACCTACGTAATATTTTCCAAAAACAATGAGGTTGTTTGGTGGATATACCTTTAATTTGTAGAGGGTAACAAACTGGGGTTGAAGAGAATTGCAAACCATTCCAACCACCTTTCTCTTGTAATCTACTTATTTCTGTGTAATAACATGTCAATCATCTAAACAACAATATCACCTTCAATTCCCACCCGTGACAACTTGAACTTCTCGCTGGTCTGATGTATGTAAACTTTGGATTGACAGGCACATGCAATGCAAAGGAACATGGTTCACTGCCACACCAACAAAATTTCTACTTCAATTCATGCCCACCCTCTTGAAAACTTGTAGAAAGCAAGCACTGAGCATTATGAGTCTTAGTTTGCCTCTCCTTTACCAACCAAAACATGCCAACAAGACGGCAAAACTCTCCTGCATTGACATCACGTCTTTAATTGTTAGAAGGTAACAACTTGGGATTGAGGAGGCTTGCAAAACCTTCTTCAATCTTTTGTCTAAAATACAGAGCACTATGATTATTTTCTGTATAATAACAACATGTCAATTCTAAATAACAATATCACTCTCCTGCGATAACTGATTTGTGTAATTGACAGGCACATGCAGAGGCACACGATTACCTTGATGCAGCTAGCCTATTTCAATCCGAGCAAGAGTCACCTTCATTCCCTCCGACTCGGTCTCAGGTACAATGGACGGTCGCTGTACCGTTGCCATGAATTGCATTAGAAAGCGTACCTGACGTTTTCGATGCCTTTCATGGATCAGGTATTTTGGGGGTCTATTTGGAAAGAGGTTCATGCAATGAAGCGAACCCTAATTCACTGGACTTCACAATGGCCATATTGGGCCGGACCTGCACAAGTTTATAATTAGTGAGTGCCCCTGTGTGAGTGAGCTCCATCGTCCGCTCCTATTTGTTATCGACTGCTGAAGTGTGATGCAGAAATGGCGAGTCCTACATGCTGTGTAAAGTTTGCGTGCTACGGTAGGCATGTTGACCGGAGCTTGCGTTGTATGATCCTGGGCCGATTGGGTAATCTGATCACGTGCGGTCGAAGAGGCTGCCGAGAAGAAGGGATGCATGGTTTGGCGTGTCTAGAAAGGAGTTGGGAAGTGCAACACAAGTTTAATTAATTGTGGGCCAGCGTCCTTCAATCTCCATCCGCCGACTTAGTCTATTTCGATTTCATCTACTAATCTGCAGTTATTGCACTGGTCAACGGGGCGGAAGCTCGTTGCGGTGAAAACCAAATTGTATTGTTCATCATTTGTAAATAAATCAAATTAAATCTTTAAAAAAAGTTTTAAAAGAGTATTGTTCATGTTGACACTCGAATTGGTACGGAATCTTCCGTGCAGTATCATTGACGTTCACCTCCCCATTCCATTTAGGCTTTGCACTGATAATAGCTACATGTTCAAAGAAATTCACTTGAAAAGAGAGCTTTTATCATATAGTGACAGCCTCGCACAGCGGAGCAGAGCTCCTTGTGTACATATACTGAAGGCACCCATAACTGATCAAATAAGGAATTTGGGACATGATGAGGAGCAGTGGAAGGTGAAGTAAATATTGCACGAGGTGCAGCGACATGAATGAATGATGGGGATTGCAAAAAGTTTGGTAATTTTTGACTGAAAGTGAAATTACTATGATTTTTGAAAGGCCAAAGTACTTGTCAACCCATGGCCAATGCTTAGAGTCGTCCAAAATTGCTCACTAACAGACTATTTACAGCAGCACAAAAAATAAGGCAAAATAAGGCATGCTGTAATTCTTGTGACAGCTAATCAAACAAGGAAGCTTCTTGTAACCTTTAAAATATTAAAAAAGCAGAAATGAGCCCCAGCCTCTCTAAATTTCACACACCCTATTGATTGCTCATGGTCTGGTTAGGAATGGGTAGCTCTACCATAAGTGAAATAAGCTTTACAAAATTGCAAATGTGAGCAGAATTTCCATTCAACACTGAAATCACTTGCTGAACCCTTTAGGATTCCCCACATGGATCGTTTTAGATTAATTTCGCAGTCATTCAAAACCTTCCAAAACAGTGTACGCGTTGCATATCTGATCAGAACCTATGCGTAATCTTGATCAGAACTTGGAGGAACAATAAAAACAGTACAGTATGTGCATTATACCAAATAAAAATATTACAGACGTTGTGAATATATATATACAGTAAAATTTGGAAGGCCACTGTCAAAACAGCAGGACATCCCCAGGATAATTCTTGGCGTTCTTGGCGGAACCTGCAAATTCTATATGACTAAGAAATTCAGAACATCTTTGACCACCCAACTCGGAGTGATTAATAGGTCAAACAAAATTTGCAGCCTAATTAGATGATCTAATCTGCCAACCAGGATATAATAAAGAAGAATCTGTAAAGCTACTGCTGAGTTCCCGGGCCAAATCCAGGCCATTAAATCAAATAATGACGAATAATTCTTGGTTCTAGTGTCATTGTTTTCAGTTGAATCAGCGAATTTGATCAAATCTAGTAGTGAAAGGATAACTGCTTCGATTGATTTTGGAAGGAGAAATATCCAGTCGTATAGATATATATATCTACATGAAAAGAGTGCAGGCTGTGCACTTATATGCCGGAACTGCCGCCTCCAGACAAATTTGACAGTATTACATATGCAAAAAGCACGGACGAGGAAAAGAGAGAAATCCATGTTCCACTGGGAACCATCTCCATGGCTGCTGTGACTGGAGATGTCTTTCGGCCTTCTGCCCAAAGACGCAACCGTTCTGCCTCTGCTGCATACACTGCTCTTCCCTGTTCACAAGCACTGGGGATTAAATACATGCTCGAACAACAGCTCTTCGCCTACATAATTTCTCAACATAAGCGGCGGGATGTAAAATTATTCCAGATTCACGTCTCAAAAGACTAATGACCACTTCAGTCTTCCTGGGATAAGGCTAATTTACAAAGGGATGCGGTACGTACCTCTTGATCAAACCAACGACCACGCCTGAACCAAGCATTCAGAATGGCCAAAACGATACGAGGAGGGGTGAGATAATTGATAGCCTTGCCAGTGCCTTTCACAGTCCTTAGGCCGGGCACCAACGCTTGAGCAACGGTCTCCGGTTGCTCGCAAATTATATTGAATACTTGCTTGTTTTGGAGAGTAGCACCACTGCAAAACGATTAATGCCATTTGAGAAACCAATAACCCATCTAACAAATACCTCAGCTCATAAACCACGAGGCCAGTGCTTGTGAATGAAGCCGACTGTATCAGCAGCGATAACGTAAAGAATTATTCTTTATGTTGATAAGGATAATTCTTTACGTTGTCGCTGCTGATACAGTCGGCTATCGAAGTTGCAAAAGTTATTATACCTGAGGAGCAGATCAGTAAGAACCATGCCTGGGGAGGCGGTATGAATTCCCACTCTGGAACGCTTACATTCTTGCAACAGGGAAGCGGATAATTGCCGTAGCCCACATTTTGTTGCTCCGTAACTGTTATAAGAGAAAGTCAGATATTATAGAGAAAACAAGATCAGAAAAAATGAAAAGTAGAATGATAAATCTGAATCCCACAATTGTATTTAACATTTACGCGTTTAGATCCTAATCACTGCATCGAGTGAGTGTCAGAAACTTGCACTGCAGTCAAGGGGGTACTTGTGCCTCCAGAACCAGCCCCATCCATGTTAAAGATGTGCCCTCCTCTGGACTGTTTTTTCATTACTCGGATAGCTTCACGTGTGCATATCAAAGAGCCCGTCAAGTTTGTAGACACAATCTGTAAACAAAGATCTGATCAGTTTCTTAAATAAGCAGATCTCGTCGGAAATCCTTTCCTCACCTCAAAACCTCTAAAATATCCTGCAACAAATGTCTTTGAAGAAGATACGCGGAAATTGCAGGCCAAAAAATAAGAAATCCACATTAAAAGAAGCGATCAGTACCTGAGTAATTTCTTCATCCGAAAACTCAACCAGAGGCCTGAAACCCTTATTCATTCCAGCATTATTAATCTACATTAGCCCAACCCCACAACACGGACATTATGAGATCACGAGCAATATACGTTCAGCTCATCGACTGTAATGCAGCCACCTGTAAGTTAACATACTCGCAATGCCAAGCGGCCACAAGTAGATGTCACAACTGAACAATTTTCACGTGAAACTAATGAACAGAAGGCATGTAAGCGTTGACAGAAAACCGCTTAAAATTGAGTCCGCACCCAAATATTAATGCTCCCAAACTCTCGCACAGCTGCTTCAGAAAGGGCACGCACATCCTCGCTCTTCGAAACATCACAAGGGATTCCCACGACCTTAGGGAAACTCTTCAAACTGGTTGTTCCAATCGCATCCTCTGACTCAAGAAAATCGCGATGCATCTCTTCAACCTCTCGCTGAAGCTCCAACACTGTACTATTCACAGAATCGAGACTGTTCTCCACCAAAAGCAAAATAGAAAAAAACACTCCGTCAATGTATACCAATTACCTATCTAGGACTGCTACCGATAGGGCTACCAACTAATGTCTCACAAGCAGTGTCAAAAAGATCTAAATGAATGCTTCACTTTTCCACATTGAAAATAGGTGAGAGAAGACTATCACCTTCGAGATGTAATGAAAACATTGTCACCAGCTCGCAGAAATTCACGAGCAAGAGCTTTGCCAAGACCACGGGTGCTGCACAGGGAGCGAGGAAGAAACGTAAATTGATTATCAACATCATCTTTCAATCATACAATTTCAAAATCAATCGGGAATTCTGAAAACACACACGTCATGAACATAAAATCATTACTCCAAGTCATAAAGCAATTAACTAATCGCACTGAGCGTTTGGCAACCACTTTGTAGACTCCTTGACGACACATTCTGAAATACCCATGCACATTCAGCCAGTAGTACCTAATGCTATTTATCAGGTGATTGCAGCAGAAGTCACCTATCATACATATCTTCAACACAAACCTTAAAATATCATTTCCACTCCTCTCTAAAACAAGAAACTGGCGCGTACCTCCCTGTGATAACTACATTCCGCCGACCTCGTCTCGCGTGACCTTCCAAAACTTGTCCTGCTCCGATCATTGAGCCTATTACTATTCCGGCAAGCCAACTAAACCAAAGAAGTTCCTGATGAGCCTCAGATCCTGCAGGTGAAGGCAGGTTTAGGAAACATGAAACACGATTAATATTAATTCCTCACTTTAGGGGTTCACATTCCTATCGCAGCATGGGCCAAAGAAAGAGTTTTCAACTATCCAAATGTGGACGACGGTAGCAACAATCAATATAGACCCTGACTGGAAGTATACCAATAAAAATCCTAACCGCACCAATGTCCACGTTGCAATTGAAGTTTGCAAAACAAGAAAAAACTGAAATCTCAAGAGCAAACTGACTACACTTTTACAGAAACAAGAGACCTTCAGCAAGCAAGAGATCTCCAGAATAAATCGTGGGGGGAAAAGCTCGACATACCGGACAGCTGAAAACCTGTGGCTAGGATGGCTCCAGTTGCACCCATGATGAACGTGAACTTCCCGAGCTGACTTGCAAACTGATAGCACGCAGATATCACGATGAATCTTCTAACGCAAAATGGTCCAACCTCTTAGATGACAGAAATCATAAAGCAGAGGAACCACATAGCAGGCCTAGCAATCAATGAGAGTTTCTCGAGGTAGGTCGGTGCTTCTATTCCTTTCGTAGCAAATACAGTTTCATGAAGATACCACGTACCGCGAAGAAATCGTCCTCAGCTCTTCGAAGGCCATTGAAAACTTTATCCCTCAACTTCCCAGTAACCGAAGGAGTAGAACCGTTCAAGAATCCAAGTGGATCCCACCGAAGCTTTGTTTTCTTGGCAGACCTCAACTCAAGCACAGCATCCTCTTTATCTTGGAGACCATTAAAAGCCCGCACGATTTTCCTGACAATTTTTACTAACTTTGGTTGCTGCCTGGTGCTTTGATGCACCACATCCACTTCCACTTCCACACCATCGAAAGAGGAATTCAAATTATCGCTTAACCGGGAGGGCTCCCTGACTTCAATCTCCTCCACAGTCAAGAAATTATCGGCACCATTATCATCAGGTAAAACTTCAACCTCACTTCCCGAACTCCTTTGCAGTTTCTCAAAATCTGCTCCTGATCCGACATCCTCCCCTTCATCCAAATTCCCTTCGCCACCAGACCGCACCACGACCGAACACCTCTTAAACTCCCTAATTCCCCCACGTCCGAACACAGCCGGACTCCTCTGAACCACAAACCTCGGCGAAAGGAAAGCAGACCGAAAGCACAAGGAACCTCCTCCTCTCACCTCACGCATCAAACAAACCTGCACTCTACTCCCTCGCAACGCCAGCCCCGGCGCCCGCATCCGCAACGAAGCTTGTCCTCCACTCCTGCCGCAATTCACAAAATTCGATTCGGGCCGCACAAGCATGGCCGACGTCGCCCCAGCCATGCTGTACATCACCACAACCGAAAAATCCAAAAACGGCTACACAAAGTACTCCACGCTCACGACGCACCTCCAAGCTCACGAAATTGGATCGGAATCGAGAAAAAAATCTACGTCAAAAAAAATCAAATCGAAGTAAATTAAGAAATCGAATTGAAGCTCCGAGTAGCAAATAGCGAGGGACACGTGAGAGTAATATTTCGTGAGGATTCAGAACGGAACAGAGCAGGACCGCACAAGCAAGGCAGACGTCTCGCAGCCATGCTGTGCATCGCCACAACTAAAACAATCCAAAAAAATACACAATATTCGTCACGCTCCTAACCTCGAAGTAACGCAAAGTTCGCCTCAGAACAAAGTCTACGCCAAGTAAATTAAAATTGAAGCAAAACAAATCCAATCCAAGCTCTAAGAGGCCTGTAACAGCCGCAGTAATGGCGACGACAGACTGAGAGTAAAATTTGTTGCGTATTCGGAAAAGAACAAGGCAACAAAGACTCCACGATCTTAACCTCAACGCACCTGCAAGCTCGCGAAATCGAAACGAAACCGGCACGAAATCAGGACGAAATTTGTTCCACTTAAATTCGAACTGGAGCAACGCAATAAAGAAGTGAGAACTAAAGGGTCAGTGAGGCGTGAGAATTAAATTTGTCGACGGACTCGGACCAGTCGAGGAGAAGATGGCGGACTTCTTCGACCGCGCGAGTTCCGACGACCATGGGAAAAATTGGTTGCGGCAAGCTAGCGATGACGGACATGAAGCTGGCGGGCGAGAGACGCAAAGGATTGAGCTCGTGGCAGCAGCACGCGTTCACGTCACGTCCCTCAGACCGACTCCTGACCATCTCCCTTTTAAGATACGCCACTTTCCAAATATCATCGACGCCACTTCTCCACCCTTGAAACGATCCGACGGATCCTGTTGCACATGCAGGCAGCAGCTAGGTCGGCGCGCGCGGCCACTCACAATTGGACGGCTGAGGAAGGACCCTCGGAGCCTTTGGATTGGTCGTCACGAAACCCTCGGGCTTCACAAAACACTTTTGTATGCAAATTGCCTGAGAATATCAAACGCTCCCTGACGGAATGCTCCCTCCCATTGTAAAATTGTTCCGATCGCTAGGGTATTGATCGAAGATGAAAACAAGCGAGATCGGAATAAAGTGCTTTCTAGATATTTCATGAATGGCAGGGATGTACGACGGGCACGTGAACTTCCGTCGGAAGACAGAAAGACACTGTCCTGAATGGAGAGGAGTGGTGAATCTCAAAAATGACAAAGCCAAATAATACAAAGTTACGGTTTTGCAGTGCTCATGAACATCAAATGCTTCTAACCAGGAGTCCTCGTCTTTTCGACAGCTGGTGTTTTGCACGAAGATGACACCAACGAGATCGGCATGCATAGCTTTCCAAATAATCAATAAATGGCAGGGATGGCACGAAAAGTACAGTCGACAAGTGGGATACTAAGTGGTGAAAGAGAAAGTTGTGACGTTCCAAACGGCAAAGGCGATACTTGACAAAGTACTTCAAAGCTTTAAAAATGAAAAGCAAGAAGAACTAAAGCCGCAGAGCCTGCTGGTCAAACAACTCAGGGATCTAAAGCTTACATCACTGAAACCATCACATACTTGTGTGGAATATGCTGAGGTAAAAGCAATGGACGCGGATACATACAACTCTTCTATGTCCACTACGGCAACACCAATCTGGGGCAACTATAAAAGACGCTGATCAGAACTACACACAGAAGCGTAGGTAACACAGAGAGCGTGGGACTACTCTCAATGTCTCCACAGATTTTCTCCCTGCGGTTCAATAGTCTGTCACATTGCAACAATTGGATGTCACGGATTTGTTGTGTGCCGACCACGGTCACAATAGGTTTTATGAAAGATTTGATCCGCCCTCCAGTCCCATTCTAGCAAACAAATGCATCACTTCTAGTTCTTGGCCAGCTTCTTCAACCGCTGAAACGCCTGCTGCTTGATCCAGGATCGATCGAAAGGTGCATAAGCTCGGATGGTCGGATCGAACCTAGAGCAACATAAAAAAAGCCGCACTGATTAAATTCCAGAATCGATATAGATTATCTGTAGAAAATGAACATGAAGACATTGCAGAGCTACAAACTTTGGTACAAATAATCTTTAAGATGTACTGATTCCAAGCGCAACTCCACTAATAGCAGATTTGAACATATAGCAAGGATGGCCGCAATTTCCATATCACGCTGAAGCAAGCACAGGAGAAATGGACCAAGGGGCTCACAAGAGAGCACTCACCAAAGCCAGTGCAGACCTACTAACTGTGGTACAAAAAATAATTTTTAAGAGAAATGAACAAACCCAACTCCGCCAACAGAAGATTCGAACACACGGACGACTGCGATTCAGCTTCAGCAAGCACAAGGAGGAATGACGAAGGCGCTTACACGAGAGCGCTCATGTCGGTGAGCGCTTCAATATACTTGTACAAGTCCGATATGTCGTATGTGATGTTCCGTAAGTTAGGATTCGCATCTTTCAGCCTTTTTTCAAATTGCCCGCAGATACCTGCTCCCCCAAAAAGGACACAAGCCATGAGCACGACAGAAACTGTTATGAACACCGACAGTGCTCTCGTCGATGCTATGTTGAAACAACAAACCAATATACAATACTTGCCCTAAACGATACTTGCCCCGAACTTAAATTCAGAAGCAGCAGGGAGCAAAACATAGAGATGAGAAAAGAAATCAAGTACCATCCACTGCCGCAGGAACGGATTCGTAATCCATGAAAGTTCGTGTGGCTCGGTTCGGAGTAGGCTGCATCAGGATAATCGTGTGCCTCTGTGCCTGTCAATCAATCAATCAATCAACCCGCTCATTAAGACATTAACAATCCCACCGGCTAACGATCATCCAGCTCCAAAATTAGCCATCACAAAACCTACGGCATCTCGCCAAGGGTATCACACAACCCTAATATCCCAATTCCACCAGAAACACTACAAATTCCCCGCCGCACACCCGCACTTAAAATCTGCTCACACACCGCAACCTCTATGCAAACCTCCATTCTCGGAAACCCCGAACCAACGCAGGCTCTCATTCAAACATCAAATAGGGTACAAAAATTCAAAAGCAGCAAACTTCTAAAGAAAACTTGCGTGAAATGAAAGTACCATTTTGGGAAATTGGAACAGCGAGAGGCCTCGAAGGTGGATTTGGTGAGCGCTGTCTGAGTCTGAGTCGGCGATGTGGGTATGGCGTCGAGGATTGAAGCTCGCTGCGAATTCGCGAGCTCGTTGGAGAACGAAAGCACGGGGCTCTCCTCCGTCAACTTGGTGGTAAAGCCTCACTGAATGAACTTACATTAAATAATGATGGGATTCTTTTTTAACGTGGAGAATCCCATATACCAATGATTTCTCATTTTGTGGTAAAAGTTGTGTTAGAAAGGGGCTTGGGGGATGAATTTAGGTAATTTTTTAGGTTTTCTTCGATGATATCACCCTAATTTACCAAGAGGGAGCATATCTTTAATGATGGAGGCTATGTATTGTCTAAAAATTTTCACTTTCAAAGAAAGAATGTTACCCCAAAAAAAATCTTTTTGTAACAAAGACTAGTATGCCCTATGCCCTTGCCACAGTCAAAATAAAAGTAAAAGTAATTTATCTAATTTTTTAGTTCATAAAAACTTCAAAATACAATAACTTTCTCACCGTAGGTTCACACACCACAAAACAAAAGCTCGTGCACCCCTCTTTGCCGAGAGCTTTCCGACAGCACCAAGAACGCGATTGGGGAATGTATGGTCCGGGAGCTCTCAACATAACAAGCAAAACAAAAACAAAACAAACAAACAAATTTAAGGTATGGATTTATGTTACATTTTCACTATTGCACCAATTTATCCTATTAATGTGAAGGACTATAGTTTATCAAAGTCACATTTTTAATACATTTAAATTTATTCAAGTTGAAATATTGTCACTTTGTACTACTCAAGTAAATTCTATCAATATAAGAGTTTGTATAGTGTAAGACCTCCTTTTACTAATTGAATGGATTTTAGACAAATGAATGTTTTAGGTTTGTGTGAACATTTGGATACATTTAGATGGATGTAGATGAAAATGGATGAAAGTTGGATGAAAAAACATGAAAGTTGGATGAAAAACATAAAAGTCAAATGACAATCAAACTACTTGGAATAAAATGAAAATAGAATAGATTCTATTATATTGATTTTATGTAAAACTATATACTAGTGTTGTTTCAAATTTATATAATTTTCAAATTAGACTAAAATAACTAAAGCTCCATTGTTCTCCAAGCTACTTGTGATGTTCAATTGGAAGCTTAATTTATAGTTGAGAATGTTAAAGTTTTATGCAATGTTATAAATATTCAACATTTTTCTATACATTCAACGAATAATTAGGTTTGGAAAGAAATACCCCCACATCCTCAAGTTGTAAGACTTACTACTATTTTGTCAAAAACACTTGGAAAGAAAATGAAGCTTCTAAATGGGTGCAAGTTCTTTGCACATTTCCAAGGGCGGAAGTTTCATTGTAATTCAATATTTGGAACACACGAAGATGGCTGATGTGACGTGGGCACTACTAAGTCAGATAATATTATTTAATTAAATTTTGAAAAAAACATTTTTTTATTAATTTTTTAATATTCTAACCAATAGCTATGTTGGTTCATAGCTTGGAGAAGAGTCCTAAAACCCTCTATGGCTTCATTGTTCTAATATATTCTAGTAAAGTAAAAGAATCATTTAAATTTTATTTCCACAAAAATGTATGTACTTCATGAAATGCCAAACTAGATTGAAAATTTTTAGTCACTCTGTTTGCTAAGTCAAATACTCAATTGTTTTATACCTTACCCTAGTTGTTTTTTGTTTGACCACATGAAATTGCAAAAGCAAAAATAACAAAAATATGGTTGATTAGTGGTCAAACATTTCTTTTTCATATTATCAAAGGAGCTATAATTTGTTATTTTGTTGATATATGGTATATCTACATCTTTGAATTAACTTCAAGCCATTTCTAAGTATTTTTTACTATATTAAGACATTTTATTCAAAAACAGATATGCTTGTATATTGTATTTTATAGATTTCAACTTTTTGTTTGTAAAACTTGATATTGACATTCTAATTGATAATTTTTTATATAAATAAATTAACAAAATGAAGTTTCCTAACTTTGGTCACTTATGTGAGCCATTTCTAATACTTAAAGATTATTGTGGAAACTTAAAGAAATAAAGAAAAGCTATTTTAAATACCAACAATTCTAGCAAGCAAGCCTACAAGCCTTGAGCCTATGTATAAGTAGATATTCTACAACTATTGAAGGTGCTTATAACATAAGTACTGGCTACAATTATTGAAGGTACTTATAATATAGGTACCTACAACATAGACACCTATAATATAAATATCCTATAACCATAGAAGGGACCCATAATATAGGTACCTATAATATAATAGCTTAGGCTCCTAGACACAATATTGTAAGAGTATATTGTACTTGATTTATAGAAGTTCCTAATATTGATGATCAAAGTTGTACTCTAAATAACTATTGTGGATATTTTGGGATGAATAAATAAAATTTCATCCATAAATTGCAAATTTCATCCGCTTCCATGGATGTAAATAGCTTCTTCCTCCCGGTGATTATCACTTTCTACACTGCCTAAAAAAACTGCTTACCCAGTACAGTATTTGACTGCACGATCATAGACTTCAATTAACTGCAATGAATGACGGTTATGGGACCCCATTTGCAGGATTTGAAAGCTCGCCTGCCCGGAGATGGCGGGGAATTAAGCCGCTAACGGCCCCCCCTTCGTTCGTCGCTTCCCGACGTTTTCGTTCGTTCGCAATTCTCGTCGAAGAGGGTTAGGACTTGGGAGGGAAGGAGGGAGAAGAGTGGCGGGAACAAGCCCTTTGTTTGCTTGTCTCTCTCTCTCTCGTCTTTGCTGCCGTTTTGGCTTCTCGATTGCCGAAGTTCTTACACTTGTTTCCCCTTTGCTTTGTTCTGGATCTTTGATTTTCGTCCCCTTTTAAGTGTTTCATGCCGTAGAGTGTTGATCAGCGAGATGAGTCGGGACAAGAAGGTCGTACGCGCGGAGCGAGAGCCCGTCTCTGACGATTCGAGCAAGCGCCGCAAGTTGGATACGCACGCAGGTGCGAGCAGTCGTGATTGTGCATGTACTGTCTCTTTTTTTCTCGGTTTTACTGATTGCATTTGCTATAGTTTGGTTTTGTGTCCGGATTATGCATTGTTGGATTAGTCGAATGATGAAGGTTTTTGATCTGGTAGATTGGTATGTTTTTTGGATTGAATTAGGATTTAGGTTCTGTGAGATGAACTGTGTAATGTGGGTATACGCGTTTCGTAATTGGATAGACTGTGATTTGAAGTTGCACAGCTAGTTCAGGCATTTTGGTTGGTGTATTTCGGTTAAGAAGGCGAGCAGCGCTTCAAACCCTAGTGTGTCTGTGTAGTAAGGGTGCGCATTGCATTACTCGCTGCGTTGATGGCGACTTGTAATGCACCAAGTTACTTTGATTGCTGATAATTGACCTGAAATGATTTTTTTAAGTGGGCTGGTGGAGGTGTGCACTGTGTTCAAGATCAGCTGTGTGATGAAGAGAATTACCTTTGTGCACTCAGTTTGGCTACCGTCTGATGAGTGTTCGGGTCATTTGATGGCGTGTGTAATTTGGTGTCAGGCGCCTAGCATTTTTGTATAAGTTATATATTTTTGTCGATTAACGGTCTTCTCTGTATCAAATCTAACCATTCTTATAGTTGAAGATTGTTTCTGAGTTTTTGGATAACAATTCAAACGTTGGGCTACCAAATATATTAAAATGTTTGGCACCTGACATATGGAGCCCATCATTTGATCGCCTAACATTGTATACAATTAGAATGTTCCTTTGGATGAGTTCCTTTTCAGTGTTTAGTCACTTCGAATCTTTCTTAGTTTAGGTTCAACAGTCTTCAAGCGTTGAGTAATCGTTCAGGTTTTAATTTTTAAAATTTTTAAAAGGTCGGACACTTCTTGTGGGAATTATTTGTGCCGAATATTTTCGTCTTTTTCGGTGACTAGTTGGAGGCCCTTTTAAAGGGAATCAATCCAAGTATGTGCTTTGGGTGAAATTATTCTTCTCACAGCTCGAGTGGTTGTTGCATTGCGCAGTGACTGGGAAGTATTGCAACGCTGACGAATCAATCACATTGCATCTTGGTGAGTCCATTGGTTTGTATCATAAATTTCCGTTGCTGGTTCATGGTTGTAACTCGTTGTATGAGCACAATATTGCGGTACCTCTCCTGTGATCTACGAGTTGTTTTATTCAAGATTGCTTGATTCAACTTGTATTTAGTAAGATTTTGAATGCTGGGATGTTTTCACGTTTCGTTAGAAATGGTCAGTACGCTCGTAATCGCTTACTCTGGCTTGTGCTTGGTGCAATGCAGTTAGAACTGCCAACGACCTACATGGAGACGAAGATGAGCTTTCATTCCCTCCGGAGTTCACGGAACGTTTTTTTGGGGAAGAAGGAAAAATATATGGATACAAAGGATTGAAGGTCTTTTACTTCCCCGTGCGTCCTCTTCTAGCATTACTTGGATTGGTATTACTTTTTTTCCAGTGATGCAGACTCTGACGAAACATGTTGTCTGCAGATTGATGTGTGGCTTCACACTGTCTCCTTTTATGCGCATGCTAATATTCACTATGATGTGAAACTTCGGGTATGTCTTACTTGTGGTTGTTTTGAGTTGATGTCTCCGTGAGTTGTATAAGCCAATGATTTGAATGTGGCAATTAAGTTAAATATACAAGGATCCTTAGCAAACTACAAACTATCAAGCAACTTGCACGATTGAATTTTATCTCCAATATCACAGATGAGATGTTGCATTTCCTGAATGGTAGCATCATGATGTTGCTAATTACATATTAAATGGTGACCATTCTGCTTATGTCAGGATGGGGGGCCTGGGAACCCAACTGCAAATCTGCCTGCAAAAATGAAGGTGGATCCTTTGCATAATACCAGCGTATATTGTCAGCGTATGCAGTATCAATGTTTTTACAAGAACATTTTCTAGTTTTCTGACGATCGCTTAGAGGACAAGGATGAGCTTCTTGATTGTTTTTTGGTCAAGAAAACATCACTAGAGCAGTATTTTAAAAAATTCTGTGTGCATGTTATTGGTGCAGGAAATTTTTGGTGAGGCTCTGATTGAGAATCGGGAAGCTTTTCTTGAAATTATACCCCAGTCTACCGATTCTTTCTTGTAAGTGAATGGGCCTCTTCATCTTTCCCTTTCAATGTATATTTCTGAGCATGTTTGATTTTAGGTTGAAGAATAGCTGGCTGAAATCTGGGATCGCCCTTCGTTAATTGTTTGCCAACACTGGATGGGTGGGCTTGATAGACAAGTGCTCAAGGAGGAGGGAAAGGTTGTTGATTCCTGGGGAGCAGATCGCGGGAACTCGGCAAATGGCAAACTGCGACAGGTATCTGAGTTCCTTCTCTTCCTGCATTTGTTCTTCAAGCTTGCATGACGTTATAGAGATGGCATGTTTGTAGACAACGATAATACTTTATTGAACCCTTTTTTGTGGATAGTTTTCAATTCCGTTACAAATTAGGTGGAATTTTGTGAGTGTATCGTTTATCAGCTTAAGCGTACCGAGTATCACTCGTTATGTAACACACATAGCTTCCTGTTTTGTGGTTACGAGAATCAGGACCTGGTATGCTGACATGTTACTGAAAACTTGAGAGCATGCTTCTGAAAACTAACTGGATGTTGTCGATACAGTTGTGGATGAATGTTATCGTCCATAACGCCAAAATTAGGGAAAGACCTGAACTTTGCATTTATCCTTCGTTAATTCACTAATTTATCATTCATATTGTTTTAATTTCTTTTGTGTTCTTACCTTCCAGATTGTGCGCTTAGAGCTGAACGATACTCGAGTGAGGAAGTTTTACACTCGCCTGATACCTTTGATCTCCTTGTTCATTGATGGTGAGTTGCATACTTAAATTATACCTGCATAATATGTACATATAACTTTAGTATTTAGTTTTAAAAAAAAATTGGTTTACTGGAAGGACCTTGCTTCCAGCTATTTTGTTTTGATTTAGCTGCATGTTTTAAGAACTGTAGATCTATCTTACCATCTGAATTTGATTATCATGCAGGCGGGCTGCCTATTGAAAGTGATGACCCTAGGTGGGAAATTTATGTGTCACTGGAAGGAGAAGGCCCAGAGATAGTGGTCACTGGATTTTGCACAGTCTATCGCTTCTACAGCTACCCTGAAAGCACAAGGTTGAGGGTTAGCCAGGTATATAGTTGACCCCCATCTACTCTCTTGATTCAGTACCATTATAAGGTTCTAATGTGGCCAAAGTAATGATAGTTCCAGCCTCATTAGCAGAAGAGTTGAATTTTGTGTCCCAATGTTCGTGGATATGCTTTTTGTATTAGTAGATTTCTAATTGGGTCTTTTCTTATCTTTTTTGGAACAGATTCTGGTTCTTCCTCCTTATCAGGGACAAGGGTATGGATATAGGATGTTGGAGACAATTCACAGAATAGCTATCGAACGCAATTGCTATGACATCACCTTCGAGGATCCCTCAGATAGCTTGCAGGAGCTGCGTGAATGTATGGATGTACAACGTCTTCTTCAGTTTCCGCCTGCTGTCACAGCTCTCTCCTCGTGTTTAGCCAGATTTCGCACCATGGCTAACAGTGAAATGGAGATTGCAACTACTTCAGGACAGGATTTGATTCCTGATTCTTCCAACTCTTTCACCAAGGGCAACAGTAATTCTTCTCATAAGTCGAAGTCAAGTACAATTATTGATAGGGGTTATAAGACCATATTGGTGCCTCCTTCAGCGGTAGTAGAGGAAGCGAGGAAGGCTTTGAAAATCAACAAGGGCCAAATGAAACGATGCTGGGAGGCTCTGCTGTTTCTGCAGTTAGAATCATCGGAGATGGCCATACAAGAGGCATTCAGGGAGCTCCTTGTGAAGAGGCTTCATGCTGAGATTTTTTCAAAAAAAGATGAAGATGTTGGTCAAGGGAAGCAGATAACCGACACAGACAATGATTACAACATTGATAAAACTTTCACTATGATGCGTGTCCAGCAATCGGATGCCAACAGTTCTGATCCAAAGATGATTGGTGATGTCCTCGACGCTAGCGATGAAGAGAAGAAGCTGCAGGCCCTTCAAGAGCTTCTCGAAGAACGCGAAGTAGAGCTGCAAGCTGTGGCCGACAAGGTATCTTTAAGGTGTAAAAAGCTGGGCATCTCGGTAAAGGTCAGGGATGTATAATCAACATATATGAGCATTTAGTGCTGCGTAGTTTTTTTTGCATCACTAGTCGATATTTTTCTCTTGGGCTAGATCCGATTTTTTTTGAGAACAATGACAAAGCGGCATCTTCATCATCAGTGCGAACTTCACTGTACATGTAGATAGCCGCTTTCCAGCACAAAGATCCATTAGATCAGGTAGACCATATGTTCTGTATGTATTTCGGTTTTGATTTTGACCGAGGTGGGTACGATGCTCTTTAGTCTGAGGCTCGGACTGCGGTTACTGACAATGATTTTCTTTCTAGGTTTTAGGCTTCCTACTGTATATGCGTCGATTTCTAATGGATTTTGAACGGTGGCAACAGGGCTCTTTTGCCCAATGTGATTCACCGCGATTTTGATTTCTTCCCTCCCTAAATTCTTCCAAAATCCCCCTTTAAGAGATTTGAACTGGTAAATTTTTTAACACATGGATTAATGGATACATCTAGGCTCTCTTAAAATGTTACTAGATTCTCCACACAACCAATTTGACTTTGTTATGTTGACTGAATTGCAATCGAATTTTATGGTTTTTTACCTCGAACTTCAATCAGATATATTTATGGTAAATCATGTATATAAACTTGTTTAGATTCAATATGTAGGATTCGAATGTCTTAAGCATACTCTAAACCTATTGAATTGGTTTAGGGTTTAGGGTATGTATAAGAAAAACCATAGATGTTCATAATACATGACCTTGCTATATGACAATAAAATGTACACAATATTTGAAATCTGTATTTGGAATAAATTATCAAGTCTTTGTAAATAAGTTCATTTTTCAATTAGACACAACATTATATACTTGGTCTATATAAGAATTTTCAATTTAGTATTTCAAAAAATTACAATCTTGTATAGTTTGATTAGAATAAGTTGAGTTTCTGATTGTAATGATCATTCATTGAATTTTGGATGATTTTCAAATGAAGTGGAATTTGAACTTATCAATTTTTATTTTCTTTAAAAAATATTGTATAAAATATTTGATAATTTGAAAACAAATAAAAACAAATGCCAAAATTCACTATTTGGATGGTGGGACTTTAAGAGGCTTATTAGTGTGGGAATTATAAAATTCCTCTACACTAAACTAAATTTAAAAAATTTAAACTTTAAAAAATAAAAAAATAAAACCTACAAAAAAGGTATCCATTGGTCCTATTCAAGGTCCTATTTATCTCAACAAACTAGGCTAACCATTCCTTTAGGAGTGAATATTGTCTACTTTCAACAAAGTTTTGATCTAGCTACAAGGTTGTAAGAAATTTAAAGAAGGCAATGTTTCTATTTCATTAATTTTGTATCAAATTTGTCAAATAGTGCCAATAATTATAAAATAGCTACCAAACAAGCAACTCCACTACAAAAACTCTATACTTGTGGCAATGGCTCACTTTCAATTGAGTAAGGTATCTAAAGAAGGCATTCCCCAAATCACTCTTTGAGATTGTTTTGGCCACAATTGCACCTTGTTACATCCTCATATTGTGAAAATTGTAAACAATTTGCATAATAACAACTCCAATGTGGAATTTGGGGTAAAAGGGTCGGAATTGGGTTACAAGGTTGTAGTTTTATGATGCCAATGAATACTATTTTGCAATTTTTATACGTGACCAAAGTTAGTTTTTTAATTCTACAATCTTGAGTAATGTTTTTGGATTATCCTTGCAACTGTATAGGAAATTAAAAGAGTCATATTGGAATCCAAATGAAGAAGAAGAATCCATTTGTAGGGACCACAATGGAAAATTGTATATTTTTGCTTGGATCACATATAAAATGTGTTGTTTTTTCTTCAAAAATTATTTGACTAGAATTAATGAGTACAATTCTCTAATATTTTGTTTAGCAAAAAAATAAAATGTAAAACCAAAGGGGCCATCTTACCTAAGGTAAGAACACCTAAATGCAACATTTTTTGGGGTTTCACTATCTCAAAAGATGAATCAACAAACTCTTTTTTATGAGATAATGAGCAAATTTGAGAGAAATGCAACATGTGTGGTTTTGTAATTTATTGAGGCCTTAATAATATTTTACAAATTTTCAAAGTTGAGAACATAGGATGTCCAATACATAACACTCTACTCACCTTGAATGGCCCCCTTGAAGCATGCATTGTCTCAATATTACAATTGCTTTAACCTTACCTTGAAAGGACGAGACCTATCACTCAACTTACTTTGCCAAAAATGATTTACTTTGTGGACTAAGGGCCACTTCTCAATATGGTTGTCTAAGTTGAAAGGTGTGGGATTGAGTGGCCAAGCTTTATTG
Organism: Climacium dendroides; assembly: GCA_950106755.1. Classification (NCBI taxonomy): domain Eukaryota; kingdom Viridiplantae; phylum Streptophyta; class Bryopsida; order Hypnales; family Climaciaceae; genus Climacium; species Climacium dendroides. Next base: position 22,390,196 of record OX467089.1, read on the forward strand.
ACAATCTAAAGTAATGAGCAATAAATATTAGGAATTTGAGCCTTTGCTCGGCTATGGTGTGAAGCCTTCAAAGGCCAAGCCCAAAGTCCAAACCCTTGGCAATTAACTCCTACATCCCTTGAACTTAAATTGATTCCTAAATTGGCTAAAATTAACTAAGTTTCTATCTAAAAATCCTTGTGCTACTAGTACATTGTAAAAAAGGCCTTTAATGGAGACATTTTAGCCAAAATTGCAACAAGCAATAGAATTTGATAGCCAATTTGCAACTTCCTCTATATTGAAATTAGCATCTATTTTGTTAGTTTTGTTTTATAGTACTCCCAATAGTTCTTCATAACTTGCAAGATCCTTTCTTTTGTATTTTTTTTAATACTACTCACTCTCAAGGTAGCCAAAGTTGATGCCAATTTGTCTTAAAGGTAGCATATTGCACTAAATTCCATAATCTAGTTTTGGGACCATTAGTGTGAAGCCTCCAAAGATTAAGCCAAAGTCCATACTCTTAGCAATTTAATGGTTGAGATCTTGTCATAAGTCAACAACTTGAGTCATAGTTTGGACTTTTATTTCTACCCAACCCAAACTTCCTTTGAGAGTTCGTTGCCATGTAGGTAGTTGGAGGGCATTGGCCTTTAGACTCGTGCCTTCTAGTGCGAAGGGTTGAGAGGGCAAACTTTTGGTTTCTTGAAATTTGATTGGTGGAAACCCACGGCTTCTTGACCTTTGGGTCATAGTGTGAAGTGACCTTAACAGGTGCATTTGTCATTTCTACAAGTAATTTTGAAAGTCGCCCCTCAATCACTTTTTGACCTTGGTGGTATTTTTTTAGGGTTAACTTTGAAACTTCATTCGTTAGATAACTATACCTAAAATTATCCAAATAAACAAATTCAACATGATTCCTTTGATTTTATTGAATATTTTTTGTGGAGTCTTGTTGGTAGTCGAAAGGAGATTTTTAGAATGCATTTTTAGACATTGTATGGATTTCAATGTGATGAATTTTCATGACTTTTCAAAGTGTTGAAAATGATTGTTTCTAAAACCAAGACTCTCATAAATAATGAGAATATATTTTAAACAAGAATCTATAGGGGTAAGAATTAAGGTAGTCTTAAGAGCTGATTGCGTTTTGGGGGAAGCTAACCTCCTCGAAACAATTTCAAGTAGATTTTCATAGGAAGACAAATGTAATTGGCGTCTAATCCTACTTGTTTCATATTTTTTGAACCTTCATGGAATTAGTTACAAATTTTTGAAGTTGAAATGCAGTGGTCACTGAAAGCGACCACCTCATGAAATGTACACTGTTGGTACATTGAAGAAAGCGAAATGTACCCAGATATCATGATTGCTTTTAGAGGAGGCTACCTTTGAGCTACACAAAAGGCCTCCCCCCCAAACTGGGCTTGGCGGCAAGCCTGCTTCAACTTTGGCAGCTTTGGCGGGAACCAACTCCCGCCAAAGAAACTACCCCCGACCTGGCAAACCACAGGACCTTGGGAACAAGCGCGAGTTCCCATACTGATCGACGGCGATCCTCGCCCCGTGAAGATCGGACGTCGGAGAGGACGGGGACCATTCTTCAGCTTTCTGCTGTTCAATGCCATTTTCAATGCGATGGTGATCCTCCACTTTCCCGCTCTGTAATCGCTACTAGTTCTTTAGGGTTTTAACAGCAGCTTGTATCGTTGCATTTGTGTGGGCGGATTTTGTATTTGCTGCTCGTAAGAATCCAATTCTGAGGTGTAGGTTTGCTTCTTTCGAGATTAAGACCGACATCCCGCTTTTCTGTGGAATGTGGAGAAATCGCGCTGGATTAAGGTGATTTGTGAAGCTTCTTGACTTGTTAGTCTGTAGAACATAGATGAAGGTTGCGAGAACATTTCGGTGGTTCCATTTGGGAATTTGTTTGGTGTGTGAGAACGATGTTTTAAGGTTATGCAATAAATGTTTATCTAGAGTGTTGTTGGTAGAAATTTACAATGGTACCCGACTTCTTAAGGTTATGCAATGGAGACTTAGAGTAGTGATTGGAGAAATTTACAATGGTGCCGTGATGTTTTTAAGGTTATGCAATGAGCTTTTGAGTAGAGTTGGTAGAAATTACAATGGTGCCGTGACGTTATCGATGAGCTTTAGAGTAGTTATTGTAGAGGTTTGCAATGGTGCCGTGAAGTTGTGTTGGTAGAAGTTTACAAAGGTGCCGGTTGTTTGTTTACATTGTTGGAGTTGTGCTGATGTAGTGCTTTGGGTGCAATGAAAACAAGAAGTCCTTTGAAGTTAATTTAGATAATGGGGTTTGGAGGCCTTCGTTTCTGATTGGCGTAGCCCTTTCTGTTTTTTTCTTGCAGGATTTAAGAGGAAGGGGAAAGATTGAGCGTCGAGGGAATTTAAGAGTGCTTGAATGGTACGTCAGCTCGTGTGCTGGTGACTACTTAATAGTGCCATGAGGACGAGAACGCCGTGATTATGGGGCCAGGTTTGCATGAACTCTGAACACACTATTCATGAAATTGTTTTTTTAAATGTTAATAATGTGATGCACAAGTAGTTCTTCCTTTAAAAATAGGCAGGTCTAGATTGAAGTTTTCTTAAAGCTTTACCACTTGGCGAAAAATTCAATTGATATACCCTTCAAGAGTCTTGCATCCCGACCCACCGGATTCTTCCACTGCCGTCTGATGGGCTGTCCATGCCCCTACGACTCCCCCCGTTGTGGTTTCCAAGTTGGAAAGATCTTCTCCTTGACTTGTTGGTATTGATTTGAGAATAACAGGACCAATCATTTACCGCATACTGTACACATGCAGGCATTCGTTTGTCTCTTCAAACCGAGGGAAACGTACACTTCTGCTCAGCTTGAGTTCCCAGGAAGGAGATTGGCGGAATCAAATCTGTTTGGAGCTGACGCTGTTTTATTCTGGGGAGTGATGGTTTCTCTTCATGTGCGGGTCAATCTCGGTGTTGCACGAGTCTGACTCCCATTTGCGGGTATGCTTCCTCAGTGAGTGGAGGACACTTCGATTTTGTTTGTGATGTGGAGCCTGAAACTCCCTTGCAAGTTCCAGACTAGCTAGTTGTGAAGCTTGGTTGTGGATGTTCTTGATGTGGGTTATTTTTGGAGCATGCTGTCGCGGGCTGATGGTGGTGAGCGCTCTTTTGTGGCTGTCCAAACTCAGTGGTAAATAAACTCTACAAATACTGCTAAAGCTCCTTTGCTAGCCTAAAAATGAACCAATCAAACAATAAAATTTACACAAGAATCCTGTATGCTCTTCACGGTTATCGAGAAAAGCTCACTGGACTTACCGCTCCAGGACTTCTCTCCACCATCCATACCAGATTCTAACGTTCCTCAATACGTTATTAGAGCATCCTAATTTAAAATGTATATTTTCTGAACATCTCAGGCGGTTGCACTGAAAGGAATGTCCCATTGCACGCAGGCATTGCCCCGAACAGCATCATTGTTTGATTTAAACATTATAGAATTTCAACTAGGACAAATAGCTTCACGAGAATGAATAGCTGCTATTGTGACTGTTCACAAAACTAGCTAGTTCATAACATTCATGAACTAGCTTCAGAACTGTGGTTGCAGCCTTAAAGATGGTGTCGACACTCCGGCTGAAACATGTATTTTTGCGTTATTGTTTTTCTTCAATAAAGTAACGACCATCACCAGCCCAATGGTCCAGAAACGTACACATATGTACCCAAACCGGTAAAAAGAGAAGCGATCGTCTATTCTGAAAGGAAATCTGCATTGCAAAACGAATGCTATTGGCGAGTAGAACTACCTGACGGTACGAGTGGCAATTTCTGCCCTTGCTGCCTCTTTTCAGTCGTAGACACTACGTGATAAGTGGGACTGATGTGTGGAGGGTCTACTTTTACATAACACTTTTTCAGACGTAGGCACTACGTGATAAAGCCTCTGTCTCTACTTTTACATAACATTTTTTTTATGGTTTTCCCTGTGCTGTGTTTCAAGGGTGAAGAAGGGATCCTTGTGAATAGTGCCATTGGGAGGGATTTGGGGGTTAGCCTGCAAGTGAAGGTTTCGTTCTGGGAGGAAGTCTGAACGGTGGGGCAAGATGCCGGAGCTCCCGGAAGTCGAGGCAGCCAAAAGGCTAGTGGACAGCCACTGCCTGGGAGGGACGATTGTGAAGGCCGTTGTGGACACCGACAACAAAGTGATCGATGGCATAACGGCGGCTGCACTTCAGGAGGCCCTGACTGGGAGAAAGATTGTAGGTGCCCATCGGAAAGGCAAGCATATGTGGCTGGAACTCGACTCTGCTCCTTGGCCCTCCTTCCAGTTTGGTGCGTAAACGATGTCCTCAGCAATTCCTATCGCGGACTTTTCTGTTGTTCTGAATGACATTTTTCTTTTTCATTTCTTCTTTTATGTTGGCGTGAATGGCACTAAGGGAACTACATCTAATTGCTTTCCAATAAGCAATTGAGATTTGTTCCTATTATTATATTGCCTAATGTTTTATTGGATCTTTTTGGAAGTGGAAAGAGTACTCTAGACTATCATAAGCATTTTTTGGACACTGTATGAAAAAAACTATGAATTTTTAAACTAGGCTCTCATGAATAGGGACTGTACATTTTAAGCAAGAATCTTAAAATAGCCAACAGTTGGTCCATAGCAAGTAGGCTATGGACCAACTGTTGGCGCAATGCATCTTAATATTACTCGCTATTCGACTTCGTCCGTCTCTTGTTGCCCTTCAAGCTCTACAGTCTTGCCTTTTTGAATTTTCTAATTTTCCGATGGACTTGGACCTGCAGGCATGAGCGGTGCGATTATTGTGAAGGGCATTAAAGGTCCATCGTACAAGAGGTAGGTATTTCTTTGTGCCTTGGATGTCTGAGAATGTTGTCCATGGTGAATGTAGAGAGTTCGTAAGAAAGGACACGGGGTGCAGTTTCACATAGTTAAATACAAGGAATATCGCTATATGGGTTTCAGATATCTTCAAGTATCTGATGTGCTCCTTGTTGTTTAATTGCTATTCAGGCCGTTATGAGGGCATGGTGTTTTAATTTTTTTACCCATTCTGGAAAGAACATTAGGTGCATTCCAAATCGTATCGGCTACAGGAATAACCTTTCTCGTTTGAATATTGCAGCTCCAAATTGAGCGACTCAGAAGAATTTCCTTCAACTTACTCTAAAGTCCACTTGCAGGTGTGCATCCCCTACTTCATTTCTGTAATGCTATACTTTTGTGAATGAAAAGTGGTTTGTCTAGGACAGTGGTATAGCATGAAGTTGAAGGTTTGTAAGAGGCAGATCAAATTTAGGTCAATGGCTCAGGTAGTTTCTATTCATATTATACAATTGTTATGACAACTTCTCTTTCTGGTGGTGTTAGCCATTTCAGAATGGGACCCTTTAGCGACTACTACTTATTCCACAGTCTCTTAGTTCCTCCGTTGTTTAAGATGCATTCTAGGGAGTCAGCGTGCTTTCTATGATGCATTGGGAGCCCAAGCGTCCCTTTGAATTAAAGACTGTGCAAGCTTGTAAGCGGCGCTGACGTTACGATAATTGTTGGACATTGGTTCTTACTCACTCCATTGCTTATTACTTTTGTGATATAATATTTTGTCTCTTTTGTATGGCGGACTTATTAGCGTCTGGGTATTTTAATGTGTTGGATATTGTGTCCTTAGATCTAGTTAGTTTCAGATCATTATTAGAGGACTTTCCTATTCCAAATCCAGTGCTTGTACATTTTAGGGGTAGATTTTTTTATGGCATTGGGTTATTGACAGCGCTGAAATGGGATGGTGGCATGTAGTTGGACAGTGGAGTGGAAGTGGCGTTTACTGATAAACGTCGTTTTGCTCGAGTACGCCTACTCAATGATGTACGTGTCCTTACGAGTTTATGTCAATTTTGTGTTATTACTTATCTTTGTCTTCAAGTATTGCAGTTTTGTATTCCAGTCGTCTCTTCCTTCCAGCTGTCGTTTTTTCGTGTTTTTACCCATAAGATACCGTCTCAACGAATAGCACGTCTTTTATTATCCCAGCACGCGTTTAAGTTCTTGACCATTTTGCTTGTGACTACTTTCTTTGTTTTTTCTTGCAGCCTTCCAAAGTGCCACCGATTTCTGAGCTGGGTTTTGATGCTTATTTAGAGCTTCCAAGTGCAGAAGATTTGATTGAAGCTTTCAAACCTAAGAAAGGATCTGTTAAGGCCCTTCTTCTGGATCAGGTACTGCACAGAGGAAGGGAAACGTTTTTTGGTATAGCGTTTGTCATGGTCGCTCGCAATTCTAAATCGTCATTATAGGCGCATCTCAGTGAAGCACGACGGAGGCATGATGTGCAATGTCTTTAAACTTTGTATTTTGATGCGTCTGTTCATTTTCAGGATTCTTTAAATAGGTGGATTTTTGGCAGGCGTGACAATAACTTAAGTTTGTTGGTCCCTGCAGAGTTTTCTTGCAGGCATTGGAAACTGGGTGGGAGATGAAGTGCTGTACCAGGTATTCTTTCGGCTTCATTGACGAATTAGGGACGGGCTTTATTTTGTTTCCATTTCTTCATTATTCACACTTTAGGCATGCCAGCAGTGGTTCCTAGATTTGAACCGTGTCAATCGAGGTTGTACTGTGTTGCGACTTTATATATATCTATTACCATATGAACACTTGGCACAACGGCGCTTAGGAAGGTCAAAACGTGGCTTGATTCACGTCGTGTGGAATATGTTATTATCTTTTCCGTGAACGGAGGCTTGTGACGTGAGATCTCTGAGGTTTGTGTTAACCTAATGAAGAATGATCATTATTTTCAGTCAAAAATTCACCCCGAGCAGTTAGCCCACTCTTTGAAGGAGGAGGAGGTCACCAGATTACATACTGCCATTCGTGAGGTACGAACTTGATTTTAGAAATTAAGTCCTGTATCATCGAATTTTCTTTTGATCTCTGGCTTTATTAACACTAATAGTCAGCAATTTTGTTGCTTCTAGGTGGGGTGGTGTTAAATACTCTTGCTACCGAATGTTGAAACTATTTTCAACCAAGGGGAGCCTCTGGGTGTTTATTTGTGTTGACTGTGAGTGCAGTGTTGTTTTGGTTTTATATGGCTTCAACTCAGGTAGCTGATCATTCTGGTTGCGGTGAGGTCTTCTTTGTAGGTGCTGGAGAAGGCAGTTTCCGTCGATGCAGACAGCGAGCAATTTCCTCGGGGTTGGCTGTTCCATCATCGCTGGGACAAGAAGCCTGGATTGATTGATGGTATGTACAGTAAGCCACGAATCTTTTTACATGCTAAGCTGTGCCATCCTTGAATGTCATCAATCGCCTTGTTTGTAAACCCAATTGATGTTGTGTTTGATTTTTCTCAGGGCACCAGATTCAGCAGATCACCATTAGCGGACGGGTAAGAATTTTCCCGTTTGACGTGAATGCCGCTCGGGACTCAATCCTTACTTATTTATCTGAATTTTATCATTTGTGCTCTTATTTTGAAAATATCATAAACTCTTGAGATACTTCATTCTAAGAACCGTGTTTGCTGGTGCAGACATCAGCTTTTGTCCCAGCCGTACAGAAATACAGTGGACCTGAGCTGAAAGGAGCTAAGACGACCGCAACTGTTGCGGGTGAAATACCACCTGAAGATGAGACTGTGGTCGACCCTGATGCGGATGCAGATACTGCAACTGGTGATGTCAGTGCAGATAAAGCTGGTACTAGTGAAACTCCTAAGCGTGGTAGGGGACGGCCTCCAAAAGTGAAAGCCGACAATGCAGCGACACCTGCAGCAGCCGTCAGCAACGACAGTCCTGGTGTAGCGAAGAAGCGGGGGAGACCTCCGAAGCTGAAAAATACCGTGAAGACTGTGCCCGGCGAAGAGAAGACCGAGGTGGAGGAGACTGAAAAGAAGAGTCCCAAGCAACGAGGCCGGCCTCCGAAGGCAAAAGCTGATGCTTCCAAGGAGGCCGTCAGCAAGGCTTTGGAAGAGGCTCCAGCGAAAGGAGAAGAACAAGATGACGCCGAGCCCGTAACGCCCAAGCGCCGGGGTCGACCTCCCAAGTCGAAACCTGAAGCTCCAGAAGAGTCCGAGAAGACGAAGAAGGCCAAAGGGGAGGAAGGTGCCGTCACTCCGGTTGGCTCTGCCGAGGCAAAGAAAAGAGGCCGCCCTCCAAAGGCGAAACCTGAGACAGATGCTCCTGCTGCTGTTGCTACGACGCCAACCCCAAAGAAGAGAGGCCGCCCTGCGAAGGCCTAAGTTGCCACCTGTCGACTTGCAATCTTTTGAACGTCATTGGTTGTTATTTGAAAGTTAGTTTGTCATTTGGAAGTTGTCATTTGGAAGTTAGTTGTCATTTGGATGTGGCACTAAGCTGGTGTACATGTTTTAATTGCTTGTGCATGGACTCAGTCCAGCTCAATTTTGCTGTGTATTTTTGGCTTTCTCACTAGACTTTCCATCTTGTAACGGAGGACCATGTTGTAATTTGTATTTCTTATTCTTGTCTCTACGGCTTTTGGCAATCCCTTAGATAGAGCTCCATATCCTGGTCCGAACTGTTTCAGGTCCTTATGGTCCTTGCTCGATTTTTACGCCCACACCTGCTAACTTATTAGATTATGATTTATGAAGCCCTGAATGGTATCCAATTCGTTTTCAAATATTGGTGAATGTGGAAGATAGCTGGATTTGTGCTTCACATTTCCCCAGTATCCTCAGTAACCAGTGAGTATTTTGCATGGTAATGTGTAGACATTATGCCTCCTAGCATTAATTAGGAAGCTGATTTGGAGAAGATTGTGTTGATTTTTTTGGGAGCAATCAATTCACCATTACATTCTTCAACTTCCGTAATCTATACAATCAAAAAAATGAATGGGTTTAGAAGTTCACACTTGCTACACTTCATGGAGCCCTAGGAAGGAATTTTGATTTATAATGAGCTTTGTGAGTATGAATTCACTGATTTTTTGATGTAATGTGATGTAGTTCAATAAATGCTTTGAGTTTGAGTTTGAAATGGTTGCATATGCCTAGAAATTTTTGGCTAAAAGACTTGATTCTATTCCTCGAAATTTAGTTGTCAAAAAAGTTGCAATGTGAGTTTGTAGTTCTATGCAAGATTATGGCAAGACATTTCTTGACATTGGAAGAGCAAGGCATTATTGTAGAATGAGTAAGGTTGGATTGTTTTTGAGTGAGATTTCATATCATATTGGACAACCAAAGAAGACTATTTTGTTAGTTCTAAAGAGATATTGTAAGAGGAACTTGGTACAAATTGCACAGAGGTCTGGATGTCCTTAGAAGTTGCAAGCTTGTGATTGTAGGAAGCTCAAGTATGAGCTTAGAAGTTGCAAGAGGTCTGGATGTCCTTAGAAGTTGCAAGCTTGTGATTGTAGGAAGCTCAAGTATGAGCTTAGAAGTTGCAAGCTTGTGATTGTAGGAAGCTCAAGTATGAGCTTAGAAGTTGCAAGCTTGTGACTGTAGGAAGCTCAAGTATGAGCTTTAGAGGAGTCATTGTTTGCAAGCTTGTGATTGTAGGAAGTTCAAGTATGAGCTTTAGAGGAGTCGTTGTTTGCAAGCTTGTGATTGTAGGAAGTTCAAGTATGAGCTTTAGAGGAGTTGTTGTGTTGTTTGCAAGCTTGTGATTGTAGGAAGCTCAAGTATGAGCTTTAGAGGAGTCGTTGTGTGCATCTTGCAGAACTTGTTGATAGTTTGTCTACTTCAATGAGCCAAACTACAATATGGAAAGAGTTGCATGAGCTTGGACTTCATAGTCAAATTGCACTGAAAGCATATTTGAAAGATAGATATAAACAACAAAAGTTGCGCTTTGTCAAAGCACACAAGAATTGGACAATTAGAGAGTGGAACTTGGTTATTTGAAGTGATGAGGCATCATTCAAAATAGGTAAGAATTCACGTCAAATTTGAATATAGCGTAGTAGTCATGAAAGATATGATTCACAGTGTTTAGCACCAACATTCAAGTTTGGAAGACTATTCATTCTAGTATAGGGGGCCTTCATTGCAACTAGCAAGTATTATTTGGTCTTGATTCCTCTTGGACAATGCATTGCTACAAACTTTGTTGATGCTGTATGTGAGTAAAGATTGTTGCCTTACTTCTACCAACATGCCAACCATGAGCATTTGACTTTGATGGTAGGCGGTGCATCAATACATATTGCCAATGTAACAAAATTTTGGATGTAAGATAATGGATTAAAGACACTCAATTGGCCTCCAAACTCTTCTAACCTCAATCCTATAAAAAATCTTTAAATGATTTGAAAAGACTGGTTCCAAAGCATGAATTGGCCATAGAATAAAGATCAAATGTGGAATATAGTGATTGATGCCTGAGAGAGCATACCAATGGACATGTTGAGTGATTTGGTTGCAACTATGCTAGAGCACATGAAGGTTGTCATTGATTCTAAGGGAGGTAATACACCATGGTAGCAGTTGTTGGTTTATTCAATTTACATGCCATATTTGATGGCAACAATTGTATATATTCAAACTTAGATGTTTCTATATGTCTAGAGCTTTCTATTAATGCCAAAAAATTGATCCATCATCTACCTCAAATGAAGCATTGACCATGTTTTCCATTGGTATGAGCATTTCATACATATCATTCCTTCCTTTCTAGAGGATATTATATATGGATTGTTCATTATTTAATTCAATACAATCATTGATAGAGCTCACATTTGTTAAGAATCTTGAATGATGTTGATGCAATTCGGAGATCATAAAGGTGTAAAACATTTTATCAATATTCAAATGTTTATTGAAAGCATACTTCAAATTCTCCACAATTTTTGGTTGCATTTACACAAGTGTAAATGTCACATAAATATCTTGTTTTAACAATGTATGCAATATATTTCTTGCTATGATGCTTCTAATCTACTTGGCATGAGCATTCATCCATTTGTTTTATTAATGTTGTCCCAAAAGTCGCGGACACCCAAATGTGCCAAGATGCCTAAAAATGCCACTTGATAAGATGTTCATTCTCTTTGCATCTCCTAAATTGAAATGCACTACCAAAAAAATTGACTCCATAACTGTTTCCTAGGATATCCAAATGATTCAAATAATGAAAAAAATATAAAAATTTCACTTGTTTCATAATAGAAAAGGTCTACATTATTTGCAAAAAGTTGTGGTTTTGGATGTCTACCTTCCTCCATTCTTTGAAATGATACGATTATTTTTGGATGAATGTCCTCTCTTCTGAACAAATAAATAATTTTCAATGAAGGAATGATATGTATGAAATGTGCAATTTGCATTAAATTTTTAGGATGGATGGTAATCATTCTAATTTGCTTGTGAAGCTTTTGGTTCACATCATTCCAATAAATGTTGCAAAAGTTATAAGTTTATTTTTAGTTTCAATGTCAAATTGGGTAGCTAAAAATACATTAATTAATTTTATTAAGTTCTACAGATTGATACTTATACAATATTAAGCTTTAACCCCTGAATGTCACTTGGGACGAAAAACGTCCTCACAGTCTAAAAGTCAAATTCAAAGGGCTATAACTTTTGCATCCAATGTCCAAATTCAATCAAACTTGTTATAGAAGTTGTGCATACTAGTCTGGTTTGCGTGATAAAATTTTCAGATCAATACAAGATGTACAATAGTTTTGGTAGCCAATCAAAGTTCACAGGTTCAATTTGAGCTCACCAAACTGCATTTGATGGTTGCAACTTTTGGGGCTTGTATCTTTGTAATCTAATGATTGTTTTCAATAAAATTTGTTGGGCTTTGTTTCCACTAAAGTCTAATTATTGTGGTAAAGTTTTCATGTCAATCCGAGTTGTTTCAAATGATTGGGAGCAATTCAAAGTTCAAAATCCAGACATTGGTGAATTCTAGTGAACTTTGGCGGCCTATAACTTCTTCATACAATGTCCAAATCCAATAAAACTTGTTGGAGAAGTTGCGCATACTAGTCTAGTTTGTGAGGTTACAATTTCATAGCAATCCAAGACGTTATGAGTGACGGAGAAGCATTTTAGTAGAAGGAGGTTCAGTCATAGATGTGATTTTTTGTTACTTTTTTCACTGTTTTCTGACATTTCAAATCCATTTTGTAGACACAATGATTCATTTGAATGATTATTTTTTTCACCAAATTGTATATATTCTAGTTTTGAATCACTTTGTAATTTAAAGTTTTTTCATTTGAGTAGGTTTAGAAATCGAATTTCACCTCCAAATGCGTTTTTAAGAAAATTTCAGCACCTTTTTTCAACACTAAAACATTATAATTTTTCAATCTATACTATCAAATGACCCCAAATTTATTCCACACCATCTACAACATGCACACTACAATATTGTACGGTTGAGATCTTCATACCTTACTCTAATTTTGACTTTTCAGACTTGCAAGAGAAGGTAGTTTTTAAGCCTAGTTGCACCTCTGACGTTTAGGGGTTAAACCATTCAAATTCAAAGTATGAGTTTGAATTTAATTATGATAACTTGTCAATGTCATTTCCCTCACAAGTAGACTTTTTCATCAAATTTTCAACATGAGAGAATGATGCAACATTTTGCCTCTTTGATTAGATTGTAGAAAATATTGAAAAATTCCATTATTAAATTGGAAAATTTGGGCTAAAATAAGGTACAATTTTGGACATTGACTTACTAAATACTCAAAAATATTAGTAAAAAATGGATGAAATTTTCCAAATTCCTCTCCAAAAAGATTAGATTCTTTAATATCCAAGATGAACATATACTTACCATTGATTATAAATGACCCCTATCCATTTTTTCTTCACCTTATCCCTCAAAGGACAAGGCCTATCACCTAAGTGGTTAGCTAGTAATGACTAGATTATTCTTGGATGAATAAGTGCATTTTTTGTTTCTAAAATTTCTCTAAAGAGTATTTGTTGCACAAATTTTTGTCCTCTCTCCAATTCTAGATTTGAAGGCCATGCTAGTGCCTTTGTATTTTTCCTCACATGCATTCCAAGGTGCATGTCAATCTACCAACAAGAAAATAAAACAAGAACAATGTAACCGTGAGGCTTTGTCTTAAATAAAAAACAACACTAGTTTATTGAGAGGGGATAGTGGAGATATTAATCAAAGAAAACATTGAATCAATGAAATGCAAGCAAAATTTATAAACAAAAAAGATAAATTAAAAAAAAAGATTAATTAAAAAAATCCTAGCTAGATCCCCTCAACTAATTAGTTGGAGGGATAGGGGCATTTGACCAAATTCTAACTACATTGTGTAGTGTAAATGCGATTGTAGTAATTAGTTGGAGGGATAGGGGCATTTGACCAAATCCTAACTACATTGTGTAGTGTGAATGCGATTATAGATAGGACTTGGAAACTCACTCAGATTCAAAAACCATTAGGTAAACATCCCCCAAACGTCACTTTTTGCTTTTTTGCCTAGTTATCATTACTAAAATAGTCAAAAAATTCATATTTTTTTGCTGGCAAGTGAAAGGAAGTTTCAACACACTAAAGAATGCCACATTTGGATACCATTAATATGCAAAAGTTATCAAGGAACAAAAGTTAGTTGTAAAGCAATTTCTTCCACCAAGGCACATAATTGGTAGATTTTGATTGGTTTTGGAGATGTACCTAGGGTGAAGATGGCCGTTTAGGGTCAACGGCTCATTTGGGGGACACCTTAGTCAATGTGGAAACCCTTTCCACAAATATTTAAAATTAAAACCCCCTCCAGACTGCAATTTACCTGGGCCCCAGCCCCAGTAGATCCTACCACAGCCCTCCGATGACTCCGCGCCGATCCTCCGGCTGAGCTTGCTCCAAAGGCTTGTTGGAAATCTTCGAGCACGGACGAGCTTGTCGATTGTACCGAGCGACGGATTGACTGTGCTCTCTTCGATTCATGTGTACTTGTAGTTTCAGATCGGAAGAATCCCGTCCTCAAATCGATCGAGCTTTGTTTCCTTAGCGATTAGAGGCCGACATCGCCGTTTTTTCATAAAAATGGACTTTGTAGCGATCGATGGATCGATCGATTGGGGTAAGTTTCTGATCGAAGCTTCGATTCAATTCTCGCAAGTGACTTGCATTGTGTGGGTAGTTCACGAGGTGATGGTTGTGAGAGCATTTCGGTGGATGCAGGAGGGAATTCATTTGGTGACACTGTGTGGAATCACGTCAGTCTAAGGTTACGCGGTGATCGAGGTTAAGAATTTTAGTGTCGGTAGAAATTGACATCAGTTTACATGGTGCCGACTGCGTCGTCTTTACATCGCTGGAGTTATGGGGATTTACATGGAGTGGGTGGAATAGGAGAAAGACTCGTTCTTGTAGGGTTTAATATATACGTCCAATGGATAAGGAGAGAACGGAGAGCCAAGTATCTAATTCTCGTAGCCCGCGCGCCTTCTTGCAGGTTTTGTAAGGATTGTGCGGCCTGAATTTCGATGCTGGTGACCACTTGCTAATGCCATTGAGGATGAGAAACGCCGTGATTATGGGTCCAGGTTTGCAAAAACTCCGAGATATATAACATTCATTATTTGGCAATTAATTTTCGAGTTGTCAAGAAATCTAATGCACAGGGTACTTAGTTTCTTTAAAATTCAGGACAGCTCTTGATTCAAGTTTCCGTCAACCGTTACCACGCACTTTGAGGAGGAACTGGGATTTCAATTGATCTTCCTTTCTAGCCTCCCGGGTCTCTACCGCTCCGGATGCTTGCAGTGCCGTCTGATGGTCTGTGTTTGCCCCTACGACGCCCCCGTTGCACTTACAAGTTGACGGGATCTTCTCCTTGACTTGGTATTGACGATCTTTATTATGAAGGAACATCATTGTGATCGTTGTTGTTTTTATTCTGCAACTGATACGCGGCAAAAATTTCGTTAAAATGTCGGTATTCAACAAACTTTTTCGTTAAGACAGTGCGAATGAGAAATCTGTAGCAGTCCTAGACTTTAGAGCTAATAGAACGAAATGAATGGAAAAATAGCTTCTAGAATACGGACATTTTAACAAAATTTCTCATTAATGGGCAATTTCGTTAAAATAGCAAAATTCTGTTACTTTGCCAATTTTTACAGTTCAAAGCGGCGGTCTGAAGTGTACAGACATCCTAGTTTGAAATATATACCTTTGTTAGATGTATGAATTCTACATCAATGCTAGATGTTATTTTTACAATTCAGCTCATTAAGTCTAAAATCTATATTAGTCCTAGATTTCTTAAATTTATAAAAGTCCAAGATTCTTGAAAACTAAACTTGTAGATGTCACTTTTACAATTCAGAGCGGACGGTCTGAAAATGACACATAAAATACCACCATTTTAACCCTTAAAGAATGACGGGTGACCTTGAAAATCATTAGATTTCATTATCGTGTGAATCATTGACTTAAAAAAATTTAAAAAACACACATTGAAAGTCAAAGTACTGTAGAAGATCTCCCCTTTCCAAACAAAATTATGAGGATGAATAGTTGCACTTTGGAGAGATTCTTTGTCACCCATCAGACGCCAAACATTCTCCTCAACGTTTAAGGGTTAATGAAGTTCCCCATATTAACAATACTAGGACCACCTCCATGCTAGAGATGAACCAAATTACAATCAAGCTGAGAGTTCCTTCTATGTTTGATGCTCATTTTCTGGATTCATGTTCGCCGTGTTTGCAATGTGTTCAAGTCCAAGAAGAAAAGACCGGTATCCTTCAAGTGGATCGATCCCAGGGTGAAGATGTGTATTGGCTGCCTATTCTGATTCTATTTTCTGATTAATATTCTTTGTGCCTTGCTTGTGCAGGTCACAGGCCGCATCCACGACCAAGTATCACCATTTGTAACTGAAAGAGTTGTATCGCCTCGGTTTGGGTTCATTCAATGCAGGGCTGATCTATTCCACGAAATGATGTCCAGATCTTACGATATTTTCTTGAGCCACAGTGGAGCTCAGAAAGACTTCGTGGAGCATCTGAACGCCGAGCTGGCCCGAGTATGCGGGCATTACAGCGTTTTCTTTGACCGAGATGCCATCGAAGATGGTGAGCAAATTAGCACATCCATTTTGGAGTATGCCGGGACATGTAAGTTGGCCGTTGCGGTGGTGTCGGAGGAGTATTTCACCAGAAGCAGGCCGCCCATGATGGAGTTGGCTGCAAGTTACACAGCAGCGAAAGCCTGGAATGGATTTCCTTCGCTGCCGTGCCTCCTTCCAGTATTCCTTGCTCTTCGCCCAGAAGATGCGAAGGATTCGAGCACGCAATCTGGATGGTGGAAGGTGTGGCGGAAATGGGAAGTGAATGAGAAGATGAGTGAAAGGAGAAAGAGTAGGCCCAGCCGAGTCCAGCCTACGGTCTGGAAGGAAGCTGTCGATCGATTGTTGGATACTCGCGGCCCAATTTACATACCACAAGAGTATGGATACGATCCAGAAGTGTTTATGAAGAAGGTCGCACAGGTCATCGCTCGCAAGCTTGATGATTTGAACGGAGGTGTTGGCCCATCCAAGGTGGGAGATCAACTGATGCCACCATACAAAGTGGTAACTGCTGTTTCAACTCTTTCCTTTTTAAAATGCTGCTCTCTTGGCAAGCTATGTTTTGGGGTTGACAATATTCCGTAATGAACTTGGCTCTCGTATTTCTATGCTATGCTTATGACTTGAGCGATTGGATATGGAAACAGGCCGTTTAATTTGTGTGCAGCGTACAACCTAGCTGGATCACTAAACATTCTGTAGATTGTTATATTTCTTGGGTCAACGGACTATCTTGTCATTAAATGGAAGTGTATCTATTAGAATTGAACTTGTTCTGCTTGGCTGGGCCTTTGTAGCTTGACGTGTCTGACACAATCTCGTTTGCCGTTGTATGGTGGAGGTTGAAACTCGGGACAAACAAAGTATGTGCTTACTGAGGCATTCATCATGAATTTTAAATTGTAATTATTTTTCATTTGTTAAACCTCCTTGATAGTCCTTGCAGGAAGTAGGTCCGAATGGGGATACAGGCGAGAAAGAGGATTCTAGTGAGAATTCAGGCATGGACTTCGAGCTGGTCTTCAACACACTCCTGGGGTCTGGAAGTAGCAGGGTCGCTGAAAAGGTGACAGATGAGAAGGAAGCTCTTCCCGAGCCTTACAGTGCGTTAGTGTGCCTTGAATTTGGTAGCACGTCTTCTTCGTTTTCATTTTCTCATATTTCAAATCCGGAGAACATTTATACCCATTACGAGTTTCCGGGATCTGGAAAGGGAAATTTCTACTGCAGAACCGTGACAGGGATCTTCTACTATTCGAGAGATGGAGGCCAATCGTATCAGGTGGACTCTTGGGGTAATATTGCTCTTTCTAGCTATGAACGAGATCTGCGAGAAGCTGGAAGAACAAGTGAGTATTCTGTGGGGATTTATGTGACAAGATTTAACCCGCACCTTGAAGTTCGTCACACGCAAATATCAGGGACGAAAAAGCTGAAATTGCCGTATGGCCTGCCGGTGGACAGACCAATTACTGACTATTTACATGAGTTTGGCGCATATATTCTGCATGTGCTGCAGAAGCGCTTTGGACCTGATCTGACAATGAAGATGATCCAGTGGTGTGTACCTGTTCCGTCTTCTTGGGACAATGCTGCGCGAGAGAAAATGAAAACCTGCATGGAGTCTGCGGGTTTGATCAACGGGGCTGACGGGAGTCCCTACCCAGTCAAGATGGTCGGGGAACTTGAGGCGGCATCCTTGGATTGCCTCAGACGTAGTAAGTTGCAACGGAAGGTTGGTGACAAGTTGTTGGTAGTAGACATCGGTGAATCTTTTTTTGACGTTGTTGTACAGGAGGTTGTTTCTGTCTGCAACCATATTCACAGAGTGAAAGAAGTGTCATCAAACTTGTTTACTCGCCATTCCTCTCCAGACAGGAAGTTCCTGAGACTACTACACCGCAAGTTTGGACCCGCGTGCTTACAAGAGTTACTGACTGAGCATCCAACGGAGTATGAAGACCTAATCCGTCAGTGGGACCTCTTAAAACATCAATTCGGATATGCGACGTGTATTGGAGAACCCATCGAAATGCAAGTTCGGAGGAGATTGGGTGGTATTTTGAAAAGGTATATGCAGAATGGAAACGAATGGGCCAGCGAAGTACACGGGAAAATAGAAATTCCGTACCGCGAGTGTCAATCGCTGTTTGATCCCGTAGTTAAGGAACTGTTGAGCTGCATTTCTAAGACATATACTGAAGTGGGTGGGGTCAGGTCTCTTGTTTTGGTTGGAGACTGGTTGGCAGGGTCACCATATGTTTTGGACAACATCAGACGGAGATTTTCAAGTCAAGTGCCAGAGATCACGAGCCCGCTAAATCTTAATTCTGCGACATGTCAAGGTGCTGTTGCGCTTGCGAGGGATTTGTGTAATGGTTAGAGCAGTAAGTCTTAATGTACAGATTTGTTTTATGTATTGGCGAATTTCAGTGTGTCAAATTTGATTTCACGTGGTGATAATATAATTCGGATTTTCGAGTGCAGTAATGGCTTTTCATTTCGAGTACTGATGTTGCCGAGTTTTAGATTCTACGAGTAAAGATCTGAGATTTCAGATGTGTGTCTCAAGCTGCTCCGTTTGCAGATGGGCTTCCCATTTCTCTCCAGTTCTAGACAGCAGTCTTCTTCGAATGCATCAATTCTCTGAACTTATGCACATGTGATGGCGGTATCCTTAAAGTCCATCTCTCATAGCATTCTGTAGTCTTCAGAGAAGCTGCCTTGAATCCTCTCTTCAAAGTTCATCCAGCACTCAGATGGGTGTTTCGAAACTGCTTTGATTACTGTTTTTTTTCACTAACTGTTTTTATTGTAAGTTGCTTTTTTTACTGACTGCTTCTGATTACAAGCGTTTCATTAACCCTTAAAGGACGGACCTATAACCACTGATATCAAACCTTCTTGCTCGTCACTCAGTTTGTTGTCATTTTTGACCTATTTATGTATGAAAAAATTTATATTTATTTTTCAGAGATGAAATTACATGTCTTCTCCACCTCACAAAAATTTTAGAATTTTTTAAAAATATTTGATTTTTATGAGAATTTTTGAAGATAAAGTAAAGAAAAAATCACATCAAATACAAAATTAGTTCAAAAAATATGAAAATTTCACCATATGTGCAAATTACAATGAAAAACATGATGATGTAATCTCAATTTCCGTGTCTTTGTACAGTTAGAATACAATGGACATTGAAAATACATCCAAATTGCAAATTGCAATAAAATACTCAATATCACGAATTTTCCAAAAATTCCAATTGGAGTAGAAACTAGAGTAGATGGCCTTCATTTCATTAGTTGGGCTCAAGCTCAGAAAACATTTTTTTTGTGGAGAAATTTCAGATTTAAAGCAAGAAGTAACAACTTCCCAAAATACAGTGAAAATAGCATATTTTGTGATCCGTTTTGTGTACTAACTTCTCATTCACATGAGGACAAACACTAGCAAAACTACAAACTCACTTAGGTACTCTTCATAACCCTCCATGAAAGGTCAAGAAGGAAAAAATGGATGAAAAACTATTTTCTATCTGCCTCTACACTGTTCCTTATTCATCCAAACGCCACAAAATGGCACTGGCGTCGTTTCTGGGTTAAGGTAGTGTGCTCATAAAATGACCCTTTTAAGGGCTCATCAATGTATTTGATGGATTTTAGATGCATTAAAATATTTCCTCTTATTTTTCACTTTTTAACCCTTTATGTACTAAAAATTCACTATTTCAAGTAGTGGACTTTGATTGAATGTTTTGTAAAAAGCATAATCTAAATGGAAAATTTTATTATATAATTATCTTGAGTGAAGAACATTTCATTCATTGGTTTAAATAAATAATTATTTAAATAATTAAAAATCCCCATATAAAATTTCTAAAGTTGCTGAAAAAACATGAGACCCAATTTGGGCTTTTTAGACACTAAAGGGTTAAGAGGAATATAACTAGGTGGTTTCATATTTTCGGAGCATTTATGAATTATTTATGAATTTCTAAAGAAATCCGCAATAGGAGGCAAGGTTAAGTTTGTTTGCTAGAACAATCTCACCACTAGAATTATAGTGTTTCAATTCCATCTTAGAGCTATTAATGGTTTAGTTATCCCTTCAATCTTGAACCTACTTCTATTTAACAATTTTTTAATAAATGAAAATTAAGTGTTTTTCTTTAACATCCAACAACTTTTACAACTTTTGACTACGTAGTTAAAAAGCTGTTGTATGATATGTAGTTTTTTTTATAACTAAACCAATAGTCTAGGTAGATTAAAAAAAAAATTCAAAAAATTTTTTTGAACTTGTTTTTCAAGATTTATATATACATGAAAAGCTTTGAATTGTTCCATTTTAATTAATGAGATGAAAGTTATGAGGAGTTTTAGTTTGCAGACAATTATAGATTCTTTACTCTAAAATGAACTTTGAATCCTTTATTTAACTCAATTTTCAATATTTCTTGGAAAAAAAATAAAGGATGTAGATTGTTTAATATTTTGTACAACATTATAACCATTTGGATTGGCATTTTTCAATTCCATAATTAAATTCTTAATAATTTAGTAATTTGAATCATTCTCTTTTTTCTACTTACTATTTTTTTTCCTAAATGATCTAAAAATTTTCAAACATAGAGCCAACTTGCCTTGAAGAATGAATCTAAAAAAGTATGACTAATAGAAACATTTTTTTTAATACAAATGTGACCTTGTGAAGTGCATTGCCTTGGTTTTCACAGGGTCAAATTTTTTTTTACCACTTCAAATGTTAATATCTTGCAATTTACAAAGTGAAAATTTCAGAATTTTTTTTCACATCTTCTCAAACCAATACTACAAGATTGTATAGTTACATGTGTCCAAAAATGTAGATTGTAAGATTGTGTGACAAAGAGGTTTTTGAATCCTTGGTAAAAGCATGAATATAATGATTTGGTAGATTGAAAAAAGTGGTGACACATTGTTGCCTTCTCAAGAATCAGGAAGTTGCTCCAAAGAGGAGTTAGAGCATATCCTCACTTGTAGTATACATAACATTCTTAAGTAACAAAGCATAGGGGGCCTTCTACAATGCCCCTTAACAAGGATAATTTGTGTCACAAGAATCTACATTGATTTATGGGACAACTTGCATTCAAGGTTTTCTACATTAAAAGGGATCTTTGATTTAAGAATGTTATATACTTTGTCTTGTCTTGGTAGCACTACTTTCCTTAAAGTTGATTAATTCTATATCAAAAAGCAATTGAACAATCCAAGCTTGAGTGTTCAAATTTGACAATTTTGATACACATAATATTATACTATTTTCAATTAGAAGGTCAACTTTGTAGAAACATTTCTAATTAAAAGTTTGGAAAAAATTTAGAAACCTTGACTACACAAACTGAAAGACTATAACATTTGAAATTAGAAGAAGGGCTTTTTTTTCAACCTTGCTCCAATAGGGTCAACAAACTTTAATTCATCCTAGAGTGAAACTATTGCGCTACTTATGGTTGTTTTTTTGGACATTTGCATCCTATATTATATTACTTACATATTTCTTGAATTTCAAAAGTATGAGAGTTTTACACATGTTGCCCAAAGTTGCTTGGGATGTCCCTAAAGTTCAAGGTAGCCATAACTGTTGATCCAAGCACCCAATCCCAAAAAATTATATTCACACTTTTTCTCAAAATTTTATGAACATTCAACTAAAATTCACTTCATGCACAACTACCCTAGATTTCTTGCATATGTTGAACAATCACTTGCTCTTTAGGACTCAAAAGATATAAAATGTAAACCTACGATGGCTAGAGAAAAGAGGGAAAAAAAATAGTGAAAGAGAGTTATGTCGTCAATGTAATAATGATGAAGAATAACGATTTTCCCTTTGGGTAGAGTAAATTTTCTTGCATAGTAGAAATAGGACAAGAAATAGCAACACACCTCCACTATTTGAATAATACTATGTAAGGTAAATTTTAGCATGTCATTGTAAATTGTATTCATTTTTTTGTGGTACAACATTAATAGGAGTTTAGCAACAAAGCCTTCAAGATCCAATGCATATTATTTAATCCTTTTGAAAACGATTCAAAGATTTGTCCATATAATGGAAACATCCAAAACCATCGATATAAACAATTCAGCACAGTTAGAGGGACATTTTCCTAAAAATAATATTTTTGTAGTATTAGCAAGTGAAAATCATGCATATTAAAAAAAAATTAAAATTTTCGGATGTGGTACATAATTTCTATGATTTTTCAAAGTGCCGGCTCTCTAGACTACTAAAACTATCACATAGGTGAACCCTAAATAGAAATCTGCAAATATCAAAGTTAAGCATGTGTCCTTCACTCCTTCAAATGCGACAACGAATCAGAGTTAAACATTTGAAGGACGCATTAACAAATATCTAAAGACACATTTAGTGGTAGTCTAGGGTATAAGAATGGGAACATGGACACTTTTGGGTGCTTCTACCTTAAGACATAACAGTTTATTGTTTTTTCAAATCATGAATTTCATCATTCAAATTTTTTTAAATGTATGAAAATTTATAATTCCTTTTGCCAAAAATTTTAAAAATAACCTTCGATTATAATTTTGACTGTTAATAGCAAATGAAGCAAAAATTGAAACTCTGCTGTACTCCAAAATATGAACTTCACACTCCAGAATGAACTCAAAAGTTATCATGTACAACTTCATGTATCAAGGATAAGTTACCCTTCTGTGCCACTTCGGACGGGGCTCCACAAAGATTCTCCAGAATGTTGTGGTCAAGGACATTCACACCCAAATTTCATTCCAAATTGTGCAATACATTACATACTACAACTATTTAGTGTTCGCGTATGATCAAGATGCAGCTATCTAAATGAATGGATGAAGATGATTCTAAACACCGACTCAGATTTGTGCATTAATACAGTCAAATTCACGTCTCTGATTGCTGTCTACAGCAGACTCTTCGTGCACTGGAATGAATCCTCAGTCTTTGATTTGCTTACAAAAGCATTCAGAAATCAATAATAGCAACTATTTTCATGCGGAAAATCAGGTTACATACCTTCGGGTTGTCTGTAGGAAACAAGCTCCGGGAAACCAGCTTTGATCAAGAGTCCACCGAGAAGTCTGGTTCAGTTGGTTTGGGAATGTTGGAGATTCGAGTGAGCTCGGCGGCCTGCATGCTGCGCAGTCGTTGCACTCCCCGCATGGCATTCTTGGCGAACTTGCCAGCCAGGAGAGTAGCTCCAAGAGTTTGCCTCTCATGGGGTTGAGGTGCACCGCGTTGTTGTTGTTGTTGTTGCATCATGGATTCATGCAGATGTTGGTCCTCTTGGCTGCGTCGGAGCTCCGCCAAGCGGCGGCGTTGGTACCTGCGCCATGCCGCTTGAATAAAGGAGGCCGCCCATGTTCTCCAATGGTGAGAGTAGTACCTGCACATCACGTTCAAAAATGTTCACCAGCTAGAAAGAAACTAAATCAACAAGCCGGCACCAATTAAGAGGCTCTCCTCTGCACCTTGTTTCATTGTGTAACTGCCTTTGTAGATTGTTTCTTGTAAGGAACTGGGAACTTAGTTTTCAAGCAGCAAAAACTCTACACATAAGAACGTACGCAAACTTCACGGCAGTCGTAGCTTGTGATAACGCAATCATAATATTCTTGAACGACGTAACAAGGCCCATTCCAACCCAAAAACATAGTTCCAAAATTATTATGCTCCTGACTGATACCTTGAAGCAAACTTGCACGTAGTTGCGCCATTGCTTACCTTTTGTCATGAATGGAGACTTCGTTTACATTAATTAGCTGCGATCGAGCCAGACGTACCTGAAGGTGTGTTGCAGCTGTTTGCTGTGCAGCCTCCGGAACTGGCTGGCGACGAACTTGAGATCCTCGGAGGAGAGCGAGAACGCTTCCACCTCCATCACCGCTTTCACGGTGTGCGCGGAAATGGGCAAGTGGCTCTGGGGCTTGGGGTCCAGCGCCCACGTGAGCAGCTCCTCCCCACAGAAGTCTCCGCCTTTCAACATGCCGTAGTTGGTGAAGCCGGACTTCCCGCCGTGGGTCGTCATGCTCTCTAACGTGCCTCGGATGATGAACAGCATTTCGTTCACAGGGTCACCCTCGCGAAGGATGATCGTGCCTTCGGTGCAGAGGGCCGTCTTCAGGCGTTCGCACATGGCGTCCAGCAAGCTGTCGTCCATTTGGTCAAAGAAGGGCACCTGAAAATAAAATGTTCACAACCAAAACATACTGAATCAATAGCATCAATTGAAAGGTTTCTTCTTCTTCAGTCAGCGGACTATCACTAATCCGTAAAGAACAAAGGATTCCTAGTTTGAAAAGGGGCAATTCAATTGATAATATCGGGAAAAATCTAATTCAGATGAGGTCATATTTATGTCACCAGAATCAATGAAGAACATTTTCATGTGTAGGTCAAAAAATAAGCCTCTAGGGGTACAATTCTCTGAGAAACACGGTTGGCTGATACATGTACCCCGGGTACACACTATTTCTATGCACATGTCCTCTGTGTTCTGCATTAACACATCTGAGTTCAACAAGCGACTGTGCTTGCTATTCCAGGGAGACCAACCTGCTCTCGCTTGTTCAAACTGAAATCAACTTCGCAAAACAAGGTGTAAAGGATTCTTTTGCATGACAGTGTAGAGGACATTCAACAAGGATTCTCTAGAATGGTCTGTATGTACCAATATCGTTAGAGTAAAAGATGGATCACTACCATCTTCAAGAGTGGCTCATATGAGTATACTTGCACATATCCGTGGGTAGGTGCATGTACTCTTATACGAACAGCTTTGGAAGATGCTAATGAGTTACTAGTAAGAACCACTCTTTTACCCACCCATGACTATTTGTGCAAAACTTGCAACGAAGTGGCATTGGGACTCACATTCCGAACAAGGTTCAAACAGAGATGCCGTTTAATGTCCCGACGGAGGTCTGATGGAAGACTTTGCACGAGGTCCTCTTCATTGACACCTCGAGTAGCATCCCATTTGTATTGATCATAACGTCGAACTCGCTCAACGATTTTATTCGGCAGGTTCCGGTGCCGCATCCATTGTTCTGAATCTCGACGCTTGACTCTCATCTCCTCCAATCTCAGCGTCAGAGATTGTAGATATGTCTAACAAAATCAATACACACGATCAAAGACTAGTTATTGAAACCCAGTTTCTAAGCAAATAGTACCGAGCGGTGAAGGCAGGTCCACACCAGGCTGGAAAACTGATCATTTCTGTAAATAGAGATGGGTAAAATAAAAAGTCTAGTTTTGATCTGTTTGCATCAAAAAATTATGAAATCTATCCTTGAATTAGAGCCCAGTTATTGAAATGCCAGTAAGGTAGAGGCTCCGTTAACCATACAGTACATCAGAGGCTCCATTGACCAGACAAGTGAACTTTAATTTGACATGTAGTTTTTTGCAATTGGTTTTTAGCTCCACAAAATTTTAGACGGCGCAGGTTTCTAGGGAAAGGCTCGAAGGTCACCTCTATGGTCACGGAAACTCTCCCTTGCTTTATCGAGAATGGAGACTTTACATTACATAATCGAAGAATCATGCCAGCGACAAATGAGAACTTTGCAAATAGTGCTGACATAGTGTTTTCGACTCTCGAATAAAAAATCAGATTAACCTTAAACTATCAGGCAATTCGCGTCCAAAGCCTGTGTGGCCCTGGCATGAGAAAGCTTGCAATGACCGAGGATGACCAACACAGATGAAATGGGTAGAAACTAGTTGCTTACTTGCATGTTACCGATTAGAAAGGCAAATAGCAGCAAGCCTGCAATGATGATGAGGATGTCGAAGATGATCTCCCACTCGTAGGAGCTCACATCCAGGGTTTGTGTCAAAGAGCTGCAACGGAATGCAGTGAGATTACTTCACTTCCATGACGCCATGTCAGAACAAGAAATTTCAACCTGACTTAAATCAGAAAAGAAATGTGCTTGGAATGGTCTTCCCCAACAAGACGCTCCCACATGTCATAAAGTGTTAACATAATTCTCAATACAAATGCCTTTTCACTTATGTAATACTATCATTGTCACATGACACAAATTGTGAAAGTCTATCTTATATACCACTTGGCATCACTGTTCACATGAAATGTTCTAATGAGAGGAACTACTCTGAGTCGAAAATCTCTCATACCTTCTTTACTGGAAGCGTTGATAATTACACAAGATTTGCGAATGTTACTTTCAAGTATAGATATAGAGAGACACAAGGAGAAAAGCAGACACCTTACCTCAGAGCAAGCAAGCCGAGCCACAAACTGTACAGATATCTGGTAGCGAACCCTGCAGATGCGATACTGTTCTCGATCGCAATCTTGTAAATTCCGTAATTGAAATTGGTGGAGTTGCAACTCATTGCAGGAGCACCAATTGATGTGTTTTGCGACCATGTAGCACGGTCAGAATTCCCAAGTGATGCACAATCCAGGAAACTTCGTGTACAACCCGCTTCAGTTCTGCACGCCCCTAACCAGCACTTTTCCTCTCTTTCCACAGCCAACATGTACCAGCAAGCGCCCACTACCTGCCAAGAGACCCGGATCATTTTTATTAAGCAGAATTCATCAACCTTTCTTAGCCCCCTAAGAACCCAAATGCAAAATACAAAATTCACTTTGGAAGCTCACACAGTCCATCATAGTAGCTTTCAAAACATATTTCTGTCATTCAAAAATGTAGGAGATGATTTCTTCTTTCTGTTGTTACGTTTTGTTGATTCCTTGAAGCTTTTAAAATGATTTATTTCAACTCATTTAGACAAGGAAGTGGTCGCTTTGGGGCACTCAGGGGTGCCCAAATGAAGAGCCCAAACGGCTGTGGGTGTCCACTTTCATATCTATAGGAGTTGAAATGAATCATTTCAGCAGCTTCCAAGGAGATAAAAAAACGCACCGATAGAAAGAAGAAATCAGTCCAGGGCTACATACTAGAAATATGTATTGGAAGATACTATAGTGGATTATGAGCTTCCACAGTGAACTTTCAATTTTTTATTTTCACACTAACGGAAGGGGAATAGAAAAGCAAAACATAAAAAAGATTTGGAAGGAGTTTAAGGGATCTCACATGGCTTGCAAGCATGTACAGCAGGAGGTTGAAGGCAGCACCAGCCCATGCAGTTTCCAGAAGCACCCCCGTGGTATCAACAATCTTCGACATCAATTTGAACAGACGAAGCAGGCGAGGAAGATACTGAAAAAACACAACGAACCGGAGAACCTTCTTCGTGTCCAACGATGGTGTGGCACTGTTCAGACTGGGAATCACCACCCAGATCACAAACTGCACACGCACAAGTTCATCAAAACACATGAGAACCGAAATCCCCATAATTTCATTCACCTCCGAAGTAGTTAACTATCCATTTGTTAAAAAATCATACACTTCAGAGCCTCTACCATCAAGGTATGTTTTTGTCACATACTAAATATCTCATCCTGCAAAACCAGGGTTGTGCAATGGTGAATACAGGGAACTAAGAGTCTTCTAAGATAGGGACCCCGTCTGCATGTGGATCCCTTACCAATGAATTGAAAACTCACATGCCGAATGAAAACTGTCACCTCAACATGTAACACTTTCATCAGATACTTCAAACTCTTATCACAGCCAAAGTTGTTTTCATGAGATACGTTTCTCATGGTTCAAGTGCAGTGTAGACTTACCTTGAACCATTAGTGATCGAGTGGCAGTTTTAGATCCTCTACCAAGAAAAACTCTAATCCTTCATACCTATTGCCTACAATATCCAAATGACTTATTCTTCGATGCATTGGAATTCTCTTTCATTTTGCCAAGAAGACCATATAAAAATTCGACCAGCCCCCCAAAACGAACATTGCTCAGTAGCAAATGAGTGTCCCTGCTTCAATCAAGTACAAGAATCAACACCGGATGCTGATAAAAACAGGTAAAACTCAACCATTTCGAATGAAAACTGTCACCTCAATACGTGACATGTAAGAAATCAGAAAATTCTAAGTCCTTTCACACTCTTAAGTTGTTATCATGAGATACATTACTCATGGTTCAAATGCTGTCTAGGCTGTCGTTGAACCGTTGATGACCGACTGACAGTTCTAGATCCTCTACCCCCCGAAAAACCTTTAACCCTTTATAAATTATAACTATCGCATACAATATCCAAACGACTCATTCTTCGACACATTCGAATCCTCTTTCACTGCAAAAATTCGACCACCCCTAAAGGGAAAGCAAGAAAGCCTCACCTGCGGAATGGGCATCACGGCAATGAGATCAAGCCAAAAGTCTTTCTTCAAATACCGCACCGCAATCTTCTTGGGATCCGTCACCAGATCGCCCTTCCCAAACACCCTCGACGAGCGCGAAACATACGCCGTCCTGAACTGCAGCACCATGTGAATCAAGTAACAGAAGTCCGTGATGGTCCGAAACACCGTCACCGACGTTTTCAACCCGGGCTCCACTTGAATGCAGTACTGGTTGGGGTTGACGACTGGAAGGTAATAGAACAGAGGGTCCACGGACACCGCCACCAAGTAGGACGCCACGAAGAAGACGTTCCATCTGTGCAAGGAAGGACTGGCGGGGTCCAAGCTCCACTTCGAGGGGGTCTTCTTCTTTGCTGCAGTGGGATCTTCCTCCAGGGGCGACCAAGACAAGCTCTTGAACTTCAAGGTTTGTCCAATTCGGTACAAAGAGCCCTTTTCCCAGCGCCTGCGAAGGGCGGAAGTGCTGGTGTCGTCGCTGAAAGGGGAGGTGTTGTGGAGGAGGACGTCTGCGTCGGAGTTGAAGGAGTCGCGGGAGGCTAAGTCGGAACGGAACCTGGGAGCAAGGACAGAGGATTTGGAAGTTCAGAAGTGCCATACTAAGAAAATGAGGGAACTGAAATGGGGTTTCGTTTTGTTGATCCACTAGAATTATGTGAAGAAGATCGCATGTGTTGTATTTGAAGGAAGACTTTTGGCTACTTGAAGAAAATGACTACTTGAAGACTTCGACAAAAGGAAACAGAAGTCTTCACATGAGCTACCCAAAACCGATCAAAGAAATTGAGATGTATATCCCTTAAAAACCCAAGGGTATGTTGCTTTTAACTGATCAATTCGATTGAGCAGAATTGTGAAATGATAGGATTCCAATAGGGTTTAATTTTATTAAATCACTAGACTCTGCGAAGAAGATTGCATGTGTCGGTAAAAATCAGAAAAAAATTCGACAAAAAAGTCTACCAAAAAGTATATGACCTACTCAAAACTGAGAAAAGTCTACCGTAAGTCGACAAAAAAGTCTACCAAAAAGTCTATGACCTACTCAAAACTGAGAAAAGCATGTGAGATGCAAACCCCTAAAAATACCAAGGATATAGAGGGTTTAACTGACCAACTCGATTGATCAAATTGTGAATCGTATTGGTCAAAATCAGAATAAAATTGGACAAGAGAAAGTCTCCATGTGACCTACTCAAAACTGGTAAAGAAAACGAGGCGCAAGCCCCAAGGGTACACGGTTTTTAACTGACTACTCGATTCATCATTTCGTGAAATGATAGAATTCAAAAGGGTCTCCACTTGATTGATCGGTGAAGAACATTGCAAGTGTTGGTCAAGCAACAAACAGAATTGAACAAAAGAAAATTCCCATACGACCTACAATGGTCAAGAACGTTTCAAGAGCTGGGAAGCTCAATGATCGGAGATTTCAGACACGCTTCCTACCTCACGAATCTTTTGGGCTCGCCATCCATTTTCAGCACCTTCGACAAGCTGCGCATTTAGGTTGCTTCTCTGCAACCGAAAAGTTTTCACAAGCGCGTCAGATACTCGGTGCAGCACTTTCAATTCCAATTGTAGCAATTTTCCATGTCCAAGAAAAGACTGGAATTATGCCACTAAACCCGCCCAGAACACAAGACGGTGCTTCTTCTTCACAAGCATGGACGGTACTCTCGGATGGCCATTACTTTCTGGTTCCTCACAGAACGTGCGGGTTGCCATAGCCAACCGAGAACAGTCAAACCCGAAAACCTGATTGCAAATTCAAACCCTCGCCAACCATTCCTCAACCATTCTTCAGCATTGAGGGAAGCATCAGTGCCTACGAAACAACTGTTGTGACTCTTCTGCGCTCCCCAATCTAAGAACCACTGTACCGAAAAAAAAAACTTCCAAGACAAAACCCACACAAAAATTCAAAATCAAAACCCCATAGAGTAGAATGCGCTTCAACGCTCAAAAACCGTCCTCAGTCTCAAATCTTTACACATTCGTGCACAGAATCAAAAAAATTCTACCGTTACGTACACGAGGTCCAATCGCACCTGGAACGGCGTGGTAAATTTTATATCAACCCGCAAAGGAAGAGAAGTCAAAGCCCGTTGATCGCTGCACAGCACCAGATCAGTTGAAGCTTCAGCAGAAGCTCCCTAAGTATTGTCTGTCTTTCCAGTTCTGCATCTTTTTCTCTCGATTTCAAGAGACACACAACTGTCGGTAACTTCGTTGTTGATCGCTCTTAGCGTTTCATGAGTCCAGGAGACGAAGGAATAGTCTAGCTTCTTCATTGAAATGGAGGAAATGTTTCGCAAGAGGCAAGGTCGCCGGAGGATTACTGTTGCTTTTTACCATCGGAGCCAGCACGGGAAGTTGAAAATCGGACTCCATAGCCGGAGAGTGACGTCGAAGCATGATGTCACGTAAGAGTGGCACTCTTTTCCGCGTGCAGAATTCTCTCGTTGACAATGCAAACTGATGCAAGCAGATTAGAGAGAGTCAGAGGTGGGTACCCCCAAAATCGCCACTTTGGGCTATTGTGCCTAATTAGTATTTTTTTGGTTGGCAAGTGAAAGGAGGCACCAAAGAACGCAACATTTGGATACAATATGCAAAAGTTATGAAGGGTCAAAGTTTTTTTTGGCAGATGTTTTAAAATCTTTTCTTTAACATACATACATATTGATTTTGGAGATGTACACACAATGATGATGACAATTTTAGGTGGAGTGCAATTTTAGATATAGCTACTTCACCTCAAACCACCCAAATTGGGTTGGTGTGAATTAAAAGTTTGTTCATCTAAGTTCCCTCAATACTTTGGGAGAGAAATAATGAGTGACTCTAGGACTACATACTATCACATCCCTATCTCCTTGAAGTGCTCGAAGTGCCTTAGTGAGCAAGGGAAACCTTGGGGGTAACATCTCAAACCTTGCAAAAGTTTAAGAAAGGAGAAATGAGTGAAGAAATAGGGCGTGATAGCACCCTGAATTAGAAGAGTATGGTAGAGTATTTTATATACTTGGAAATCCCTTAAAAAGATGCTTTCAATTATTCAAAGAACGTGTGATTTGAATTAGTTAGCAAAAAGTTATGGTGTTCAAAGTTGGTGGTGTTCTAATGGCATCAAAAGACTTAAGGACTAGGAATAAAAGGTTCCCCATGAATCCTTTATAGAAATATGGCATGTAACATATTATTGAAAAGCTAAGAACACAAGAAAGATAGAATGACAAACATTATGAGTTTCTAAGTTATGAGCTCAAAATTATAGCCAAGAGAAAGATCGTGATGAAGGCATGACATTGCTTTTAGTAAACCTAAATCTTTGGAGGGTCATAACTTTATGAGAACTTATTCAAATGAGACAAATGAGTAGTCCATTTACATTTATTTGTCACATAGATATCCCAAATGGGCTTGCATGTGAGATTTGAAGCTCTGGTCGTTAGTTGGAAATGGGTGGTTTTCCAAAACCAACATGGATTTTGGAAATTTTTTTGACTCACAAAGAGAGAGTCTACTAAATCCCACAAAAAGTACTATAGGAAGAGTTGGTCTCTTTCCTCGTTCCCTCTTAAAGCTTTGGTGACTCCCGATGACTCAAGATTGATAATGTAACTTTACCACTAGGTCCAAAGTACCATGGGACACTTGTGTGTGTCTCATGGAATTGGTTGAATAAAATTTTGCTCTTTGCTTAGCCATTCTAAATGTATCTTAAGTTATGAGCTTCAATTAGTCATGATGTAAAAGTAGCAAATACACAATAGGCTTAGTATAGAGTGGGATGACATTCAAGGGAGATTAGCACTAGTAGGGAATAATGCTTCTAGGAAGGATTTAGACATCAATGAAAGTTCCGCCCTATATCATCAAGTAACATGTTAGGTGTTAGGTATCATGTGCGGAGCTTATATTAGTAGTTCCAAACACTGAGACTCAGCAACATGAGTTGAAAATAGAAACTAATGTTGCGAATGCATAAAATGTATAGTGTTAGTGAATTATGATCTAAGTGATATTGAAAGTAAAATGTAGTGAGACCATTAAGTTATGAAAGGTTTGTAAAGGTTGTTTGGAGTTGGAAGGTGTTATTAAGGTTGTGACATTTTTATATTGCAACCATTTTACCTCTTTAACATGTTGCAATAGAAGGGGAACTATCAATCTTCAAATTTCTAATAAATTACTTAGATTCAATAGTGACTACCAAAATATTATAAAAAATTTAAAATAAAATTGGATGAAAGTGCCAAAAACATCTCTAGAAAATATTAAATTTGCCAAAATTTAAATGAAGATTTCTAATTTAACCCCTAAAGGGCCATTTGTCCCCTTAGGGGACAATTTGGGTCTAGATAGGTTCCTATTGTCTCAATTTGTCGTGAATGTTTTTGAGATTTTTTGAGGTTGTGGAGTTTGCTAAGAGCTTTGTGAATATATAATTTTTGTTTCAATCAATGCCTAGGAGAAAAAGTTATGGCACAATAAGCCAAAAACAAAAGTCAATGGATAGCACAAAAAAATCAGAAAAAGTCAAAATATATTTTTAAATTTTTTTTCCTAAAATCTTATATTTTGTTTAAATTTGAAGCTTCGATTCATTCCATTTGGACTAGTTATGAGAAAGTTATGGACATTCTTAGTTTTTCGGGCAATGTAAGCATCTTCTTGAAAAAATAACTTATAGGATTCATTTGTAAATGCAATTTTTATAATTTTTCAAAAGAAATTTTAGACAAGATTAGGTTTGCTTTATAGAACAATCTCACCATTGGGATTATTGTATGTCAATTCCAATTTAAAGCTATTAATGATTTAGATTTTCCTTCAATCTTTAACTTACTTCTATTTAACAATTTTTTAATGAGCTAAAAGTAAGTGTTTTTTTGTTGAATTTTTTTCCTTAGATTCTCAACTCAACTATTCAACATAAAAACTTAGGAAATCAAAATTAACAATGCAAAATTTTTTAGTTAAAAAGATTCAAAGCCAAAAAATCTAGTCAAGCAAGTTGCAAAAAAACTTGATTTCTTCACTTTGGATGCAAATATCTTGCAATCTATGCGGTCAAATTTGATGAAATGTTTACCTCATGTTCTCAAACAAGTTAAATACAAGATCCTATGGTTGGATTTTGAAAAAACATATTTTTTTAGTTTTCTTAGGTGAACATAGCAAAAATGGTAGTTCTAAGCGGTTTTTGATAGAAAACACCCTCAAGGCTTTAGGAATTAAATAAAAGTATGAATGAAAGTACACATCATATGAATGAAAGTTGGAAAAAGGGTTGATTATTCTAACCAACTTATAATTCAAGATGCAAATTGCTCTACCAAGAAAAAACTTTAGAATCCTAGTTCTAAAAGAGTTAGCATTTACTATCTAGTATGCATTCCATGTCCAAGGCCTTGAACACCAGAATTTACTTCACGACTACAATAGTGTGCTTTTATAGCGACCCTTTTCTTTAAGCCGTCCCTATAAGAAGCTCTAAAATGGACAATAAGTGGTTTTGAAATGGATACATGATGGCCAATGAATGGATTGTCAATAATGTGATATTGTTATAAGATTTGTCAAATATTGGTTCGTATTTTCACCAATGGATGGAATAAGAGTCAAGGTAGGTTCATTTCGAATTAAGTAGACACTAGACAAGTGAGAATCTAGGATTTAAAATGAGAATTGACAGCCCAACTGCCTTTTTACAAATGTGAAAGAATCTAGGGTTTATTAGTTTAATAACAATTACATTTTGAAACCTTGAATATTGCTTTCTACAAGCTACATTGCTTATTTTTGGTAAAGCCATATCTTGTTTTACACTACATATGTGGATTTTGCAAGGCCTACAGACCTACGATTAGAAATAGGTGCCTATAGCACAATTCTTTGAAAATCATAAGTACTTTGCAAAATTACTTTGCAAAAATATGAAACCTCTCATATTACATTCCACATTAGTTTCTCTTTAACCCTTAAACAACATTGAGAACATTTTCTAACCAATGAATGACAAAGAATCCTTCCATGCAGGATAGAAGTGCAACTATTCATCCTCCAAATTTTGTGGGAAAAGGGACCATCTTCTACAATAGCTTGTCTCCCAATGAGGGCTTTTGCATTTTTTTAAGCCAACAATTCACACATGTCTCCCAATGAGGGCTTTTGCATTTTTTTAAGCCAACAATTCACATAGTACCCAAACAAATGATTTCCACGGTGACCGAATCATCGTTTAAAGGTTGAGTGAAAATAAGGGAAAATACTTTTGTGCATCTAAAACCCATCTAAAAGGCCGACCAGCCCTTAAAGCGAAAAAACAGATGAAATTGAAGCGTGACGCAATCCATGAAAACGACCAAAGCTGAGCAGAAACAGCAATAAAATTACAACCAAGTAAACAAATATACATGACTTGTACTCTAAATAAATGGGAGTTGAACTAGGAAGTCAACAACTCAATCCCATAAGCTACGGTGATCACAAGCTACAGTGATAATAGTGGTCCGTCTCTCTGTGAATTGAAACCCCTAATCCCGAAACTTTACATTCTTAAACTCTAATTCTCGGGTGATGCAAAGATAGGATTATAGCTAAGACTGAGAGGGAGATCGTCGTAGTCCTGGTCCTTGCAAGCTGCGTACCGCCACTCGCACCACGCCCACTGCACTCAACTGCCTGGCATGAGCAACCAAACTGTCACCACGCATGGGGATCTCCCCCACGGTGTTGACATCCAGTTGCACTCCCACGTAGTACGCGACCTTGCCGTTGGCGCCTCGCACCGGGGCAAGGTGTAAGTGGTTCCAGAATGGAGTGTTGTCCTTCCTGCACAAGAGGACGAACAAATTGCATTTGTTATCGGTCACATTTGTTGAGACTCAGAACGTGGGGTAGAGGAGGAATCGAAAGTATCCAACGTTTTCGTGATCAAGGTAGCTTGAAAGAGAACAACCTTTTGCATTAGTTTCGGACAATTCAACAAATTTTATGGCAGACTGATATCTAGGGAACAAATGAAGGCAAAAAGTACCGATGGGGACAAGTGCTGGAAGTTGAAATGCTGCAACACTTACCTGTAATTGAGAATTCGCACTGTGCAGGGCTTTTCTGCCTCAATGGCCTCACGGATCTGTGAGATAGAACACTGTAATCGATGAATACTAGAGATTGAGCACAACACTTCAATTAAGCAAAACGGAAACCATAAAAAAACACAAGACGTCTAATGAAAATGGAGTATGTAACGGCAATTAAGACCGCAAATTAGAATCTACTGAGTCACCAAGAGCTGTCAAGCGGCTAATTTGATTACGATGATTGTGGGTTCGATTGCCATTACCTAGTTTTCAACATAATGCCAATTGCAAATGGAATATTTAAGTTTTAACCAGAAATCTGTTTCTTCCAAAATTCTTTTTTGGTAACTAATCCTCCGAAAGTCAACCACAGGATCTTGAAAATCGGGTAGTATTTGTCCTACACCTCTAACTCTTAGCCATGATTTCAAAGTAGGTAAGTATTTTGAAGTCTGAAAATTATAATTTATAACAAAGCTTCAGACTTCAAAATCCAGCACTGCGCTTTCATCTTGAAGTAGGATAAGCTTGTGCACTTAAATATCATATCTATTCTGTACAAAAATTCTCCAGTGGGTTGTAAGTACAACTAAGGTCAAGTGTCCAAAACCTCAGCCTCTTAGCCAACGAGGCAGTCAAATGAGCTTCAAAATCCTGCGTTGGTATTATAGACTAGATAACTTTTGTGGCTCAATAAAGTTATTGGACATTGAATCTATAGTGAACATCCATATATAAGTTCTGGTTGATCAAAAGGCTCTCATACAACAGAAGGGTTACATATGAAGAGAAATTACCTCCCGCACGGCATCAGGATCCGTGTCAGGGCCTTGCAAGAATCGGCAATTTCGACCTACGACTTCCTCGCGGCTGTAGCCTGAGCATTGGAACAACACTAGTCAACGTCATGTGTAAAACCACAGAAGGAAATAGAATTACAAACAGAAACGAGAACCACCTAAGACAATAGTCACAGAATAGTCGCATTCAGTGGCACACAAGTCACCCCAAAAATTACAATACAGACCTGTGAGCTCGCAGAAGACATCGCTGGCATGGACGATGGGCATGTCTGGTAGGCTAGGATCGGCTCTACAAACGCATTGCACAAAAGGATGGTCAAATTCATAATCCAATCGATGCCAATTGAAACCCTAATTCAATGGAGACTTCAGTGAAATGAGCACAACGAAGAGCTTACCATTCACAAGAAAACAATGCTGGTAGTAAGAACCCTGCAGGTATTTAGATTTCGCGTTTGAATAACTAGCATATGATCTTAGTGTGCAGTCCCTGGGTAGAGTGTAGCTTGGTGACATGGAGTTGAGTATTTTTGTTTCATTTTCTTTCCATTTTTCAGCTGCTAGTTTTTTCCAATATATGCAATTTGAGCTTTTATCTGAATTCTACACGGATACACATGAATTGATGTTTTGAAAAATACGAAAGGAGATCGAATCAGCTATTCGGCCATCTCTCTGATGCAACCAAAATGTAACAAAAAGGATGTGCTTGTTGCTTACAAAACAAGGCTCTGTTGAATGCGAGTGAGCGACAGCATCAACGAGGAGCCCACGACGCCGTTGGCAACGCAATCTGAGAGGGTCACGCATCGGTTTTGAACAAGCTCCCCTGCCACTCTACTCGACTGCGTGAGCTCGCCCGTCACTCTCTGCACTGCCAACGCCGCTTTCTGTTTCACCGCCTCGTCAACCGTCGGCGGTTTCGCTTCGTTTTCCTCATCTGCCTCATCTGCCTCTGTGGCGCACAACAACCAAGTAGCCAATTGTCAGTGTCGTTATAAACCCGGTTTCAATATAAACCTTTCCATGTAGTGGTAATAGTCCTCACACTGATTGAAATTTTCTGAAGCAGTAGTCAACGTGACGGTACCCAATTTTCATGACTCTCTTTTTTATAGAATGCTAAGTACAGTACAATCCTCAGTTCCTCACACTGATTGAAATTTTCATAATCCATGTTGAACAATATTAGACTGCCACTGTTTTTTGTAACTACCAATCTTGGATTGTCACTGATTCTGTACCAGTCTCAATTCAATTGAACATACGATACTCATTCTTTGGGACCATGGGCTACTAATGTTTTAACACGTCCGTTCGATTTCAGAGCTTTCTACAGCTTTTACAGTCTCTCCCCTTGGAACCATAACATTCTTGCAAGTTCCCTTGGTTTTAACACCCTCGCAAGAAGAATACAGATAGCTTTATAAAGGAAGGCGTAGCACTCACTAAGCTCCACTATCAACAATGACTGTGACAGCAACCACAACAGCAACCCGGGAATTAATGATTCTCTACATCAAGAGAAAGTTGATACAGTCCCGCCCTAACCAAGAAGAGCACCAATCCCTAATTACCTCCTCGGAAAAAGATGGCAGGGCTCTCACTAAGCACCACTCTCTGCAATGAGTGTCATACTTGTGAATACGTTTCAGTCTACAGTGGGGAAGGCTGATGTCTCACAATGTACTTGCACAGACAAGAAACCTCAACTGCAACCCGAGAATTCACGAATCGTAACCACCAATCTCGGATTGTCACTGTTTCCGTAAACCCCAGTCTAAATAGAGACAACAAACCTTAAAAACAACAAAAACAGCAACCCGAGAATTCACGACTCGTTTCTTCAAGAGAGAGTTCATACAGTCCCGCCATAGCCAAGAAGAGTATCAAAACCTTCTAAACTCCGCGGGAAAAGATGTAAGGGCTGTCACTAAGCACCGCTTTCTACAACGAGTGTCAGACTCGCGAGTAATTTCGGAGTAATTTCGGGTTGGTTTCAAACTCCAGTGAATTCTCGCAATGTTATTATACAGACCACAAACCACAGAAGCAATCCGAGAATTCACAACTCGTTCTATCAAGAGAGAGTTCAAACTATCCCGCCATAACCAAGACGAAGTGCCCCAAACCCTAATTACCTCCTCGGAATGGCATGTCCTCCACCGTGCAGCTTTCCGTCCCCACGCTCGCGAGCTCATTCGCGATAGGCGTCTGCACTCCAACATAATGCACCACCCGTCCATCGCTGGCAAACACCGGCGCCAAATGAAACAAGTTCCAGAACGGGCACCCCTCCTTGGAATAATTCAATATCCGCACCTGACACGCCCTCTCCTCTCGAATGGCGTCCCGAATCTCCGCCACTGTGCCTCGGTCCGTGTCGGGGCCCTGGAGAAACCGACAATTCCGTCCAATGACTTCATGACGTTCGTAGCCCGACATGCGGAGGAAGCCCTCGCTGGCGAACACGATGGGGTGGTCGGGTAAGCGAGGGTCCGTGAGGACGAAGTTGTACTCGTGGTGGGAGAGGGCAGTGTCGATCTGGGAGGTGTAGGAGCGGCTCAAACTCTCCACCAGGGCTTCCAGGTTGGGTGAAGGGCGACGGAAAGAGCGACGGCCGCTACGACCGCCCAATGGCGAATTGTTCTCCGGATCCATTCCCGAGGGGGTGCGAAGCAGCTGCGACATGGGCAATTCGGCCCGTAACCGCGAGTTTGCAGGATGCAAACTTCCGGGATGAAAGCTTCGCGGATTCAAGTGTCAGGGATGCAAACTTCGGCGATGCAAGCTTCGAGGACGCGAGCTTCGAAATTGCGAGCTGGGATGCGAGCTTCGGAGATGAAAGCTTCGAGAATGTGAGCTGGGATGCGAGCTTCGGAAATCAAAGCTTCGAGGATACGAGCTGTTAAGGATTCACGGTTCGAGAATGCGAGCTGGGATGCAAGCGTCGACAATAATTTGCGAGCTGGGATGCGCGAATTGGTGTGCGAGCTCCTCAACTGGGGATTATGGGATTCGGGTACTGATGTTTGAGGAAGTGGGGAAGTGGGGAAGTGGGGAAGTGGGGTTGTGGGTGGTTGTGGGGATTTGAGCGGGATGGATTGACTCCTTGGCGATGGCGGACGAGGAGAATCGTCCTCAAAAACCGTGCGAGCGGGCTATGGAGCTGGGAAATCGGAATCTGGAATAATGAGGACTACGACTGATTGAGCGGGCCGAGGGGATGTCTATCTCAAAGTGGATAACTGCTACGGGGATCACTGTATCACTGCCAGTATACTGTACCCTTCTTCTAGGGCCGCTTTTACGCTATGGTGGAGAGAAGTGCACCAAGTCGGTTAAGAAGTTTTGGTCAACACATGGTTAGTGAAGCAACAGTGACATGCTGGAGAGATGAAAAAATAATAAAATAATGTCACAAGAAGTTTTGACTACTGTAGTTGTAGTATAAACATCAAGTGAAGAAGTCTTTTTGAAAATTTTACAAATTGAAAAGTCCACGAAACAATTTCATCTAGAAGGGAGTTTTGCAATGTGTAAAATAAAGAGGGAAAGAGACAGCTAATTCTATTTGAAATAAAGGAAGCCCTCAATTGCACAACTTAGATATAATGAAAAGACAAAAAAAAAGGAAGTTGGAGTTCTCATGAGGCTAAGTTTCTTGTCATGACTGTTTGACACAATGAAAAGACAAAAATGAAATTGAAGTTCTTATGAGGCCAAGTTTTTTGTCCTAAAGGGTTGAGGCTACTTAAGAAACTTGACCCGTGGAAAATTCCCTTTACAAAAAGTGTTGCCACATAGGCAACCGTGTCATTTTTTCATCCATGCTTGAAGTTCTCTACTCAACTTGTCTTGGCCCGTGTCATTTTTTCATCCATGCTTGAAGTTCTCTACTCAACTTGTCTTGGCCATAATGTAAATCCAATTTGTTGAAGAGCAAAATTTCCTTCAATGAAACTATTCTATTTCCCTATAAATCTTGACTGGTGCACTTCTCCATCATGGAATAAAGTGACCTTTTGGAAGGGTAGAAATTTGGAGCTTCCTTCCAAATTTTTACCTCGAGATAAATGCAAGAACTAATTATTTATCACATATGATAATATTTGAAAATTTTGAATTCACATTTGGAATCCTAGACTCCTAATTATCAAAGGTCATAAAATACAAAATAGACAACCCAAAATAGGGGGACAAATTTTTGGAAAAAAATTCTCATCCTTCCTTAAAAGGCTTGTAATACTAGTTTAGACAAATCCATGAAGTAGTCCCACCTTCAACTAGTCCCTTGTGCTTGACTATCATTTTGAAGAGGTACAACCAATTTTTTGCCTTTGGAAAATAGTAGAACTTATTGTTTATTGCAAATGATCAAACTTGGGAAATTGAGTTTGCATATGAAATCGGAGACTCCTAATTGAATTAGTTAGAAGATGTCAAGAAATAGAAAGTTACCTACCACAAAATAAGGGGCAATTTTTTCATTTATCTCTAAGTAGGTGGTTAACCTTTAAATGCCCATCAACCATTTAATATATGGTTGTTACCCAACTTTAAGCATCATTTTTTGTAACTCCTAAATCTCTATTGAAATAGAATAGTTTTAAAGTAAATAATGTAGTTGTTAAACAAAATCCTCAACCAAATATTAGTTAATTGATTGTATGAAGATGACTAGTATAAATTTATAAACTTTTATCAATAATTTGTATACAAATTTTTTTCAAAGAATGTTTGACAAAAGATTCTTACTTTTTAGCTGAAGAAACCATTGAATTGGCATGAAATATTAGGATGATATTGCTCAATTTATATTAGTGTATATTATTTTGGATGAATATATTTTTGTCTATATTTTGCATATTTCATCTATGCCCACACAAATATATTCATCATTCTTCAAAATATGGCTTTTGCATTGCTTGAAATAAATGAAATGAAAACCTTGATGAGAATCAAAAATTTGTTTGTTGGAGACTTGAAACTAGCCTTTAATTTTTCATATTTTGTTTTTTACTCAACGGCTAAAAAATTCTAATTGAAGCTTCTAGTTCTAACAAATTTTGCATATTGTTTTTGTTATCACTGGTAGCTATAATGCAAAATTTTAGCCATCATTGATAAATTTTAAACAAATATGCTATAGATTTCGCCCAACAAACATGTTTTTGTGTACTCAAATCCTCACAATGCTCCAATGATAATAGATTGTGAGATCAATTCTAAAAACCAATTTAAATACTAGTAACTTCTTAAATATATTTATATCATTAGTGATTCAAGTAAAGCAATCTTTCTTTTTTCAATAATAGACTCCACAATTCTCCTTAATGTTTTTTCAAGGAATACAAACCTTAAAAAGACAAATCATACAAATACCATATTCAATTATTAGATGCATTGGTACATTCTTCATTTATACAAAGACCTGATAAAAATTGTCTCATTGA
The DNA here is from genome assembly GCA_950106755.1 of Climacium dendroides. Classification (NCBI taxonomy): domain Eukaryota; kingdom Viridiplantae; phylum Streptophyta; class Bryopsida; order Hypnales; family Climaciaceae; genus Climacium; species Climacium dendroides. Next base: position 22,431,925 of record OX467089.1, read on the forward strand.
TGAAACAAATAGAGCCTTCTATTGCATTAAAAGGTGAAATTGGAGAAGGTAAGTACTTTTCAAAATATTATACACCCACTCATTCCATTGGAAGGATGGTTCAACATTTACTACACCTAGATGGGTGTCACATTGTATAACCAAGAAATTAGATCCGCTCCATGCTAGGAAGGCATTACACTTTGCTAAATACATAGTAGAAACTAAAGACATATCAATTGATTTAAAGATTTAGGATTGGACTAAGACAATTTTGTTCATGACAAGGAGGCCCTTTCAAGGATATAAAGGGGCCCCTTGCCTCCTTGGTAAATAATGTCATGAGTTCATTTTTCTATTGACTTCATTGAAAGGACAAGAGTATAAATGGCACCAACTCTAGTTTCAAAATTTAATTGTTTCCAAATCCTACCTACCTACACCACATTTGCATTGGACAAATGAATGTGGTTAGGGTTTGATCAAATTTGTTATAAGGTTACATTGTTCTTGTTTTTTTTAGAAGAGTTGGAATTCTTTCTAGGCTTGTAGTTAATTTAGACCCAAGCTTTCTAGATAAATTCTAGTGATATTAAATCTATCAACAAGGACATTTGTTGTTTCATGGATGACAAAAAATCCTTCTAGTTGGACAAAAGAGCAACTATTCATCTTCAAAATTTTATTGCAAAAAGGAGAGGTCTTCTATAGAAGTTTGACTTCCAATGAGTTCTTTTGCAATTTTGTAAGAGAATGATTCACATGATAACCAAAGGAATGATTTTCATAGTCACCAATCCATCCTTTGACCCTTAGTAATCCTTAAAAGACAAACAAGTGACTTTGGAAATTATCCCTTTTCATTACCATATGAATCATACGCTTACAAAATTGCAAAAGCACTCATTAGAAGTCAAACTACTATAGAAGACCACCCCTTTTCACAACAAAATTCCAAAAATGAATAGTTGCACATCTATCCTACTAAAAGGATTTAATGTCATCCATCAAACACCAAATGTCCATGTCAATGTTTAAGGATTAAACAACGGACCTCTGACCGTGAATAGTTGGTTAAAAAATAAATCCTAAAGCACTCATTAGAAGTCAAACTATTGTACAAGACCCGTGACAAGACCTCCCCTTTTCATGCAAAATTTGGAGGATGAATAATTGCACTTATATCTAGAAAATGGTTGTAGCGTTGTTTATGTATTAGAGAACCAATGAGCTATGCTAGTGGTAAATAGTTTATCATATATAACTGGTTGTATATTTTTCAATGACAACTTTTGATCTTTATGGCCCAAGAGTGTAGGAAGCAAGTTGAAAGGAAAGAAGGTTATTAGTTTGCAACCAAGGCTTTTTTTTGGCAGTAAGAAGCCATTTTACACTACTTGGTGGGCCTTAGCAAAATCTAAATAGATGTTTTGGATGAAAAAATTGGCTTGTTTCACCACATCTACTCCTGAAGTCAACTAACAAGTGCCAGAGTGGCGACATTGCCGCCTTGGGATTAGGGGTTAATTGCCACTTAACACCTCATGAATCGCCTTTCTCCCTCTTTTAATGCTTGTTATTAATTGTGGTCGTTAATTCTTTTCGTCATCGCTTGCATTTGTTTCATATAATGGCGATACACTTTCATGTTGTTTTTTCCATGGCCTATACATTTGAAATTGAGAGAAATGCTTTGTTCAACTCATGACAATCTCCGCTTTTCCTCCAAGGCTTCCACGGTTCTTGCTAATGTCTTCAGCATTGCAGATTTATGTACAATTTGGGTTGTTTTTGCTATTTCTCTGCTTGAACATCATTATTTTAATGGCCGTGTATTATGGAATTTGCTAGTGAAGAATTCAAAGATGATGCCGTTGTCAAAGTTGTGTGCTGGCTTCATCTGTGTAGGTCCCACTAAGATGTTGATCAAAGAATTAGATGCTCATTTTCTTGCCCAACATGTAATGAATGCTTTTGGAATTCTTTACCCTCAATTCTAGTGCATGCACTATAAGAAACTAGTGGGGTTTTTTACATTTAAAAAAATAAGAAATGATGTTTAGTTTGATAAAGATGGTGTTTGAGTCAATGTGACCAAAAATCCACTTATGTTAGACAAGCAAAAAATGTCCGTTGTTTTCAAAAAAACATGCAAAATCACAGCTTGTTTTTGGAAAACATCACATAGAATAGGGTTTTGGAAGCACCTAATAGAATGCCATGTGGACTGTATATTTGAGCGAAAAGTGCCATGGGAACAATTTTTTCGTCCATGACATGAAGGGTGACATGGGCCCAACAAAAAAAGTGATGTAGCTCTCAACATGGCACTTGTCTCGGTTTAGTTTTTGAAAATTTTAATGTTATTTTTTGAGACATCAAATTAGATGTCTTTTGAGACATCAATTAATGCATACCATACCTTCAAGAAAATATCAATAAAAATTAATTAACTAAATTAAATTTTAAAAATAAAAAAATATTGAAGAAAAACAAGAAATTGAAGAAAATTCACCATCTACCATTTCTTTGAATTTTTGATGGTGAAATGAAAAAATTTGTTCCTAAAAAGTTAGTGAGAGTGAAGGGAAGAGAGGTCATACTTATACCTATAGTTTGTTCATGATGAGACAAAAGATATGGGATAACTGAATATAGGATGTTTGTCTTTGTTCATCTTAACATCATTTTAGACATGTAGATGTTGTTTTAAACATCTAGACATTGCTTTGGACATCTACATATTATTTTAGACATTAGGAAAAACATCACAGACATTTTATTTTGAATACAAATTTTTTTTAGATGTCCTGTATAGATTGTTTCACTTCCCACCACCTCACTTGTATAAAGACCAATTCTTTTCATCCATAGTAGTATAATGCACATTCATCCATTTTTCTTTATTTTTCCAAAATATGCCATGTGGCTACTTTTTCCTTCAATTTCTCACATATAGTCAATATTTTATCATTAATCATAGTAACTTTTACAAATTTATCCATAGTCAAAATGAATCTACATGCTAACGTGGCATCTTTAAGTTTTTTGTGATGTTTAATAAAATATTGTGATGTTTTTTTGGATGTTGCAATTGACATGCTTGTCTATGATGACATCACCTCGTATTCTATCTTCCATATTATCGTTTTTTGTAACATCACATACAATTTTGAATTTTGAGATTTGAAACCCATTTTGGCAGTGATGTTGTAGAAAACATGACTTGTTTTGAAAAAAACGTCACTTGTTTTGTTAAAACAACACCAAAAATGTGGAGTTTTTTTTATAGTGATGCCAAATGTTGAGGAAATATTTGACAAGTACCTCTGTACCCTCATGGACACTTATAGGCATAGAAAGATCCTAGGGATGGAGAGAAGAAACTTTTGATTCCTACTATGATTGACCAGAATGCTCTCATATTACAACGGACATTGTTCAAAACATGCATGAAAAGCAACTCACGCATCGCAATGCTCCCCCCTTATGACATAAATCCATTGACCAAAGTTTGGCGGGTTCTAGATGGGAACCATAACTTGACACAAAACTTTGGGGAGTTCCTAAAGCTCATAGAAATTGTAGTCGTGTATGTATTGGGGTCCGTGGAAGATGAATGCTTGTTCTCAAATGTGGAATTTTTCAAGCCCAAGCTCCATAACAACTTAGAGGATCATATTCAAATTGTAGTGGGGATGTTTTTCCAACAAATCTACACTCTTGAAACCTTCCTTTACCAGCAAGTGTTTGATGAATGGCTGAGACAAGTACTTGATGAGTACGTAGGTAGTTTTCTGCATGTGCAGCAATAGTAGTGAATCCCTAGCACAAGTACCCAATAAAATTAGCCAGCAGGTAGTTCTATGATGCAATCATGACACTGGGCAAGATTCATTTTGATGTTGATTCCCATCGTCTTCTTTGCTAGTTTCATATATGTTTTTCAATACGATGGACTGAGATTTTGAAGTCCTCTTCAATTATGCTCCGTGTTTTTAAGTTCGAGTATTCTCATCAAGTGCAAAAGCTACTAAAAGTGTTTTTCCAGTATAGACTATCATTTGTGCAAGTGCATGCAAATTTGGGACAACCCTAAACCCCTCTCTCATGTTAGTGAATTTCAATTTTGTAACACTTGGCAGCTTAAGGTGGTTTAAGTTGTTTGCAAGTGCATGATGTTTTAGCATGTCAATTGTAAGTCTCTGAACCTATGACAATGTGTACTTTGTTTTATATGTTTTGATATTCATGTCTTTATAAGAATTCTAGGGGTCGTTTTAATTAGCTTGTCCATCTCTGTGAACACTTCATTTGTTTGAGGAAGGTACTCATTGCGGCATCAGAGGGGTTTTTGGATAGGTGTAGGTGCCTTTTCTACATTGTTCATGAATTGTTGTGAAATTAAGTAGAGGTAGTTAGTAGCAAGTATGGATGCTATTACATCCTTGTGTGAGATATTATTGTTCCCCATTTTGGGGGCTTGTAGATCTCATGAATTTGTGTATATGTAAGCAATTTTGAACTATTTTCTTTGATAATTTGGCATTTTTGTTTTGGTAGATTCAGTTGTATAGAATGGAATGAAATTATAACCCTTAAATTTTGAATTTGAAGTGAACTCTATACAGACCTAGTTAGTGTACTCTATGATACAAATATATTATCCGTCCTAGCATCCAAGATTATTGACAAAGGTATGACAATCTTGCTATAAGATTTGCTCTTTGATCACTTCAGGCATCCTTTTATTTGCATAGGTCATAGAAAAGTTTTTTTTTCTATGTTGTAAGCTCTTCCTTTCTTTGTTGTGAGCTTTTGCAACTTTAGTGCTTGCTTCTATGCATACTACTTGTGAATCATTTATCATGCACAATTATGTAGAAAGTAATGAGTGAGCTGTTGGATTGTGTATATTTCTGGAATCTATGAGTGAGACGTGGTTTCTTGGATGCTAGAATTGGAATTCTTGTGATCACTTTGAGGGGGACAATATATATTTCTAGAATCTATGAGTGAGACGTGGTTTCTTGGATGCTAGAATTGGAATTCTTGTGATCACTTTGAGGGGGACAGATAGTACAAGGTATTATGAGTTGCTTTCTATTATATTTTTTCTAATATTCCGTCTTTCAAATGATTGATTGTGGATATCAAATATTTGGTGAATTTTAGAAAATGCATTCCTTACAATGTGGTAGAGTCGTATGTGTGCATATGCAGCGTGTGAGGCATTTAATACCAAGTTTAGAAAGCACAACAAACAACAAATGTGCATTGTTTTGTGGTGCTTTTTTTTTTTCAATCTTGTTGTTGTGGTGCTTCTTTTTTTTCAATCTTGTTGACTTCAACATCTAAGGGTATTTGAGAGGGTGAGGCATTTAATAACAAGTTTATGAACCACAACAAACATTTGTTGAATGTGCACTGTTTTGTGGTGCTTCTTTTTTTTCAATCTTGTTGACTTCAACATCTAAGGGTATTTGAGAGGGTGCATGTGTAGGTCATACAAAAAGGTAGCACACTCAATGGTAAATTCACCTAGACACGCAATGAAGCATTTCCAATTTCCAATTTTCCATATCACCATGTTTCAATGGTCTCATAGTATCGCCTAATTGACTTCAACAAGGTGTTCCAAATCGCCACTTTAAGTTGTCCAAAATTTTGAAATTCACCATACAGGCATTTGTTTTGACCAGGGTTATTGCCTGACTGAATTTGATAGTACCACCTCATTTGCCCAATTTTGCACCATGGTTTTCCACACATCGCCACACTGAAACTATGCCACACTGAAACTATGCACCATAAAGGCCCATCACCATGCAAACCCTCACCATAAAATAAATATTGCCTTTTCATTTGGAAAATCTAAAAGAATTTTAAAAATAAAAATAAAAATCCTTATAATGGCAATGGTGGCGGGTTGCCAATGGGACGATGATGCAACCAACAGGATGATGATGCGACGTTAGCGACGTTTATTGGTTAAGGTGGAACTACCCAATACCACCATCAACCCAATTCCACCACCTACAGGTTCCTCCCATTTCCATCACTGGCCCATCTGTTACCACAATCTTATCAATCCTTCATCAGGATGGCAATGCACTTGGGGAGAGCAGACACATCAGGACACATCAGCCCACGCTTCAACAATGCTCTGGTCATGCTTCAACAAGGGTCTGTCTACTCACAATTGAACATTTCAGCTTTGAAAAATCACAACAAACTCAATTCTTGTCGGAATGTCTTCATTCTTTTTGCAATTGACTTCTCTCAAACAATTCCATCTCTGAAAAATGTAAGAGCTCATAAATAGCTTCTCCAAAGTACCTAGATAGCAAATCTGTGTGGTAATGAGGTAGTTTCAGTTGCCAACCCCAACGGCAAACAAGGCTGCTTCGCTTTGAGTCTACCTCGTGCGTGCAGCTAAGTCCGCTCCGCCCCCCGTTTGCCTTCCGTGTGGCCCTGTTCAGTATTGAACATGTGGGACAAAGCAGCGGCGCGTGTGTGCCACCAGATGAGACCGAGCCTGACGACCGGCACTTGAAGTTCATTAAGTCCCAGGAGAGGAGTCGCTCCAGTCGTCACAGGCCAGGAAGTCCGAAGTCTGGCTACAGAATCTGGCTAAAGGAAGGAGAGCCAGAAGAAAAGGAGCTTTGGGAAACTGACTGACTGGTCAGGCGCACTACACTACTGTACCGGTAAGGTAGGAGGTCTATAAATGGACCATCCACCAGCTGGGACTGAATTTTGGGGAGGTGAAACATCTTGAAATATTTTCCAATAAATTTTCCCTGAAAGAGAAGTGGAATTGACATCTAACCCAAGTCGTTTCATATTTTTTGGAGCTTTGTGGAATTAGTTATGAAATTTTGAAGTTGAAATGGCGTAGGGCTCTAAAATGACTCACCTCCTAAAATGTAGAGTGGCTGTACATTGCTAAAGGTTATGGAAAAGCAACGTGTACAAGTAGTGTACATTTAAGGAGGTGAGCCATTTTAGAACCTCGTACTTTACGTTACGTTAGAGGAACTTTGTTTGCATTATTTGCTCTCCCGTCACGGAGCACCAGATGGCCCAACCGCCTTCCTTTGGGGAGGGGGACAACTGGAGTAACGTTAAAATCAGGACAGGATTATTCTCCCACTTTTTAAGGTCCGGTAGGTCCATAAATCGACCACCTGAGAGCTGGAATTGAATTTTGGGGGAGGATAAGCTTCTCAAAATATTTTTCAGTAAATTTTCCTTGAAAGACTTGTGGGATTGGCATATAACCTAAGTCGTTTCATGTTTTTTGGAGCTTTGTGGAATTAGTTATGAATTTTTGAAGTTGAACTGGCATAGGGCTCTAAAATCGGCCACCTCCTAAAATGTACATTGTTTGTACATCAATGAAGGCTACGAAAAAGCAAGATGTACAAATAGTATACATTTCGAGATGTGGCGGTTTTAGAATCTGTACGCTTTTAAGACCTTCTACCTTAGGGCCTCCTGTCCTATGAGCCGGGCGGGTCAAATTTGCAAGGGAGCTACAGGGATAAAGTTTGGAATTGTTCTACCATGTGGACTTGGTGAATGGGGGTGAGATCGAGTAAAAATTCCCTGCGTATTGATTCCGTGAAGATTGTCTAATTTCAACCAATAGGATTGTCCACTGATTTCGGTGAAATTTGAAATCTTCTTTCTCTATTCACTAAGGCTGATAAGACAATCAATGTTCACTTCTTGTCTTCTAGTGCTTTTTTTGCCAGGCCGGCTCACATAGCAAGAGGCCTTCAAGACCTTACATGTTTGCTTGGTAGGCAAGAGCAACATGGGGTGCTACAAGTAGAATCTCTTTTAGTGCATGGTATTGAGACTATGCACTAAGAGAGTTTTAGAGTTTTAAGCATGTCAAATGAATGGCCATCTAACAAATGTCAATTTCCAACACTACTTTTTAGAGAATGTTCTTTAAATTGGGCCCACCTACAAACTCCGTTAGTGCAAGTTATGCACAAAGAGTATATGCACTAAGACAGGTTTTCCTTGTACAAGACAAAATGTCAATTGCACTTTCATGTAGAGAGGGATATGAAAAGAACACAAGACTTATTAGGTTTCCTTAAGATTCACTAGCTTCCACCAATGGGGTTGTTTACCAATATCAATTGAAAATGGAGCTTCTCCTTTTCTGTTGTTTACCCCAACAAGACAATTGGTTGAGGCGATTTTGTCTTATTGTTTGTATTAGGCAAAGCTTTGTCCAACGAGCCAACATAGAAGCACACCCTATAGGATGCAAGATTTGCCATCAGTATAGTAGTATACTTTAAAAGCAACCATTTAAGGATCGATCCACCTCTTTCATGGTTTTCTATGGATAGGAAGAATTTTTCTCATTTTTCAAAGAAAGAAAACTAGATGCACAATGTAATTTAATTGGTTTTGTATTTTTCCATACATTATTGAATTACTTATGATTTTTCAAAGATTTGTATCATAGAACAATTTTGCTCACTTATTCATATATACACTTTTTAATGAGATGAAAGGAAATCAAGGCAAATGATTGGCTCCTTCAATAAATAATAGATTTTCCTTAATTCACTCAATGGCTAATGAGGTCCATTTACCCCCTAAAGGACCAAATTGTATTTTTTTGGCAATATAGCAATTTTGGGCAACTCATTACAAATAAAGTTTTTATTTTTTTCTTTGAAATTTTCACACAATATGTGCCCAAGGAATAGCTTTAAGGCCCAACAATTTTCATGACATTTGACTACATGGTTAAAAAGTTATTGTTTGATATGTAATTTTCTTTGAATTGCAACATCTTGGACAATTCAATTTTTTTTAAATCAATATTTTTAAATAATTTTTAAAAATTAGTTCTCTATATTTATATGTACATGAAAAGCTTTGAATCATTTCATTTTGATTATGAGATGAAAGTTATGAGAAGTTTTAGTTTGTAGGTAGTTGTAGAATATTTCTACTCTAAAATAAACTTTGAAGTCCCTTATATAACTCAATTTTCAATATTTCTTTAAAAGAATAAAATCATAGGATGTGGATTGTTTATTACAACATTACAACCATTGGGATTGGCATTTTCCAATTCCATAGCTAAATTCTCAACAATTTACTAGTAGTATTTTGAATCATTTTCTACTTTTTTCTACTTACTATTTTTTCCTATATGTTGTAAAATTCCAAATAATCTAGTAATTTTCAAGCATGTAGCCAACTTGCCTCAAAGAATGAATCCAAAGAAGCATCAATAATGTGGACATTTTTTCATATAAATGTGACCTTGTGAAGTTTAGCTACTTGGTTTTTTGCAAGGCCCCCCAAATAATTTTTGTCACTTAAAACACTATCATCTTGCAATCTAGATAGTGAATTTTTTTGAATTTTTTCCACATCTTTTCAATCCAGAGTACTATAAGATCTTATGATTACATCTATTCAAAAATGTTTTTTTTCCTAAAATTTGGTACTTGTACTTGAAATGATAAAAATATAGTCAAATACCTTTTGGGGTTGAGGGCCACCTCATATCCATCCAATAGCTACTTATAGAAGCAATTTGAAGAAGACAATTGCTTTAAGAGTAGACTACAATAGCTATTGAGGTACTGATTTTGCCATCATATCTTGCTTAAACCCTATACACTCTACCACATGCAATGCTATAGGTTTCACCTCGTTGGACTCAACCTACAACAACTTGCATGGCAAAACATGCAAGGAATTGCTTACTTTCTAATACTTAATGAACAATAGGCATGTAGACTTATTACTTGTCTAAATTGTGCAAGGTGCATTAGGACTTGTGTTTACGAGGCTTTAACATAGCTTGACCTATCTATCTATGTGCAAGATTTTGCAAGTATGGCAAGGCAAAAAAGTTGTCTTCAAAAAAAATTTAAGTTCCAAATGTTGGACAACAAGCTCTTTTGCAAAACCTATTTTCCCAAGAAAATTATAGGAAATTATTATTTACCATAGATGGGCAAATTTAGAATTTTAGATACATATGCAAAAACAAGGATTTTAAAATTAGGTGGAAATGATTGATAATTATAAAACTAATCAACTAGAAAATAATGGACAAGCTTAAATTTTGATCCATGCATTGAGAAAGGAAAAAAATCCCTTGGATAATTGTTGTTGTCTATATTTAAATGGATTATTTATTAATCAAGTGGATGAATGATGAATCATTAGTATAAAGATTACCAAGCTAGGTGTTAGAGTGATGGTTCCAAAGGCCCATAGGAACACTAGTTGGGTGCCATATGCTTTTGTCCAATGTAGTTTGGTGCCCTTTAACCTCCTTTCTACTAATGAATGCTTTAAAAAAGCATACTTCATTCAATTAATCCTAGAAGGATGATGAGGCCTGAAAGTAGGCAATGAATGATTTTCAAGATAATTGAAGAAATGAAAAATATCTCTCTTTGTTAAAAATTGGATCATTTTGGTAAAGGATCTTGATATTAAGTTTCATTATTTTAAGATTAATATTTGATGAAGATGTTTAAGAAAAATTGTGTACAATATCAATGGAGAGATAAAAAAAACTCTACATGAATCAATGATAAAGTAAGAAGTCTATTGTAGACTCTCTAGTTATAGCATATAATTATAATTATTTGATTTATCAAAAAAATAAACAAAAAAAAGTAAATTAAAGAGTATTTTACATGAATTTGGGTCAATTTTATTTATTCTAAATGTACATTATAGGTAGTTATAATAAAATTTCATAGCTTCCTATTATAGGTCCTCGAAAGAGGTTCTATTTTTATGCTTTTGAATGTGGCGTATGTGACACTTTTAATTCTCTACATGGTTCCAATGACACTCCAAAAGTGTCAAGAATGGATGATTTTTATACCATGTATAGACACCATATGCTATTGTATATTGACTTTATAAAACGGTGACTTCTTAATTCTCAAAGGATGTTGGCTTATCATCACAAAGTTTATACCGTACAATTTGTCAACAATTATTATGTGGTTATCGTTGTTTCACAAGTTTGCACTTTAATTACAATTTATTGCATCATTACAATGCATTACTTTGCATCATTACAATGCAGTTGCAAGTAATGCATTGTAATGATGCCATAACGATGCGAAGTAATGCATTGTAATGATGCGATAAATTTTAATTAATGTGCAAATTCATAAAACAACGATAACCACATGATAAATGTTGACAAATTGTAGGGTTTTAACTTTGTTATGTTGACCAAGGTAGTGTTTAGAAAATGATATAATTTTTTAATCTATAGGTGCATTTCTCATTTCTGTAGTAAGAAGTCATCCATTGACTACTTTTTGGCTTTACAAGATTCATTCTTAAAAGATGTAGCCCCCTATGACCAAAATAGTCACCAAAATGTTTAGATTATTGAACCAATATCTACATCCTTTGTTTCTATAGTAAGTAGTTAAGTCATCCATCAACCACTTTTTAGCCTTAGAGTCCTTTACCCCTAAAAGGATCATCACAAAGTTAAAACCCTACGATTTGTCAATAGTTATCATGTGATTATCATTGTTTTATGGGTTCACACGTTAATTACAATTTATTGCATCATTACAATGCATTACTTTGCATCGTTATCACATTGTTACAATGCATTACTTGCAATTGCATTGTAACAATGCGAAGTAATGCATCATAATGATGCGATAAATTGTAATTAACATGCGAACCCATAAAACAATGATAACCACATGATAACTGTTGACAAACCGTAGGGTTTAAACTTTGTGATGATGGATTGATGATTATAGAAATCATCCCTTTGGTTATCATATGAATCATTTGCTGAAAAGATTGCATAAACACTCATTGAAAGTCAAACTCTTGTAGAAGACCTACCCTTTTTACGACAAAATTTTAAAGATGAATAGTTGTACTTTTGTCCTCTTAGAAGGATTCTCTCTCATCCATCAGACAAAAAATGTTCTCATTGGCATTCAAAGGTTAAGGGTTAATTAAAAATTTCCAAACCATGAGACCCTAATTCTACACTATGTGCAATATTTACTAATTAATGGAGCCAAATTGAATCTTGTACTACAACTCTGAATTGGGTTGGGGTCCAAAATGGCTATGCCTATTTTATAGATGTATTGGAAGAAATACATAAGTTTTGTTCTCATTTTTTTATATTGATCTTAGTATTGTTAGTTCAACTTACTTTTGAAACTTTTTCATAAGTTAGAAAGACTTCTTGACTTTGTGAAAATGTAATTTTGATTTCAAACAGTGTCCAAGAGCAAAAGTTATGCCATCCTAAACATAATTTTTACTTTATCAGGCAAAAACAATCTACAAAAATCTGAAATAAAATTAATTTTCTTTCTTATTGATCATATTTTTTCTTATTAGTGATGTGAAAGTTATGAATAATCTTATTTTTAGGTAATTAAAGCATCTTATTTTCACAATTTTTCAAAAAAAATTGTTTGACAAGTTTAACCATCTCCCTTTGGGGGACAAATTGGATTTCGGGTAGGTACCTACGGGCTGAAAAACTGATGAACTTCATGGGAATATAATTTTTTTTCAATTGATGCCTGGGAATAAAAGTTATGCCCAAATAAGCTCAAAACAAAGGAGAGGGGGCAGCAAAAAAAATTTTAAAAATTTGAATTTTTTTTCTAATTTTTTTTCTCATAGATTATATTTTGTCTACATCGAAAGCTTTGATTCATTCCATTAAGACTTATTATGAGAAAGTTATGGACAATCTTGTTTTTCGGGCAATTAGAGCATCATCCTGAAAAAATAACTTATAGAATTTATTTTTGAATGCAATTTTTACAATTTTTCTAAAGAATTTTTTTACATGATTTTGTTTGCTTGCTAGAACAATCTCACCATTGGGATTAGTGCATTTTAATTCCATCTTAAAGATATTAATAATTTAAAATTTCCTTCTTTCTCATACCTACTTCTACTTAACAATTTTTTTAAGCATGAAATTAAGTTTTTTTTTGAATTTTTTTCCCCTAGACTCTCAAATCAATTTCACACAATAAGGATTTAAAGCTCAAAACTCTATAGTGCAAAAAATTTAAGTTAAAAAAAATTCAAGGTCAAATAATCCAGTCTAGCAAAGTGTTGAAAAAATTATTTTTTTCACTTTTAAACGCAAATATCTTTTAATCTATGTGGTCAAAATTTCAGAAATTTTTTCCACACATTTTCATACTACTATAAGATCCTATGGTTGGATGTGCAAAAAAAATAATTTTCAAAATATTTTACTCTTTGCTACAGAAATGGCAGTTTTGAGTGTTTTTTGGTCCTTGGTCCTTTAGGGGTAAAGTTTGCTTGCTAAAACAATCTCACTGTTGAGATGATTGAGTTTCAATCCCATCTTAGAGATCTTAACAATTTAATTTTTCTTTCAATCTTGGACCCACTTCTACTTGACAATTTCAAAAAATAAAATATAAAAATAAAGTGATTTTTCTTAAATTTTTTTCCTATACTTTCAATTCAATTCTTCAATATAAAAAAAATCAAAATTCAAAATTTATAGAGAAAGATATTTCCACAAATGGCAATCAAAGTCATCTTAAATTGCAAACTAGTATTAAAAAAATTCTTTTTCTTTTCAACTTTGAATGCTAATATCTTCTAATTTGTATTGTCAAACTTCATGAAATTTTTACCATATGATATTGGGCAAGTAATGTATAAGATTCTATGATTAGATTTTCAAAAAAGTGTTTTTTTTTTTTTTTTTTTTTTTGGATGAATGCAACAAAAGTGGAAGTTTTTAGTGGTTTTTGACAAAAAAAAAGTGATTGTAGTCCTTTAGGGTTAAAATGAAGATGCAAATATTAATGAGCAAGTTGGAATCTATGATTACCTCACTTAACCCCTAAAGGCGGAAGTTATATTTTTGATAGAATTTGTGAAAAACTGCCATTTTTTAAGGTAGTAAGAAAAAAATGATTTTTTTTTCCAAAATTCAACAATAAAAATTTGTACTAGACTATTATGGAAATGTATGTAAAAAATTCAAAAAATTTAACCATACAAATTAAAAGACAATAACGTTTGAAATTAGAAGAATAAGTTTTTTTTAGCCTAATTATCCAACAAGGCTAGTAGCCTTTAACTCCTTATAGAGTAAAACTTTTATACCATGATTTTTTTTGACATTTGCTTCTTATATCATATAATTTACATACTTGCCAAATTTCAAAAGCAAAAGAAGAGTTTTTTTAAAAGTTTTCCAAAGTTGCTCGAGCAACCATAAAAGTTTAAGGTAGTGTAACTTTTGATATAGGCGCCTCATCGGAAAAAAAATTAAATTCCCATTAAGGGGGGACATGTTCACACCTTGTATCTAAATTTTGTGAATATCCCACCAAAATTGATTTTACAAAAATCTATCTAGATTTTCAATTGTCCATTCAATGGACAATTGTCCTTTAACTTAGTGTGACTCATCTTCAACCATTGAAGCAAAATATAGTGCTTCGTCCCAAATCAATGTTCATAAAAAACGGAAGTAACACAAGAACAACATAAACCATGTCAAATGCAACTCGTTTTTTTGCACCATGGGTCAAAAGTGTACCATTCCAAAATAATTTTCTACTTTTTACTAGAAAAAAGTAGTCTTTTTTTGCCAAAAAATTTCCTATTTTTATTAAAAATAGGTAACTAAGTCACCAAATTTGGATGAAAAAAATATATTCATACAATTGAAAGATATTTATTGGTCCAAAAGATAAATACATGTAGAAATACAATGCTTCACCAAATTTTAAGTGATTGCATCTTGGCACTTTTTCAAGAAGTAAAAAAAAAGGTTGATTAGAAGATATGTAAAAATTCCTAGTTATAATACTCCAATTAACATCACAATGCATACCCTTCTTTATTTCAATACCTAAATCTATAGTTGTAAATCTTCTCTTGTTCATTTTTGCTTATTCATGCAATAGTGTAAAACAAATCTTGTAAAAAAAATGACTATTCTAAATTCAAACTATAGAATAAAGCAAAGGTGCACACTATGATAAAGCAAATTTTGTAATTTCTTCAATTTATCAGAAGAAGACATGATCAAACTTAGAATTACTTCACACTATGACCAAAGGTTAAAAGGCTATGGAAATTCATGCTAAAGGTATGGACTTTGGACTTGGCCATTATAGGCTTTGCACTACAGTCAACCAAAGGCTCTACTTCCTATTATTTATTGTCTATTTATTATTCATTTTTTTGAACTCTTACCCTTAAAGGACAATGGGATGACTTTAAAAATCATTAATTTTTATAACCATGTAAAACATTGACTTAAACAAATATAAAAACACTCATTGCAAGACAAAATACTTTAAAAGACCTCCCCTTTTCTTGCAAAATTCTGAGGATGAATAGTTTCACTTTTGTCCTATATAGAGGGATCCTTTGTCATCCACCGTCCACCTCAACGTTTAAGGACTAAACAAAGTTTGGCCACTCAATCCCACACGCCTCTCAACTTGGACGGACACAATGTGAAGTGGCCCTTAGCCTCCCAATGGCCCGTTCATGTAATCACATGCAATAAAGTGGCAAGTTGCAAACCATATGACAACGTGCCTCAACTTAAAATGAACCGGTTCAGACAACCCCCACCCCAGTAATAATCGACAATGATTCGGCCATACAGTTGCGTGAGGTTCAAAATACGAAGCAAGAGTGCTTTCAGAACGTAGATCGCACACTAGATTACAGCACCCTATTAACATTTTATCTACAGACAGGAGGTTTCCATTGAATAGAGACTTACCCCCATTCCCCTGATGGAAACGACCAGTGTTGCACAATCTGAGTGTCCGACTTTCACCTGCCGTGACCCTTCTACAAGATTCACAGAACAATTTGAAATTTCAGGTGATCAACATCAAAAGCGACGGTAAATTTTACATGATTTGTTGTACAAGCAGAGGGAGAGACCACAAG
Organism: Climacium dendroides; assembly: GCA_950106755.1. Lineage (NCBI taxonomy): Eukaryota > Viridiplantae > Streptophyta > Bryopsida > Hypnales > Climaciaceae > Climacium > Climacium dendroides. The sequence goes on from OX467089.1 coordinate 22,447,897, forward strand.
AGTTCTCCTTCCATTGTTGTCCTCTTACACTGTCCTCTTCAGGGTCCGCCGAAGGCCAGACCCTTGCAAGCTGCGGACAGCCACTCTCACAACCCCAACTGTTCCGAGTTGCTTCGCATGCGCACTCATGCCAGTCTCTTGAGACGTGTCGGTATCAACCTCGCCCATCTCAAGCTGCACACCCACGTAAAAGGCCACCTGCGTTCACCATTTCATAAAAGATTAAGCACTTGTGACAGATAAGGGTAAGAGAGGCGACAAACTCAACGTTGTAAAAGCAAACAATCGACGACGAGTCTTCATAATGGTTACCATGTTATAAGTTAAAGACATCTATATTAGTTATCTGTTTCCTACTCCCACAAAAAGTATAATGGAAATAATTAAGTGCTCATGGTTAGACATTTAGTGCCCCGCTAGTTTTATATGTGTATGAACAAAAGTTAAACCTTCAATTTTTAGAGTGTGATAATAAGGTGAAAATTGGACATTGTAGATGACGACCAAGAGTCTGTGCATGGAAACAGACAGCCATGATGTATGTAGATAAAAACGCACTAAAACAGTAAACTTTTCACATATCGTATATGGAAGACGTATGAGAATCGTATCTACGAGAAAGCACAAAAATTTCTTCTTCGTGGGGTGTGAGATTTTCTGCATGCATTTTCAGATGTGTGATAATTGTAATTTTTCACTTAGAAACAACGCAAATCCTTCTGTCAACATAATTTGCGTAAGAAACACAGGAACCCAAACTGCCACTTTTTTGCTTCTGTGTCTACTTACTATTATTAGACTAGTCAAATTTTCTTGTTTTTACTAGAAAGGAGGTTCCATCGCATCAAAGAACGTGACATTTGGATAATGTATGCAAAAGTTATGAAGGAACAAAGTTTGGTTCTAAAACAGTTCCTTCCACATAGGTGCAGACATAGGTGCACAATTGGTTTTGGAGATTGGTTTTGGAGATATAGACATAGTGAAGATGGCGGTTCAGAGTCAGTGGCGCATTTGGGGGTGCCCACCTTACGTATGCATCCAAGTTTGAGATGCAAATAAAAGAGAGAAATTGAGGATGTAAAAAGTTGACAGAATTTAAGCTGACAAAGTCGAAATGGCAACTTTAGTAACAATTAATATGTACTGATTAAAACAGAATACTCAAATTTCATAGAGCAGTATCTCACCTTTCCACCGCAGCTTCGCACAGGTGAAACTTGCAAGTAATTGTAAAAGGGTGTTTTATCCTTTCTGAAATTCAGTCAGGTCACCACTAATTAGGGAGGTTTTACTTGGACCTCTCACTGATAATGCTTAAAAACACACGAACTTAGGCATTTAAAATTGAGATAAGATTAAGCCATGCAGCAGAATCGAGCTTGCTACGAGAGATAAATCAACTTCAGTTATCTTGCAAGTCCTGTCTGAAGTTTATAGAATTAAATAATCACAGAAAACAAGCAAGAAAAGCGACTCAAAGAACCCGCAGTTTGATGTTGCGTACCTGTAATTTAAGATTTTGACGGTGCAAGCTTGCTCCTCCTTAACAGCTTCACGTATCTGGCACATAATGATCCAGCAGTAAAAATACTCGGTCAGATCAAGTACCAGCAACATTGACAAGACGCAAAATGAGTGTTAACCGAAGTCCTCCTACCTAAAAGCTTCAGCACAAATCAAAGAAGCGGAATATCTCTCTATCCTAATATATCGTGGATCAGCAGGATAGGAAGATTTTCAAATTTACTATCAAATAGAAGTAATAGTGGAAATCAAACATACAAAACAATCCACTCAAATGAAGCTCTTTTGCAGGTCCCAGGAAAGACGCATTGCGGTTGCCTGAGACTGGGTCACGAAGAAGACCCAAGGAACTTATTAAGACGCTGGCGATTTTGACAAGATGATAGAATGTAAAATCACCTTCTGAACATCTTCAGGATCCGTGTCTGGGCCTTGCAAAAATCGACAATTACGACCAACCACCTCCTCTCGACTGTAGCCTGTCAGCGCATAAGTCCGAAAACAGAGTATTAATTAGATTTGTCACCAAGTCACTCACTCACAGTTTACAAGTAAAGGACTATTTCCACAAACTCAAACACAAAATGACAACATTTTTTCCAACGAAGGAGATATCAGATTCCATTTAAGCTAACCAGGAAAACGAAGCAAGTACAAATGTGAGCTCGAAACTACTGTCCGAATCAATTCGAACCAGTTGGCAGGAGGTTGTGGAATAAAATACCAGTTAAATCGCAGAACATATCACTGGCATAAACGATAGGCATGTCCGGTAAGTTTGGATCCGACCTGTTCAACATACAGACCAAGAATCAGACACTAAACCGGTGAAGGAGAAATTACAGAAAAATATTGATATATGAGCCTAAGAGCTTCGGAAATTCATAAAAGTTAGCAGCTTTAACGGTCTCAGCATGTGGTAGCACAAACCGAATTTGGTGTTTTAAAAAAGAACGTAGTCTACAATGCAGGAGATAATCAGTGAGTCTTACAAGACGAAACTTTGCTGGATCCGTGTGAGGGAAATCATTAGAGAAGAACACACAACCCCGGTAGCAGCACTCTCAGATAGTCGTATGGGTCGGTTCAGCGCAAGATCGCCTTTTATTCTACTCGACTGAGTGAGATCACAAGTGACTGCTCGCAACGCCAAAGCTGACTTTTCTTTCAGAGCTTCATCTACTAGAGGTGAATCTTCGTCATTCTCAGTGTCTATATGCTCCTCCTGGACAATATCATCCGCATCCGCCGCTGAACCAAACGAAGATCACCCCCAAGTGCGCAATGTAGGGTTCAGAATTTCGGCAACAGCAAACAATGCATGCACATCACTAAACCAAAGAACACTGTTGCTCACAATGCAACTCCTGCAAATCCTATGGCCGAGTACAAAGATGATGAACTCCAAACTACTCTGATTTTCACAAAAGAAACAACATGATCTATCCAGAAGATTTATTGCAAGAGCTGACCTCCACCCCTCAGACGCAGATTTACGAGGCTCTCGACAGGCTGTCGTGAGTTTGTACCAACTGCATGTCCCCCTTCGACCAACTCTTTCACAGTCTCAGAAACAACTTGTTGTGTTCGGGATGCAACTCCGGATGCGAGGTGAGGAGCAATAGGGGTTTGCACCCCGACGTAGTGGATCACGATTCCGTCCTGTCTCGAGTAGATTGGCGCCAGATGAAACAAGTTCCAGAAAGCTTGCCCTTGCTTCGTGTAGTTCAAAACGCGCACCTGACATGGCCGTTCCTCCCGAATCGCATCCCTAATCTCGAGAACGGTGCGGCGGTCCGTGTCAGGACCCTGCAGAAATCTGCAATTGCGACCCAGAACCTCCGAGCGCTTGTAACCCGACATGCGCAAGAACCCCTCACTGGCATACACGATGGGATGGTCGGGTAGCCGAGGGTCACTCAAGACGAAGTTGTACTCGTGTCTCTCTAACGCCTCATTAATGCTTTCGTTGTACGCGCGCCTCAACGAACTTACAAGCTCCTCCAATTTGGCCGACCGGCGCTTGGGAATGCTCGAAGACCTCCCCGTAGTCGCCATCTTCAGCTTGCTAAAATCACCGCTACAATCCTGACACATGGTGCCCAATTTTCTCCGGGCCGGGGTTTCAATTCACAACGCCAGCTTCACTCACCAATCTTTCCCAACCTCTGTATCTCCACCCGTCTACTCCTGCGATTATCAAACCTTAGAGCATAAAGACTCGCAAACTCTGAAAGGATCAAGACTGACAACTAAAGACTTGCTCACTACCATTCCTAACACATGGAAGACGAAAACGAATCGCCCGAAATCAAGCCAACAGCAATCGGAACCGCCCTACCTCTTGCTGGCTGAGGCGATGCTCACAGAAAAGTCGAAGAATATTTTATCAAAAATTAATTCGAAAAAGCATGAAGCAACCTAGATTCGCTCGGAACCCCAGCGCTCTCGAAAGCATAATCTACGAACAGCAGCCCAAGCTCCAGCACGTCAAGTTACGAGTAAGCTTATCAATGTCGGATTCCTACACCACGAAGATGAAGTACAGTAGACAAGAGAACGTCCTGGAGAGTTTCAAAGGAGCTCAACGTATACAGTAACTTACTTCAACTGTGCTAAAAACTCCTCTCTATGACTGCTTTTGCGGATTCGCAAGGTTGAATTGCCCCGTCATCAACGCATACGACCAGAAGCCGTACACCAATGTCGCAATAATAAATAACTAAACAAAATTCTCGAATAAACCACCTGTCTACGAACAAAGTATAATTAATAGACTAATGGCTGGCGTGCAATCCGATAAGCCAGTCACATAAAGAAAATTGTTCGGTTTAAAATAGTAGAATTTCGAGAAACCCTGCCATGCAATATAGATCTGCAGTTTCAAAAATATATGTTTACCGGCGTTTCAATTCGTTGATACACTAAGACGCAGGGCTGACCCCACCGCATTTGCGATAGGGGCTGGACATCTCCAGAGAAGCCATGCAAGACATCTGTCCAGAGCAGAGTCAAGGCCGTGCTGGGGTCGCCTCCAGTCACAACAGGTGGTAACTGCGTCGTCCCATCTGCAACTAAAGAGATTCCTCACTTTTGCTGTGTAGACATTTACCTGTCCAATTGTCAATTTAATTTACAAAACTCAGTTGCATCATCTGAGCCTCCGGCGCTGCTCCATCATTGAACTCTGCATTTCTTTTGGCCTGTTTCTGTGTTCCACTTGCCGCTGTGCATGCTTGCATTCTTCTCAGGACGATGCTCGTGACGCATGGCACTCGTCGACTGAGCACCACGAACTTCGGAAGCTGCTTGCAGTGAGATTCGCCATCATGATAGAGCAAAAGAAATCGGGGAATAAATATTTGTACAATGACCTGCCTAACTTAGGCCTGCAGTGCGTACCTTCAGCAATTATTAGAAACTGTTTCTGGAAATTGAGTGCATGAAGATCGAAAGCTTAGCCACATAGGCAATGGCTTTAAGATAGCTCTTGATCTGAACGCTTCTAGGCTAGCAAAAAGGCATTCAGACGTTCAGTAGATTGAATCTTGACTAATTGTATGTTTGCTTTAAGGTTGCGCTTACGATAAAGAGTGAATTAGGGTTTTGTATGTTGTTCAGCGGGGCAGAGGATTGCTGATGATATAGTAAGTTGCTGTGAAGGCCGAGAAGGCCATGATTTAGTAAGTTAATCCAAGTTTTTTCAACAAATTGGTTTTACCATGGCATAAACAAGTCCCGGCCCGCTGATCGGTACTCGGTTGTAATTTAGAGTATCGGAAATGTGAGGATAGTCAGAGATCTCACATGGTTTGTTGCATTCTGATATTTCTACCATCTTTTGCTTGGGCATTATTCCCCTAGAGTTGAGACCTTCTTGACTGGCTGTGGAGAGACAATTAATCAGAGATTTAACGTCGATGTCGAAGCTGGCAGTGACAACTAGTGGGTAAGAGCTACATGTCAGCGACTTATGAAATTTGTCTCGTGAGCCTAAACTTGCAGTAGGTGTGTTCAGTGATGAGAGCAAGCAAAGCAACCATGAGTGGAAGAGGAGTGTGACCTGCTCCTGCATTAGGCGTCCTCATGAGGCGAGGAGGTGACTCATTTTGTACCTCTGCTGCTGCATCTGTAGCGAAGCACTGACTTCTGCGGTTCATTAGGTTTTGACGGGCTTCTGATTCAATCAAAGATAAGAGTAAATTAGGGTAGATTTTCAAAAGCGGAGGCACTCATTCAGTACAGACTCCAGGGCCGGATGGCTTGAGCCACGACATAGGCATTCGTATCGAAGTGCCCTGCACATATGGAGAACGAAGTGATTGAAGTTCATTTGCAAAGGAAAATATACAAAGCATACGACTTATGAATGACCTATTCACAAAGAGGAGTATTCTTTGACCGCTTATTCTCTTCTCTAACTACAGGGAGGAACTCTGCTTCAGTTGCCCGAAAAGATAGAGGGGGAAAAAAAAGGTTCCGAAGACGAGCACAATCACACCACCGGCTATAGAACGTCAATGTCCGCAACTCTGTACTCGGCATTCTGAAAGTAGGAATCAGCTTTCCGCTACTCAGTCTTCATTGACACCCGAAATCTCACTGTCACTGTCTAAAATTTGCAGGTATATCGATCCATCTGGATTCTTGCACTCTAAATGTGTGAACTCGGGGAAGACGTAATCTTTCATTGACTGAGCCTTGATGTTCTTTCCATGCGCGACTGTGTTGCACTGGCAGAATGTTTCTTTCTGAAGCTTCTGTTTGTCCGGCAAGATAATCGATGCCACCTTCTGTCGGATCTCTATCTCTTTCACAACTTGAGCTTTCTTCCGGATCCTTTTCTCTTTCATAACTTGAGCCTTCTTCTGGATCTGCTTCTCTTTCACAGATTGAAGCTGAACCTTTCGGTTTGCTGAAGCCAGGCAGTCTAACCTAGAATAGTTCATGGACCCAGGATAGGCCTTCCCGTCTCTTGTTGGAAACATTGCACGGGTAGAACCGTTTAAAGTTGCAAATCCCACAACAAAATGCGAGCGGGTCACCATAGTGAACACAAGTTTGTCATTGACCTTCAGGCTGTGCTCATATGAAAATTCTCGCCATCCATTGCTGATTATGTATTGCCTTGGATGCCTGAGCCAAGCGGCATACTGGAATCGCATGTGCCATAGCTTGTGCCCCGCAGAATCCGTCATTGTCACACACCTCTCCACCTTGTGCTTCCTACAAAATCCTGCCGGTAGAAACTGCTCATGACAAAGACATTGCGAGGTACGCAATGGCGCTTACCCTTTCAGAATTAACTCATCACAGACAATCGTTCCAAGAAGATGCACATCGCAATTGTAAGTCGAAGCTCATTTTCCAGTCAAGAAAACTATCAAGATCTCCTCAAGTCACCATTGCGGGGAATACTGTTAATGTCTTGAGAAAAGTAGCTACCTCCTAAAATTTATAATTACGAAAACACGAATTGAATCAGTGACAACTTTACCAGTCTGCAGCATTCAGAGGTATATGAAGTATACTGGGACCGCAAGTCCTTCGTGAAGCTTCTCGCCGTACTTGCGGTCACACTGATGGCACTTCCTTCCTTGTGACTTCGCTTCTGCCGCTTGGATGGCGGGCTTCTCTTGATCTGCCGCCCGGATGATGGACGACCTCTTTTCCGCCCCCTGGATGATAGATTTAAGCACCGTAGCGGATCATGCTGAAGAAGAATTGATCTACCATAGAAGGCAGACATTTTCTTGTTCGTCGTCATCGCCTCGTGTCTCTTGAATCACTCAAGAAGCCTCGCGCTTCGGCTTCAGCGACATAACTTATTCAAACTTAGACTCCGCTCACACGCACTGCAAATTGCCAAGAAAATTTCCGCGACATCAGGAAGTGGAAATGTTTACCACAACCGCACATTATATGCCAACATATTTGAGTCAAATGAACAATAATCACCGCACGACAAACCATAAAGAATCACAAGCAGCAAGTCCACTCCGTCTCTCCGCAGGATCGGAAATTCCTGTTTCTCGATCTGGAGCTCATATGAAACAAAATCATCATCTCCTTCGATTGCTGCATTGAACAAACTAAGAGAAATTCACAGATTCCAATCCCATATTGACTTTCTGAGAATTGGACATGAAGCTCGAAAGAAATGGCCTTCTTAGACTGAGTTCGCACTAACGCAGCTCTGCAATTTGTAAAGAAAATTCCTTCAACGTCATGAAATGAACCGGGAAAAAAATACATGCTAACATTCGTATTCATACAAAAGTAGGCACTGCACGACTAACCATGAAGAATCACAATTTAAGAGCCGGTTCACGCCATCTCTCAGCAGCAAGTTTAGTATTTCTCCAATCGAGATGCAGCTCATATATAACGAGTAAATCATCATCTCCTTTGATTGCTGCATTGAGCAAACTAAGATGTCCAGTCGAAATTGACTTTCGATATTGACGTTCTGAGAATCACAGGTATTAGTAATTACGTCAGACGCTACGTTCCATCGGAAGTTAGAAATGAATCATCGTCTGCTTTGATTTCTGGAGCAAAAAACAGTAAAATCACAGTGATTCCGTCGACATTGACGTCTTGAGCGAAAATTCGACTCGAGGGACAGGGCTATTCACAATAAGTCAGCGATGGGAGTGGATTTGATCGGTCTTTATTCTCGAAGACTAGGGTCGGGTTTAGGGTTTTAACCCTCAGACTGCACTATATGACTTTCATATGATCTGACCTTTATATGAATTTTCATATTAATTGAAATTTTAGTAACTTTGATGAAGGAGTTGCATTTTTTAACTTAAATTTCTTTTTAAACCTTGTAACTACCATTGTTTCATATTAATATGAAGTGGATCTTATGTGGAATTGTATTTCATGTACTTAAAGTCTCATGAACTTCATGTGATAATGACATTTGGCTTTTTTCATGATGTTAGGTCCATACACTAATTTTTATTTAGTGAATTGAAATGGACAAACTACCAATTTATATGTCTTTGTTGTTATTTTTATTTTTTAAATATTAAAATAAACTTGAACAGAGGTTATTGCTATCAAAAATTAAAGTTTTATAAAGGTACAACATTTCCTTCAAAAGATGTTTGAATGTCCATTACAAAAAATCTAAACCCTTCAAAGAGCCATTAACTTTTGATTTCAACATTGCAAATAAATAAATAAATTTAAATGTATTTTTTTTAAATAATTTTTTGAACCAAAAAGATATTTAAGAATAAAAATTTGCCAATTTGGCATGGTATTGATGTGGCACTAGTAGTGACACATTGGATTTAAAAATGAAAAATGAAAAAATTAATTTATATTTTTCATTTTTTCCTACAATGGCACCTTGGAGATGTAGAACTCATGGCTTCTATGAGGCCTAAAATTTTTCCTAATGATGAAGGCTTGTTCAAAATAAATTTATTCTTTTCAAATGTCTTTTATGATTTGGATGGCTTACAAATGTATGGCAATTAGGAATTACCTATTTGATGATTCCATCTTTTTTTATCAAAGTTGAGTGATGTAGACAATTTAGTTTACTCATCTAACTTGAAGAAAATGAAAAGAGAGCAACATAACTCAACATCATTCTAGACATTTATCATTGCTAGTTTCTTTAGTTTCATACATAAACTTCTTGAACATGAAGATTGGAACATGAAGATTGGATTGGGTTTTTTGCAATATTCAAGGATTCAAGAGGAAGCATCAATTTAAGAGTAATGGTAGTTTAATTCCTAAAACATGATTACAATGTATGGTAAACAAATAAAATGAACAAAGTGCATACGAGCAATTTTTTTATTCAAATAGCTTCACATTAATCCAAAGTAGTATTTAGGTTTTTAAAAGATCACTTTTCTTCAAAATTAATTTGATGAAATTAAAAACATACATAAAAATGTGCAATACATTTTCTTAATAATATCCATTTCTCTAACTTTGAGCATTTTAGCATATATGAAGGGAAAAAATATTAAAATTGAAAATTATATTTTTCTCATTGTAGGATTGCAAAATTAATAAGAAATTCTAAAAAAAAATTGTTCAAATTATTCTAAAAGTCATAAAATGCCATCCTCCATGGGAGACACTCTATATTCAAAGTTGCATTTGAATTTTTATTTTAGAATGATAGTAAAGCACAATTGCACACAATTGAATAATATTTACTTATTAACTTCTTAAATTGAGGTTTTGGTCCAATCCTTGCAATTTTGAGCTACAAACTAAGATGGGATCAAAACAAAATTTACACTTCAATTGGTACCAACAAACTTTTGATCCTTTTTTTGTACAAGGGTGAGACATGAAACTCAATTTAGAATAAAGATAGCTCAAGGTGATTGAAGTGCATGCAATCATGTCTTGTTATCATTCCAAGAAAAATACAAATTGAATGAAACATCAAATGCATTCTAGAACAAAAAGTAAAGTAGAGACCAAATTGAAAATGGCAATTTATGATTGTAAAGATAACTCTATTATTTAGATAAAAATTTGCATTTGGAAGTTTCAATAAACAAATTGTAGTAACACCTATGCAATTATATAAAATACCTCTAATTGTATTCTATTGAATTGCAAATCGTCACCTAATTTTGGATAATGCAATAATAAATTCTTTTGCTAATAATACTTCTATATTATTTTTAAAAAATTTAATTTATTTATAGAAAATAAGTGATGAAAATGGATATTTTTGTTAGAGTGTAATTGAATGAAAGAGTTTATTAATCTTAGAAAATAGGAACTATCCAAGTTCTTTGTGCACAAAAGACAAAGAGGACAAATGATTGAAAAAAATAAGAAGGGTTAAAAATTTGTTGATGACTAAAAGATTGAACAAAATAGAGCATGGATGTCAAAATGCTAAATGCAAATCAAATGAAACTATAAAGAGATTTATACTCTATTTTGTTTAATACTTCTTGTTTTGTCACAAAATGAGTTATAAAAGACTTCAATACTCCCTCATCAATACTTCAAGAGAGCTTTAAAATTCAATGCATATTTGAATTTTCAACCTTGTAAATTTTCTAATGGTATATATTTGACTCCTAAATACTTCACTGATGGTTATTTTAGAAACAACGTGAGACCTAGTACAAGGTGCATTTTAAATGTAGGAGCTAATAATTTATTTAAGTTACTATAGATCACTTATTTGAAGCATACTATATTACAACTACTATATAGTATACTGTTATGATTTAAAGTATATAATTTATAAATTTAGACAAAACATAGTTTGAAAGAAAAGGGAAGATCTTATATGAAAAGCTTCCATTTTATGTATGCAAATAGTAAAAATCTCATTTTGGATTGAGTAAGTGTATAGTTAAGGGTTTTTTTCCAAGTAGGAGCTATTGTTGTACTATATTTTGAACCCTAAGTTTTGAAACTACCCTACTTGCTAGCACAAATTTGTAAGATTTTGGGACCCTAAACCACAAATTGCATTTATAAATATATTAGTCAAGTTTAGCAAATATAATACTATTTGTGGAATTTTCAAATTCTATGGATTTTTCAAGTATTGTACATGTATGATTCATTTATACAATACATTCACTACTAGAAAATTTCGTATTTCTGTTGTTTTGGTCGCGTTGATCCGGTCAAAATTTGACAGAAATCTGTTGGTTTCAACAGATTTCTGTCAGATTTTGACCGGATCAACGCGACCAAAACAACAGAAAAATGAAATTTTCTAGTAGTGATTTGTATAAATTGTTTAGTATATGATGTTATTGATGTTTGTATATATGTTATTTGTATATGTTGTGTACATATTGTATTAATCAACCCTACACTAGAAGAAAAACATGTTTGCCACAATTGGTTAAAATGCAATTAAGTGTCCTATACAACTATCTTGTGGCTATAGCCTTCTCTATTTGCACCAAATTCTTACATCATTATTTGACATCATTGTTTTACATCATTAGCACAATATTTTAGTTGCAAAGTAGTTGCAAAATGAAATGAATACATTGATTTAGTTGCAAAGTAGTTGTAGAATGAAATGAATACATTGATTTAGTTGCAAAGTAGTTGCAGAATGAAATGGATACATTGTTTTAGTTGCAAAGTAATTGCAAAATGAAATGAATACATTGTTTTAGTTGCAAAGTAGTTATAGAATAAAGTGAAGGATTATGAAAGTTGTAACTAAGTTTAAATTTAAAATGAATGTGAATTATTCTCCATCCAATATTCATCACAGTTGTCGATGTAACCTAGTCCACATTCTATGATATCTACCACGTCTATTTGAAGTCGCAAAAAATGACTAAGAAATGACTAGGAAACAACTATAACTGTAAAATGATAGTGATTATTTCCTAGTTGTTTTGTAGTTGTTTAGTAGTTGTTTCTTAATTGTTTTCAAATCATTTTCCAATTGTCTTCTATCAATTGTCTCGTATTAATTGTTAAGAGTAACATTAGATTGGGCATATAAGACTTGTAAGTAGTTGTATCCTTAAGTAATGAATTTTGTTAATAGAATTTTATGATTTTTATAGTTTGTAAGACTTCTACATTTTTTAGATTTTAATATTATTTAGATTTTGAAATCTACAAGTCACAAACCAATCACAAATGCACCATAAACAAGTTGCAATGAATTTGCTGATGAGTCACAAATAAGTCACAGATGAATTACAAACAAGATTGCAATGAAGTCACAAACAAGTCACAAATGAATCACAAATAAGTTGCAATGAAGTCACAAATGAGTCGCAAATGAGTCATACATTAGTTGCAAATGAGATACCAATAAATTGTACAAGTCACCAATTGAGTAATAGAGATTGTAAAATAATAGCTAAGTACCCCCCATAATAAAAAATTTAGATGCACATATATATAAATTACAAGGTATACTGAAGTATATGGGATTTGACTTTGTTTTTCAAGCAATTTTTAAAGTTTAATGAATTCATGATCAACTTTGGATATATAAATATAACATTCTTCTCTAGAAAATTGGATTCTAGTCAAATCAATAGTCAAGTTAATCCTTGAAGGATAGGGTGGTTACCATAGAAATCTTCATTTTGGGGTCTATGTAAATGATTTTTTTTTTAAAAAACTCAGCACTCATTGGAGGTCATACTATTCAAAAAAACAATTACTCTTTTCATACAAAATTCTAAAGATGAACTTCTACACTTCTGTCTTATATAATAGGATTCCTTGTCATCTATCAAATACATAATGTCCTTGGTGTCCTTTAAGGTTAAAAGCCCCTCCTACAATTGGTCAATAATGTAATATCTTCAAAAATGCCTAACAAATGATATACTTGCACAAGCTTATTTGACATTAGAAGTGGTATCAAGAAAATGAATCTAGTCCCAAACAATACCTATAAATGCACTCCCAACACTTTTGCTAAGAACATCCACACTTGCACTCACCAAATTTGATGCATTGAAAGTTTACATTGATTTTTGAAGAACCCTTGAAATTCTTATCTTCTACTCATGCTCACTAAATGTGCTTCATAGACAATCAATTGATCAATCATCAATTTGAATATGGCATAAAGCTACTTAAAAATAGGATAATCAATGATTTTGAGGGTTATTGCTTTGACTCGCTAGAAATCAATTCTATGAGAATATTTTGAGGGGCCTAGAGCACTTGTCATCTAAATTTGGAACTAGTCAAAGACCTTTGATGAATGCTAATTCACATGCTGTAATGCCCTTTCTAACCATTAAATTTTTTTTATGAAGTGCCCAGAGTGACAGTATTAAATGTTATAGTGGTGCTCCAAATTTCAATATTCATTCACATATTCGATAGAAAATATCACATTAGCACATATCACATATCTATAATTTTGTTTTCATCTACAATTTGGTAATTTGAAGTTTGTGTCAATTTTCTGCCCTTTCAATATGATTGTATTCAAAGGATGTGTTGTGGGGTCCAATTATTTGGTGCAAATGGCCAACAAATTGCAAAAAAACAACCCATGTTGATCTTAATGTTAACCCTTAAAGAACAGACTAGTGATTGTGAAAATCATCCCTTTGGTTACCATGTGAATCATTTGTTTAAAACATTGCAGAAGTATTCATAGTAAGTCAAACTACTGTAGAAGACCTTCCCTTTTCACAACAAAATTTCGAGGACAAATAGTTGCACTTTTGTCCTACATGGAGAGATTCTTTGTTGTTCATCAACCAAAAAACATCTTCAAGGTTGTTTATGAGTTAATCCTAACACGGAGTGCAAATATCCAAGATACTTTTATGGAATTAAGGTATGTTTGCACTTGATGTTAGGGGTAATGTTTGCAATGTGAATCTGGTCTAGAAGTAAGTCTAAATTCATTTCTAAGACCCTCAGCAACAACACTCTTTACAGCAAGTGCACACATACCTAAATAGAATACACTATTGTTGAGACCATGTTCTTTTTTTTTGGTGAAATTTTGCCAGACTGTCAGAAATTTGACCTCTCTCGCTTCGTCCCTCCAAAAATTGGCCTCTGCACAACAGGGAGTAGGGGACACTGCTCCAAACAAAAAGCGCTGGTTGGGACCACAATGATCTCTTTCAGAAGCAACAACAACAAATTCATAACTGAAATGCCCTAAAAAAAAATAAGTAAGTAACTTACGTACTCTGTTCCCAATGAGTGAGATTCACACGCTAAACTGCCAAAAGCTGAACAGAAAGCAACGCTACAGATTCACACGCTACAAATGTGGGCTTCTCACGTCCCTCCACTCCAAAGATAAGCTCATCGACCGAACGAATGATAAAAATATAAAATTCCAGCATCTTTCGTCCAATACCACCTTTACATCCACAAATTCGGATGATACCTCGGATGGGGATGAAAATCATCAACGAAAAATCTCTCGACGAATGTGAGCATCATCGTTCATCCAAGTCCCTTGATCTCGTGCAGGGGAAGAGGGGATCGTGCAAGGAAAGCTATGAAAAACCCGTCTCTCTCCCGGCTGATCACTTGTGAAGAATCTCGTTGGGAAAGAAATTTGTGCGGAGTGCGCGAGTTTTTGTGAATCTTGCAATTTTGTGGAGTAGCGATGGCGATGCGAGGTGCTTTTTTGGTTGCATTGTGTGTGGCGGCAGTGGCGGGATGTGCAGGGCGGCTCTTGCCGTCCTCGGAGATCGGGAGTATCTCCATGGTGACTGATCTGAATGCCGGCCGGTTTGCGGCTGTCCTCGGGCAGTCGGAGGAGGTTTTGCACTTCGCTGCGTTCGCTGCTAAGTACGTGTTTGCTGAAATTTTTCTATTTCTACTTCTTACCTTTTCGAGATCCTGGTTGTGAGGGCTACCTGAATTGTGCGATGGAGCTTTATGTTTCTGTTTTTTGAGTTTTTTTTATCTTTATGTCCTAAGCGTTTCGGTTTCTGTTTGTTTATGTGTCTGATTTGTAGTGAATTCTTGTTTTCACTCTTGCATCGGCGGAATGTTTTCAACACAGCTTGCTCGTCTTCTGAGGATTCTTTTTGTGGCCTTTCTTTGAATGTGGTATGATATTCGGTGATGTGTTACTTGAGAATGTAGTTGTGATTGCTAGAGCGTTCTGACAAAGTGTATCGCAGGTTCAAGAAGCAATATAAGACTGTGGAAGAGCTGAAGCACCGATTTGCTACTTTTGTGGACAGTGTGAAACTGGTTGAGAGTCACAATAGGGAAAAACATTCTTACACGCTCGCTGTGAACGGTATGCTCTTTAATTAAGTCCTTTGTCAGATATTAGTGTTAGATATGGTCGTTTTAGTGTTTGACTGTCGACCCGGTTTTAAATGTGAGACTTGTGCTGGCCTTTCATATGGTCTACCGGGAGTTTGATGTGTGTCCTGGTGCTGCAGAATTTGCGGACGTGACCTTTGAGGAATTCAGGGACTCGAGGCTGATGAAAGGTGAACAGAATTGCTCGGCCACTGAGGGCAACCATGTGATGACGAGCACGGAGTTGCCAAAGACGGTATGTATTCCGATTAGAATAGTATTCATGTGCTTCAGCTGCACACAATGAGCTGTAGTCTTCGTAGTTCCAGTCATGAACGTTCTCCTGAATCCTTTGTCCTGCTCTTCGGAGTTTTTGTTTGTGGCTGGTTAAATGTTGTTTTGCTGAGCGTGTTCTCTAAAAATGATATGGTGTCCATGTCCCAATCAGTTTTTTTTGTTTTTTTTTGGGCTTTCTGGTGCCAGATTGCATCAGAAAAAAATAATTTGGCTAAAAAATGGCAGAAAAATGCCATAAAACTTGTATGAAATCGCCAAAAAACTTTGGATTTCAAAAAAGTCTTGAATGAAATCTTTAAATTGTGGATGATAACTGAATTATAGACATGTGATACAGTATGTGCTAATGTGATATTTTCTATCCAGTATGTGGATGAATGTTGAAATTTGGAGCACTACTATAACATTTTATATCGCCACTTTGGCACTTCTTAAAAAATGAAGAAAAAAACCCTGGTCCCAATTTCAAGCTTTTCATTTGAATATTGTCCTCATTCTTTCTACTACATTTTGGTCTACTGAAAAATTCGTTTTCCAAACTTTTCTTATTGCAGAAAGATTGGCGTGAAAAGGGCATTGTGAGTGAAGTGAAAAATCAAGCTAGCTGCGGCTCGTGCTGGACATTCAGGTAATGCATATTTTGTGCAGTTAATGTGGTGAATGTACGCGCTTGTATTAACAAGTGTGGCAGAAATGAGCTATTGTGTGCTCTAGCGAGCCTAGCGTATTACACAGAAGAGCTTGTACTAAGTTTCACTACATGTGTTGAATTCAAATTCAATCTTCTAATGTTTTCCCCTTGGTGATGTTCTTCAGCACAACTGGGGCTCTAGAAGCAGCTCATGCACAGGCTACCGGGAAAATGGTTCTCTTGTCTGAGCAGCAATTGGTAGACTGTGCTGGAGATTTTAATAACTTTGGATGTGGAGGTGGACTGCCTTCGCAAGCATTTGAGTACATTCGGTTCAATGGTGGGATTGACACTGAGGAATCCTATCCATACTATGCCAAGGACAGTAAATGCAAGTTCCACGACAACACAGTTGGCGCCAAAGTTTGGGACGTTGTCAACATCACGGAGGTGTGATTTGGAGCTTTATTGAGGATGAAAGCAGTTTGGTCTTTGAAAGTGCTCAAAATTACGAATTTTTGCATAGATTGTAATGCTCTGACCAGTGACCTCATTTTCATTAATGTTACAACAATGTTACAAATGTCCTCTCTTGTCTACAGGGAGCAGAAACGCAGTTGAAGCATGCCGTTGCCACACAGAGGCCAGTGAGTGTTGCATTTGAGGTAGTTCACGATTTCCGACTGTACAACGGCGGTGTTTATACCAGTCAAGATTGTCACACAAGCCCCCAGGTAAGTATTTGCCCTCTTCTGCAAACTCATACAACTGTTTTTGCAATTGGGAACCGGATTGAATTCTGAAAAAGATTTTTGGATTAGTGCAATTATAACTGCGGCTGGTTCCATTTGCATGAAATTTCCTGAATTGTAAGTGTTTAAGAATAGGCTTTCCTGTACATTTCTCATATTGTAATATCTGCAACTAAGAGATTGGCTACTTCTTTTATGCTCTTTCAAAAGTGTCAATTGGAATCTGTGAATACGTATTTATCGTAGGCTTTTTCTAATGTCTCTCTCTTGATTTTTGTAGACGGTGAACCATGCTGTATTGGCTGTGGGATATGGTGAAGATGCAAATGGAACGCCCTACTGGATCATCAAAAACTCGTGGGGTGCCGACTGGGGACTGGATGGTTACTTTTACATGGAAATGGGCAAGAACATGTGTGGTAAGTCTTTGCTTCTTTGTTTAGGCTTTTTGACGACTAAGAGAGACCAGGTCTCGGTTTGGTGGGTTTGAAGTTACATTCATCGTATATGCCTGTGTTAAAGTTTGTCATTTGACATGTTTAAGGACACTTAATACTCTAGGACGTCAGTGTCACTGAAACTTTTGACATATTTGTTGAGCATATTTAACCCTGTAAGGAAGGGCTGGTCTCCACTGAATTCATCATTTTCTAAAACCATGGGAATCAATCGCTTAAAAAAATGGAAAAGTACTCACTGGAAGTCAAACTACTGTAGAAGATGTTTCCTTTTCTCAACAAAACTCCGAGGGCAATTATCGCTTAAAAGAATGGAAAAGTACTCACTGGAAGTCAAACTACTGTAGAAGATGTTTCCTTTTCTCAACAAAACTCCGAGGACAAATATTGTTTAAAAAAATGGAAAAGTACTCACTGGAAGTCAAACTACTGTAGAAGATGTTTCCTTTTCTCAACAAAACTCTGAGGACGAATAGTTGCATTTCTCTTCTTTACAGAAGAATTCTCTGTCATCCATCGGACACTAAGTGTCCGCGGCGGCGTTACAGGGTCAACAGTATTTGAGAACACAAGAATAAGGACATTACTGAGCTAGTTGTAAATGGTGACCTGTGCAGGTGTCTCAACATGTGCATCCTATCCAGTGGTTCCTGAAGATCTGAAAAAAGAAGTTTAAATGTTTTCTCTAATTGAAGAATTGGGACATAATTTCATCTTCATCTCGCAGAGGAGCCCCTGTATAGATTAGTCCTCCTTACTGCTACCACACTGAATCCTAAATACCATCCTTTATACCTGGAGCCAACATTGGTTCCAAATAGGTTAGGTTTGTGGTCAGGTTCTCGAGAGCTCAGTGGATTATAGAAGGCCAGGTGTTAAGAGTGCAGGTTCAACCACTTTTTGATACCCTTGCATATAGGTTAAGTTAGTGTAGATTGTAAGTTATGTAGTTTATGTTCAAGATTGTTGAAATGGTATATTATTGATAATGAAGGTATGTTCTTCTGCACGTTCGCTTCATATTCCGCAGGCATATGTCAGAAATTGTACGCTCTGTGGTCGGGGTTGGGTAGATTGCATCTGGAAGGAAGACAAGGACGTTTTGTATCCTTGGGATGGTAAACCAGGCTTTGTGCATATTGAAGAATGGATGGTAAACCAGGCTTTGTGCATATTGAAGAATGGATGATATTCATTTGATTTTTTGCACAGGAAAAAGCCCCTCGTTGTAACAGTATTGTTGCAATACTGTTTCAATGCTTGAACAATAGAGTACTAAAAATATATTGTTTTTAGTATTGCAACAATACAATTTCAATAGAGGTTGTACGCTATCGATTGAAAATATACTATTGCAGTATTGCAACAGTATGTTTTTAGTACTCTACTATTCAAGCATTGAAACAACAACAATATGTTTTTAGTACTCTGTTGTTCAAGCATTGAAACAATATTGTTGAAACAATACTGTTGCAATCGGGGGATACTTTCTTGATGTTAGTTTACTATTGATGTTGTAGTCATAGTACTGTAGTGAGTTAATACACGAAGGATGGAGTCCAGGACCATGTAGTCAAACCTCAAAACCCTCTACTTTGAATCTTCCATTTTGTTGTTATTTGTAAGTGTAATATTTTTTTATGATTTTATAAATTTAAAATTTGAAAAATATTATTTTTATTTTTCAAAGATGAAATCACGTGTCAAGGATATTTCATAAATTTTCTAATTTGGGGGGAATATTTTATATTATCATGAATTATTGAAGAAAGAGTGAAGAAAATTCATATCAAATATATAGCATATTCAAAACATCTGAAGATTTGAAATAGAAGTACATTATATTATAAATTTTTTGTATATATGTATGATAATTAGTACAAGTAAAGGTTCCATGACATTTTCTAGTTAGAAATGTGGTCATAAATCTACAACTTCAATTTCAATATAATGCTATTAACCCTTAAATGTCGAGCTGGTGATTGTGGAAATCAACCCTTTTGGATTTGTGTGACATCATCTAATTTTTTTTTTTTTTAAATATTCATTGGGAGTCAAACTATGTAGAAGAATTCCTCTTTCCACCCCTAATTCTGAGGATGAATAATTGCATTTCTATCCTACACAAGAGAATTCTTTGTTCCATTGGACAAAAAACATTTGGCACAGCGTTTGAGGATTAAGGGGGATTCCTAAAAATTCAAACAAAGTCGAAACTATATTTCAAAAGCTTCATGAAACCTCGCATGAAATACATTGTATAGGTATAGGTATACCATTTTTTTGACAAACAATCTTGTATAAAATCACCAGACAAGTAATGACTTAAATGTAATCAAATGATGTGAATAAAGCATTAATCAGTTGCACGCAAAAATTTGGATGAAAATCATCCAACCTTCAATATGAAAAAATATTATTTGACTATCTATTAGATCCAAATGGTTTGCAGCATCATTTTCAAGCTACATTCAAAATATTTTAGTAATTTTTTGATTTTATATGGAATAGTTTATAAGAAAAAATAAAACAATATACATTAATTCACATTATATTTTAATCCTTTAATCCTTTGATTTTGACATTTAAAATTGTTTTTAACAAAAATGACAAAATGAAGCTTCTAAAGTGCACTTTTTACTATACTTAAAGTTTTTGAAAAATTCTTTAAAATAAGCATTTCTAAAATGTTTGAAGTTGAGGATCTATAACCGAATTTCTAAATATAAAATAATACAAAATTTTTCTTTACACCATAATGTTCTACACAATAATTTACTATTGATACTATTCTAAATTTTTTAGATTTTAGAGCTTGATTTGTATTTGATGCAAATTTTCTTCATTTTTCCTTCAATATCAATTAAGGTAATTTGAAATTTTTTTTGACAAACATTAAACATGAATTTTTATTTTTGAAAAATAAAACCAAAAAATTCACTCATAAATAGAGAACAAATGGAGTATATATAATAAAGGACTTTCAAGTTTAAACACGGTCATAGGCTCCATCCTTTAGAAATTATGCTTTGCCTGAAATTTGTTAGGTTGTAGATCAATTCTCTTTTGCCTTCTTTTGCGAGCAAGCTTTGACATCCTCTAAAGTAACAACACCCATTTCTTTATTCATGAAAACCTAAAGTTGGCATTTGGGTACACCTATTTTCAACAATTTAAAAATTTATAGATTATTCTTATAGTGACTATAAAATGCATTCTAAGAGCATCTAGGATCCTCTTTTAACTATTAACAAGATCCCTTAAAAATATTTTTAATATAATAGTAGAACCTATGTTGAATTGCTTATTTAGGTGTAGTTACCTTAACCTTGAAAGGACAGACCAATTACCATAGAGAATTATATAGTAAGTTTTCTATAATTATAAAATTTAATTCAAAGCTAATTTATGAGGGAAGTGAATTTGCAAATGGTTGTTGACTTTTAGAAGCTTGGGGTAGATTTGGAATACAATTTGCCCGCTAGTATTCAAGGAGCCAAAATATGACAACATAACTTTTAGGTTGATTTTTGTAATTTCATATTTAGCACCTTTCTTTTCCACACTCAAAATTGTTAATCATGGCCTCCTTGCAAGCATATCATTTGCCTTTGCACATTTACTTTGGACAAATTGTTTTCAAATTTTATAATAGGTAGGGTCATTTGCATTTGTGTTAGGCAGACAATTCTTTCATGTTCTCATCGTTGATGTTAGTCACACTGAATGTCACATACAAGTAGCGCTCCAAGGAGTTGAACAAGACATTGGCAATCCCTCCAATGCCCACTATCTATGCTACAATGAAACCAAATTGCTATAAAATACATATAACCACTGAAGTTGTAGTTATCAATACAAGACCAAGTTGCCACTTCAAACATCACAACTTGATCCAAGTATTTCAATTTTGATTTTAGTCAATTTAAAATTCTATTGATCTTAGCATTTGCAACATCTCAACATTTTGATAGAGAACTTTGAGTTTGTAATAGCACCATCATGCAACTATGCTTCTTCTCCCTTACAAGAATAACTCCAATGATGCAATCCCTAAAAAATTTCACCACCAACTTATTATGCAAGAATTTGATGTAATAGTTTATTGCTACGATTTTGGTTTGTTCATGATTTTGTAACTCTCCATTGTTTGGGCTCCAAATACTTCCCTTGAGCTTGACTTGTTTCATCATAGTACCCACACACGTACCTTGTTTGACCCTCAAGTACTTGACCTCTGCCTAAGTTAATATATGGAATTGCAATATTTTTGTCCAAATTAGGTGTGCAAATGGATCAACAAGTGGTGTAGGCTACAAAATGCCTGAGTCAATGATTACCAATTCTAAAGTTGGAATTTCCAAAATCAAGGTCTCTCAATTGCTATTGTTGACTTAAGGAATTGCAACTAGCCAAATGAGCATATTGCATTCCATAGGTGGGAGTTGCTTGCAATGCACAAATTCTTGATATGAGAGTATTTGTCAAAAGGATCACCATTAGGAAAAAAATGAGCCCTCACATTACAAAAAAATTGAACTCAATAGAAAGCTACCAATTTGCATGGTAGCAATGCAATTATGAGAAATTAAAAAAAACGAAAATCTACTAGTACCACGTTAGATTAGCAATTTCCAATTTATTTTTTGTATTTTTACCTAATGAAGGGGTAGCTTCCTAGTGAAAGTTCCCTTCAATGGAACTCACAATCCTTTGAGGGACAATGGCCACTATTCATCATCAATGATGAATAGTGGTCATATTAAAAAAATATTTAAATAATATTGGATAAATAAATTCATAATAGTAATTTGACGTGGTTGCACTAATGCCACATCAAATTCATTTTTTTGTAATTTTGTAATTATTTTAATATTAATTTTTAAATAATTTTTAAATAATTTTTAAGTATTTAAGTAAATTGTCTTGCATTGCTCATGTCCTCCCATTTGTTGATAAAAATTGAATTTTTTTTCTAGCATACTATTCCCTACTATTTTTGCTATCCACAAACTCACTTCCTCTTTGAGGGTTCAATTTTTTCTAATATAGATGTGTCCAATTCTTTCAAAATCTTTCATTATAAAATAAGAAAAAGCTTTCAACAAGGCAAGCTTAGAAAGTACATTTCAGGTCAATAATCTTACAAATTATCTATTGTTGCATTCAAAAAAACTTGCATAATGTAGAATACAATTGGTATTTTTCATCTTGCATTATTAACATTCAATTCTTATGCAATTCCAATCAAGCATACCAAATTTCAATTTCAAAAAACCAAAATTTTATTTTTGGATAATTATTTCATCTAATATTCACAATAATTGATTGAAAAGCATTGGTGTTGAATTTTTTTGATTCGATTGTATAGATATATAGGAAACATTCATACACCCATCTATCCTTCAACAAGCATTTCCAAAAAAAATTCAAAATTCCCTCTATAGGGATTTCAATTTTTAGGTGGCAATTAATGCCCTAATTTTGTAAAAAAGATTTGTCTATATTTTAACTAGATTTTGGAAAAACAATTGTACCATCATGCTCAAATGTACAAAATTAGTTATTGTGGAGGATCAACAAGCAAAATCTAATTACAATAAAGAATAATCTATTTAACAAAATTAGGGCATTATCACTAGGAGTGTTATTTTGTGAGCCTTGAAGCATGAGCTCAAGAACATGTGAGCTTGTGAACTTCAAATTTGTGAGGTATTTAGTGTGCTGTTTGGATTTTGAACCTTTGATTGTAGTGTAGGAATTTAGAAACTTTATAGTTAGTGAACTTAAGAGAATACGTCCATTGGCCTGAAATAGGGTTGGGACACTCTAAAGGTTCTCCAAACATGTTGTCTATTTTTTAATTTATTTTTCCTTTTTTAATGTGAGTACGTCACCCCTATAAAATCAAAGACCACTCTTGGCACTAATAGGCCCTTAGGGGATTTGGGGTTTGCTAAGACTAAAAAAAATTCAATTTTTTTTCAATCTTTTTTTGGTCATGACTTCATAAACCCCAAGAAGCCCTTCAAAAGGTTCGCAATTTGGATTTGTCAAGTTGATTTTTGTCATCCACTGCACGAGATTCAAATACAAATCCAACTCAATTTGATTTTTTTTTGTAAGATTTTTTTATGATTAACCCATAAACAATGAAGTGGATGTTTTTTGTTCGATGAATGACAAAGGATTCTCCTGTGTAGGACAAAAATGCAACTATTCATCCTCGAAATTAGGGTTAGGGGTGGAAAGGGGAGATCTTCTACAGTAGTTTGACTTCCAATAAATATTTTTGATTTTTTTAAACTAGATGATGTCACATGGTTCAAAAAGGGCTGATTTCCACGGTCACCAGCCTGACATTAAGAAGTGTGCTGCATTGAGTTATGAGTATATAAGGTAGAGCTGCCCAATATCACCATTTACTCAATTCCACCATATAGGTTCCTCCCATTTCTGTCACTGGCCCCATCTATTACCACAATTTTACTAATCCATTATCATGATGACAATGCACCAGGGAACGGACACATCAGCCCACGCTTCAACAATGGTCTAATCGTGCTTCAACAAGGGTTTACTCACAGTTTTACATTTTAGCTTTGAAAAATCACAACAAATTCAATTCTTGTCGGAATGTCTTTATTCTTTTTGCAATTGACTTCTCTCAAACAATTCAATCTCTGAAAAAATGAGAGCTCACAAATAGCTTCTCCAAAGTACATAGATTGCAAATCTGTATAGTTCTACCTCATCTGATGGAATTGTGAATTGTTTAAGTTGAATGTGAAAAGTTTGCTTTATACTGTGAATGTGTTTGCCTAATTGGGAGTGCTGAAATTATTGTACTGGAGTGTTGTTTGTGTGTGGTAATGGAACCACTGAATTGTGTCGTGTAGTTTAACCCCTAAAATAACGGACCTATGACCGCTGATTTCAAGCCTTACTGTCATCACTCAGTTTGTTGCCATTTTACAACAAGATATGTATGAAAAAATTTAAATTTATTTTTCAGAGATGAAACAAAATGTCTTCTTTGTTGCACCAAAATTTTAGATTTTTTTGTAAATAATTGATTTTTTTGTTAATTTTTGTAGATATAATGAAGAAAAATCATATCAAATAGAAAATTATTTCGAAAAATCTGAAAATTTCACCATGTGTGCATATTATAGTGATGAACAACATGGTGTAAACCCATTTTCCGTGCCATTCTATAATTAAAAGGTAGTAGACATTGAAAATACATCCAAAGTTCAAACTGCAATAAAAAATTGATTATTAGGAATTTTTTCAAAATTCAAATTGGAGTAGAAACTAGAGTGAATGAAATTTATTTTGTAAGTTGGGCTTGAATTCAAAAAATATAATTATTGTAGAGAAATTTCAGATTTAAAGCAAGGAGCAACAACTTTCTAAAATACACTAAAATAGCATATTTTGTGATCCGTTCTTTTAGTAACTTCTCATTTATGTGAAGAGAAACAATAGCATAACTCCAAACTCAACTAGATTATAATCATAACCCAACATGGAAGGTCAACAAGAAAGAAGTGGATGAAAAACTACTTCCCAACTCTCTACAATTCAAAAAACATTCATCCAAAAGCCACAAAATGGCCTCATCGTCGTTTCTGGATTAAGTTGGAATTTCTTGTGCATATGTTTAAGTTTGGTTTGAAATTGTCCGGATTTGCATGTGTGCCTATTTGGAATTATCAAAATTTCTTAATAGAATTATTTAAAGTAGAATTATATTATAATATGAAGATTGTGTAAGAAATTTTATACACTTTGATCATGTGGAGTACAAGATATTTGAATTTAAAGTGGAGAGAACAAGTGTTTTTACACCTTGCTCGCTAGATTTTTTTGGCTTTAAATCTTTTTAACTTAAAAATTTTGCACTATTGATTTTGATATTCTAATTTTTTATTTTGAAGAATTGAGTTGAGAATCTCAGAAGAAAAATTCAACAAAAAAAACACTTAATTTTCACTCATTACAAAATTATTAAGTAGAAGTAGGTTCAAGATTGAAAGGAAAACTAATTTGTTAAAAGCTCTAAGATGGAATTAAAACACAATAATCCCAACAGTGAGATTATTCTAGCAAGCAAAGTTAAACATGCCAAACAATTCTTTTTGAAAAATTGTAAACATTGCATAAAAAAATGGATTATTTAAGTTATTTTTTCAATAAGATGCTTAGATTGTAGGAAAAACAAGATTGTCTTAATAACTTTTTCATCAATAGTCCAAATAGAATGAACCAAAGCTTTAGATGTAAATAAAAATATAATTTTTGAGAAAAATAAAGAAAAATAAAGAAAATTCAATTTTTTGTGATTTTTTGGCTGCCCCTTGAATTTCTTTTTGAATTTAGGGTGGCATAACTTTTGCTCTCAAGCACCAATTGAAAAAAAAAATTATATTCCACAAAAGCTAATTTCATTTAATAACTTCAAAAAAGGGTTCAAAAATCATATAAAAATTGAGATCACACAAGCCTACCCAAAATTCCAAGAGTCTCTTGTAGGGACTTAGGACTTTGAGGGTTAATCATTCATTGTAAAAATGCAATGCCATATAGTAGTTTATAGCTAAACTCTATTGAACATGTCATATAAAATATAAAAAACTTAAACTTTGTCCAACGAAGAAAATGTAAGAAATAAATTTAGCATTCAACTCCAATAATTCTTCTCTAAATTCAAGTCTCAGTAAACAGTTATGCACAAAGGGATAAAGCTCTAAGAAGGGTAAAAGGTATATTTCATACACCTCTCTTAACTTGTTCGTTACTTTTTATTTGAGGCTTTATATAATAATCAATTTTTTAAAGGCTTAAGTTAATTTTATTTTTAACAGTTGGACAATGTTTGAAAAAAAGTTGATATACCATGCTTAAACAAGGTCTAAAGATCTACTAAATTCCCAACTATTCCATTTTTGACATATTACATATAGATTGTCATATCTCCTATCTCCCACTTTTATAAAGTAATTGCCTTCTCTCTAGCTTCTAAACATTAATTAGAATGAGAGTTACTATTGAATATGTTAATGATAATAAAATCATTCAACTCATAACATATAACTCACTTTTTGTTGACATTAACAAGGATTGCAATGACATAGCATTTTGGAAGGAACAAGTATGTGACAAAAAATAACCTAAATCCACATCCTTTCCACCTTGCCATTATGTAAATTCATGTACAAGATTTAGAGTCCCACACAAGATTGCCTTAACATACAAAATATTTTTGTAACATTCAAGTTTTTACAATAGCCCATGTTAACTTAAACAGTATTTGAATGACATTCTTTTGTAGTAGTGGATGTTTTTTCAAAACATTTTTATACTAAAGCTGTGTTTTTATGGTGCTACTTTTTTTTGCATTGAATTTATGATTGATGACTAATTGTTGGACAAAAATCTCTAGTTGTTACTAAACTACAATTATATGTTGCTAACAATCAATCATCACCAATTGAAATGTTGCATCAATAGATAATTTTTTCTGATGTGTGGATGCTACATTTGAAGAGTACAAATCAACAATAAAAATTTGGGATTTCTCAAAAAACCTGAATTGAGGCAAAGATTTGAGCAACTTCTTTAATTTGGGCCACATTTCTTTTTTAGTTGACTTCTTTCTTCTATATCCTCAACATTTTTTATGCCTTATGTGATTAGGCCTTCTAGAGAATCAAAGCTTCAACCTTGGTTTTGCAGTCTATTGGGCCATGTATCTAAATCAATATTTGCAAAATCTAAACCAAATTCTAATCTTGATGATTACAAAATAAAGAGTTTATCGTGGGCGAAATGACTACTTTGTCCTATCAATGGTTGGTTGATTGAATTTTTTAAACTTTTTCTCTCAATATAGAAAAATGTGAAAGATGGCAATATCAATTGAATTTTTTTTAATTAAAAAAATGAATTTTTCAGATGTATTTAAAGGTATTTAATGACTACTTTAGGCAATTTAGGCAACTCACTAAAAAAATTTGTAAAAAAGGTCATGACGCTCACCAAAAATAGTCACAACATTTTCAAAGATGGCTACAACATCATAGCCCTATTATAGCCACTTTTTGTTGTGAGTTTCCACTCAAATTGTAGAAATTCCTATGGGGATAACTCAATAATTCTATTATTAGTAGTACAAGATTTTATTGTTTCTACTAAGGACAAACTTTCATAGTATCTCAAAATTGTAAAAGAATTTTTGAGTCTTTCAAAGTCAATATTGCCTTAGCTAAGTTTCATGATTCATTCACTTAGCTTCTATGCAAGGGAGAAAGAGAGATTAACTCTAATCATATTTCATGATTTACATGTGTTATAAATCCATTCATTTAAATTCCCTTGAGTGATTTCAAGAAGACATCACAAATGACACTTAAATTACATATCTTCAATTAGAAAAGCGACTCTATTTTATTTGGATTAATTTTTTGAATTTGGAAGTAAGTAAGTGGTTTATTGAGGGACTTGGGGGATTTGAGAAGTGATTGATTATATAATAGGGTGTCTTTTAGAGAAAGATATGCTTTATGGGATGGTAGCTCTTGTTTCATTGGAGCTGCATTAGATTGGGTACATATGGTGAGCTAGGAACTACATTTTAGAAGTTGCTTTACTAAGTTGTCAATCTAAAAGCAACCCAAAAATTCAAGACCCCTAGAGGATTTTGACTATAATTTCAAAAACAATGCTCCAAAATTGCCATTTCTTGTACAAGTATTAATTTTTTTTTTTTAAAAACATTTTAAAACACGTAAACCCTTCAATCTTATAATACACTACTTTGAAAAGATGTGGAAAAAATTTCAAAAATTTCTACTATGTATATTGTAAGATATTAGTATTTGAAGTGACATATTTTTTTTCTAGCTATGCAAAAAAAACAAGCAACTACACTTCACAAGGTCAAATTTGTATATACAAAGTCCATGTTGTTGGTGCTTCTTTGATTTCATTCTTCAAGGCAAGTTGGCTACATGCTTGAAAAATTTCAAATCATTTGGATTTATATGACACATAATTAGGAAAAAAATAGTAAATATTAAATAGAAAAAAATAAAGAAAAATAGAACATTATTCAAAATACTAAATTATTGAAAATTTAATTATGGAATTGAAAAATGCCAATTCCAATGGTTGTAATGTTGTAATAAACAATCTATATCCTATGATTTTATTTTTTTAAGAAATATTGAAAATTGAGTTAAATAAAATACTTTAAAGTTGTTTTAGAATAAAAAATCCATAACTGCCCACAAACTAAAACTCCTCATAACTTTAATCTCATTAATCAAAATAAAATGATCAAAAGCTTTCTACATATATACAAATCTTAAAAATCAATCTCGATTTTTAATCTTTTGAAAGAGTGACTTATTAAGAATTTCTTTGAGTGGCCTAGGCTGCCTGCCAAATGTTCAAAATCACATATCATATAGTAACTTTCGCATATTGAACTGCCCCAAATTGCTATGTTGCCAAAAAATTGCAACTAGGGATTAAATTTTTTTGGTTATTTAGGGATTAAAAAAAATTCTTAGAAGTCAAAAAATGGTCTCCACCAAGTTTAATGATCACATTCTTAAAATTTTCTTCACCAACATTTATTATTCTCTCTTTGCAAATAGAAACTGTATACCTTTATGTAGAACTCTAGATTTTTTTTAATGAAAAGTTTGGTGAACTTTTGAATATAGCAGTCTACTTTAAATCACCTTCTAATGGCCCAAAATTAATTTATCCAAGTATGATGGTTTTATAGTGACTTTCAAAATGTTTATACATTTACAAAATTAGCATAGATAATTAAAAAATTAGATATTTTCAATAAATTTTGGACAAATTCAAGTAGTAGTAATACACTAGTATAAAAATATTTTTCAAATTTTTCAAATAAAATCTAACTCAAATTTATATTGCAAGTTTTTTAATAGAAGTACAAGATCTTCAAGATTCTTTAGTAAATGGAATGAAACTTGTTTTTGAAATTTTTTTGTGAAAATTTTATGAATTAAATTTTTTTGAGTAATTAATTGATATATGATCCTAATTTTTTGATTATTTATTATATTACTAAAATCATAAGTCCCTCTGTAATATCACAAATGCCACCATTAATACTAGGGGCTCGTGCTTGCTATGCTACGCATTCATTGTATCACATATTAATAAAATTTTGATATATTTGAATAGAATGCATGATAATGATTTTGATAAGTCTTTAAAATAATTATTTTAAATACTTTGTAAAAATATTTTCAATCATGCATACATAGAAATCGTATTTTCACACAATGTGATATTACAGAAATAGAGTAGTAGTTCACAATCACTTTTGTAATATCATTTTCTATAATAAGGTGATATTATAGAAATAATATAGTCGTTGCAATTGAGGTGATATTAAAGAGGATCAATATGGTGATATTATAAAGGTAGCAATTCCATTGCATTTTTTGGCTTTATACTTCTTTTGCATTTCTATGATTTTGTGCTTTTGTGAGCTTTGAGCTTTTGATTTCAATTTTCTATTGCTACTACCAAATGATTTGAGAAATTTATTAGATTGAACCGATTTTGGATTTCACAACAATTAAATTGTTCACAAAGCTTTTGAGATTTACAATTTTTTCCATTAAATTCTTTTATTTGGGTTGCCATTGTTTGTAACAATTGAGTCAAATTTCTAATGCATTCTAATGTATATGTATCTTTTACTGTATTCATCATTGCATGTATTTCATTCATCATTCATTAAATTTCTATTTTTTATTTCAATATATGCTTATTTATTAAAAAAATTATATGAAGATTTTAGTAAATTTAAACTGAAGATTTATTGAAATTCTTCCTTTGCATTCTATCTTATACATAAATTTTTTTATGAAATTCTAATGGTAAATGCGTAGCATAGCAAGCGCCAACTGCTATCATTTCTGTAATATCACTTTTTACAAAGGGTGATATTTTAAAAATAAGGTGCAATTAAGGTGATATTAAAGAGGATCCATAAGATGATATTATAGAGGAAGCAAATTCATTGCTTCTCTTGGCTTTAGACTTCTTTGCACTCCTATGATTTTGTGCTTTTGTGAGCTTTGAGTTTTCATGATTTCAATTTTCTATTGCTACTACCATATGATTTTGAGAAATTTATTCAATCGAAGTGATTTTGAATTCCACAACAATCAAATTGTTCACAAAGTTTTTGAGATTTATAAGTTTTTCTTTTCACTTCTTCAACTTGGGGTGCCATTATTTGTAACAATTGAGTCAAATTTCTAATGCATTCTAATGTATGTGTATCTTTTACCGTATTCATCATTGCATGTATTTCGTTCATTATTCATTAAATTTTTGTTGTTTATTTCAGTATATGCTTATTTATAAAAAAAATTATATGAAGACTTTAGTAATTTTTATCTAAAGATTTATTGAAATTCTTACTTTGCATTCTATCTAATACATAAAAAATTCTAATGAAATTCTAATGGTGAATGTGTAGCATAGCAAGTACCAACCGCTAATAATATACTAATTTTATTTCAAAAAACATTCTAAAAAAATTGAAAAGTATATCAAATATTTTAATATTTTTTTATGATCTATTTTGAGATTTTTAGGTATGATCTATTAAAGTATATCTATTTGGGATCATACTTCAATAAATATTAATTCATATGATAAAAAATTTACCAAAAAATTTAATAATAATTTTCATTTCCTTTATCAAAGAACCTTGAAGATTTTGTACTATATTAAAAGTTCTTTTCACCAAATCACCAATAAATTTAAGAAAAATTTTACAAATGTCTAAATTTTATTTTAAAATTTTGAAAAAACATTCTCTACAATTGTGTTACTTGTACCTCAATATGTCCAAAATGTGTTTGAAGAAAAATCTAATTTCTCGATTAAATTAGAACAATCCAATATTGTCAGTCATATAGTGTTAACATCTATTGGACCCTCCCATTTGTATGAGTCACCCATCCATTACCATGGTCTTATTAGTAACCCTTTAGCATCATGACAATGCACTTGAAAAGAGGCGACACACTATCATGTTGTGTAGGCATAGGTTTATCCAATTATGCTTTAACATTTCAATCTCTATAAACTTTGAAAAATCACAAAAAATTCATTTCTTGTCAAAATGTCTTAGTGATTCTATTTGTAGATCATTTACATTCTCAAATTTCTCAGTCTTTGAAAAATAAGTGAGTTGACAAATAGGTCTTTCAAGGTACTCAAATAGCAAATCTACTTGGTAATAGGCATGTTTACCTTAAAGCAAATGTATCCATTGTCAACCATAACCCATACCCATCCTATAGGGGATATTCTTTCTTTGGATTAAATTTCCAACTGAAGTTTGGAATATATTTTTATCTCTTTATCAAGGTTGGAACTAATAAGATCATGACACATGTCCCAAAGTAATGAGCAACAAAGTGGGAAGTAGGAAGCGGAAAGTAGTTTTTGAATGATTGGAATTAAAAGACTCTAAACATTGGCTATAGGCTCCAAGTACTTTTTGGATCCCAAAATTCACAGTAAATTCAATTTTGACAATAAAATTACGAAAAATTTACAGTCCCCGTATTTCTTATCTTTCTACATGGGAAAAAATTGCAATCCCTGTATTTCCTATCTTTCTACATGGGAAGATTTTGCAATCCCCATGTTCCCTATCTTTCTACATGGAAAAAATTTGCAATCCCCGTATTTCCTATCTTTCTACATGGGAAAAATTTGCAATCCCCATATTTCCTATCTTTCTACATGGGAAAAATTTACAAACCCCATATTTCCTATCTTTCTACATGGGAAAAATTTACAAACCCCATATTTCCTATCTTTCTACATGGGAAAAATTTACAAACCCCATATTTCCTATCTTTCTACATGGAAAAAATTTGCAATCCCTATATTCCCTATCTTTCTACATGGGAAAAATTTATTGAGCCTTAAACTACTCATAACTTGTTGCAAAACCGCTTAAGTGATTGGGTATGGGTACATTTACCTTAGTCATGGCAATTTTTGAAGTATATGAAAACTTACAGTTCATTGACTTCATGAACTGTGATTGGCTCATTTTTTTAATTTTAATTTTAACTTTTTTAACAAATAGAAAGACCCCAAATTGGCTCATTCCTGGCTCCTCTGAAATGAGCACTATACATGGAATGGGCTCATCTACCTTATTGGCTCCTCAAAATGTTCCCTGGCCCTAAGATTTGCTGATGTGGCACGCAAGCCTCCTGATTGGTCCAGATCCCCCAGCATGAAGGCCCTCATGCCATGCATCCCCAAATGCCAATCATCAATAGGCGATCACATGCCAGTGTGGCTAGAAAGTAGAATTGATACCCACTCACCACATTCACAAAATAAAAAATAAAAAATAAAACTTTTAGAACCCCCCAAAACCAAAAAACCAAAACCCAAAAACTAAAAACTAAAAACTAAATTAAAAAAAACCCTCTTTCAGTGATGCCCTTCCGAATTCTCTCCCATTCTAAGCCACACAACAAACCATATCCCCCTACGAAACCTAGATCCTCCCACCGAAATCTACCGATAACGCTGATCCTTTGTGGATAACGCTTTTCCCGACCTTCTACACCACCCATGAGCGCCCTTCGTGCCGAGCACAGAACCCACTTTCCCTACAATCTGTAGAACTCGTAGATTGCCCGCTTCGTTTTCAGACGATGGCCAAGATGTTTCAAAACTTGGGGAAATTCGAGTTTATTCGATGTAGGCTGGGCTTGGATTCTAGCATTCGTGGTGGGGAGGCCGTGTGATCCAGACCGAGGGTGGCTTCGTGAGGAGACTAAAATTCGGAAGCAGGCAGATTGCCGCAGCAGTCCAGGCAAACCTCCCCCCGTTGCAGAGCTTCCTTCACCTTGCAGGCACGCATTTGCGCACCGGCTTCAGGGACTTGCACATCTGTGACTTGGGGGCATTCTTTTTCTCCTTGCACAGAACTTGGGTCAAGGAAGCGATGGCGAGCAGTGTTGCAGCCATGCAGTCCGTCTCCGTGGCCCAGGTACTGCGTTTCGCACCACGGTTCTGAGGCTCCCCTGAAGGAGAATTGGGTTTGAGATGTACCTTGGGGGAAGGGGATGGTGTCTGCGGTGGGTGGGCGGGTGGTGGTTCACTTCTTTTTTGTGACTGTGACTGTGATGATTTCTAAATTTTCACAGCCCCGCATTGGGAAGGGGGATGGGCTTGATCTTGCTCTCCGTGACTGTACGTTCGGGTTTTTCGCGTTGGGAATGGGTGTTTTGTTTTGGAATTTTGCGTGACTGTCTTTTTCAAGTGTTCGAGTCTTCTTGGTATGGGGTCGGCTTTGGAATTCAGCTCCGTGGTTTTAAAATTTTCTTGCGACTTGGGGAAGGGGGTAGTCTTCTTGAATTCAGCTGTGTATATGTGAGTTACGCTGCCGAATTTCCTCATATGGGAAGAGGAGTGACATGAATTTGGGTGGAGTTTTGGCTATGGGATCGGAATTTCGGTTGATTTTGAGAGCGATTTGAGAGCAATGTGATGATGTAGCTCTAATGGTTTGATAGAAAGTCGGACCTGATGGTGCCCCGTTTTGTGCAGTTGAACTCGACCGTGGGCTCGCCAGCTGCCATCAAGAGCACCCTCCCGAGCTCGGCATTCTTGGGATGCAAGAGCAAGCCTGCAGCCAGTGTGACGTTGGGCGTGGCCAAGGGCAAGAGCCGCGTGGTGGCGGAAGCCACCGGTGACGCCAAGAAGAAATCCGACCGATGGTCCGGTCTGGGAACTGACACTTCCGATGACCAGCAAGACATTCAGTACGGGAAGGGGATGGTGGACGCGCTCTTCCAGGGCGCCGTGGGCCTGGGCACCCAAAACGCTGTAATGAGCTCCTACGACTACATCAGCACCGCGCAACGGAAGTATGTAATAAATCTCCTTCTCGTTCTCTCTCTCGCCACACTTAGGGCTACAGAATCTTGTGCCTTCTTTCGTTAGCTATCTAATGAGCCCAAGTTTACTTCCTAAGTCCCAACCATTTGTAAGTTACGATCATTTGAAGTGGTGCTCCTTAAAGTTTCTGTATACTCTTGGGCAAGCTTGTGCACAGTTTGACACCACCTTGTGTCGAGCTGAGTATCAAATTGTATCAATTCGATGGGTTCTCTAGAGTTGAATTGCATGATCCCACACTGAACTTGAAAGCTCAGAACTGTAGTATTGGTTTGCCTTGGAATGATGGTGGTGTTCGAAGAGACTTTGAAGCTCACATGTCACCTCACCCTAGTTATCTCCAAATCTAGAAAAGGAGCGCTGCTTGGATTTGGTGTCCCCTCTAGATTTGAGACTGACAAAGATGATATATTGCTCTTAGTCTGGATTGAAATTGACGTGGTGTTGTATGCTGGTTTGGCTGCTACAGCTTCAAGTTCGACAACATGAAGGATGGGCTCTACATCGCACCCGCTTTCATGGACAAGTTGCTCATCCACATTTCCAAGAACTTCATGAACTTGCCCGGCATCAAGGTGCCTCTCATTCTCGGAATCTGGGGAGGCAAGGGTCAAGGAAAGTCGTTCCAGTGCGAGCTCGTCATGTCCAAGCTCGGCATCAAGTGAGTGCAAACAACCCTTACTCAGTTGCATTACCTTGCTTGCAAACTAGATTACTCCTTGTGTACAGTCTTCCATACCTTACCATGATTTCGATTTCTCGTGCAGCCCCATCATGATGAGTGCGGGAGAGTTGGAGTCTGGAAACGCCGGAGAGCCCGCGAAGCTCATCAGGCAACGGTACAGGGAAGCCGCAGACATCATCAAGAAGGGGAAGATGTGCGCTCTCTTCATCAACGATCTCGACGCAGGTGCTGGGCGAATGGGCGGCACCACACAATACACTGTGAATAACCAGATGGTGAACGCCACGCTCATGAACATTGCGGATTCCCCGACGAATGTGCAACTGCCCGGCGTCTACAACAAGGAGGAGATTCCGCGTGTGCCGATTATTGTGACTGGAAACGATTTCTCCACTTTGTATGCTCCCCTCATCCGTGATGGTCGTATGGAGAAGTTCTACTGGGCGCCTACAAGGGAGGATCGCATTGGTGTTTGCAAGGGAATCTTCAGGGAGGATAAGGTGGCGGATGACGATGTGACGAAGCTTGTGGATCAGTTCCCCGGGCAATCCATCGGTACGTGATGGCTAAGAGTTTCCATTATTGTTCAATTAACTGATCAGATATGAATTCTTGGCATTTGAATATCAATGTACTTTATCGTAAATGTTTAGATGTTTTCATCATATCGAACCTCTTGATCAGATGCGAATTCTTTGCATTTGAATTTAACAAACAAACTTGATTATATGTGGAAGAAGCTGGATCAACAAACTTGATCACATGTGGGAATCTGACACTTGAAAATCATGAAACTTTGCAGATTTCTTCGGTGCTTTGAGGGCCCGTGTGTACGACGACGAGGTGCGGAAGTGGATTGCTGGCACTGGAGTGGAGAACATCGGCAAGAAGCTCGTGAACTCCAAGGAAGGCCCTCCCACCTTCGAGAAGCCGACCATGACCATCGACACTCTGATGCAATACGGTCACATGCTGGTGCAAGAGCAGCAGAACGTGAAACGTGTCCAACTCGCCGAAGAATATTTGAACTCCGCAGCTCTCGGAGATGCAAATGACGACTCTATCAAGCAAGGAACTTTCTACGGTAAGCAAATCTGAAACTCCGTGATAACTCCGTTTAACTTCATACTCTCCTGCCTTTCCTGTGAATGTGATCTCGTTTTGCCTCGTATTTGACAATGGCAATGTTTGTTGTTTGAATGTTTAGCTAAAGACGCTGTACCAGCTGAGAAAGCTGAGTAGTGCAAGATGAGCCGAGGATGCGGCGCAGGGGGGTTACTGATTTGGTCCTGTTCGTGCTCTGGGCAGGAGGAAACGCTGCGGGATCCTTCGACTTCAAGGTGCCGGAGGGCTGCACGGATCGCAATGCCCAGAACTTCGACCCCACCGCCCGCAGTGACGACGGGTCTTGCGTTTATGACTTCAAGAATTTGTAGACACTCAGTCCCGGAAGGAAGGAAGAGAGTTCTAGTTAATGCTTGTTGTTGCTGTAGTAGTTTCATTTCATTCGTGGCTTCTACTTTGGGAATGCTCTGTATCAAAGATGGTTAGGCAAAGGCTTGGTACATATTTTCCTAAATATTCCTGCAGAGTGCCTGCTTGCTTGTGAGCTCGAGTATGTATTCATAATATACAAGGAATTTTTGGAAATCGTCAGTGTTGGAGATTGTATGCTGTTGATTCTCGTGGGTTATATTCCGAATTGCCAAGCATTTATGAAGTGTATCCCGAATTTGGCAACCAACCATGAATTGTACCTCGAAATGTCAAAGCATTCAAATATTGTATTCCGAATGGCCAAGGAACCACGTAGTGTGTATTCCGAGTTGCTGTCAACCATGAAGTGTATCCCCAAAGCATCTCATTTCTGTGGCATTTCTGATTATAATAAGCATTACTTC
This sequence comes from Climacium dendroides, assembly GCA_950106755.1. Taxonomy (NCBI): domain Eukaryota; kingdom Viridiplantae; phylum Streptophyta; class Bryopsida; order Hypnales; family Climaciaceae; genus Climacium; species Climacium dendroides. The sequence continues at coordinate 22,484,904 of OX467089.1, forward strand.
CTTAGAATAACGACGGTGTGGATTCTTCTCAGATTCATGTTCTCAACGCCGAGTTGAAAATCAGTGAATAGGGTAAAGATCCTAATCAGTGAAAATCAGTGAATAGGGTAAAACCCTCCTGCAAATTCACAGCTGTACGACTCCGTAAACTATTGGGTATTGATTGAAGTGGGCCAGTGAAAAAATACAGCTTCGGTTTGATCTAGAATTAGGTTCGGTTTCAGTTTTGAGGTCAGCGACGTTCCCTGCCTGCTGTACGCAACCCAGGTAAAGGAGCTTGAACTTGTGGCCACCGCGCAAACTTCACTCAGGAGGTGCCAAATGGCCGTCGCACGAGTCTTATCCGCTTTGTGGGACATTCCCAAGAAAAAAAATTGGATGCGAACTTTGAAAGTTTCCATTGGCCCACTGGCATTAATCCTACGGTGGAGGCTCACCGCTACTCAGCCACACAAACTGATAACACTGACGCCCTACAAAGAGATCAGTCGACCCTTGGGTCTCCACTCTCTAGTGAATTATATCTTCTGATTTTTCTTGTCCACGCGGCAAACACTCGCTGCGCCTGTATGAGATAGTTTTTGCAACCTTGGACTGGGAGTTTCGTTCGCTTCGGTTGTCAAATTTTCAAACCATGGCGTCCAGTTGCGCAGTCATGCAAGCCGCTTCCGCTTCGCAGGCACGCCATTCGATTCTCTTCCCCGCTTTTGAAATTTTTTTGCAGCTCTTAACGTATGAAAATCATTATCCACCTCAATTGTTTCATTTTCATGCTGTATGTGATGGAGGCTCGTTGAGAATTGAGAAAGAATGGGGGTCTAATTTACACAATTCTTTTTTTCTCCTCTTGTTTGTAAAATTTAATGTACCCACTTCCAGCATTGGAAGTTTCGACCACCTTGCTTTCACGCACTCGCATTCTTCTGCAACTCTTGCAATTCTCATCTTTCTCAAACAACAAGATCAGTAATGGTTTGTACTGATCTTTGTCATTGAAGACTCCGCCTTCTTCTTGTTGCTACTGGTGGAGACTCATCTGCCTCTCATTTGAAAATTGGGGTTTCAATGTAGTAAAGCATTGACCATTCTTTGCCTTCACGCTTAGTTTCCGAGCTTTTTGTGACCATGGCCGTTGCGATATGCAGGTTGTACTCAACAACAAGAACAAGAGCACCCTCCCGAGCTCCGCGCTCTTCGGTTGCAAGAGCAAATCATCGTCCGTGAATGTGACCTTGGGCGTCGCGAAGAGCAAGAGCCGCATCGTTGCGGAAGCCACCGAGGGTGCGCCTGCCAAGAAGAAGGATGACCGATGGTCTGGTCTCGGGAAAGACACTTCCGATGACCAGCAAGACATCCAGTACGGGAAGGGGATGGTGGACGCGCTCTTCCAGGGCGCCACTGGCATGGGTACCCAGAACGCTGTGATGAGCTCCTATGACTACATCAGCACCGCGCAACGGAAGTATGTAACAATTCTCCTTCTCTCTCTCTCTCTCTCTCTCTCTCTCTCTCTCTCTCTCTCTCTCTCTCTCTCTCTCTCTCTCTCTCTCTCTCTCTCTCTCTCTCTCTCTCTCTCTCTCTCTCTCGCCATGCTAAGGGTTACGAAATCTTGTGCCTTCTTTCGTTAGCTTTCCGTAGAGTTAAGATTCTCCTCTTACTTCCAACCTTTCGGTTGTTTGAACAACTGTTGTGATTCTTCTGGTTGTCCGTTTTGCAGTTACAACTTCGACAATAAAACGAGCGATGGTCTCTACATTGCGCCAGCATTCATGGACAAGTTGGTCATCCACGTTGCGAAGAATTTCATGAACTTGTCTGGGATCAAGATCCCGCTCATCCTGGGGGTTTGGGGAGGCAAGGGGCAGGGGAAGTCGTTCCAGAGTGAGCTCGTCATGAAGAAGCTTGGAATCAAGTAAGTGCACTCCTCCCCCTTCCATTTCGAACTTGAATCTCTTGCTGGGGCATAAAGTTTTTTAATTACGGTATCCAAGATGCTTCAAAGTCACGCATCCTGTTGCTTACATTTTGAATTCAATTTTGTATGGAAACCAAATCATATCTTGTTGTTTAGAGATGTTATTACATGCGTAGTAAGTTCGTTCCAGTTCCGAATGTTATGACCTGTTGTTATTATGACATGACGATTCACGGCGCTACTTGGTGACTGGTTACAGATCTTGAGGGACACTACTTCAATTATCGCTCTCTTGATAATTGAAAATCATGCTTGCAGCCCGATCATGATGAGTGCCGGTGAGTTGGAATCCGGCAACGCCGGGGAACCAGCCAAGCTCATCAGGCAGCGGTACAGGGAAGCCTCAGACGTCATCAAGAAAGGGAAGATGTGCGCTCTCTTCATCAACGATCTCGATGCAGGTGCTGGGCGAATGGGTGGCACCACGCAGTACACTGTGAACAACCAGATGGTGAACGCTACTCTCATGAACATTGCCGATTCCCCCACGAATGTGCAGCTGCCGGGATTGTACAACAAGGAGGAGATTCCGCGTGTGCCTATTATTGTGACAGGAAACGATTTCTCCACTTTGTATGCGCCGCTCATTCGTGATGGTCGTATGGAGAAGTTCTACTGGGCGCCTACAAGGGAGGATCGCATTGGTGTTTGCAAGGGGATCTTCAGGGAGGATAAGGTGGCGGATGACGATGTGACGAAGCTTGTGGACCAGTTCCCAGGACAGTCTATTGGTACGTGAATTGCACACGAAGCATTTGTTGTTGTCGCTTATGCTGCTACTATAGTTGCTGTTGCTATTGTTGCTGTTGTTTTTGCTGCTGTTTTTGCTGTTGCTATTGTTGCTGTTGTTTTTGCTGCTGTTTTTACTGTTGCTATCGTTGCTGGTCTTGTTGCTGTTGGTGGTGTGGTGTTCTTGTTGTTGCTGTTTTTGCTGTTGTCGCCTGCTTTTGATATTTTTGATTTGTCACTCTTTCTGGTGTCTATTCTGAATTTGAGTAATTTGAGTAACCTACCCTGAAGCGGTCGTTATGATTTTAGGTGATTTGATAGTGAGCCAGGTAGGTCCTTGGAAAGTGATTGTTGGAAAAGTTACAAGAAGAAGGGGAGTGGCTGTGGCTTATTATCCAGCTCCTCTGGTTGCCTGCCACCAATGATTAATTGGGCTCCTTGAGACTCATTCGGAGTTGGCGGTTTTTGGTGCAGATTTCTTTGGAGCTTTGAGGGCGCGAGTTTACGACGACGAGGTCAGGAAGTGGGTGGGTGGAATTGGAGTGGAGAATATTGGAAAGAGCTTGGTGAACTCGAAGAGCGGGCCTCCCACATTTGATAAGCCAGCGATGACGATCGACAAGCTCATGTCGTATGGGTTTTTGCTTGTGAAAGAGCAGGAGAATGTCAAACGAGTGCAACTGGCGAATGAGTATATGTCATCAGCTGCATTGGGTGATGCCAATGCTGATTCCATCAAGCAAGGCACATTCTGATGTAAGCTTTGAAATCCCCATCTCAACTCTTCCCTTTACATCATAATATTATAACATTAGCCTGGCAGAAGGCTCCTCAAATAGAAAGCCCACGGCAGAATATTTTGCAATTGTTAGGCAAATGTCAGTTTAAGTGAAAAAGTGAATTGTGGTAAGATGCACCAAGGTAATCTTGCCTCATCTAAATTCCTGCCCTTTAAACAGGAGAGACGGGTCCGATTTTGGATTACTCGAGACATCATTTTGAAACTTGGAGTTGTTCATAAATAATAAGAACCATGGTCAGATGCTCATTCGGGCGATTGTTGGTGTAGCTACTGTAATGGATGAACCATTAACTGGTTACTTTCCCATTTCGAGTCAATAAATGACCTTTTTTTTTGGCTCGAATTCTATTGACACCCAAGATCCGTTGCTTAATAATGTTCTACCAACACATTTTTCTCTTACAACTATACTAATGGTAATTTTTTTTTGGTTTTCGTTTTTGTTGCCCCCACAGAGAACAAGGCTTATGATGGGAATGTACAGATTGAGCTGCATGGATGTGAGATATTACCGCAGTCTGTATTGGTAGAGTACGTGTCTTACCTGAGCACCCGTCCATGCTCTTCTTGTAAAGAGCTTTTTCTCTTCCGCTTGGCAATAGATCTTTGATGGTGAAGATTTGATATCAGTTGTATTCAGTATTGTCTCCCTACAATGATGCTGTGTGTACGTCATGGTGGATTGTAGACATAAACCTTGTAGTTTGAAAAGTTTCTGTAGAGTGTTATTTGATACTTTGATATTTTTACGCTTCTATGAAATATAAAGCTTGCAGACGTATACTGAAAATACTATAACATGCGAGTTTGGTAATGCAATTCCAGACTCTGTGTTATGGAAACATGGAATGCTAGTGTTGATCGTAACCTTATTGAATGCGAGCCCTGTCCATCATGTTTCGCAGCAGCTTGCTTGATTGTAGCACAAATGTTTCGTATGAGTGCAAACACCTGCATCATGTTTCGCAGCAGCTTGCCTTGATTGTAGCACAAATGTTTCGTATGAGTGCAAACACCTGCATCATGTTTCGCAGCAGCTTGCCTGATTGTAGCACAAATGTTTCGTATGAGTGCAAACAGTATGAGTACAAACAATAGGCAATGCACCACAGAGACTGAACTTCTTTAACTTTGAAATAATATTCTAGAGTATAGTACAACTTCTATAAAGTGAACTTCTGTAAGCCAATAACCTCTAAAGTGAGATTTTTCCTTTGATCTTGGCCTAGATGTATTGAAGATGTGCATAATAAGTCAAAAAAGAAAAGCAACTATCATTGAGTTTGGAATCCAAATGTCACTCTCATACACATGATTGATTTCAATCTAGGAGCACCACAAAATTGCAACCCACTAAAAAATCTTCAAACTAACTTCAATCTAGGAGCACCACAAAAATGCAACCCACTAACAAAATCTTCAAACTAACTTCAATCTAGGAGCACCACAAAATTGCAACCCACTAACAAAATCTTCAAACTAACTTCAATCTAGGAGCACCACAAAATTGCAACCCACTAATAAAATCTTCAAACATCATTAATGTAGCAACCCCTCTCTAAAACAATAACCTCTCTAATATAATATTCTCCTCCGGTCTTGAGCTATTACCTTACAGAAGTTCTATTATATTATAGCTTGCATACTTATCATAGTTATTGGACATTTACACTAACCACTAATTTTTGGCCACGGATTCACCACATACATAACTATGAGGTAAGCACATACAAAGGCACCTTGTAGTCTACATGATGAGTCAAACAAGAGCAAAGGGGAGGAAAACTTCACCATAAAATCGAAACTCCTATCCATCTCCTTGGTAAGGAGATAGGTAAGCAACTTACAGTTTACAGACTAACTTCATCCAATTTAGATTCGCTGAACCAAAATTACTTTTGGATGCTCCACATGCGAATCATGATATGCTCGTTCAATGACCGTATAAAGATGGCAAATGGACCACTCTTCATTTACGTCTCTCGTGACGTTCTAGTCGGAACTTTGTATTATAGAATGGTATGTACATGTGTACTGAAAACTCCATCAATAGGGCAGAACTTACTAAACACCCTCGGGATGTATGGTACTGGACCGTATCCACCCTGTAAATCGAAGTTTGACGTCAATTGCAACGATGTAAGCCTGGTATCCTCTTCGTACTAGGCCGCACATAGGCCCAATAATGAAAGACAAGATGGATTCAGTGCTGAAATTGAAAGAAGCCGGCCATAAAGGATCATGGCCAAAGTAATAGATGTGTCAAACCGCTGGATGTGAAAGGAAAAATCTGTACATATCATAGACATTCCAGTGAACCCTAAACCTTGGCATAAAGAAACTAAGAAACTAAATGAAATCATGCCAGACAGCAGCAGTCTGGCGCTCTGACCACTGTAAAAGTCGAAGAGAAAACCATCTCCGAACAGAAAATATTTCCAGACGGACTACTCTGGTTTTCGTTGATGTCTGTTAACGAAAAGCTTATCAAGATCCTCAGTCGCCACATTACTCCTGAAAAACACAACATTACAGATGTCAAAAAGGACCCAACCGATCTTAGAGATCAAAGGACCCACAATTACGATTCAATGGAGAGCTTGTCCTCAGTCATGCTCAACAATGAAGAAAACAGAAAAGAGGATAATAGAAGAAGACATTAGCTGTTAATGAGTTACCTAATGTGATACCCTAAAACCTTGCACAATGAGTACATATTAATTTTAAGAATGTACACCACCTTAACATGACATAAGAACTCATGTCGGATATCAGTCATCTACCACTAAGACTTTGAACCTTAGCCGAAGAATGGATTCTATGGCGCTATTGGAATCCTCGTTGATCAGCCAACAAGGATATATACAATTTTGCCAATTTTCATACCAGTAACAGTATCTCAGCGATTAAAGAGACACAATCACGTGTGGTCACCTTAACAAACCAGACGAAGAGAAGAAACCGACGCCATACTAACCTCCCTCTCAACTGCGGGGGCACAAGCGAAGTGCTCGAAGGCGTCCGGACAGAAGAAGAATTCGGTCCTGAGCGTGGAACCTTGGGCGCATGCGGGGGATGCGAGCTGCCATTCACTTGAGGCCGCTTCCGCGGAACAGAAGAAGAATTGCTCGTGGACGCAGATGGTGTGGGAGCGTCGAACAGCTGAGCAGCGCTAGGTAAGACCGAAGCAGTGACCGGAGCGACAACCGGAGCATTGGAAGACACAACGGGAGAGCTGCGAGAGCGATAGATAACACGCGAGTGACAAGAACTGCAGTTAGATTACCACAACACTTCACTCTCTAGCTCAACATCGCCACATTCCATTCCATTCCAACAAATTGCCATATGAACTTTAAAGGAGAATAACGCAACCATTTCACCAGATTCCAATGAACTTTTGTCCTAAACCGCCAACTGCATTGCAGCCACTAAAATAACCAAAAAGAATATGCAAGATTATACAAGACTATACAAGGTTAAGCAAGGTTATGCAAGGTTATGTAAGATTATGTAAGATTATGCAAGATTGTGCAAAATTATGCGAGATTTGTGCAAGATTATTCGCCAGAATTCGTATCCTCAATCAAATTCTTGGATAAAAAATTAAAAAAAAATCAGGTGGATTACGAAGTGAAGTACCTGGGAGAGGCTGTGAGCGCAGGTTCGTCGTCGTCGTCGTCGTCAGAGGCGGCGTAGTCCACGAGCATGGCCATGGGAGCGCAGGCAAGGGGCGTGCGGAGCAAAGGAGGGTGGCAACGAAGGTTGCTGTTGCGTCGAGAAGACGGAGCACCGTCGTGCTCACGGTGACAAGGAAATTAGGTCACGGGACATCAGTTGTCGGACGGACTCTGGCTAGTGACGGACGGTGGACGGAGATAACGGAGGTGACCCAATTCCATCAAAATCTAGGAGGGTCGGTCATTTGACTAGCTTGGGTTGCTCTTCACTTAGCTAGTTCAATGAACTTTCTCCCAATGTTTTTTTTTTCCTGGCGATTTGGTGTAAAATTGCACCAAATTTTTTGGCTTGGCACCACTCCTACAGGAAAAAAAGCATGAAAAAAATCCTTGTAAATCGCCAGAAAACTTCAAATTAAAAAAAACCTTGGATGAAATCGCCAAATTGTGGATGAAAATAGAATTATGGATATGTGATATGTGCTAATGCGATGTTTTCTATTCATTATGTGAATGAATGTTGAAATTTGGAGCACCACTATTACATTTAATATCGCTACTATGGCACTTCATAGAAAATGAAAAAAAAATCTTGCTTCCTCCTCGTAATCATGAGTCCCCTATAATAGAATATCCATCTTGAGATTATTTAAAATCTTTTATTCTACCATGGCAGTCTTATTGAATTAGTGATTGAAGTTGGGTAAAGTAATTTGGCATGTGCTTAAAAACATATTGAGAATATTTTATAAGATTATTTTTGTCATACCAAGAAATTAAATCCAAATGATAAGTTTTGGTTAATTACATTATCAATATTTGATATCCAAACTATGTATGCACATTTATTGAAAGTGCATTCGACCATTAGCCATTAAAAATGTCTTGTTAGATATACATTGGACCAATATTTTTAAATACAAAGGTTATTTGAAAATGTATAGTAGTCCAATGAGAAAAGTATTGTAATGGCTATATATTTATTAAATGACTTCGATAGGTGTAAATATGTATATATTCATATATATGCATTTTACCAATGTTAATTATTATCATATTTGTTTGATGTATTTTTTATATATTGTGCTAAAAAATTGGCTCATATCAAGTTTTTGAGTCAACTCTATACATTACATCATTTGAACACTATAATTCCAACAAAATAAACATTGTCCCTTGATATATGGTCCATGTTTAAATATTTTATCTTTAATGTGCTTTAGTAACTCCTAAATGCCTAAGGCATCAAATTTTAGTGTCGACAATACTTTGAAGTTAAATAAAACCTAAATAAGTTGTTGTTTTTAATAGTTTATGTTTTTAAAATTCTGTTTGAAGTCTAATTTTAGTATCATAATCTAATTTTGAAAATGGTTGATTATAATTTTTCAATTCAAAATTTTGTGTAAGGGTGTCCATTGCAATCGTAACTTTCCGCAATGTTGAGGGCTTTTGGAAATGAGCCTCAAATACACTAAATCTTGGAGGAAAAAAATGACTTTAATAATTCATTTAAGAAAATTGTAGAGTAGATTTTGAAAAGCCATAAATTGATCGGGGTTATATGTTAGGCTCTTTATCCTCATCTTTTTTTGGTGACCAATTTTTTAGATTTGATTCGTGAATAAAATGATTGAAATACTTCAAATCACTTTTGTAGTTTTAACACCCTCACGATCAAATATTATAATCTTTCAATCCATAAGTGGTATTGTCATGTTTTCTTTTCCAATGTGATGTCTAACTTGTCTAGTTTGAATTTGTAAAGTTACAATTCCAAAAAATTGATACAACTTATCAAAATGATGGTTTTTTTGTTTACTTTAAATCAAATTCCTAGATGCTCAAAAATAGCCTTGGGCATTTAGGGGTTAAAATTGAACAAATAGGGAATTGATTTTGGGAAATTGCACAAGCATTCATAAATTTAACAAAGTCCTTACAATACTTACACTTGGCAGATAAACCATGTGATACTTATAGCTGCTTCATTATTACAAAATACCTTACTTGTACGTTTAAACTCCCAAGGCATTCCCTTTGCATCGCATAGTTTTTAACCCACTTTCAAGTCATAATTTTTAGATGATGAATAAAGTACTCTAATGAGATTTTTCATTCAAACAGCTTTCCGTGCTTGGGCCATTGTAAACACACCATCTTTTATATCCAATTTGATGAAATTAAATAGTAAATAATAGACTAATACCTACAAAGTTATAACCAAAATATTGGAGATTTTAAAAAATAAAATGAGAGAGTGATTTTAAGCTTTTAATGATCAACCTTCCAAGGACCCTGAGGCTGAAAAGTATTCAATGGATGACTTCATTTCACACTTGTAAAAATAAAGAATGCACTTATTGGTTTAATAATTGAAGCGACTTTTAGTGACTACCTTGCTCATAAGAATTGTATCCTGTAACCCTTTGAGGACAAATCCTTTGGTTACTATGTGAATCATTCGCTTACAAAATTATAAAAGCACTCATTGGAAGTCAAAATACTATAGAAGACCTCCCCCTTTCACAACAAAATTTCGTGGATGAATAGTTACACTTCTTGTCCTACTTGAAAGATTCTCTATCATCAGTTAAATGCCAAACATCCTTGTTGACATTTAAGGGCTAAGGATTAGTAATATTATGCACTATTGCATATTTCATCAATTATATTAATGTAAAGCAATGAGCAAAACTACCCAATAATTCCAAATAGGGGATTGGGCATTCAAAAGGATTAATCAACCATAAGCAGCTCTAACTATATGCATGTATCTATTCAATGACATTTCATCCATGAGCAAGACAATTTGTTTGTAACCACATGATATTCAACCAGTAAGGCAAAAATTACACAAGTTTTCATTTGGAGGTAGAGCCGATTATGTCTTGTAACCAACTAGCCACCTCCAAGTTAGCGTTCAGGAATTATTTTTTTTGACTTTTACTGGCTATTTTCCTTCAATTCCTAAATTGAATTGTTTTTCAAGTATAGAGTTCAGTTATTTTCTCTATTTCTCATTCGAAATAGAAATTTTACAGATTTTTGCACTGATTTTTGGCCAATGTTTTCAAATTGCAAGTGAATTTTTTCCCAATTCCACCGGCTAACTTTGAACTAGCCACCGGTTCTTCCCGGACATTGCTCCAAGTGGCTTGAAGGTTACCTATTCTGCACAGATCAGCATTTCCGCCGGCAATGACCCATATGGATTGTTAGGTCGGCCTCTTGAGCATGCCTACATAAGCCAGTCGACGACTTCTTCTCCGATAGAAGTGATCCTTCTGGTTTTACAACATGATGAATGGAGGATTCACGCGGCTGCGTGAAAGGTGTCCGCCCCCAATACCTTGTTAATCAGGGCACCTCCCATGTCTGACCCCCTAAAACTTTAGTGATCACTTCACTTGACCGGTGCTGCATATAGTTTTGCGAACTCAATTTCTGTTGCGAACGCAGTCTCTCGTGTACTGTTCGTTTCGAAAGCTGGGTTTATGATAGTGGTGTTGATTATCGAGTTTGAGCAAACAGGTCATTGCTTTTTGGAAACGTGAGGTCTCGTACGATCATCATGAGGTTGTTTTCAATTGCCCGGTGCTGCACTTCGCTTTGCGAACTCAATTTCTGTTGCAATACCCGGTTCTCGTGTACCGTTTGTTTCGAAAGCTAGGTATATGATATTGGTGTTAGTTGAGTAACGAGTTTGAGCGGACGGGTCATTCGCTGGGAACGCGAGGTCTTTTGCGACCATTGAGATTGTTTTCGACTTTGATTTTGTTGAAGATGGGTCTTTGTGAATTAGGGTGTGGTTTGGTTTAGGGTTTTCAGTTTTTTTGCTCGTTGGTGAAATTATTTGCCTGCTATGTCAGATCGAGGAGTGTTGCGAGGCTATGACGAGATGCTTGGGCGATTCATATTCTGCTTGTCTGTTGGAGATGACTCGGGGTTTGTGTATTAGGGTTGCGGATCGTTTAGTTGTTGCGAGCGGGAAAGGGTGCCATCCATGGCGGGGTTGGAATGCATGATATGGCATTTGTAACTTTTCTTTAGTTCATTTTGGAGGCGATTTGTTTGAAGTTTTTGAATCTTCTTAAAGAAGGCCCTACTACACTTCACACACACTTCACACTTTTGTAGACCTTTAGAGGTTTGCACCAATGGAATGAACTCTCACACAAATTGAAATCATTGAAAATCAATGACAAAAGAATTGAACACTAATAAAGAATTTGATTAAAAAAAATTCCAAATCAACAAATGAAATCAAAATAATGAAGTGAAGTTTCTATCCAAACTTGAAATTTCGAAAAATCTCTAAAATTCAATTGAATAGTGTATTGAACTTTTGTAATATCACTTCTTACAAAGGGTAATATTATAGAAATAATATAGTTGTTGCAATTGAGGTGATATTAAAGAGGATCCATAGGGTGATATTATAGAGGTAGCAAATCCATTGCTTCTTTGCACTTCTATGATTTTGTGCTTTTGTGAGCTTTGAGCTTTCATGATTTCAATTTTCTATTGCTACTACCAAATGATTTTGAGAAATTTATTCAATTAAAGTGATTTTGGATTCCACAACAATTAAGTTGTTCAAATAGTTTTTGAGATTTATAAGTTTTTCTTTTCAATTCTTCAATTTGGGTTGCCATTTTTTGTAACAATGGAGTCAAATTTTTAATGCATTCTAATGTATGTGTATTTTTTTTAATATTTGTCATTGTGTGTATTTCATTCATCATTCAATAAATTTCTATTGTACATTTTAATATATGCTTACTTATAAAAAAAATTAAACAAAAATTTTAGTCATTTTTATTTGAAAATTTATTGAAATTTTTATTCTGCATTCTATCTAATACATAAAAGAATTTATAAAATTCTAATGATGATATGCTACTTTTATAAAATTCTAATGATGAATGCGTAGCATAGCAAGTGCCAACCACTAGTTTCATCTAAAAACAATTCAAGAATAAATAGTCACATGAGAACATATACTTATAGAATGCAAAGACTTCGTAATTCATTTTTAAAGTTGTAGGCCCATCTTTTTAGGATTAAGGAATTGAATTCAAAGGGAGCAATTATCGCAGTCTAGAATGGTAGGATACACTCTATAGATTGTTGATTACACTTAGTTATTGGAGGTCAAATAAAAAACAAAACATGAATTTTAGAGCTAGAGTCAATAGATATCTCTCTTGTGTGACTAATTTCAAATTGGTAGTAAGGTAGTAACTGCCTCTTTTGAGTTCACAATGAGTTCATTAGTTCAAAAGAATTAGTTTTAACACCTCCCCCTGTTACTCCTCCATCCCCCAATATATTTTTAAGGATCCCCACCTTCCCACCTTTTATATATTTTTTCATATGCAGTAGGGTTTGCATTCCATATGGGATATATATGAGTGTAGTATTTGTATCCGTACTTGTATCCATATCCGTATTAGTATTTTTGTATTTGTATCCGTATCCATATTAGTATCAATATTCATATTAGAATCTTCGCATTTATATTTGTATCCATATTTAGATCTTGATCTCAATCAACAATATAGGATTTTTGAAGATCGACGGCATGAGAGAAGGAGGTTTAGTTTTTTCTTAAATAAAATTGATAGTGAGGGGTTTTTTTGGTGGGGAGGGGGGCATCAATGTTGGTTACATTATGTGACTATAATTTCACTTGATTTTGACTACTCTAGCCAATAATTCTAACAAAAATTTGATTCAACCTACAAAGGATCAAATATCCCTCCAAGAGACACTATAAGGTTTTGGCCAATTCCTATGATCTCAATTTTTGACATGAATTTTTGAAACTTTTTTTCAAGATAGGAAAACAAATTAGTTTCTTGGAAAATTAGTTTTTATTACAATCAGTGCCCAAGAGAAAAGTTGTGCTACACTAAAATCTACAGTGCAAAAATTTTTAAGTTAAAAGGTTTCAAGGTCAAAAAATCATAGAAGGTACACAAATATTTGCATAATTAAACACTAATATCTTGCAATCTACATAGTCAAAGTTTCTGAAATTTCTACCAAACATTCTTATACTTGTCTAATGCAAAATTCTATAATTAGATATGGATGTTAGATTGGGCGTTATGTTGACATAAAAATACAAGTTGTTTTATACAATATTTACTAAAATTCATCTCTTAAAATCATGAAAACATCACATAAAACATGGATTTCTTATAGTGGTAGTTCCCTCATTTTCCTCAATGATGATTCTAAAAAGTGAAACATATTTATTTCTTGCATTTTTCCTAAAGATATATTGGCTTCAACAAAAGTGAAACATATTTGTTTCTTGCATTTTTCCTAAAGATATATTGGCTTCAACTTGCAAATGCTCTACTTCTTTAGTCTAATTGAATGAGAGTTCATTATTCTTTAAAATGCACAAATTGTGGAAACAAAAACACATTGTAACAATGTCAAGCACATTGTAAAGTGGCATATCAATTCTTTTCAATAATATACACCATCTTCCTTTTAGAATTACATTTGTTCTTCCCATAGCCATTGATTAAATAAAATTCCAATGTACTTTTTTTCTAAACAATCTTTTTTCTCCCTTAAGTGTTGAGCAAAACCAAGGCCTCATATATAGAATACACAACATCAACAATGAATTTATAAGATAAATTCCTCTTTCTTGAAAATCAGAGGTATAACAAGAATACATATCCTTTCTAGAATGGTGAGTGGTGATATGCACTAATGGGATATTTTCTATCTAATATGTGGATGAATGTTAAATTTGGAGCACCACTATAACATTTAATATCACCAAAATGAATAAAAATCTCGTTCACTTACAAGCTGTGTAGTTGGATGGTAAAGAACCAGAATCGGTTCACTACACACCCATCACAAGTAACAACTAGGACAGCAAGCTGGCATAAGACTTGGCAAGGGAAGATGGAAATATAAGTTACTGCCTCCTGCCTTTCATGTATTGCTTAACACAGAATCAAAGAGAGAATCACCCTCTTCGAAAAGGATCTTGAGCTCTTGACCCAGTCACAAGAGCATATAAACACTGCAAACTGCAGCATTTCTAAGTCTAGATGGGCAATACCCACTGAAACTGCAGCGGGATCTACAGTAAGAAAACAAAATGACCACGCCTGGCACAGCTTCTGCTGATCGCCTACCTTTCTTTCACTAACTTGTGTGCGTAGTCTCTAAGGACTCCACAATATCCAAGTGACTACAACACTAGCATGGAGAAGGAAATGTCAAGATACTGAAAATGAACAAGAAAACTACCAAGTCTGGAAAAAATCAGTTCTAAAGTTCAAACGCATCAGGTCTTAATTAGATGCAAGGAAATTCAAAGCTACAGCCTTGCGGAATATGTTACACTTGAAAAAGAAAAAAAGTGTCTTGATCAACCTAATCATCCTTCAACTCTAATCTGCTTTCTCTGCAAAGGAGCATCTGGTAGCACCTTCAGAGATAAAACCAACGATTTCCTTAAAGTTTCACTTAAATATGTTCAGAAACATTCTTGAGAACACATGTTTTAGAAACACGTGTCTGAGGTCTTCAGAAAAAGGTGCAAAACTCTTATTGGAAATGTGAGGGCAGCAAATAGGAACAAATCACTCTGCCTATCCCACACAGAATTATCATTGAGACTCACCCAAGATCTCTGATCCATCTATGTTCCGCAAACGAGGAGATCCGTTACTAATAGTGGGCGACCTTCTACGATCTCGTTGCTGTCTTTCATCCCGCCCCCCTTCAGTCTTGTCAACACTATCTTCGCCAGCACTCGGCGTGGAGCCCCATTGATCCACAGAAACATCAGGTAGCTTGAACTCTGGCTCCTGCCCAAGGAATCCAAGAAAACATTCAGAATAAAGAAACACGATCGTGAGGTAGCCATGAATATTCCAGGTTCGTGACATTGCAGAGCCTGAGACCATAACAATCTACAAGGTTATATATCGAGAAAGAATTAAAGTGGAAAACTAGCCATCAAACCGAGAGTTCGGATCTTAACCCCTAAGTGCTCAAATAGCCAAACAGGGCCGCTTCCATAACGATATGAGTTGAAATAAATCATTTAGGAAGTTTCAAGGAAGGTAGCAAAATATGCCAATAGAAAGAAGAATCAAACCCTACATTTTTTAATAGTAGAATATGTTTTAAAAGTACTATAATCGACTACTAAGTTCCAAAGCGGACTTTATAATTTGAGCTTGGAACTTCAGAGGTCATCTGGTGCATACGTGAATAGTGATCAGTAGGACTTGCATTGCATGCGGTTCCAAGTGGGTGCGGTTTACCTTGCTTGCAGCTTCCTTCATCTTCTTTCGAAGAGCCTCGTGTTCAGCTTTCAGACGAGAAGGCACTCCTCTCACTTGCATGACATTCTGTAGCGCCAAGTCTTCATCGATGTAGTTTGTAGTTGTTGCGAAAGGATGGTTCGCGGGTATCCACCGAACTTCTTCAGGATCAACGCCTTGAGGAACAGGCTCGCCTTCACTTAAGAAAACAACCGGTCGCTTCCACCTGTAAGCTTGGACACGCCTATTCTGGTGACTCACTCTTTTCTCATTGGTCAATGTTACTGGCGCTACCCTGAAAAGCTTACCGTACATTCTCACGACGGAATTCTTCCCTCCCGCTTTTCCTCCAACGAGAGGATTATTGAAGGGGTCTTCGTACTTCAGCGGCCTTCCACTACACCAAATCCACGTTGATGCAACGCAATTATACAACGATTGTACTTGCAAAAGTGTATTGAAGCAAAAATTCACTGCGTGTAAGAACTGCACTGTACTGAAAACTATATAAGTAGAACAAATTTAACCAACCAAATCTGTCAAATTGAGCACAGAATTGAGACGTACTCTCCTCTGTCAGCTCTAAGTTGGCCCCTCTTGATAAGATCTGAGACAGAGCCTCCACCATCGTCCCGAGGTTTTGCCATAAACCCAAGTGCTGCCATCATTATAACTGCGGCTGTGATGCCAACTCCAGCAGCTAGATTCATAGGAACACCCCTCGAAATCTGCGAAAGACGAGAAAAGAGAACTGTAATTTCACTCCTCTATTGAAAACAAATGAAAAAAGTTTCAAAAGAAAGAAAAAGAGAGAAGAGTACAGAACTCCGCAGAAATGCCAGAGATATATGCAGCACACTAAGGCCAAGCAGGTCATTCCGCTTAGGGTGGAATGAAAAATCTACGAAAAGAGGTTCCCTAGGGATTAATTACATTGACCTTTGATTTTATAAATACATTAAGGGCCGCCTTTCTACTAGCATCTCCTCAGGCATGCTCAGAATCCAGAGTAACGGATAACTTAAACATCAGAAAGCATAAACCTGCGAAAGCCACCTTTACCGTATTCCCTTAACCCTCTACAGGAACAAGGACTTAATGTTTCAAACGCCCAATGTTGTGACCATATCGTGATCATACTGTGAAAAGAATTATTCAGATGGAGACAAATTTTATATCACTAGAATTAGCGAAGAACATTGCATGTTGGTCAATAAACAAAAAGTATAGAACAAAAAAATCCCCAAATGACCTAATCAAAACTGCTAAATATTAAACACGAGGCTTAATTCAGGCTTAATTTGGGCCTCTTGGTCCTTTAAGGAAAAATTCATCTCTCAGAGATCTTCAGATGACAGATTGTAACCATTACACCTAAATCTTGAAAAAAAATCCAAACGAGACATCAATCGTTCACATTAACGATTCTACTCATAATTACATTGTAACAAGAAATGAGTGGACATTTCAATGAGAACCCCAATGAGGACCCTCCCCTGCACCTAAATGAGAACCTAAGGTTCAATAATCGTCCACTATTATTCTGAAGGAGAGCAATTTTCATTGAAGAAATCCAAATCCTCAAATTCTTAGTAGGAGCTAAATGCCCTTCAACGTCAACAAAAGAGACAGCACACAAATTCAGTTTAAGAGAAATCAGGAAGGCCAACACTCTACCTGAGGTGCTTCAGTCACTAATGAGGACACTAACACGTCCTCCCTCAAGTCTTCAGTAAGGCCATCCCCACCACCTCTATCTCGCTGTCCAGCCATCACAATACAAGGAATCCTACCATTTGCTCGCTTAATGCCAATCTCACCCGACACTCTCATTCTGAAGCTGGACAATTGCGGAGATTTTTGCAAAGCAAGATTCGGAAGAGACCAAGCCACGGACATTGCGCCGGTGCACTGGCACATCCGACCGAAATTCCCTAATTGAGTTCGGCTCCCAGCAATCTGATTGCGTGATTCTGCACCATAAGAAGTGCTCGCCCAGGTCCCGCACCGTCTCGCGTGAACCCCCTGCAACATGACGACAGAACCGAAACACTAAACCCCAAGCCCCTGATTCTTGCACCTCGCTATCGAATATTTTCCTTTTCCATCCCTGCTCCGTCAAGAACGGAATTCAACGCAACGAGTGATTCTCTTGAAAACGAAAAGGAAAGAAATCCGATGCGAGAAGTGCAATCGACAAAGGTTCACAAGGGGCTCCCATGATAGATATTTGGAGAACAGAACCCTGCAACTGACCACCAAATTTGAACGTCGGGAAGGAGCGCCAAACCCTAAAGATAAAGACGGATCAGAAAGGAAAGATCAGAGTGGCCACTACCGAAAATCCGGTGATTAACTTATATGGAATTTTTTTTTCCGATTTGGTGACAATATAGAGCAGCATGTAAATGAAGAATGTTCGTTTAGGGCCCTGAAATTTTTATGAACATTTTAGGAGAGTAATATGGATGTACATGTTTATGCTTTGGGAGGGCCATGTATATGTATATGTATAATTTCAAGGATTCATTTATTCTAAATTTTAAATAAATATAATTTCAACTACTATATATATCAACTATCTAGAGGGATAAGGCAACTATATTATCCAAAACGAACTATGCAGTTCACTATAAAAATTCTCAATTTATATTTAAAGTAACTTTTATGATAGGATTAATTGATTGCACACTATAGATCCCTTTTAAATTCTTATCAAGGATTCATTTTTCATCTATTTTTTTATTAGTGATTAGTGATTGAAATGGTTCAAGCTAGTTATAATATCTGGTGAAAAGATGCGAACAACATGTTTTTTTTATTAATCCATCCATTTTTTATTCTTGAAAATTGCAAACCATTGATCTACTTATAGGAAAAAACTGAAACCAATCCCCAAGCCGTCGATTTGGAGAATGCAAATATGATTATGGATATGGAAGACATATATGACTATATAATACGAATACAAATAAGGTAATATGGCAATATCCCATATCGATTGCATATTCCATATTAATTTGAAATTACAAATAGGGGATAGGGTTAAAATTTGGTTTGGGTTTGGTTTGGGTTTGGTTTGGATTTTTGGGGTGGGAATGAGAATTTTTTTTTTAAATTAATTGGGTTCACTTGTAACCTTTGTCTCACTATGCGTTCAAAAGATTCATATGCAACTTCTTATTATACCAAATATAACGAGCAACTACTCAAAGAAGGACTTTGTCCTATAGCAACAATCACTTAATTTTTTCATCAAACTTCTTCTCATATAGCTTTTGTCAATGCAAAGACTCATGGCCTTTAGGTCAGAGTTGAAATAGAGGGTATAAAATTAGATCTTCTAATCAAATGAGAGCACTTTGCAATGAACAAAAAAATGGTGAATGAATTTTCAAAGGTAGACAAATCCAAATCATATGCATGTCTTCTTATCGACAAATTATTGGAGATCTCCTAAATTACTTATAATTTTTAAAAGACATGTATTAATCATGTGCATGTCTTTTTGTTAACAAAATTTTAAGAAGTCTCTTAAATAACTTATAATTTCTAAAAGATGCAAATTCAATAAGTAGCAAGGGCAATAACAAAGCAAGTGTGTTTTAGAAAACCATCAAGAAAAGTATGTGCTCTTGAAAACTAAATAATTCCACATAACATTGAGAAAATTTCAAAATGGATACATCCAATTTTTGTTACAAATAGCCAACATCACAGCCTCGTCATTATTAGACACTTACACTAATTTCCTATTTGGACTTCCCTTGTTCAAAAAACACCTACTTAAACTTCATAAATAATTGACCTTCTACTACAACAAAATTGGATGAGTCCTATCTACAATGAACCCCAATTAATCAAGAAATGGGACTTAAAGCACACTGTAGGTGTTTATTCAAAATTCTTCCCTAGTAACCTATGCGTCATATGCACAACTTATTGAGCATCTATAAAATTACTCATAGTATGCTTAGTCTAAAATTCATCACATTTAATGCACTTCTAAAATGAACATTGTCACACCCTTGCATTGTGGTTGTATTTGTTCCATAAGAAATGCCAAGGCAAAACCTTAAGCCCAAGCATTGTCCAAATTCCATTCATTCTATCCTTTGTCAAGGCAAAACATCGTAGACAATGCTCATGTTGTTGTTGAGTATAATCCCTCACCTACTAGAGAATGTGGATGTAAATTTGCCTTACTTGAGTTGCTTCTAGTATTGATGCCTTCCCTATCAAAGCTCCTCAATTGTCTTCCATCACCCCCAACTAGTTGCTTGCAAGGTAAATCTCCATTTTATAATCTATTTCTTTTAATTATTACTATTTTTTTACTTCCCTTACATGCCAAATATAAATGTTTTTTTGTCAAATTTTAGATTGGCTTCATTGCCAAGCTAGTAGGGTTGCTATTTGTTAATTTTTACAACCCTAGACCAAACTTCAACACCTCTAGATACACTACAGTGCCCTA
Organism: Climacium dendroides; assembly: GCA_950106755.1. Taxonomy (NCBI): domain Eukaryota; kingdom Viridiplantae; phylum Streptophyta; class Bryopsida; order Hypnales; family Climaciaceae; genus Climacium; species Climacium dendroides. Next base: position 22,504,882 of record OX467089.1, read on the forward strand.
CTACTGCATTCAATTGCCTCTTTGGCACTCATGCAAAGGTAAATGCAAATTTTTTTTGTGTTATTTCAACTTTTTTCGGCATGTATACCAACCTTGCACTAAATATCAAGATTGTTGTCTTATATAGATACCTAGGTAGTAGCAAAGACTAAACTCATCGAAGGGAAGTTCAAATTCTAAATCTGTTGACTTTGATCAATCTAGACCATACTTTAGCAAAGATAACAAAGACTCATTTGACATGGCGGCTATGGTGCCTTTAGCCCTATAATTATTCTAGCCAAAGAGTACTTGTGTAATCCACTTGATTGGCGCTTTGCCCTTGTCGACTTTATTCATCAATTATCCTAAAATGCTAAACAAAGTGATGAATAATCAATCGCAGGGCATTTTTTCTTTTTCTTTTTCTCAATCTTATTCAAAATAGTCGAATTTTGATTGTCCTTTGCACCTACAAGCCATACAAATCCTACTTTTGAACCAATGAGAGTACTTGGTGAAGATTCCAAGAATGTAGTCCTATTGCTTCATATAGTACACATTTGGAAACTATAGTGTAGCTCTAAGATCAATGCTTGACACCTTTGGAACATCTTACAATGCCAAAAAATGACTACAATCTTACATTGCCCTCTTCAATTTCATTCTTTCAATGGCAATCCATTGGTTGTTCTTACATTGCAATAGAATTGTGCCTTAAAAAGGGGAAAATTGTACATCTTTAAAATGATTCTTCTTTCTTAACCCCAAAATGACCCTAGGGACAAAATGTGACCTCGAGCATTCTTCTAGGCTGAATAAGTGCCATTTGTGGGAAAAATTTGGAGAAATGCTAAACTAGACAATTGAAGGACTTAGGGTTACAAACCTAATATTGCAAACAAATCTGGAATTGGACATATTCTCCATTTAGTGTAGGGTTTCATTCACAAGTAGGATTCATGGATCAAGCTAGCTCAGATTTTTAGGGTCAGGTCAGAGGTGTGACGTATTTGCGACCCGAAGAAAGACCGTTGGAACGCCTTCATTTTGTCATGTGTGACTTTGTTTTCTCGCCATACGATACTATTTTCTAATCTACAAGAGCATCTCCACCCATACAACTTTGTCAATTTCTAGGGACAACACATATTTCCCGCAAGTCTGTCGTTGACAAGTTGGATGCCGCGACTGTTTCTCGAGTCTTCCACCCTTTATTTTGTTGGGTTGGCCCTTTAATTCAGTTGCATTGTGTTTCTTGTTGAAAGACACTGTCAGATTGACTTGAATTTTTTTTAGCAGCAAGGAACATTTACAAATGTCATGCTCACCGTTTGGATCTCTCATCCTCAGTCCCCTTATTTTTTAGTAAATGGTCGATGTGGTTCACGGGTCATTGTTGATGTTCAGCACCTATAACTTTGGCATGGCTGTTCAAGTTGAAGAATGTACGATCATGAATTATTTTTATGCACTAGTGTGAGGCAACCCACACCCTACCAAATGCAACAAATCTTACCTTGATAGTCATCGTCATTCATCCACAACAACACCCAAAGTGTTGACAAGCTAGTCTCCGAAATGCGGACTTTGGTAGTGTAACCTGATGAAATCTTCGGTGAATGTGATCTACGTTTTGACACAAATTTTGGTAAAAAAAATTTCAATATGTTGAGAGAAGACCCTAGTGCCAATTGGTACAATGTTGTACTCCAATACACCCAAACATTGCACTTTGAAATTCGTGATATGTTTGGTTCTTTACTGCAACATGCTTGGCATAGCAATTCCAGAGTCGTTTTGGGGTTAATGCTTCATGCAACCTTTCACCTAATGTCCTCATATTTTTTGCTTGACCAAGTGTCTCTACTTAGCTTTTTCACTCTTGTTTTTTCCTTCCTCAATTCTTTGGTTGACAATTTCTCCATTGATTCTTAATCTTTGTGCTTTTTCTTGGCTTTTTTCTCTAACAACCTTGTCTTCTTCTCTTTTGCAACTTTTTCTTTGCAAGTGGCTAGATCTTCAAGGTCTTGGAGGTATTGTAGAACAATTGACTTCTCATAGATGATGTGAAGAGTCTTGAACTTTCTTGCCTTTAATGGGATCTAGATCTTTGGTAGTTCTAAGAATTTAGTGATGTTGCTTGGTTCTTCATTCATCAATTCTTGTACATCATTTTCTTCACTTTCTAGTTTCTTGCCTTTGTCTTTATCATCTTCATGTTGTAACACTTTTAATAGATTGAATAAAATGACTAATCTAAGTTCTATAGATATAATGTGTCAACCAAGATTTTGCTTGCATGGTCATTGTGGCTCCTTTTTCTTTAGTTTTTCTTGAATAATTCCTATCCTTTTTCTTGCCTATAAATTTTTTTAAGTTAGGGATACTTTTGTCCTTACCATTGATGCATGAGAGCACTAACTACCATTCTCTTTCATCCCAAATGATACTATGGATTGTCCTATATCTTCTCTTTGAAATCACATGCCCTCCACTATCCTTTCCATTTTATATATTCAATTTATCACAATTTCATATGTGAGCAACAAGATAGTTGTACTTTTAGTAGAGTTGCGCTAAGTTGTTGAAGAAATAAACAACATTCGTAGGACATAATTGTTTGGTTCTTTTCTACTCTAAACCTTGAATTTTTTTATAGATAGCTCTAGGTGATATTTTTAAATCCCTTAATCCATCCAAGGCCTAGAATTCCATTAGTAAATGAGTTTACCCTATTACTTGCGTGATTAAGGTCACTTTCAAGTGCAATTTTCACATAGTCAAAGGGAAGTCTAATCTTGTATCTTTATAATATGTTGTACAAACTCTTCTTCTTTTGATTCACTCAATACCCCATCAATTTCATCAATTACTTGCTTCAAACTAAATTTGACCAGTTGTCATTTTTCCCTAAAGCAGTTTTTTTAGCTTTTAAATTCGAGGTATGTAGATAGTTAAGAAAGAATTGTTTGCTACCCTTGACTAAAATGGGGATTGTTTGGGTGTGAATTCAATCTAGGATGTCTAATTAGATGCAATCCTTCAATGAAGTTCAACTCCTTGTTGATACAACTAATACCATCGGCTTGCATTAACTAGTATAAAAAGTTGAGATTGTAATAGTTTTGTAGCGTTTTTGCAATGATTGCCAAAAATCTATTAACACTTTTGCAATGGTACAAACTAAATTGTGCAATGTATTTTCAACTATTGAGATTCCATTTTAAATTGCATTATTTTTTACAATAGTTTAGGCATAAATGTGTATTAATTCTTTGTCCAAAAGTTTTGTAGCACTTGTCTTTCAAAGAAAATTTAGTGAAAAATATTTTGAGAAGTTTCACCTCCCCCAAATTCAATTTCGTTTCTTAAATAGGCAATTTATGGACCTCCTACCTTACTATGAACCCTAGGTCTTGTAAAATTTGTCCTTCAGGTGTGTTAACATATCCATCCAATAGTTGTGTTTCTCGGCTGTGTTTTTTTTATTCATCAAAATGTTGGGTCCAATTTAACCCTTAAATGCCCAAGGTCTTTTCTGAGCTTCTTGGAATCGAGCTTGGAATTTGTTTTAAATTGAAAGATTATAATGTTTGATAAGGAAGATGTTCAATTGTGAAAGTGATTTAAAGTCTTTCGATCCTATTGTCACATGTCAAAACAAAAAAAATTGGTCACCAAAATGAAAGAGGTTAAAGGGCTCAACATGCATAACCCCAATCAATTTACAACTTTTCAAAATCTACTTTGCAATTTTTAAAAATGAATTTCTAATGTGATTTTTTTTCCAAGTTCCAATGTATAAGAGGCTCATTTCCAAAAGATCTCAACACTAAAACATCATGGACACCCTTGCATAAAATCTGGAATAGAAAAATTGTAATCCTTCATTTTTAAAATTGGATTATATTTCTAATGCTAAAACAAGACTTCAAAAAGAATTAAAAAAATATAAACTATTAAAAATAGCAATTTAGTAAGATTTAATTTAATTTCAAAATATTGTTGACACCAAAATTTGGTGCCTCAAGCATTTAGGGATTATTGTCTATTGTTTTATTTCAAAACCCTATTGCTACTACCCTACGTGAAAGGTCAGATTTGACATAAATTAAGTCATTTTTGTATTTGAAAAGTGCCACATGTCATCTTGTGAATGGTGTGATGTGACATGGACCCCTAAGAATCTGATGTGGAAATTCAATTTCAGCACTCGACTGTTGAATTAGACCTTCACATATGGTATAAATATAGGGACCATTTCTGCACCAAAGAGTGGATACCCAAAAGTTTAGTACAGAGGATGTGATATTAGAGAAGTCATGTGCAAAAAGGATGTAAAAGATGGTGAAGTCAGTCTATTCATCTCTTCTCCATCCATCAATGGATGATTTTTATCGTGTCTTTTTCATCTAATATCGCAGGGCTTACACTCGCTAAAACCCTAAACCCTAACCCTGTTGAAGCTCAGGAGTAGAATGTCCATGATCGCTCTTGCGATTTGATCGCCGATGCATTGCAAATTCAAGTTCAAGCATTCAGACGGTTCGTGAAGATGAAGGTCAAGGTTATTGCTCGTTCCGAGGAGGATTTCACGCGAGAGCGGAGCCAGGATTTGCAGGTTCGTTCCTAAGTGCCCATCATCCTGCGCGTGATTCGTAGAGTTTTAGGGATTTGAGGTGATTCGTGGACTCAGTTTGGTGAATTCTGGGAAGTGCAGAAGGTGTTTCGGAACTTGGATCCTAGTCTTCACCCGCAGGAGAGGGCGCACGAGTATGTGCGAGCTGTCAACGCTGCGAAACTGGACAAGGTATTTTGCCGCGGATCAGCTTCCGTCTTGCTTTATTTTTCTAGGTTTAGGGGAATTAGTATAGATCTTGAAGAAATTTCGTCTTGGAATTCTTTTTTCGAAATAATTTGTGATTGAGAAAAGAGCGGGGTTGAATAATGCGCAGGTTTTTGCAAAGCCCTTCGTGGGAGCTTTAAACGGCCACGCTGATGGCGTCTCTTGCATGGCGAAGAACCCGCGTCGCCTGAATTGCCTTGTGTCGGCCTCCTTGGACGGAGGTATGTGCGGCACTTTCTCTTTGTACTGAGGATCGTCTTCCGTGTGTGACCTATGCGTCAGTTTTGACCTTTGCTTCGAAACCCTTATGTTACATATAGAGTGTTTTCACTCTTTCTAGACATCATCTTTTTAATCTGTCAATCTGGTCAACTTTATTTGCACCAGGCGTATTACATCTTAACTTTTAAACTTTGAATGTAGCACACCACAAAAATCGACTCTTTGTGCAACTTGGTTAAGAGGGACGACTTTGGCAGGGCCTGAAAAGACGCGAATAATAGAGTTCTAGATCGTGCACTCAACTAATTTTCTCCCTCAAACGAAATCTCTAAAGCACTAGAATGATGTAGTGATTTAGTGAAAAGAACATTAGATCGAATTCAAGCATATATTCAATTAAAGAGAATCTCATTTTCCATCCAGAGCCCTTCCCACTTTGGTTACAGAGCTGTGAGAATATTGTTTGCCTTCACTCTTACCAAGCACCTTCTTTTTCATCTGTCGGTCTGTTAAACCTTTCTATGGGCCTCCTTTCTGCAGATATTCGGCTGTGGGATGTAGCGTACAGGTACGAGCCTAGTCGCATTGACAAAGTTATGATAATTGTTCCTTCAGCAACCAATGTGCTGTATGTTATTAGTTTTTTTAATCTCCATCTTCTCAGGACGTTTAGAGAATAATAATGTGCGAATCTGCAGACGTACTGTGAGGCAGTTTCCAGGTCATAAGGGGGGCGTGCGGGGATTGACGGTCTCTTCGGACGGAGAGCACTTGGTATCCTGCGGAGACGATTGCACGTAAGCAACTTGTATTGTTCAATGTTCTTACAATTCTTTTTTATATGACTTCGTGTTAGTTTAGTATTATCGTTCTTGTCAATCTGGCTTCTTGCGATTGTGTGTGGAAACTATTGATTTATCAACTTCAGGATCGTGTGCAAAATTTTGAAGTTTTTAAACGTCGTCTTAGAGATATGGGTAACTATTTGACTACTCAGTTAGAAGATCACAAGGTAGTTCAAATTGTCCCAGTAGTTGTACTTTATTTGAAAAAGCTAAGTTGTTGGGGACCTTATTCAGCAGTAGCTGTATTCCTTCGTTATGTTGTTCTCCATCTTGTGAGGAATCTTCCTTTCTTTTACAGCAAGCTGCAGTGAATACCCCAGTACAGGCATGTTGCAGAACTGACCTTGTCTTGTATTGCAGGGTGCGGTTGTGGGAAGTACCGACTGCGTTTACCGGGGAGTCTACCGGAGATGAAATCGATATTATAGAGGTGCATATTCAGACGCTGATGAATTTCAAGGTTGCTGGATATTTATAACTTTGTGAATCACAAATGAGATCACTATGTACGGAAGGTAGGTCTTTGCAAGTTTCCTGTGGTAACGGTACCGTATTATTAAACTACTGAAACATCGTAAATTACTGTATTTGCAGCCATTGGCAACATTTCAAGGCAAAAATGCTTTTAGGGCTGTAGACCATCAATGGGACAGTAAAATATTTGCAACAGGAGGCGCTCAGGTTGATGTTTGGGACCACAACAGGTGTTACGTCTTCTCCATCATGTTTCTTAGTCATCAATCTTCGTATTTGAATCTTCACTGTAGAAGGTCACATCTTGTTGCTTCACATGATTAGGTTGCATGGAGTGCTGTTTGGTACAATCATTGTCTTCCAACTTTTGGGTGGTGTTGAGGTGGTGTTGAGTTTGGGCATGGTTTCTGAACAATGTGCTTGTTTGCATTGAAGGTCAGAGCCAATCAATACCTTCACGTGGGGTGCAGACTCTATTCTTTCACTGCGGTTCAATCCAGCTGAGCATGATGTGTTCGCTACTACCGCCAGGTATTTTGTCACATATGTTTGCATTCTCTTCACCATTATTAAATCCTGGACAATCGGGCTAGCATTTATGCTCATCTGTTGCATTTATGGAAGATTTACTGCAGGGGCTTTCTGTTTCTCGGTGCCCATCGTGTTCATGATGACTTAGGCTGACCATTGTGTGGAATATCTATCGCTTATCGAATGTTGTTTAAAAATCGGAAAAATGTGGGATTGCGTGAGGCAGTGATCGGAGTATTGCTTTGTATGACCTTCGAATGGGGACACCTTTGAGGAAATTAGTTATGCAGGTAAATTTCTAGTCTTGTGTTGCTGTTAAGAAAGTCAGTAGTTAGGCAGGAGTCGGACGTTTGATTTACTCTGATAACTAAATGTACATTGTTTCAAAGCTCTACTCAAAATGTTACCTATAATCTTTTTTCAGGTTTATGTCAAGCGATTCAAGATCTGCTAGTAGTTTTTACTGGATCTAATGGTGCTGCCTCGCTCTTTTGTCCGTAATGCAGACAAAGACCAATGCCGTCGCATGGAATCCTCGAGAACCAATGAATTTCACAGCTGTAAGTTCGTCTGGAAAATGTTGACGATCATTCTGTCGTGGCTTGGCAGTGTAGAGTATGCCTCTTCATTCAGTTTTTCCGGCAAGATGTCTCTTCATTCTATGTCTGTCTTGATTTCCAGGCCAATGAAGATGGGAACTGCTATAGCTATGATATGCGTAAACTCAAGTACTCCATGTGTATACATAAAGATCATGTGTCAGCTGTGTAAGTTTTCAATGCCATCATTTTTTCCTTTCGTATGATTTCTTATTTGGCTCATCTTTGAGGTGGCATAATGTTTCCTTGGTATTCTGCTTTTCTTATGTATTGAGGTACTCCTGAAGGTCAAACAAGTTACTTTGTCATATTTTCAGCATCTCTTAAATGTAGTATGTATACCCAAGATTGTTGCCTGCATGACTTCGTCTGTTTGTTATTGCACTACCAAGTAAAACATGGTTTATTCACGTCAGGATATTATAATGTGTCCTGCAGAATGGCTATAGACTATTCACCAACAGGACGAGAATTCGTGACAGGTTCATATGATAGGACGGTAAGTTTCCACAAGAACTTTCATCTTTGATTTATGCTGCTTGCGGTGTCATCAGAAAATTAAAACTTTACAGGGAATGGACTGGAAATTAATTTAAGATCGGCGATTGTGTCTGATTCTCACCATATTATGTTAAGTTCTTGAAGCTGAGGCTTTTTTGAGAGCACGAACTTTGACTGTCACTACTTTGCTTGAAGTGGTTGCTTGGTTTGTGATTCGTCTGAAGCCAGATATCACGAGAATTGCCTACGGGATGTTGGGAGTGGTGGTCGAATTCCTCACATTACAGTACTGGGTTTATATTTTGGTTACCTTTTGTAATTTCTGACAAATTTACTATTGCTTCAATGCAGGTTAGGATTTTTCCATTTAACGGAGGTCACAGTAGGGAGGTATATCACACGAAGCGAATGCAAAGGTGAATTGGTCTGCCTGTCGAAGCATTTGTGATGCAGGATGTGTATTTTCTTATATTGTTAGTAGCTCTGATTCTCGTGCAGCATGTCATAGACCCAAGGAAAGTTGTCACATTTAACAGTTTTCTGTAATCGCTGAGAGTATTAAAATCTCTGAGGGCGTTCCCTAGAATATGATCACATCTTCTGTTCCTCCTCTCATGTGGTTTGCTTTGTTTATTTGGCAGGGTATTTTCGGTGAATTTTAGTGGTGACGCAACGTATGTACTTTCTGGTAGTGATGATACCAATATTCGGGTGTGGAAAGCTAAGGCTTCTGAGCAACTTGGAGTGGTATGTACCTCTTCAAATTATGCAATTCAAATAGGTCTTGGTTTGTTTACGAGTGGTTTAGGTGCTTTTCAAAGAAGAATCTGACAATTTTTGTCTGTATTTGTCGTTGCAGTTAGTCCCAAGGGAAAAGCAAAGGCATGCATATTTGGCTGCAGTCAAACAACGCTACAAGCATTTACCCGAAATCAATCGCATTGATAGGTATTTTTTATTTTATTTTACCATTTGCCATTTGCCATTTACCATTTTAAGTCTCTGTGAGGTTTCCCTGCTTTTCTTAGAGTCTTATTTTCCTGCGTCTGACGCTTTATTTGGTCGTGATGGTTTTGCGACTATTATATTTTCATTTTCACTTTACCATTTACCATTTACGGAGTACCATTTTTAAGTCTCTTTGTGAGGTTTCCCCTACAATACTTAGAATCTTCTTTTTCGACAGCTGACGCTTTATTTGGTCGTTATGGTTTTGCAGACATCGCCACTTGCCGAAACCCATATACAAAGCTAACAAATTGCGACACGCTTTTGCCGAATCTGAAAGAAAGAAAGAAAGCCGGAAACGAGCCCACAGTGCCCCTGGAGCAATTGACCACACTCCTGCTAGAAAGAAACGGATTGTTGCAGAGGTTGAGTAATACTTAAATATTCAAAGTTAAGCGAACACAATTTTTATGGTATTGAGTTGATTTCCGCCTACTTTACTACCAATTATTTGGTGCAATGTATTGCCCCCTTTTGGGGGACCATGCTGTATACAGTAGCCAGATGATAACAGCCCAATCTCTGGAGCAAGAGATTTTGGATTGTAGAGCAGGTTTTGGACTGTACCAGCAACTAGCCCGGTTTGGAACTTGCCAGCGCGGGCGAGACTTCATGGTCACGTCAGTCTTGAAGGGAAGGAGTGAAGGACTCGAAACACAACTGCCTGGAATTGCACTTTTTAATAGATTTGTCCTTGTTAGGCGACATCTGGTTGATGTACTCCAAGGCTCAAACTTGGAGCATCCCCCTTCACCTGCTTGCAAATTTGTTCTATTCTTTCATGGTTTATTGCAATTTCAGAGTTGGCCATTGTATATCCATCATCAAGAAGTTTTTGAATGAATAGCAACAAGGTACTTTTTTTAACAAAAATTCACTTATTCTATGATGTACTCCCTCCAGAATAATGTACTCCCTCCATCCTGTAATACTAGTCCTTTTTATTTTAGCAATGAAACAATGGAAGTATTAAGGATTTGGCAACAATTTTTGAATGTATGTGTGATTAAATGATTCTATAGTGAAAGCGCAATGTGTCTTCTCAAGTGTAAATCAAGTGGGATGTGGTTATTGATTACAATCAATAAAAGGTAAAAAGAAGTTGCAATAGATATGAACCTACCTTGTGTATTTAGGTCTATAAGAATGGTTTGGAATCTAATAGTCTGAAATTGTGAAGATGTATTATAGAATGGAACTCTAGAGGAATAATCTAATGATGATTTAAATACAATAGTCATAAATTATGGTCTCATGGGATCATATCCATACAATAAGATCAACCAATACATAAACCAATATTTTTCAATAAAACTTGAAGCCAGAAATTGAATATTTCTTCTAAAATGTATTGTAGATTGGATGTTTGTGATTTTTTTAAAAGTAAAAAGTAAAAAAAATCTTTAAGTTCAAAATGTTAAGTTCTAATTATAATAGTTCTTGAAGATAATTTTTTTTTTATTCGAGTTGTTTTTGAAGGGTCATTTTTATAACTTTAAAAGTTGTTTTTGAAGCTAGACCTAGAAGTGTCTTTTGAATTATAGAATATTTGTAAAACAAAGTCTTCAAAATCTATAACACACATATGTTAAAGAATTAACACAAGATCTTCCCAAAAATTAATGGATGATAAAAATAAATAAATAATTGTATTCTTGGCATGTGTTTGTGTTCATTTGTTGTTCAATATTTGAATGTTCGGTCGTGAAAAGGTTAAATTATGGAATAGAAAAAAATGATATAGGTGAGGCATTAAATTTAAAAAATAAAAAATAAAAAATAAAATAAAAAATTGTGCAAAAATAAAACCAAAAGTCTATATACAACAAAAAAAAATGCTTTAAAAACATATTTGGTTTTGCCATTTTTGAAATAAATATATCCATTATGGACTACAACCCAACTTAGAGATTTACTTTTGAATTAAATTCATTTTAATTACATTCTATTGTAGTTTTATTGCATTGAGTGTACATTTGGAAATTAAATTTTGGGGGATGAAAGGGTTGGAATTGGATTAGAAAACCACCATTTAATGAATTCAATGATCTTATCCATGGAGCTTCTACACAAGGCAAGAGACCACAATAGAAATCTATTTGTTGTTACTTTGCTTGCCTATAATATATCATTTTTCCAAAAAAAATAATTGACTAAAATAGATGTGATATAAATCCTAATTTGTTGTTCTTTTGAAGAAAAAAATGGAAAATTCAATAATTGTATCTATGCACACAATCAAATTAGTCACAACCAATCAATGTACAATAGGCTTCCTAGCTTAATTTGTGCCATTCCATTCAATGCTTCTATTTGTTTGGCCTTTGGGCATAGTCATGAGACTTTCGATATTCTTTAGAAACGCTAATTATGATGATGAAAAAGGGATGAAGGAATAAAGTGGACACCTCCGAAACCATCACTTTTTCCTATCATGTCTAATTATTATTATTACATTGGTCAAATTTCCATATTTTTTTGATAACATGAGAGAGGAGGTTTTAACACACCAAAGAAGGCAACATTTGGATACCATATGCAAAAGTTATAAATGCTCAAAGCCTTTTGGGGTAGATGTTCTAAAATCATTTCTTCCACATAGGTAACATATTGATTTTGGAGATATACATATAGAGTGATGATAGACATTTTTAGTCAATGGCCCATTTGGGGGCGATCACTTTATAATTGCCTAAATTGATCACCCAAAACAACCAATTTACAATAATTTTTTTGTACTAAATTTACAATAAGTTCAAGCAAACCTCAAAGTGTTTGAAAATTTTGATATGGATACTATATCTATTTAATCTAATAAAAGTATAATAAAAGAGATAACTATTTTTCAAAATTAGGACATTGTCACCTTCAACATTGAAATCTCAATAGAAAGAATTCTCAAAACTTTCTTGGAGAAGCTTGTTGAAGGAAAGATGTGCAAATGGACATTTCCTCCATATCTCCACAACCAAATTAAAAAAAAAAAAACTCACCACCAATGTTTTTTCAATGAATTTTCATGGAAAACCATGAAAATCAAATGAAACAATTCACCCCAAATGGAGTTTTGGTTTTTCAAAACTGAAATTTCGTTTGCTTCATTGGTATCACGTAAGAATTGAGTATCAATTACTTGAGCTAAAAGAACAATATCAATTGTACACTATATTAGAATTAATCGTAAAATGTGTGCAATGAGGGACTAAGAACTAGAGTTTGAGAAAAAAAAACAGGACGAAACTCATCGTAGCACCCAAACTGGGATGTGATGGAGTAGTTTTTTTTTTGGAAAACCCAGAGTTTATTCCAAGAAGACTAAGCACAAGCGACAAAAAGCGTGTGATAGAGTTTGGTGTTGTGTTCGCCTTCCTTTGACACCCCTCCTACAAACCGGGGTTCACTTTACAATTAACTCTATTATACAAAGAAAACTGAACGGTACAAATTGCAATCACATATCTTTTTGTCCCCCCACCCCACTGTCCTGTACAGTGGGAGTTTCCAATTATTTATGACCAATTTCAAAAGTAATTTTACTATTTCTTTGTAGGGGGGTAAATTGTAGGGGGGTAAAGAGTAAATTAAAATCCTGATGACCTCACTTGGACAAATTTTTTAAAATTCAGTCAAATTGGTGCACATGGGTTGGCTGATTTTGTATTGTGGTTGTTTTTTTAATGCAATGGTTCTTCCATTTGTTAAAAAATGAAGAAAAAAAATGAAAAAAAATTGGTGCACATGGTTTGGCTGATTTTGTATTCTGTTTTTTTTTTAATGCAATGGTTCTTCCATTTGTTAAAAAAATGAAGGAAAAAATGAAAAAATTGGTGCACATGCCAAATCAGTGAGATTCTGTGCAGCACATGTGTGTACTTTAGAGGGGGCATAAATTAAGCTTAAAGGAGTCCCTCACAGCTTTCCAGGAAGAAGAACAAGTCAATGCAAATGAAAAGCATGAACAGATGAATACACGTTTCTTCATCCAAAAATGTGTACATTCATCCAAAATAGAGTGCTCTTGTCTTCAACAAATTAAAATTTTCATCCACTAAGAAAATGGGAACCTGGATAACATTCTGTAAGGTAGTGTGCTCTTAAAGTGACCATTTAATAAGAGCTGACTGCCTTTTGGGGGAAGTTAAACTTCTTTATAGTGGAGCCACCTGTAACCGCACAAGTAAGTAATTGTGGCTATAATCTTGAGTAGTGCACAACGAAGCAAATATTTTCACAAGTGTAGAGATAGAAACGAGGGGGATTGCTAGAATTTGGTAACTTTATAGTTTGAAGTGAAATTACTATGAATTTTGGGAAGGCAAAAGTTGGTTTGAATCCATGTCCAATGTGTAGACTATTCCAAAACTGCTCATTTGAGAGACTACTTCTTGTTCCCTTGGCACTCCCAACCAAGCACATGTGTCATGAAAAGAATGGAGGAATTGATGGTCGGAAATCAAGAACTCATGTTTAGAAATTAGTCCTTGTCCCTCTTTAATTTCAAACACTCTATTGATTGCTAATGGGTTTGTGGTTGGTGATGGGTGGTTCTACCTTAATCAGATTTTAGTAAATTTTTGTTAGAAAGAAAACGGAATTGGCATTTAACCCAAGTTGTTTCATATTTTTGGACCTTTGTGAAATTAATCTTTTTTATAATGTGGACATGGGGTTGGAGACATAATATTGTTTATCAATGAGGCACGGGTCCCTTCTGCATCCTTAAAAAGGGGTCCCTTAAAGTAAATTAAACTATAAAATTAATGGCTCCACAACCACCCCCAATCCTTGAATTAATTGATAAAGTCCCTCCCTAGTATTAGCTTTGAAGTACAATACCTTCTTGGCATGGTGGAGGACCATTACTTGGTTATACAATGTTAGAAACAGTCAAGCCCCTTTGACTGCATTGATGGAAGAACAAATGACAAATTCATGAATTTCAATTGCCAATACCAAATGAACTATTTTTTTTCTTTAAAAAAGTGCTTCCAGTTACATCGAATTGCTTATTTCAATAATTTTGTGAATTTTTGGCTTTAAATGCAATTGGACATGTGATTACAAGTAGATATTTGGATGTTATCTACTTAACTAGAGTGTACAACATGACAATTCTTGAAATATTAAGCCACATAGCAAACCAAATTCAATTCAAGTCTAGAAATCCAAATTTTCATACATATAAATACATATAGAACACATTTTTTTCCTAGTTTTTAGGAGGGGATAATTTGTTAGATAGGCTTGTGTAACTTCAATTTTGGACATACTTTTCTAAAAATTATATTCCCCCAAAGTAAATGTGTTGGACAAGAAAAAAAACCTTGGAAAAAAAATGTTTCTCATAGTCTATATTTTTTGTCTACATAAAAGGCTTTGATTTGTTCCATTAGGATTAGTGACATGGAAGTTATAGAAATTTTTGTTTTGCAAGCAATTAATGCATCTTTTTCAAAAAATATTTTTTTAATTTATTTATTTAAATCAAATTTTCAAATTTTCAAAAAAAAAGTTCAACAAGCGAGGTTTGATTCTCTTGTGAAAACAATCTCATTATTGCAATTAGTGTGTTTCAGTTCTATCTTAGAGCTATCAATGATTTAGAATTTCTTACTATCTTGTACCTCCTTCTACATCTTATATAGAAGATATTTTGTCATTCATAGAACAATTAGTGTCCAAAGCAATGTTACCAAGGGTTAACCATGCAAGCTTGGGGCTATGACCATTGATTTCAAGCCTCATTGTCCATCACTCCATTTGCTATCATTTTCCATTACTAGATATGAAAGAAATTTCATTTATTTATTTATTTTTCAAAGATGGAATCATATGTTTGCTACAAGTCTTAAAATTTTCAAATGTTTTGAAAAAATTTGAAATTATTGTAAATTTCTTAAGAAAAAAGTGAATTTTTTTAATATCAAGTGCAAAATATACTCAAAAAATCTGAAAATTTCAACATAGATGTATATTACAAAATGTAGCATCATAACATAAACCAAATGACCAAGAAATGACCAAAATATACTACAAGGGGGATCTATGGGTGAAGCATCTTTTTCTTTAGAAAAATCAATAATACCATAGTGAAAAAATTTGCTACACTACTCATAAAAAATGTATTCAAACAACTTTAAAAAAAATAAAATTGGACAAAGGAACGGTTTCTTTTTCCTTCTTACAATCATAGATGAAGTCATCTAAAGGACATTTTGCATCTTCAACAATGTTTTAGGGTTAATTATAGGTCCCATCTCAACCTCCAATGTAGGAACTCAATAAAGCATATTGGATCCAAATCACCAATCATGGAGGGGTTTTTTTAATGAAAAAATATGACAAAAATATAAATTTTGCTTCCATGAGCAAGGATGTCACAAAATAGCTTTCTTTATGAATATTGTAGAGTACACAATCATAAGCAACTCACATGCTTTGACAAACCCAAACAATGAAGTCATCCATTAACCACTTTTGGGCCTCATTGTTCCTTAAGGGTTAACCCCTAAATGCCAAGGTTCCTTTCTAGGTTTAAAAACATCATTGCTTTTAAAGTGTTATAGGTCTAAATGTCACCAAGGTATAGAGATCTCAACCATACAATCTTGTAGAATAGATGTTGTAGATGATGTGAATCAAATTTGGAATCATTTGCCTTATAGATTGCAAGATTGTAATGTTTTAGTGTCAAATAAAGATGCTGAAATTTTCCGTGCAACAAACTTGGAGGTGAAACTTGATTTCTAAACCTACTCAACTGAACTATAAAGTACTTCAAAGGAAATATACATTGGTGAAAGAAAATATCATTCAAATGACTTATTGCATCTATAAAATGGCTTTGAAATAGCAAAAAGTAGCAAAAAAAGAGTTGCAAAAACACAAATAAGGATGAACCTCCTTCTACTAAAGTGCTTCTCAGTTACTCTTAATGTCTTGGATTGATATGAAAATTTAACCATGTAAACTAGACTAGTATGCGCACTTCACTTAAAAGAATTATTGGAAACAAACACTATGTGAGGAAGAAACAAGCCATTGAAGTTCACTATAATCCAAAATGTTCAAATTTTGAACTTTGAATTGCTCTTAAACATTCATAATAACTTAAATCAACATGAAAATTTTACCACAATAACTACACAAAATAGTAAAATTAGGTTACTTTAACAACTAGATTGCCTCACTTACATCAAGAAAGTTACCTTAAAAGCCATGGAAGTCAACAAATATTTCTAAAATATTTGCATTATACACATGGAGGTTCATAAGTACTAATCACAACAAGACCTAATTCAAAAGTAGTGAATTCTTGTACAATAACTGAAAATATTTATATAGTGTATAATGAAGTCAAGAAATTAGTGTGGGGCAACCTAATTTCACTATTTTGTGTAGACTTCAAGGGGAACATAATCCAATAATCATTTTTTTTATTGAAGACAAACATTAGATGAAGGAGATACAAGCCATCAAAAGTTGCAACCCTTGAAATGCAATTTGGCAAACTCAAGTTGAACCCTCAAGTTCATATGGCTTTCAAAAAATCATTACATCTTAGATTGATATGAAAATTTGACCACATGAACTAGAAGAGAGAGTACAAATTTTTCAACAAGTTCTATTAAATTCAAACTTTGGATGCAAAAGTTACAACACTTTGATTCACACTAAGGTAGGAGGCTCTTGAAGCACACATGCTCTAAATTCATCCACCTCCTCAAATGTACACTATTTGTACATGTTTCTTTTTCATAGCCATCAACAATGTCAAAATAGTTTACATTTTAGGAGATGGGCAATTTTAAAGCCCTCTACCATTTCAACTTCAAAATTTCATAACTAATTCCACAAAGCTCCAAATAATATGAAACAACTTGGATTAGATGCCAATTCCACTTGTCTTTTAAGGAATCTTTATTGAAAAATAATTTCAAGGAGTTTTATTTCTCCCAATTTCAATTTTAGCTCTTAAGTGGGCAATTTATGGACCTTACATGAGGACACTTTTGGTTGCTCATGGGTTAAGCCTTTAGCTACAAATAATCTCTTATGGCTCACATATGCGTCCATTAAGATAGGTTGTTTGTTTGTTTTACATTGTTTATTTGTTTGTTACGTTGAGATCTCCTAAATTGTATGTCCTCCAATTGCTTTCTTCGTACCGTCAGAAAACTCTCAACAAGGAGGGGTGCATGGGCTTTGTTTCATGGCTTTGGGGACCTACAATTGGATTTTCAAAGTTTTTACAAGTAAGAGAATTAGAAAATGAATTTTTATTTTAATTGTCGCAGCGCCACATGGCACACTGGTTCCATTGAAACTAAGGTAGAACTACCCATTACCACCATTTACCCAATTCCCCCACCTACAGGTTCCTCCCATTTCTGTCACTGGCCCATCTTATTACCGCAATCTTACTCATCCATGATCATGATGGCAATGCACTGGGGAGTGGACACATCAGCCCACACTTCAACAATGGTCTGGTCATGCTTTACCAAGGGTTGGTCTACTCACAGTTTTACATTTCAGCTTTGAAAAATCATGAAAAATTCAATTCTTGTCATAATGTCTTTATTTTTTTTGGCAATTGACTTCTCTCAAACCATTCAATCTCTGAAAAATATGAGAGCTCATAAATAGCTTCTCCAAAGTACCTAGATAGCAAATCTGTGGGTACTTCTACCTTACTAGCAATAAAATTCAACTGTATCAATTTCCAAGAGCGGTTTGCAGCGATTTGGGGACGCAGAAAAGGCCAAAACCCAAGGATTGGGGTGAAGGAATATTTTCCCCCTTTCCGAGGATGACTCACTTATGCAAATCATGGTCAACCAGATGACCTGGTGCCTGCGTATGGCCCGACAGAGGACCCTTTCGATAAAGCTTGTGGACGGGACGAGCCAATACCATCCATGAAAAAAAACATCAGCTTCCGTCCATGGCAAGGGAGGGAACGCCTCGCCCATGCCATCCGAGTCATTAGCTTATTAACCCTTATAAGGACGACGGGGTGACTTTGGAAATCATCACTTTTTTATGACCGTGTGTACCCTACAATGTCAATTTTTAATGGGTCTTTTTTTGAAATTTTGGCATTTGAAGGTGTAGGCATGTATTCTTGAAGTGGGTATGTAATTTTATTTTGATTGGGTGCCTAGATCAAAAGTTATGCTACCTGGAAGAAAAAAAAATTTGGTAGTTTGGGTAGTTAGTAGGGATTAGGGAATCTTTTGGTAATAATAAAATTCTACGTCTACCTCTGGAATTTGGCAAGTATGTGGGTCTTTTTTGAAATTTTGGCATTTGAAGGTGTTGGCATGTATTCCTGAGGTGGGTATGTAATTTTATTTTGATTGGGTGCCTAGATCAAAAGTTATGCTACCTGGAAGAAAAAAAAAAGTGGTAGTTTGGGTAATTAGTAGGGATTAGGGAACCTTTTGGTAATAATAAAACTCCAAGTCTACCTGTGGAATTTGGCAAGTATGTGGGTCTTTTTTGAAATTTTGGCATCCCGAGGTGGGTATGTAATTTTATTTTGATTGGGTGCCTAGATCAAAACTTATGCTATTTGTAAGAAAAAAAATTGGGTGGTTTAGGTAGTTAGTAGGGATTAGGTAACCTTTTTGGTAATAATAAAACTCCATGTCTACCTCTGGAATTTGACAAGTATGTAACACATATAATCTAGGATGTAACTTCAAATGCTGTAATCTTTCAATCTATGCGGTTCAAGGTTTTGGAATGTTTTCTATACATTCTAGTTTTTCTACTTATAGATCATATTTTTGTTTATATGTGAATCTTTGATTTGTTCCATTTGAATTAGTGATGTGGAAGTTATGAACAATCTTGTTTTTTAGGCAATTTGAGCATCTTTTTGAAAAAAATAACTTGTAGGATTCATTTCTAAATGCAATTTTCACAATTAAAAAAAATTGACAAGGTTTTATTTGCTTGCTAGAACAATCTCATTGTTGGAATTATTGTATTTCAATTCCCATCTTAGAGCTATAAATGATTTAATTTTTCTTTCAATCTTGAACCTACTTCTATTCAATAGTTTTTTAAAGAAAGAAAATTAAGTGTGTGTTTTCTGAAAAATAATTCTTAGAATTTCAATTCAATTCTTCAAGACAAATTTTTTTAACTCAAAGTCCATAGTGCAATTTTTTTTTTCTCAAATGGTGGTCAAAGTCATCTGAATGTGCATTTGGAATGGCAGGGTAGTGTTCAAAATAAATAGATAAATAAACTTTGAATGCTAGTATCTCTCAATCTATATAGTCAAACTTCATGAAATTTTTACCACATGATCTCAAACAATTAAAGTACAAGATTCTACAATTAGATTCTAAAAAAACTTGTTTATTTAAGCAAGCGCAACAAAAATGGCAATTTTAAGTATTTTTTGATAGAAAAAATGACCTTGGGCCTTTAATGGTTAAAATAAAACAAGTCAACAATTGCTTTTTTAGTTTGTAAAAAATGAAACAAAATAGGTCATATTCCCTTTGATAATACCTAAAGGAACTTGAAGAAGCCCAATTTCCAAAAATGTGAAGATGTATTATAAAGTGTCATTGTAAGGAATAATTTTGGGGTTAATTTTGAGCATATGTTGTAAACAAAGACTTGTAGATCATATATCCAAATGTTGAATCATTCATTTCACTGACTATTTTTTTGCAATATTATTTTGATCCTAAAATCCCAAGGCCATTTTTCATTAAAAAAAACACTAAAAATTATCATTTCTGTTGCAAAGAGCTAAAAACTTCATAAATTAATTTTTTTGCATACTTAATTGGAAGATCCTGCACCAAAATAATATGAAAATGTAAGGAAGAAATTTCAAAAACTTTCACCATGTAGATTGCAAGATATTTGTGTTTAAAGTAAAAAAAAACAAGTCGTTTTTTAGGAAGTTCTTTGACTTTGAATCTTTTTAACTCAAAGAATTTCCATTAAACATTTTGATTTTAAAATTTTTATGGTTGAAGATTTCATTAGATGACATTGGAGACCAAGAGAAGGCTATTTCAAGCTTATCCTCCGAACTATGAACTAGTCATAATATTAAATTATTTTTAAATTATTTTTAAGTATTAATTAATTAATATTATCTAATGTGGCATAATCACAACCACATTAGATGGCCAATTTGGTAAAGTTCCCATTGTTTCTTACTATCCAAGAACTCCTAGGAACTTGTGTTCTTGTTTTGGTCTCAAAAATCATGTAATGGACATGAAAGTTTGGGATAATGTTTAGAGGAAAGTAGGTGATTTTCATCCTTTTAAAAAATTTTAAGTAGAAGTTAGTAAGAAATTGAAGAAAAAACTAAATTAATAGATCTAGCTCAAATATGGAATTGAAACACACTAATCCTAGTAGTGAGATTGTTCTAGCAAGTACACTTGACCTTGTAGAACTCTCTTTTTTGAAAATTGTGAAAATCAAGTTCAAAAATGATTCTAGTAGATTCTATAACTTTCACATCCCCAATCCAAATGGAATGAATTAAAGCTTCCCATCTTGATAAAATAGAACAAAATCTATGAGGAAAAATATTTTATGATGAATTTCAAGTTTTTGTGGATTTTCTTTGTTGTTCAATCTCTCCTATTTTGAGCCTATTGTGGCCTAACTTTTTCTTCTAGATACCAATTGAAATAAAAATAGATTTAGGGTATAGACATGTATTGATTATTGGAAATGTAATTTTTTTTTCCAATCGGGTGTTCACAACAAAAGTTGTGTTCCTTCAAGTTTTTTGAACAAAAATAGCAACTTTGAGCAACATGTGCAAAAATCTTTCTTCTACCTTTGAAACTTAGTAGGTATATAACTAACATAATAAATGATGTACATGTCAAAAAATTCCCATATGTAGTGCAAAATCTCAATTTAGTAGGAATTAAAGTTTGTTTACCTTACTCATTAGGTCAAAAAAACTTGATCTTCTAATATCAAATGCTATAATCTTTCAATATGTAGGGTTAGAGTTTTTGAAATTTTTCCTACTTGCATTTGTAGCAATTTATAGTTGAATTTTTTTAGAATTTTTAGAATTTTTTCTCATTGTCCTAAAAAGTTGTAGATTTGGACAATTTGTGCCCAAAATATACCCCAATCATTTAAGGATTTAGGTCTTTTTACTATTAGGATTGACGCCATATTTGTTTCAACATAATCTCTAAGTTTTCATAACATTACCAACCCATGTAGAGGAGTGTTTTGGGTGATTAGTTTAGCAATATCTTGCTTGCTCTCTCTCTCTATTTGGTTTTGATATAATGATGTTTTGATTTACAATGTTTTACGAAAAACATTGTTCAATTTCTATTGTAGCACAAAGAGTTTCAATGAAAAAACACAATTGCTATTTATTTTTTTTGCATATTTAACTACAAGATCTTTCATTAGAATTGTATGAGAATATGTGGAAAAAAGTTTAGACACTTTGACCATGATGTAGATTGTAAGATATTCATTCTTGGAAAAATTGTTAAGTAGAAGTAGGTATAAGTTAGAAGGGAAAATTAAAATTTTCAAATTTTCAAAATGTAATTTAAACATATGAATCCTAAAAATGAAATTGTTGTAACAAGTAATATTCACCCAATGGGCTTTCTTTCTTTAACGAACTGTAAAAATTAAGTTACAAAATGAATCCTATAATAAGTATTTTTTAGGAAGGTGCCTAAATTGATCCCAAAACAAGATTCTTTATAAATTTTACATTACTAGTCCAAATGTAATTAATAAAAGTTTTGATATAGACATAAGTATATTCTTGAAGAAAAAATAAAATAATCAGGGATTGAATTTTTGCATTCTCCTCCCTTATTGCCTGAACTTGAGCATTTTGTGCTTAGGAGGGCATGTGTTTTTTACTCAAGCACTGAATGATATACAATGTATATTTTTAGAAAGCTAGTGCATTCCCTTACTTTTAAGAAGTGTCTAATAAAATTCCAATAAGATTTGACATTATAGGAACATGTTTAGAATCCTAAAAATCCATCTTGTGACATTGAGCATTTAGGGTTTGGGTGTTTGCATGCTACAATATACAAGTGTTTTTTTAGTACAATGCACTTTTAGGCAGTATTTTGATCAACTTAAAAAATATTCACAATAAATGCACATTGAACTTGAGGTGGAGGACAATTTTTGAGAGGGGACAAAATTTAAAAAGAACACTCCTACTGCTTGATATGAAGAAGTTTCCTCCCAAAGAGTGCTTTATCATCGTGCATTGTACACACTAAATGTAGAGATTTGATTAAAAAATAATTAAGACAATTTTTAGATTTTTTTAAGAGAGGTGTTATAGTTGCAAAGATTGTATTTTTCATACTTATATCAGTATAGGATTATTTCGAATTTGTATATTTGACTTTGGAGTTTAGAACCTTAAATTGATATTTAGGAACTTAACAATGCATATTTTATTTTGTATTTTTTAAATGCGCATTTTCTTATGAATTGTGAGGACATTTTTGTCTTGAATTTTTGTTGAAGATCATGAATTATTTGTGGAAAAGGGAGTGACTATTTGATAGTGTTGTTTTTCTTTAAAAAAATCAAAATTTAAATGCTAAACTAATGCAAGTCAAGCATTTCTAAACACATTGAGTGTATGATGGGACTTTGTGTATTGTAGTGACTCTGCAATTACCTAGTTAATATATTATGTTGATGGGCCTAACTTTTTCTATAAATTAATCTCTATGGTACATTTGCACCACGTGACTATATCTTATATTCAATGAGAGACAATATTATCCCACAAAAATTTAGAGGGGCAATATAATTTTATAATATTGTCCAACTTCTTCTATATATCAATATCTATTGTACATTCACACCACATGACCATTTCTTATCCTTAAAGAGGAAAAATATTATCCTATAATGATCCACCGGTCAATATAACTTTATTATGCTTCTTTCCAATTTCAACCTTCTATTCTAGTAGAAGGATATTTTATCTTAAGCAAAATTAAGATAGGCTTGATATAAATGTACCATTAAGGAAATTGACCCAATTTGTAATACAAGACTATTTGTGCCACTTCATGGAAGAAGTCATTATAGTCATGCACAAAATTCAAATGCACCACTTTTGAGTAAATGAACTTATGGGCATTGTTGTTAGTAGTGTAGAAGTAGTGTTTAGAGGGTGTGCAACAATAGTTAAAAATGACTTTGTAGCAAAAATTGGGGCTAATAACTTTTGGATGGAAAAACATCAAAGAGTATGACTACCTAGGGCCTCAATATTGTAGCAATTTTAGGATAACATTGTGGCCATTTTAGGTGTATTTTTTGTTAGTTTTGAAAGTGGGATGGTGGCACTTATGGCCTATGTAGTCAACAATTCAAAAAAATACATAATAGATTCATATTTTGTTGAGAAACCAATTTTTCAATTGATATTGTTTTCCCTCACACTTTTCCACATGATTATTTTTTTAATTTCCCACTATCCCAAGTAGGTACAATTGCAAATTGTGTCACAAATAGGGTCAACTACCTCAATCCAATTTCACAACAAAGTTTTTTTTAATGAATTTTGGAATCTAAATTATTCTCCATCCTCCTCACTTCCACCAAAGATACAAAATTGTACTATTAGTGAGGGCAAAAATTTAATATCACCTACAAAATTAGTGTCATTATAAATTTTATTATTGAAAAAATTGGTAATATTTCAATTTGGAACCATCTATTTCCAAAGCTTTGAAAATTCATAGTTCATTCATACAATGTCTTTAAAATGCTTATTAAAAAGGATTTAGAATCCTCTTTTGACTACCAACAAGACCCCCAAAAAGCTTTTCAATATAATATTAGGAATCATGTTAAGTTATTTTTTGTGCAATTTTAAGGTAGAAGCACCTACTTCAAACAAACCCCCGGTTGTAGTAATGGCTTTATATAGGAGGACCTATTGTGGACAATAGTAGGATGCACTATTCCTTAAAAAATGATTTTATATTTATACCTTCTTGTCCACTCATCTCTCTTCCCTCCTTGAATAAAGAAAAGTACCAATTGAAAGCTATTTGTATTTAACCTCTAAAAGACCAAATTGAGTTTTTGGGAAATATAGTAATTTTGGGCAGCTCATTACAAATGGAATTTTAATTTTTTTCTTTGAAATTTTCACACAACATGTGGATGAGGTTTCTCTTTAAGGTCCAAAGATTTTCATAACTTTTGACTAAATGGTTAAAAAGTTATTGTATGATATGTAGTTTTTTTTCTTAACCGGTAGTTTGAGTAGATTAGAAGAAACATTTTTTTCAAAAACTAAAATTTGAATTCATTTTTCTAGATTCTTATATACATAGAAATCTTTGAATCGTTCAATTTTTGACTAATGAAATGAAAATTATGAGGAGTTTTAGTCTGTTGGTAGTTATGGCTTTTCTACACTAAAATAAACTTTAAAGTCTTTTATAAAACTCAATTTTCAATATTTTTGAAAAAAATAAAATAAACATTGGGTGTAGATTGTTTATTAGAATACTACAACCGTTGGGATTGGCATTTTTCAATTCCATAACTAAATTTTTAACAATTTCGTATTTTGAATCATTCTCTACTACTTTCTACTTACTATTTTTTTCTATATGTTGTACAATTCCAAATGATTTGAAAATTTTCAAGCATGTAGTCAACTTGCCCTGAAGAATGAATCCAAAGATGCACTACCAACATGGACATTTTTCCATACAAATGTAACCTTGTAAAGTGCAGTTGCTCTCTTTTTGGCAAGGCCCAAAAAGAGTTTTCTGTCACTTCAAATGCTAATATCTTGCAATTCACACAGTGGAAATTTTTGAAATTCTTTCCTCATCTTCCCAAACCAACATACTACAACATCCTATAATTACATGTATTAAAAAAAATCCTAAAATTTGGTACTTGTACTAGAAATGGTAATTTTGGAGGGTTTTTTTTTGTGAAAACATAGTCAAGGAACTTTAGGGGTTAATAGGTGAGTCTATGAGATTGGAATGGGTGGCTAAATGAAAAATTCACACTTATATTGAATAAAATATTCATTCTTGAGACAAAAAAATTCCTTTCTTGTATTCTTCCTCATCCTAGTATCCTCACACATTTAGCTCCATTTCTTAGCAAATTTCCCATATCCCACCGGTTGAAATGCTTAAAGTTATTTATTACGTGTACCTTTGAGGTAGGAGGTTCAAAAACTGCACTAAACCCTAAAACATGTGTACTTTTCAAATTTCTTACCTCAAAGGTACACTATTTGTACATCCTAAACCACCTCCTCAAATGTACACTATTTGTACATGTTTCTTTTTTGTAACCTTCAACAATGTACTTACATTTTAGGAGGTAGGTGATTTTAGAGCCCTACGCCATTTTCACTTCAAAACTCCATAACTAACTCCACAAAGCTCCAAAAAAATATGAAACAACTTGGGTTAAATGCCAATCGCACTTGTCTTTCAAGAAAATTTTACTAAAATCTATTTCAAGAAACTTCACCTCCCCAAGTAAATTCAGTTTTAGCTCTTAATCCTTAAACGTTGAGGTGGACATTTGGTGTCCAATGAATGATAGAGAATCTCTCTACGTAGGAGAGAAGTGCAACTATTCATCCTCAAAACTTTGTGTGGAAAGGTGAATCTTCTACAGTACTTTGACTTCCAATGAGTGCCTTTGCAATTTTTTAAGCCAATGCTTCATTTTAAGGGTTAAATAGGCAATTTATGGACCTCCTACCTTACCTTAGTTGTAGTTACCTTAGGGGCACTTCACACTATGGCCGTCCAAGTCGAGAGGCCATGAGATTGAGTGGCCAAACTTTGTTGAAAGTCCAAAGAAATGAGCAATAAATAGGCAATAAATATTAGGTGTTGGAGCCTTCGGCCGGCCATAGTGTGAAGCCCAAAGGCCAAATCTTTGGCAATGAACTCCCATGGCCTCTCAACTTGAACGGCCATAGGGTGAAGCCTCCAAAGGCTAAGCCAAAGTCCAAACTCTTAGAAATCTAATGGTTGAGATCCTATCATAAGTCGACGGCCTCTCGGCCATAGTTTGGATTTTCATTTTAGCTTCACCCAAACTTCCCTTGAGAGTCTGTCGCCATGTAGACAATTTATTGCCACATAGGTAATTGGAGGGCGTTGGCCTTTGGACTTATGCCTTTCAATGTGAAGGATCAAAAGGCTGAACTTTCAGTTTCTTGAAATTTGATTGATAGAAACCCAGACTTGAGAAGTGGCCCTTATTGAGAGCACCTCCTCCTCCACCGGTGACGCCTTTTTAGGCTTTTAGGCACCTGATGCATTTGAGTGTCCCTACCTAATTACCTTGCGAGAGTTCCATTCTCTCACTGTCCACGAAACGCACATGGCTACATGCTTTCCAAGCAAGCTAGGAACTGTAGTAGACTAGTAGTAGTGTCGTAGTATTAGTGTCGTCCCTGTTATTAGTGTGGGTGAATAATAAGTTACTCGTCAACACTCGAGGGAGAGCTCAATGCAGTAGTTCTGTGCAGCAGGGCTTCCCATCCAATGATGAACGGCCAATAGCCTCCAGCTGCCCGTCTGTCTGTCTGTCTGGCTGTCTTCGCCTCCAATGATACAGTACACTATCAAAAAGGCAGGGTTAAAAAGTAACCAGCAACTATTGACCTCTCCACCAATCACAGGGTGACAGCAAGGCAGACAGCACCCCCAAATTAGTGAGGACTTTAGGACTGACCTGCATCGAAAATTGAAAAATAAAGAAAAAAAAGAGGGCGGTGACCCCCCCCCCCCCCACAAAAAATAAATAAATTTAAGTGACATTAAGGTAGTTAAGGTAGAAACACTCAAAAATGTTACTTTAAGCAATTCAACATAGTTAGAGGCATATTTTTGTAGTATATGCAAGTGAAAATCATGAATATTAAAAAAAAAGTTAGATTTTTTGGACATTGTATGTAATTTTTATGATTTTTCAAAGTGTTGGCTGCGTAGAGCACTGGAATTGTCCCATAGGTGCATCCCAAACTGAATTACACAAAAATCAATTGTCAACAAATTAGAGTTCAGTATGTGTCCTTCAAGCGCATCAGCAAATCAAAATTAAACATGTGTAAGACACGTTAATGAAACTCTAGGGACACTTTAAGGGCACTCTATGGAACAAGGGTTAGGTACAAGGATGGAATTGGACCGACCAAATGTGGTCTTATGCATAACATTTAGTAGTAGTGGGAAGGATTGCCTTCTCTTGGACAAAATGATGTAGAATATTCTACATCCAATATTAGTTGAATGGCCATGAGTTGTATATGTCAAATTGTAAGAAAAAGAACTATTGGATTGGAAATGAGGAGTGGTGATTAATAACTTTATGTATTCATTATTAGAAAATTCAATTTTTTGGTTGATTTGGTGGTGTTGATTTTGTTCACTTTTTTGTTGATTTTTGTATTCAAATCAATACATTGTTGTCCAAATCAACAAAAAAGTGAACCAAATCAACATGACCAAATCAATAAAAAAATTCAATTTTTTTATTAGTGATTTTGACACCCACAAATTAAAAGAAGTGAATTGTTAAGATAATGGTTAGCTTGATTGGCTAGATCTGACCGACAAGCATCATTGAGAATCTTGCATATGACAATCAGTAATTGATGAGATCGACTCTCAAGAAGAGGAACCAATCTCAGTAATTGAAGGCCTTGGGTGATGGAAACTACCATAAAGTCATGGATGGAATTCATGAATGATAGTTGACGAGAGGAAAAGGTTGCCTCTATGAAAGCTATTGGATGTTATAAAGGTGTCCAAACTCCAACTTTTTCACTAAGTGAATAAATGTAAAAATCTGTACCCTATTGTGGAAGAGAGGCTAATTTTGTGGTTACATAACATTATTAACTAATGCTAGGGGCTCTATCATTCGGCTAGAAAGCGGAAGCCCCAAATAGTGCAACTTTCTATCCAGCCAATGACTATGTGTAGATTAGGAGCATCACCACTAGTCTTGAAAAATAAGCCCAAAAATTGGCTTAAAAAGAGGGTGGGGCATTGACTTTTGAAGTTGCAGAAAAGTAGAGAGCCCTATTTGTGGCCTTTTAAGAGGGCCCTAGAAAATGAATATGATTGGAGTTGACTTAATAGAAGAGCTTCATGGAATGGCGAGAAGTATAGCAATGAAGTTAAGTCTTTTGTTTTTTTCATTTGCAAGCTAGAGGTGTTGGCATGTAAATAGGTGTATTTGGGGGGTCAGTATAAGAGAGAAGTCATCTATTTTTTGGATTTAGTGGAGAAAGTTTTTCAAGCCAGGTGGACATGCTTTAAACTAAATGCACTTTCATGGATTTAGGGATGGATTTATCCAAACCACCAAGGAAAAATGATTTAGGTTGGTTAACAATGTTATGTTAGTAGGCTCTAAAAGCTAATTTGAGGCATATAATTTCAAATATGAATCCCAAACTTTATTATTAAAGATAAATAAAATATTCTTGCAAAATTTTCTCCTAAGTAACTCTTGAAAACTATTGAGCAAAGGGCTAAACTACATTGAAACTATGGAATTCTTGATTGTTTCCAAATTTTTAAGGAAAGAAGTAGAATATTTTGAATCTCACGTACTAAAATTCAACAAAGACATTTTCAAAATTAGAAACAATGACTTTTGAAGGTTTTGAAGGTTTAGATTTAAGTTGAAAGGAGCATAAGAAGTTGATTGCTAGTTGTATAGTGATTGGGTGCATGTCAAATCAACAATAATAATGACTCCCAATTGAAACCCTACTGCATTGTTGAATTGTATTATGCATTCACTAAATCACATGTCACAAAATCACTAGAAAAAGAACTTTCATCATAAATTAAAAATAAAATAAAATTTTTTAAATTCTAAAATACAAGAGAAGAAAAAAATAGATAGAGGAAAAATAGAAGCTTTAATGATTTTATTGGGGACATGCACTAAGAGTTTTTAGTTCAAATATTCTAGACACATGAGAATATATATGATTGTGTAGGCATTAGAAGATTTTGGGGGCCAAAACAAGACCGTAAGATCCTAAGAGTCAATGATATGGGAAATTTTGGAAAATCACAAAATCAATAATTTAACATGGTTGCAATTGTGCCATGTCAAATATTATTTAACTAAATTTTAAAATAAATAAAACTATTTTTTAATATGTTTAAAATATAATATATATATTTTGTTATTATTCAAATATTTTGATTGGGGAATAGACCTGAAATGACCCTCCCTTGCCTTCAAATCCCCTCTAATGGTTTTGTGACATCTAATAGTGTTGCAAGTCTATAAATATGATCCACCTACTTAATAAATAGCTTGAAGTTGAATATATTTTGAGATTTTCAAACTTGTGACCAATTTTTCAAATGCCAAATCTACTAGATTTGGCAATGTCCATTACATCATTAATTCTTTTGTTGGAAAAATTTGCCAAGAATATACAAAATCCTTGCATATAGGATTAATCAATGTATCTCTATCTTCCAATTATCAAAATTAGATTCTACCTTGAATTGTTTAATGGTTTTTAAAATACAATTTAGCCAAAGTGCATATTCAATTTTGAATTAAACATGTTTTCTTCCCAAATTTGGTATTGGTATTTAAAACAAAGAATGGAGATATGTCTATTTCTACTAGGGTTTGGTGAGAAAACATAGGACATTTAAGATTCAATATGAAGATGGAGAAAAAGTAAATTCATATGGTCCCTAGAGTTTGGTAAGAGAACAAAAGATGTAGGTATGTCACGGGGAGGACACTCTCCATGTTTTAGCAACCCACGTGCGGCGGAAAAAGTAATACATGTAATACATTTTAAAATTTAATTAAAAAAAAATTGTAGATAGATTTTACTACTTTAAAAGTTTATGTTTTGAATTATTGGTATTTTTTATGCTAATAGTAATTAGTTATAAATTTTTTAAGAAAAAAGATACACCATAAAGTTGAAAATAACTTTCACACCTCTATATTATATAAGAAAAAAAAATTTGAAAAATGAAAAAGAAATTCTATAGAATAGCTTTCTATTGAAAGTTTATTTTGGCTGAATATTGATGCAATAGTCATCTTCATGTGAGCTCTATAAATATTTTAGTTGGTAAACATGCCATTTTAGTTCATTTTTCAACCCTTTCTAGACAATATATCTTATGTTATTTGGAATTGAAATTTTTGTCAATAGAAACCTTTAGTTAGTGTTAAACAAAGCTCAAAATTTTAGGATGAAATTATAGTTTATTCAAAAGTAAATAGGGGGTCAAAAAATCACTCCTCCATACATGGGTACTTCAAATGTAGTGAGAGTGTCCTCCCCGTGAGGTATATTCATTCTTTAGGTTTTGATGAGACATTTGTTCACTAGAATTTGATTAGCATACTAAAGATGTGGTCATGTGGATAACTATGTTTTATAGGGCTCAATGAAAAGATACACAATGTGAGGCATATCTATTCCTTGGGGCTTGGAGAGAGAACAAATAATGTAGATACTTTGTTCTCTAAGGTCATGTGAGAGAATAAGATGCAGATGAATATGCTCTTTGGGATTTGGTAATAAAAACAAGGATATGCACATGTATGATTTCCACATTTTGGTTAATCCCTAAATGTTTATGGCACCAAATTTTGGTATTGACAATATTGTGAAGTTAAGTAAAACCTAAACAAGTTGCTATTATTAGTAGTTTGTAATTTAAAAAAACCCTTTTGGACTTATGCATGTTAGATCATGGGTGTCAAATAAAAAACTCCAACATTTTTCCTAGGCCGATAAAATTGGTGACAAGGGTAGGGGTGGTTCACCCGGCTAGGGTGGACCGTCCCCTTGCTCGTCCCCCCTTGAAGCCATTCCATAGGTGTATGTAAAATAAAAGACCACCTATTTTGTGCTTGATTAATTTATCTTCAACCCCCTCCTCGCTGATTCGAAGCCTCGGATTGCAAACATGAACTCAAAATTTGCAAATTTTATCATGCGTGGCAAATGAAAAAAATTTCAACGTTTCCCTCCGGGATGAGCAAGGGGTCGGTTCACCCTAGGCCAACCTCTTTTTAGTTCCCCTTCAGTCCAGAGCCAACTAAGTTATGTACCCAGAAGATGCAATCCCATTTTTTTTTTTTTTTCAATTAATGCCCCCCCCCCAACTGTTTTGAAAAATCCAGAGCCGTTGATCTATGTTTAAAAACCCCCCCTTCCAATGCCATGCCTTTGATTTCGAATTTAAGAAGTAAATAATCACTGTTGGGTCAACAAATGATGTGCATCTGTTTCCTAGGGTTCAGTGACATTACAGAGAACGTGGGTAGACGCCTTTTCCCCTCGGGAGCCCCCCGCATGTGCTATTACAGAAACCTGGCCTTGAAAGCATCCAATGTCCCCCTTCCGCCCTTCCCCCATAAAAAGTTACCGCTTCCCCCGCCTCCCCCCTGGCAATTAGTCACCTCGGCCTTCTCCCCAATGCTTCCTCACTCACTGCGGAAAGAGCCAAATCAGAGACCCGGGCTTTGTCAGAGAGGAGGAGCGGCTGGCTGTTGTCGATCAGAGAGAACCCAAAGGCAGAGGCCAGAGCCCAGAGCCCAGCCAGCAGCGATAGGAAGAAATCTTTGCCGTGCCAGCAACTTGCAGCTCAGCAAAAATAACTCCACAAAGCCTATCTCCCTCCCACAGCTCCCCCTTTCTTCACTTTCTCGTTCTTGGCTATGGCGGACCCTCAGTTCTGATACCCACTTTTCGGGGATGCGAACATCCTTGCCTTTCTCTACTTCCCTGTACGTTGGTGGGTACTCTGGGATTTGGGAAATGCGCCTCGGAAATGGGGACCATCTGGGTTGCTGGAGTAAATTTGCTGTGATCTGGAGTGTGTATGGTGTTGGAGTTTGAGATCTTGGTGTTCTGGTGTGCTCTTTGGGTTTGGGTTTGAATTTTGGGAGTTGGGGTGTGAAGAGAGAGAGTGTGGGTTGGGGAAGGTTCTCAGATCTCTGCGTTTCGGGGTTTCCGAGGTTGGGAAAGGGAGCTTGGGGATGTTGTAGTGAGCTTGGGGTTTGAATGTGTTATTCGGGAATTGCAGATCGACCGTCGGCGAGGAGAAGGAGGAGGTTGTGTGAATTGGAAGTTGGGAAGGAGTGTGCAATTGTTAGCAGTCTTGGAGGTGGTGTGTGTGTGCAAGAAGCAGATGCGGGATCTAACCAGTGATGGTGGTGAAAGGCGAAGTCCTGAAGGACCGCTGAATATGAAATCGAATTCCTGGGATTTCACTCCAGATCGTTACAATCCGGTACCTACGCTTTACTGCATTTTCACTTTCTAGGATCTGGTGAATTGGGAATGTCGATTTCGTCATGGAGATTTTGTAGCTGGAATGCCGTTGGTGAGGATGTAGACTTGGAGGAAATGATCAGTGTCAGTTTTTTCTTGATTTTGTTGGTTGTTCAGCCTGAAGTGTGTTTCCGAGGACGTGAATTTGGTAGATTTTGGGTGGATGTTTGGGAACTACGTTAGCTAGCATTCGGCATTTTCCAACGACGCTGAGTGATCAGGCAGTTTTGGCACAATCAGATGGTGAGCGATAAAATGCCGAAGCCAGAGCCGGATCAAGCTATGGAAGTCGCTGCAGATGGTCACTTTTCAGGGCTTCATTTTGACGAGTATCCAGTGACGAAGCATCTCGGAGCTAATAAGGTTCCATTTGTGATTGGTAGGTCTCTAAATTTGATGTGTTTTCGATTGATGTGTTAATACTGTAATGGCACTACTTTAGTGCCATTTTAGTACCATTATTTTAGAGATTGCAACAGTATTTTTGTGTTGTGGAAGAGTGGATGTGAGCTTTGCTTCGTTTATGGCCTGAATTTGTGTTCTATTGAATCACAGGAGTGGCTGGGGGAACTGCATCTGGGAAGACGACTGTATGCGACATGATCATTCAACAGCTTCATGATCACCGTGTGGTGCTTGTCAACCAAGACTCGTTTTACCGGGGCCTGACGCCGGAGGAGTCGGCCAAAGTTTTGGATTATAATTTTGATCATCCAGGTTGGTGAACGGATTTTTTCCTTTAATCTGTGAATTTCGTTTCAAAGCTGAATTATAGCTTGAAATTGTGTTCTGTTGAAGTACTTGTTTTAGTCGGTGATTCAGCGTTGACCTAATAACAAGGTATCTAGTTCAAATTGCTGTCTCCGTTTTTTGGTTTGGTGTTATTCTACTTGTGCTGCAACACTTCACTTCTACTGCTGTACTACTGCACTTTTCATCATCTATGATGGGTTGGGTATTTCAAGCAATATGTAGGAGTTCAAGCTATTTTTAAGAGATCGGTACAAAAGCTCTGGAGATCCCACTTTGGGTACTATTAGAGCCAAACTCTCTTGGGATCGAAGTTTCCTCACTCAGTATATGATGATGTCTTATGCAAGCGTCGAAAGTGGGAGATTGTAGCCACTACTGAAGCTAGCGTCAGTTGACAACCCGATTGCCACTCTGTACTACAATTCTTCGTTGTACGAGCTGTCTTTATTTTCTTAACCTATTGAGACTCATCCCCTGTGTTAGATGCATTTGATACGGAGGCGCTACTTGAATGCCTGAAGCAGTTGAAAGCTAACCAACCCATAAAGATACCTGAGTACGATTTCAAGAGTCATCAACGATGCTCCGATAGGTTTCGCAAGGTAGACTTCAGTCCTTTGGCTTTTGAATATACCCCAATGTTTTTATGACTACTATCAGTGACGGATTGTTTTGACCTTTTTCTGACGTTTTTCTGGGCACTTCAGGTGAACGCTTCTGATGTGATTATCGTGGAGGGGATACTGATCTTTCATGATGCTCGGGTTCGTGAATACATGAACATGAAGATTTTTGTTGATACAGGTTAGCATTGCAAAATAATCCTCCCTCAGTGCATGTAAGCTCTGCTCTTACTTCAATTCGTTCTGGAGGCTCTTGTAATTTGATCTTAGACACGGAAGCCATGTATTTGGGGACTCATCTTGAACTATGCAATGCAGATGCTGATGTTAGGTTGGCAAGAAGGATTAAACGGGATACCTTGGAGAGAGGCAGAGACGTAAATGGCGTAATAGAGCAGGCAAGTTGATCACTGCTTGCCATGATTTTGGTTTCTTACATTTAGAGTGTTGAAGCAACTTTACTCTGCAGTACGTTATTATGGAGTTGGTACTCATTAGTTTTAATGTCAGTTTCATGCTCATTTTGTCTTTCAATTACCTGCTCCTATTTTGTAAATTAATCCTTAGTGTGTGTGCACTTTTGCAGTATGGGAAGTTTGTGAAACCGGCCTTTGATGATTTTGTGCTGCCAACGAAGAAGTATGCCGATGTGATCTTGCCCCGTGGTGGAGATAATCACGTGGCTATCGATCTAATTGTGCAACATATACGCACCAAACTGGGTCAACATGACCTTCGCAAGATCTACCCAAATGTTTTTGTGATTCAGTCTACCTTCCAGGTGAGCTGACAAATGTTTCAAATAGGCAAATGACTTTTGAATAGTTTACGTTATCCTGTAGCTTTAATTACACTCTCAAATGCTGTATGGATGTAATATTGAATGTTGTATAGGTGGATTGGGATAATGAGGCAATAGTAGTGCACATTTGTGCACTTCTAACGAATTTGATGTCAACTTATCTGCACAAATGAATTCGGAATGAGATGCATGACTAGCTTTTATGTCATTTAAATAGAACCTACTACTTTTTCAAGTAAAAAACAATATCATATAAATGAGCATTATTGACCCTAGCTCTGTGTTTCTTGTCATACTAGGTTCGGGGTATGCACACCCTGATACGAGATCAAGATACATCAAAACATGATTTCGTCTTCTATTCTGATCGTCTAATTCGCTTGGTATGTCAATCAGTTGATTTGCATAATCATTTTTACCAACGTTAGTTCGCCATCGTCATTGCCACCACCTTTTCAAGCTTACTGGGCTCCTTACTGAACGACTATTTTGAAATACTAATAGCTGAGCTGGTTGAATTGCTGCTTTTAGATAGTGGAGCATGGACTGGGTCATTTACCATTCACTGAGAAGCAAGTGATCACGCCGACAGGTGCACTATTTGGCCAATTCATGCTGTCTTTAGGTTTACTTTTGACTCCCACCAATAGTCGCAACTTATGTGGAATAGAGCTACTCACTGTATTTTGTGTTTTAATCTGTCTTCTATTTGGTTTTGTATCTGCCTTCTATAAATTTGCCCATTGTATATTTTGTGTCTTGGCAATCAATGTAGGTTCAATATATGTTGGAGTGGACTTCTGCAAGCAACTTTGTGGCGTTTCCATAATAAGAAGGTATCATTTTCATCATTTACGATTGACTATCAGTGACACACATTTTCAACTTGCACTTCGGCAATAGATATTGTGAGAACCGAGCTTCCAAGTTTGTATTCCGAGTGGTCACTAGATAATGCTTAATGATTCCTAAAGGTGCTGCTGCTGCATAAATTTTGGACTTCAGGTTTAGCGCTTCCTGTCTACAGTCGGTAGGGGTGGTCTCTTCCATGCTAATCGTGGGTGATGGGTTTTGATAAACTAGTGGTGAGAGTATGGAGAACGCACTACGGGCTTGCTGCAAAGGCATCAAGATTGGAAAGATCTTGATACATCGGGAAGGAGACAATGGGAAACAGGTACAATTTTTATTACCATTTTATGGGTATCAGAGACTTACCATACTCTAGAGGAAACTAGAGGAGAGGCAATGAGATAAAAGCATGTCTGGTCTATTATCCAAATTTGGCCCTAAGAACGTGATGCGCGATTCTGTCTGCTTGTGTAAATTCAGCACGTTATAGTGGTTATGCAAAATGGGGCTTGAGTAATGTTTCAGCCCTTGAATGAAAAATGCTGACTTGTTATCCATGTGTGCTGTAGCTCATCTATGAAAAACTGCCTCGGGACATAGCTGATCGTCACGTCCTACTTATGGACCCCATTTTGGGAACAGGTTACATTTTTTTCACATCTTACTTACTCTTCTAGTGCTGCGTGCCTCGTCTTATCAACAAGTCAGCACAGTTTTGCTTTTAGATAGCAGCTCGTGGACTTTGCAAGAAGACCCTGGAGTCCTCGTTCGTTAGAAAAATGCTCAGAAACTGTTGCACTTGATCCCGTCTTGCAGGAAATTCGGCAATTCAAGCTATATTATTGTTGATACAGAAAGGAGTTCCAGAATCCCATATAATTTTCCTGAATCTTATATCGGTAAGCTCTTACCCTAGCATTTATTATGTATGAGTTGCTCCTAGACCTCTTTTTATTCTTCACAGACCTCTTTAATGGTGTTGCATGTAAATGTGACTTTAAGAAGTACTTGGGGTTGCAGGATTTAGGAAGGTGGTCTAGATTCCTTTTTCTCCTGATTGTGTCATTTATTTATAACTTCATTGTAACATAGTAGTGAGAGTTCAGAGTGAATTTTTGAACTGTGGGCGTCTATTCCTGGAGTTCTGTTGAAAGAACACGAGGTGTGATATCAGTGAAACTGATTGCAAGCTTCAATAACTCTTTCTCATTAGTAACGTATAAAGTCCAACTTTGACTAGTCATAACTTTCTCATCCAAGATCTAAATTCAAAATTGGAACTTGGAGGTATTTTCTGACTTTCCTTGTGAATGTGTTGTGCTCCTTCTTTCTGCCCCTTTTGCAGGCTCCCGAGGGTATTCACGCAGTGTGCAAGAAGTTCCCTCTTTTAAAGATAGTTACTTCGGAAATCGATGCAGGGTTGAACGATGAATATCGTGTAGTACCAGGAATGGGTGAATTTGGGGACCGCTATTTCGGAACGGATGATGGTGGCCCAGAGCTCATGTACAAGGTGCCAATTGAGACCAACGACAAGACCTGACCTGACCTTGGGAGACCTGACCTTTTCATTGCACTGAAATAAAAAAAATGTTCCTTGTTGAGCTTCAAATATTGGAAAAAAGACCTGACAAATTCCTTAGAAGAGAGTGGAAGTCAGCTTACTTAGTGGCTCAGAAGATTTGGTGGAGGGGCAGGGCACCATGTTAAACGAAGTTGGCGCACTCGTCAGAGAAATATGCAGTGATTTTGAGTGTTGTGAGGCTGAAAGTGGACAATTTTTTTCCATGCGTTCTAAAACAGACAGGGAGGAGAGCAACCTTTCTGTTATTCAAATTATATATATAAATTGAAGCTTGTACAGTTTTACTTCAAGCTGGAGATATAAACATGGTTCAGGAATCGATTCATGCTTGATTGTCGAGATTATCGCAGCTTGCTTTGTGCAGTGACATCGATTGTTTATGTACCGGTATTTGTTTTGTGTATATTCTCTCAATTATCACTTGTGAGATTCGGCACTTTTGTATTGAAATATACTCCCTTCATTTTTTGTCCCAAAATGATCTTCTAATGCAACTCCAATCAGAAACATTCAAACTGTACTGTTGAGATTATTATGATCGAAACTCCGATCAGAAAAATAAATACTCGTGGGAAGCATCTGATGTTGAGATTATTCTCCACAGTGGCAGTCATTTCTAATGGAGTCACGGGTCAATGGCCACATGATCCTGGGCCATAGGGTGAGAGCTCTTGGAGTTGGCCCTCAAACACTAGTACTTAAAAATTGATCAACTAAGTAATTGTCTTGGTACACAAAAATTGGGCAATTGTGTGTCCATTGGTGCTCCCCAAAAATGTCTCAAAAATTTCACTTCCAAAATTACATTTTTAAAAGGACTTGGGAACTCAAAGTTTTAGGATGTTAGGAGTGCACCATATACTATTTAAATCCTTTTATTTTTATTTTTTAAATATGTTATTTTTAGCCCTAATTCAGAACATTTTTGGATGGAAGGAGCCGAAGGAGTACCAATTTACATTTGGAAAGTACTCCTCATAAGGCATAACATTGCCTGAACCATTGCCCCTTGGAGATTGGGATAATACCTCCTTGTAGTACTAGTTTCATTAGTTGAGTGGAAAGTTTCAAGAGAGTCATTGGGTGGATGGAAAGTTGCTATGCTAGGGTCTCCCACTTTCTATGGAAAGAAGAGCCCCCTCCAACATTGGTTAACGATGTCATGGGATACCTTGAAGTGAATTTAGTCTAATTTATAAAGTCATTGGCTGGCCAAGAAGTTGCAATGCTATTGTCATTGGCGAACTAGGAAATTGCAATGTTGGAGGTTTGTGTTTTGTAGGGGTTAATAATGATATGAAAAAACCATGCAATTCACTATATTAACTGGAAACTTCTCAAACATACTAATTAGCAAAAAACAAAATGTAAAAAATAAACTATCAATATATTAAAACCACTTGTTAATTGTATAAACAAAAGTAGTATGTAGAGGAGTTGCTAATCCTATTGACAATTGTTTAGCTCATTGCTAGTATTACTACAAATAAACTCATTTCAACTATCTTTGGATGAAATGTATGCAATTAATGCTTGAATTCTTCAAAGATTGTCTTTGACATTAACACTTTTTGTCCTAAAATGATCTTTTTTTTAAACAAAATGTTTCAAATTAAGGTTTAAAATAACATTTAAAAAAATTTGTTTTGAGTTGTAAGTAGAGTATAATGCACTCCTAGTGTTTTAAATTTTTTTGTTTCAAATAAGTTTTCAAAATGTAATTATGGCACTTTGAAAAGTGGGATTTTGGAGCCACTTTAATGGGACATTGTGACCAATCATTTTTACAACTCCTCAAGTTGTGTTGTGTAGATTGGTGTGTAGTTTATAAATCTCATAACATCACATAATGTGGATTGAGGCTCACAAATTTTGTAAAATAACATGGATTGAGGCTATTTTTATAAGATTCCAATTCACAATAATTCACAAATCTATTTTTGAAAGAACTATAACTTGGACTAAGGCTTCCAAAACTCTTAAAGATTACAGTTTATAATAATTCATGAATTTGGTAACAAAATGTGGATTGAGGCTCCCCATTTGTATGGCCATTGTGCACAAGCAATTTTCCTAAACATATAAATTCTTCATTCCATAGGCCCACATTACTCCAAGAAGATCATTTTTGGGCAGAGGGAATATTATTTAGAGGGGGGGAGGAATCTCTATCAAATATCCTATTAAAGCTTTTTACAAAATGAACTTTCATTCATCATAAATATTTATAAGAGAGGAATATTTTTATTCATTGTATGTGTACTAGTAAAATTCATGATAAAGAGCCATTTAACAAATACCATTGGTTAAAATATTCCTATTTAATGAAAAGCTATATTCATATGTAAGTTTATTTTGTAAGACACATTGGTAGGATAAATCAAAGTAGTTGTACAAGTGGGGCAAATAAATAATCTATTTTCCAATATAGTAATTCTTTATTTCAATGAAATGAAATTTTGTTGGCCTACTCCACATTTGGATTGAATCCAAAAATATAAAAATTCTAAACATTGTCACTAGTTAGATTGAATAATTTCTAAACACCTAGCCTATGAGAGTGTTCATAATTATTTATTCTCTTTGAAGTGTAAAGTGATACTCATTTGAAATGACAAAATAACATTTGAAGGTAGCTTTAAGGATAATTTGCATACATTTTCATCCAAAATTTGGAGACATTGAGGGTGAAAATTTTCTTATACTATTGCAGATGCTTTAATGTAGTGTTCTAAGAGCATTCACACCCTTGCCTTCAAAGGATTTGATAGTCACTAAACATAAATACTAAGTATTCCAGAGTCCCTAAAAATATCCTTCTTCCAATTCATCTTAAGGTATGTTTCCATCTGGTCTTAGGGGGGTGTTCTTAGAGCGGTAGAGGAGTGATAAAATGAAGTTCATTCCTACCAATGATAGTTGGCATTTGCCAAACCTAGTTGGCAGCTGAGATGGCATGTCTATATTAAGACCATTTTTACGGCCACTTAATGTGAAGGACCTGGAGGTCCACCATTTTTAATTTGTAGTACAGTAGAAGCTGCCAATCTTCAAGAAAAATAGATGTTGGAGTATATTATGTGTTGGTAATTACTACATGGTGTGTGTGGGACATTAAGGAAAGAGCACAATACTAATTGTCATATTTAACATGAATGCAACATGCTTTTCAAGACTCTGTCATTTGCAGTGCTGAATAGGTAGCCTAATTGTGACGCTCTTTTTCTTAAACAATGTTTAAGTGGAAGTGCTCCTGTCTATATTTCCGTGTTTTTGATTGCTACGATTGAGTCCAGTTTGCACGATCGTATGCATGTGTTCATGCTTTCATTCGTGAATGTGATTTTGATTTTCTATGAGTGAGGAACAAGACATTTATTTTTCATGTGTGAGAACATTTTTTTTAGAAAAATAACATGTAGTGAACTAGCATTGAGATTGGTACTATTGCGGTGGTCATAGTGACAAGCATCTTCGTGAAATGGAGAATTGATTACATGCGGAGGGCTATGGTGGCCCCATCTAACCCACACCCACTTTAGTACTAGGTATGTTTTGTTCTTGATAAAAAGAAGCCATTTTCTTTGTTGAGCAAATGAGAGTGACAACTAACTAGAACCTATACATCACAAAACACCCTTCCAATGCCTCAATGAGTAACATAACAATGAAGCAAAGAAACATTTTTTTTTCTGTATTGTGTACCTGTACTGTAGTCTTGAAGATTGTGAGAGCGTTCCCTACATGAATATGAATAGTTTAATTTCAAACAA
Source organism: Climacium dendroides (assembly GCA_950106755.1). NCBI lineage: Eukaryota > Viridiplantae > Streptophyta > Bryopsida > Hypnales > Climaciaceae > Climacium > Climacium dendroides. The sequence continues at coordinate 22,545,655 of OX467089.1, forward strand.
TTTTAATATGAGCTTTTTTTAGAACCATCAAATAAAACAAAAGAGCAAGTGCCATACATGTTTTTCTTAGTAATGCCTAGTCTACTCACATACTACAAACATTGTATTGTAGTTCATCAAATCACCTAAAATAAAGGAGCACAACAGTGAGATTTATGACCTGTAGTTGAAGCTATACATTCGAATTGTAGCTTCCGTTTATTGGAGTATTTGTACACTTCATAAAAAACACAAAGGCTGTGTCTTACTTCAATCGTGGACTTTAGCTGACAGAAGTTGTAGTGGAGCTACCTTATAGGAATTGTCCATGTCTATGTGACATCATTTGTGCAACGCAAGTACACCTTGGCAGTTTCTTTATCACCGTGGAAACACTTTCTAATTTCTATGAGTATCTTGTGCAGGTATAGCTGTTAGCATTAAAAGAGTGCCCTCCAATGGTAGAAGAGTTGCCATGTCTCCAATGCAACTGAACCCGAATACCAGTATTGCAACTAAATCAAGTGAAGTTGGTCCCAGTAACAACAAATGACCTCGCAAAGACAGGGGCCCAAACTGGTTACTATAGGAGGTATTTGTTCTCATCTGAGTAAAACAAAACCAACACTATTAGGAGAAGGATATTGTCATGCCCCTATCTCCTTAGGATGTCCAATAAACCTTAGTGAGCAAGGGGGGACCTTGGGGGTGACTTCCCAAGCCTTGCAATAGACTAGGAAGGTAGATTTGAGAGACTCCCAATCAAGTAGCGCCCTATTTTTGAAGATAATGGTAGAGTTTCATACATACTTGGAAAGATCTTGACAATACACTTTTAATGGCGTAAAGAATGTGTAATTCGGAATTGTGAGCTAAAAGTTATGGCCGTCCAAAATTGACTAGGTCCCGGTGACTCCAAGACACTTGAGCGCTAGGTGTGACAGGTTTTCAATGAATCCCATAAAGAAGTATGTCATGTAGTATATCATTGGAAAGCTATGAACACAAGGAACTCATAATGACAAGCATTATGAGGTTCTAAGGCATGAGTCAAAAGTTATGGCCAAAAGGAGAGCCGTGGTGAAGGCGTGATGCCTCCCTTGGTGAACCCGAATCTTGGGAAGGCCATAACTTTGCAAGAATTTGTCTAAATGAGACAAGTGAGCAGTCCATCAACATCTACTCATTGTGTAGATGTCTAAAATGAGCTCGCATGTTGATTTTGAGCTCTAAACGCAAAGTTACGCCGTTTGAAAGTTCGGGAGTCCAAATGGTGAGGTAACTTGGCGATTTAAGTTGGAAACGCATTTTTCTACAACTCAAGTGCGTTTGGGGTTCTCCTTCGACTTAGGACGGGGGGGTCTCCAAATACTTCAAAGAGTACTATAAAAAGGGGTTGGTCTCCCTTCTCTCTTTCTCTTGAAGCTTTGGTGAGTCCTGATGACTTATGGTTGTTATTGGTGACTTTACCACCACTTCAAGGCACCATGGGACACTTGTGTATGTCCTGTGGCATTGGTTGGATGGAGTCCTACTCTTTACTAGGCTTTCTTAAATGTGTTCTGAGTTGTAAGTGTCGTTTACCTTTAGTGAATGAGTAGCAAATATGAAAAGGGCTAACATGAAGTGGGGTGATACTCAAGGGCAGTTAGGACCATAGTGAGTAGTGCCACCATAGGTTCTTGTATATTAAGGTGGAAGTTCCGTCTTATGTTACTAAGTAGCATGCCCGGTGTCATGAAGGGAGTGTGTGTTAGTAGTTTCAATGACTTGGACTTAGCAGAATGAGTTGGAAATGCGGACTAATGCTGTATATGCTTGGCATGTGCAATGTTAGGTAGTTTGTGACCAAGTGATGCTGTAAGCAGGTTGTAGTGAACTTAATGAGTTGTTGAAAGTTGTAAAGTATCATTTGGGTCGCAACAGATATCATTGATGCACGTGACCTCATAATACCTAAAACAACAAAATGGATGCGCATCTCTCAAAAAGTCAACAGGGCCGTTTTTTTTCTAATCATCCGAGATGGTGTGGCCTGCAAAACGAAGTGAAATCAATTGCTGCCTGACTACAAGCAAATTGCGGACTACTTTGAACGCACTAGGTAAAATATACTAGACTATTGGAATCTGACATCTTCTCAAGGAAAAGTTGAAGGTGTTATTGGGTAGTTTCCTAACAAATTCTTCGAGGCCATTCATAAGTGGCTAGGCAGTAGACCAAGAATTCAACTGCTACATTCCCGAAATCTTCTCTCATTTAGAAATTCAAATTTCAAGGCACTTATGGAGAAAAACAAAATGCAGACTAAGGGTATGGACAACAACACCAAAACGGAGGATCCCATAGCTACGACCCAGCGTTTAGTGACCTTCAATATGGAGGACAATTTGCCCATTCACTCGCCTCCACTCTCCGATGGTACTCCATTTTGTTCTGTTTCTCTGCATTAGCAATCCTATACCTCCCTCTTCCACGACATTCACAGCAATGCCCCTTGACGTGACTTCCCACATTCTAAATTCATCAGTCAATATAAAGTTTGTTGTTGTTGCGACCCAAATAATACCTTACAGTCTCTTATGGGCTCACCATGCTCCACTTTCAGTGTCACTTGAATCTCAACTAGTCAACTCATTAACATTGTACATGCCAAACGCCCTTAGTGTTAGTTCTCATTTTTCAACTTTTGTTACCAAGTCCCAGTCCCCAAGATTGCTAATACACACTACTCATGACATCGGGCATGTCACTTGGTGACATGGGGTGGAACTTCTATTGATGTTCAAGCACTAGGTAGAGGCACTACTTCCCATCAGTACCAACCAACCGCCCTTGAATGTCACCCCAACTCCATCCTAGGCCCATGAGTATTTACTACTTGTTTTTTTATTACTAATTGAGATTTATATGTCGGGACACATGAGAATTGACCTAGCAAGGAGTGGACTCCATCCAACCGGTGCCATGGGACACTCACACTAAAGTTCCATGGTGCCTTGAACCCGGTGGTGAATTTGCACTAGCCACTTTGAGTCACTAGGACTTACCAAGGCTCCAAGAGTGAGTGAGAAGGGAGATAAATCCCTCCTATAGTACTCTCTAATGTATTTGGCAGACCTCCCCATTCTAAATCTAAGGAGAACTCCAAATACACTTGAGTTGTGGAAGACCTTCCAATTCCAACTGAAATTGCAACGTTATACCACTATTTGGGGGCCCAAACTTTCAAACAATTTAACTTTGCGATTCTACCTCCAAATCCCACATGCAAGCCCATTTTGGATATTTACGTGATGAGTAGATGCCTATGGACTATTCACTCGTCCCATTTGGACAAGTCCTTGCAAAATTATGGTTCTTTAAAGATTTGGATTCACTAGGGGAGGTGTCATTCCTTCACCACAACCCTTCTCTTAGCCATAACTTTTGACTCATAGCTTAAAGCCTCATAATTCTTATCATTATATCTTCCTTGTATTCTTAGCTTTCCAATGATATACTACATGATATATTTCCATAAAGGATTCATTGGGAACCTCTCACTCTTAGCCCTTAAGTGTCCCAACGTCACCGAGATACCACCAAACTTTTAGTTCACAAGTCCAAATCACGCGTTCTTTAGACAGTTGGATGCGTATTCTCAAGGGATTTCCATGAATATATGATACACTATCATACATTTCAAATCTAGGACACTATTGTACCATGTTTGCTTGGAAGACATCCATTTCTCCCTTCTTAGGCTCTTGTAAGGCTTGGGAAGTCACTCCAGGGTTCTTCTTGCTCACTAAGGCACTTCAGGCACCCTAAGGAGATAGGAATGTGGCACCTGCAAATAGATGATCGGGCAACATAATTTGCAAGAAGAATGTCTTTGGCCATATTCTTGTTGCAGAGGCCACCAAGGCTACTGGCAGCATTATGACGTCACAAATGAAAGATATAGTTGATTCGTTCTTGCAGGTAGTGTGTTCCAAGATTCAAGTGCATTTAGAACTTTTCTCTCAACAAATGTCCTACTAAAGAGATAGAGGCATAAGACTTTATGAAACATCAATGGTGGCCTATGAGAACGCAAGATTGGCTATCATGAAACAAAACAAGATGTTGTGTCTGCAGAATTTGGCACTTGTCTTAGATAGAAGACTTTCAACAGCGAGCCCTTCAGGAGTACATACCATTGGAGTGCCTACCAACTTGAATGTTGGCATGCAGCCTTAGATTGCACAACTCGATGCGGCACCTGTGGATCACATAGGTCACACCGACCATGACGACGTTGCCATCCTTTCAAATGGCAACTATGACGCCCTGCAGTCAAACAATCCACGATCTGCAAATGGCAACATCGACTAAAAGCTCCAACTACGACTTGTGGCCAACTTCTATCATGTACAAAGACTGAAAATTATAACTATATACATCCACTTATATGCTAATACTGTACAGACATACAGGGTACAAAAATACTGAAACTTTTGTGCTTGAACTCTATAGTATAGGAAATGTAGAACAAAACTCCGCTGTTAGAAACCGTTTTTGATAGTATGCGTCTACATGAACAAAACAATGTGTGAGTTGTGTCAAAAAATAAATTATTTTCCGCTTTTATGTAATTTGAGTTTCCTATTTTCTTCTGAACTATGGTGCATACTTTTTGCTGAGAATAGAAGCTACAGTCAAGAACAAATTATTGATCTACTTCCAGAGAAACAAAGTGCCATGCTCAAAAATTTCATCGCCTTGTTGTGAGATAAATTCTGAGGTCACTTCGTTTGTCACAGGCTACTTCACTTTCTATGTCATCAAGCGATGCATGAGGGTTATCTAGAGCTCTATCAACCTTGTTTGCTGCAGCAGTGCGTAAGCCCTTATTGTGGAGAACATGAAGTAACTCCTCCACTTTGTAATGAGACTAACAGAAAAGAAGATTATGCAGTAGAGCGCAACAAACAATAACATCGAGAAGTAAGTTTATAAATCAATTGAGGCCATAAAAAGCTCTCCATTTTTCATTGATTGTTCTCATAAAAACTTAGTGATAAGTCAGATGTGGCTTGCTTTTATTGAGAAGCTCATGGAGGGTTTGCTTTAAGATACCAAAAGCATTCTCCACCATGCAACGTCCCCATCCAAATTTTCTATTGTATAACATTTCAGAGACATACAAGTGACATTCTCCTCGGTGGGACACCATTAACCACAATAGTAAAGGAAATCCCAAATCTCCTATCAAGTATAGTGAGTGGCTATCCACGGAATCAGCCAAGTTAAAAAAGTTCATGTGAGTAGCCAAGTAATGTAGGAAAGAATGCCTCAACATCCTACCGTCATTTGTAGAGCCAAACATTTTCATGTAAAGGTCAAAGAACTGTTTCTCATTGTCAACAACGGCCATACAATTCATGGTATATCCACCACTTTTGAAATAGAAGTAGTTTGTCATATCATGAGCAGGTTTTGAGATGGAGATATATATACCATCTATGGCTCCAACAACAACATGTAAGGAGCAAAGGTTAGAGAATTTGGCTTGTGTTTTGCGCAATCTAGCTCCTGTTGACCACGAAATTTCATGTCTGAGTGCCACATTGATGGCATGGACGACGTTACGTAGCAATTTGCAGACAAAACTGCAGCCAATTGCAAACATCTCACTGCAAATTGTTAGATTTGTGCCATGAGTCAACTTGAACAACATACAAGAAACCCGTACTAGAACAAGTACAACTAATCCCGAGGGGGCACTTAGTTCTACTACGACAAACCATGTGCGAACAAGTGGTTTCTAATAAACTATAATTTTAACTTCAAATTTTGAGTATTGTTTACTAATGACTATAGGATTCTACTTCCAAAATTTCAAACTCAGATAAAATATGGAATGATTTCTAGAAGAGGTTAAAAATGCACTAAAATGGCATGTTTTTGAGCTCAAATATTTTTAGAGAATACATTTAGATGACCATTGCATCAATATTCAATTCAAAATGAAATTTCAATATAGAGTTATTTTTAAAAATATTTTGTTCATTTTTTAGACAATTTTTCTTATATAATATAGAGGTGTGAAAGTTATTTTTCAGTTCTACAACGTATCTTTTTACTTCAAAAATTTATAATTAATTATTATTAACAAATAAAAATATCAATAATTCAAAACATAAACTTTTAAAGTAGAAAAAGCTATTCATATTTTTTTCATTTCATTTTATTTAAATTTCAAAAAGTATATAGGGGGTCTAAAGTTTTGTTCGCACACTAATATCAAAAAAAGGGGGAGTACATCCCCGAGCAACTAATCAGTATTTAGTGTCTTGTTTCACAACATGCGAACTAACTAAATCAGTCAAGGCAGATACGGAAGCCTTTTTCATCCGAAATATTGAGATCCACCAACTATTGTCATATTGCTCTAGCAAAAAGCAAGAGAACCAACTTGTAGATCGAGGTTTAATCTAGAAGTACACATTGTCACTTAAAACATTAGGTGGACAATATAATTTGTAATTCGTAAGAGTATTCACCATGAGAGTGAATGTATCTATTAAAGGGGCATCTATAGTGTTGCCCAAAGGATCAAATTCCTTGTCACTATCAGTGGAAGACACCAGCAACAAAGTTTGGTTCGCATCAAGAATGAGAGCTAGTAGCATTGATGTGAACATCAATACATTCGAGGGGTTATCGAATTGGTCCATGTGAGAGAAGACGTCGTTCAGAAGTATTGTCTGCAAAACAACATGAGAGACGAAACCAACCCTAGTTAGCGGACACTTTGTTTCTAGGCTCTAAAATAATTTCTGAAGTTATTAGCAAAGGAAGCGAATGGCAAGACAAAGAGCGCACTCTTTTAGAAAAAAATTTCACAAAAAGCTATACATTGCATTGAAGTGGCACACATACTACCAAAACTTCCACGCAAACAAACTTGCTAGCAGCGGCGTTTATGCAAGTCGTCCATGGAGACAACATTTTCAATACACAAATTTCTCAAGTTTACAAAACTACTGCAAAAATCTAAAATGCATTCTGGTCATATGAAAAGAAAACAAACCTGCACTGTGTATATGCAAACAAATGTCCGTTGCTATCGCAAAAGCTTCACGCCACCGAGAGCCAACACAAGGAAAATGGAGTCAAATTTCTAATGCATTCTAATGTATGTATCATTGCATATGTTTCATTCATCATTCATTAAATTTCTATTGTTTATTTCAGTATATGTTTATTTATTAAAAAAATTATATGAAGATTTTAGTCATTTTTATTTGAAGATTTATTGAAATTCTTGCTCTGCATTCTATCTAATACATAAAATTTTTAATGAGATTCTAATGGTGAATGCATAGCATAGCAAGCACCAATCGCTAGTAGATAAATAAAATAATAGTAATAATAATATAATGTTTGTTAATATGACCAAATTAAGTGATTTAATCCCACAAGGCTTTTTGATTTTAGGAGTATTTTTTTGTAATGAAAACAAATCACAAAGTTGAACAAAAGTTCAAACACAATTTAAAAAGGGCATGTGTTTAATTCCAAAGGTCATTGTATCTATAAATTAGATGAGCCTTGCTCAAACTTGATTGTAATATTCAAAAATATCCATTATTTATGTTTAGATTATCCTATATTTTTACAATTTTTAAATGGAATAAAATCAAAGTTTCCTAGATTACATTTTCCTAGTTTACATCAATAAAGTTGTTCCATTGCAATTTCCATTGAGTACAATCCAAAACACTAAACTTCGTATCATTCTAACCCTTTCTTTTGGTAAAATTTTCAAATTATTCTAATATATGTTATAATTGATATGAATTTATGTACACATGGCACTTGAAGAAATCATAATAATTTGATTTTTTGGAAAAAAATCTAGAAAAATTGACATCTATAGAAAAATGATTTTCACACTTAATAAAAAAAGTGCTAAAATTATATTAGTCAATTATATAAAGGTTAAATTTAGCTTAATAGTAGCAAGACAATGTAAAGGTCATCAACAACAATTTTTGAGATGTAAAAAACATCAAAGTACTTCAAAAATTAATGGTATTTTTCATTGCTAGTTTTGGGTATAAATCTAGTGAAAAAACTTCAATCTATTTTGATTGTTTTTTTTAATATTAACCAAATCATTTTAATTTTTTTTCTATAAAGATTATCGTATAACAATTTCAAGCTTTCATGAAACTAATAAAGATTTCTTACATTGATAGCAATTCACAGTAAAAACATGTAATTATTTGAAATTTGAAAATAATTTTAAAAATACTAAATTGGACTCAAAATTGATGTATAATTACATGGCTATTGGTGTCATTCTTTAAAGGTTACCCCATTAAGTTTTAAACAATGGATGAATGCAAATATGCCCTAAGTGCACATAATCTTAATTATTTCATCCATCTAATTGTCGCAAATCCTTGTGTTAATTTTCTATCATTTGTATAGTATAGATTTTAAAAGTTTTTCCAAATATTCTTTAACTCAAGTGATACAAATATGTTTGACCTCCCAAATTAATTTTTTCAATTCAAACAATGATTCCTCAAAAATGACTTCAATGAATTATTTCATCCTACAACACATTAAATGTTGAGAAAATTCAAATTATTAATCATTCTAAAATCTATAATAGAAGAAGTTTTCAAGATTGTCCTAAAAGTGAGGAGGATAAAATTACAATTGCTGAGAAAATTAGTATTATCCTAAATCCGACATTATAATTATTTAAACATTTCACAAGTAGTATAACTTGCTAAATGGGAGTTGCTTAGGTGGCAATTTTGTTTAAATGATGATATAGCACATGTCAACTTTTAATTAGCCAAGATTTTCTTTAAATTTTTAAATTTTTTCACTTGACCAAATTCACAACCAAATCAATAGTTTTTTCTCCGCACCATTCAAGTCTATGTACGTCCATATTAACTAATGAATAATGTATGAAATCAATATTTTTTTGTAAAAAATTTGCTGATCTAGTCAAAGTTTTTCTAGTAGTGCTTACCAAGCTAGTGGTTCAATAATTTCAATTTCATCATATTGGTTGTAATTTCATGACATCAACACTTTCAATATCAAAGGCCTTAAAACCTTAATCAACACTAGAATACTAGTTCAAATTTTTTAAAGCCTTGGAAGCTAGAGTTTTAGAGCACTGAATAGTATCAATGTAACAAAATTGACATTAAATGAAGCAATTATCAAAGTGATGCAAACATAGTGTATTTAAGTATCCTATACTTACATTATTTATAGTAGTACATAGCATTCTTGAACTTCAAAGCAAGGATCTTTCACTGTCCATGAATCAAGATTATTTTCACTATAGAAGCACTAGGAACTTTCAATTTTTTAGCCTTAGAGTAAAAAGAGGGCTAATCCTACAACCACCTAGGAACTTACCACTCAAGTGCGTGAATATATTTCCTTGACTTGCCCTTAATTTCATTCATTTCAATACTAGTTTAAAAAAAAGCAAATCAACTATTTCCATGTAGACAACAATATTTTCTCACGAGGAAAATAATTTTTTTTTGTTTTACTATTAGTATTTTTTTGATGCTATCCAACAAACACCATTCTTGAAGTACAAAATAAATATGTGTTTTTCTATCTTAAAAAAAAAATTCAAAAAATCACAATGAAAATTGAATCCTTTGGAGCCTACCCGAATTCCATTGATCCTTGGAAGGGACACTGGGACTTTAGGGGTTAAAATTCATGAATGTTCTGAAATTATATAATCAAGGTAGTAAGTTCATTATAGATCAACCATTGGGTCAAAACACGTAAAACCTACTAGATTTACAATATCATTTTTGCAAAGGAATGTCAATTTATTGCACATTTCACATGTATTTTAGTCACCTAACTTTTGAAAAAGAAAAGACACATTCTAGGTGGTCAAAGCAAAGTTATAGAGCTTCCCATGGTAGATCCTAGGAGGATGTTCTTGCCCTATTTGATGCTAATAAGGCTCTCTTAATTTCCTACACTATTCTATTGCTAATTCAAAAGTATTCTATTAGATGGTGCAATAATGAATGAACCTTCTACCATGTATAGAAACCGCATTGTGATGCTCATTAGATTCAAGAATGGTGCGTTTGCAATCCAATTCCAATCTTTTGAGCTTCAATTCCAACCATTTGAACCCCAATTCCCTATTGTGTGCAATTTCAAGTATGGTATATTAGGATGCAAGAGGGAAAAATTAGGACCTAAACCTTGAGTCCACAATGGATTCGCTTACCTTATGTATTTCCAATGGTTGGCTCTAGTTCAAAGTCGTAAGAAGAGACTTTGAATTGAAGAAAACTTACTTCTAGAGTCTATATTACAGATAAACTAGTTTAAATAGGCCTATACTTGAAATTCTAGGCCATGGTGTACATTATTTGCTCCACTTTGACCGGATAGGTTTCATACATAATCAAGAAAACTTATAAGCATGTCCAAAGTTTGTTAAATTTGCAAACCAATTTGAAATATTGAAAAAAACAAAGGAAATTTTACTTGAAGGCCTTAGTTCTTTATGAAATTAAAACTCTTGAATTAGAAATTTGTCCAATAATTTGAAGATTACAAAATGACATTCAATACAATTGGAATTCCAAAATTATACCATTTTGATACTCATAATGTTAGACTACCAACGCATTTTTTGGACAAAATTTCACCAATTTTAACAAAATGGATCAAATACCATAACGTCCTTCCAAATTTATTGCAATGGCATGCTCCCAAGAATACAAGAGCTACAGTAAAGAAAAGTGCTAGTTGGAATTAATCTAACTAGGGGTACAAATGCCCAATGTAAGACCAAAAACTATGAACTAAGGTGTTCTTTACTAAAATACCAAGGTACAAAAATTATTTGACCCTCCCTACTATGAACTTGAATTTCCTTCAAATGATCTCAATAATGAACTAATTAAAATATTCTTGAGGTGTGTGAAATCTATTGTAGGTTAAAATATTTTTTATTCCTAATTTAGAGGTTCCAAGACTCTTTCTTGCTAATTGCAACTTACCCCCCTATGACCCAAGGGGATTATACTTTCAAAATGGGCCAAAACTACAATGAATTTGAGCAACGTGTTTGCTCTTTTTTCCTTGAGATTAGAGGAAATGCAAGCATACTAGGATCTTGTAGATCCCATTGAGAGTGAGCGCCTTAAAAGCTTTTAGATTATTGTAGAATTTAGTAGATAGTTGAGTTTGAGGTTTTATTTAGGTCAATAGAACATAGGGGAGTACTCATTGAAGGAGCATATCTTAGTCAAAATATTTTGAAATGATGATTTTTTTTATGCTCAATGAAAGATACAAGAGTTGAGATTGCTCGTGTGAAATTTCACAACATTTTGGTCATTTTGCAATTTTGGGTGGAGCTTGCAAATCACAATGGTCATTCAAATGAAAATAGTGTTTGGAAGGAAAAGAAGAACATGCACACTTGTCTTCTCCTTGAGCTCCTTGACTTTGTCCTTTCTGAAATGGGCAACACATGCATGTCCCGAACAGAGCCAAAAAAATTGAGCTTTGAACTACACTATACCACTCAACTTTAATTCCAAAAGGAGGATTTTCATTCAAAATTTGATGAAACTACCACCATTGGATTCATCACACAATCTATTTCCTAAAGAAACTTTTAATTGAAAAAGAAGTTCAAAATTTGAAAATAGGTAGCTCAAAAAAGAAGGACAACAACTAGAAAATGGATACTTGCATCATTAGAGGTTAATGGTGTCACTTGCTATTGTATTTATCTTTTTTCCAAGGCCAACCTTTATTGTTGCACATGTTAATACTCAAGAAGAACATTGAAGGTGTTGAATCATTTTTTGTGCCGCACTCCACCTCATGCTAGATTTGTTCATGATACATGCCACTTGATTGTCACAAGAAGAATACAAATTCTTAACATTTCAAAATTTCCCTCCTAATCATGCTTGCATCTAACAAAGCTCATATCAAGTACGATCTGAAAATGAAATGAGTTGAAGCAATTGATTGAATTGGGCTTTGCCATGGCTCCAACTTAACCTCAATGACGAAGGGGGGGAACAAAATTGCACATATAGAGAGACAAGGGGCAATGACTAATGATTGGGCTATTGACCATCCATTAACCCTTAAACGTTGAGGCAAACAACGTTTTGCATCCGATAGATGACAAAGAATCTCTCTATACAAGACAGAATTGCAACTATTCATCCTTGAGGCCAATGACGTTTTGCGTCCGATGGATGACAAAGAACATCTTTGTTGAGGAAAAAAATGCAACTACCAGTATCCATTTTTAGAATTTTGTGGGAAAAGGGAACGTCTTCTACAAAAACTTGCCTTCCAACAACGAAAGCTTTGCATTTTTTTAAGCCAACAATTAACACGGGATCCAAACAAATGGTTTCCACGGGAGCAAAAGGGTGGTGGACAAAACAAGTGATGTATCTAGTTTTGAGGGGGGAGGGGGACTCGCCCCTGGGATCTCGTGGCAAACGGACTAACCCCACATTCACCACGAGGAGCCCCACCGCGGTAACACTGTCTCCCCCCTACACTACACGGAGGTAACCTCTAGGGCTACGTAGTTTCGACGTGCATTGCCATTTTAACTGCTACTATAAACCAACAATCGGTACACTAAAATTGGTAAATAGTGTTGGCTACACTAATTGTCAACAATAACACTAATTGCGATTTGCAAGGTTAGTGTTAGAACATTATTTACCCATTCTAACACTATTTTAGCTCTATAGTAAAATTTAACCATTTCAACATTTCTACGAGAGTGCATTTAGTGTTAGATGGGAACAAAATATAGAAGTTGGAATGGTGGAGAAAAATAGTGTTGGGGTAAAAAACAAGGAACAACACTAATTATCACCCAACACTATTTACCAATTTTAGTGTAGTGAAGGATGATAGTGATGATCGAACGAGCTTCAGATTCCGCCCTCTAGGGTTGCACATCATCTCCCGGTTCCAATTGCTGCAGCGGCTTGAAACACTGAACCGTTACTGTCAATTTTCGAGCTCGTAACGAACGGCCTCTCTGCTGCATTTGTCGTTGGGGTTGGAGCTCCGATCGAAGAAGCAAAAGTAGGTCTTCACTTGTGGAGAACGAGCACTTGGTGCGTTGAATTGTCCGAGCCATGGCGACCTCGTCAGGCCCCGGTCCCAAGATTCTTCTGGCGAAGCCCGCAAGCGCTCGAGTGGAGGGAGGCTCGGGGGGTAGCGGACCTCCCGGGATCAAGCTTATGCGAGACCGCGACGATGATCATGGTGCTGGGAGGCGGATTGCGCAAGGATCGCTCAACTTGCTGAATGATGCTTGGGATTTGACGCCGGACCGGTACCTTCCTGTAAGCGAAAGTTGCTGTGAACAGCATTGGTCTCGCGGCTGGTTCTTTCTCGGCTTTCGGCATGCTTTTGTTCTTTTTCTGTGAAATGTTCCATTTCGTGCAATGCTTGATTGATTATTGCGTAGTAGTCATCTTGGAAGGTGGTCTCGCACAAGTCAATTTCCTGTAAGCAGTTCCGGTTCTCGACGTTTCTCGCGGCTTGTTCTTCGGCCTTCATGGCTTTTGCGAAGAAGAGTTTGTTCGATCAGTTGTGCAATGCTTGATGATTCGATTATTACATAGTAGTCAAATTAGAAGGTGACCTTATTTTAGTAAATTTCTTTTCATGTGTCTGGATGAGTATTGGTCTGTTTCACTGGGCTTTAATAAGACTGGTAGGCTGCTTGACATTGCTAAGCTTTTGGATTGGGATTTTTGTGAGCTATCAATAGGGTGATTGATGCTTTGGTATCTACTTGTAATTTCAAAATGGTTTCCAAAAACTGCTAGCTGCACCATCTGGAGGTCTTGGACAGAGCACCAAAGCTTTTTTTCTTTCAATATGGGTTGCAGTGCTGTCGATACCACCTTTTGCCCTAATTGTTGTGAATCCTGGGTAGAATTTGAAATAGAACTTTTATTTTTAGATGGAAGGAGTATGCTTTTTTGAAAATAGCGTGTTGTTGGATGTTCCGGTCCTCTCATTTTCAGTTGCAGCTTATGTCTGCAGACAACCAGGAGTTTATGGTGGTTGGTGTCCTTGGGCCTCCTGGTGCTGGGAAGTCGACAATTCTGAATGAGGTTTATGGATTCGATTCCAATGCTCAAGGTTAACTGCGTCCCTCAAACCATTTGGAAATCGTAAAATGAGCTCTGTTGTGCGCAAGTGTAATGTTGGTTGCAAGATTCTTAATCTTGTTTCGTTGGTAATTGGCGATGGTGAAGGTGTGCTGCCTCCTTTTAATACTCAAACAGAGGATATTCGAGCAATGGCACGGCACTGCTCTGTGGGAATGGAGCTTCGAATGTGTGCAGAGCGTATCATCGTAGTGGACACGCAGGCAAGTTGACATGAGTTGTCCCTTGGGCATTGGCTTTGTTTCTATCTTTTATTTTGACTTCAAGTCAATTCTCCTGAAAGAGTTTTTTGGGAATGGCTAGTGTGGCCACAACGAGTGATCCGACTTCATAGGGTTTTTTAGAGAATCCATGAATCATTTTCTGACCAAAGCAAATGAAAAGGAGAAGGAATGGAAGCGGAGATATGTTTTTCTAGTAAAGTATGGATTTTAAAATGTGCTTTCCTATTGTGTTTGTAAGTGCCACTAAGTCAGTGCATACACACCCATCTTTTGTGACCATAATTCACTCCATTACCATCGTTTGAAATTTTGATTTGTGCCACACTCACTCCCATTGTGGTCCCAAAATCTCATACATTTAAGAGTGATGGTTTTACATTAATGCATGGCCAAAATGGGCCCTACAGTAGATGGCCACAGTAGGATGTGACCTGAACAGGGCTTTCTTCCTCAACTCACTGTCTCTTGTCGCGGTGCAGCCACTTTTCAGTGCTTCAGTTCTTGTGGATCTCATGCGGCCTGATGGCACATCAAACACTTCAGTTTTGGGGGGAGAAACAATGTCTGCCGAGCTGGCTCATGAAATTATGGGGTTGCAGGTATGACTTGCTCTTCCCTCTAATTTATTAGTTTGCAATGTTATGCAATTGTGCAATCTGAATTGGATCGAACATAGTCTTCAGACGGTGACTTTTGGTTTTCAATCTTTTAAGCAATGCATTTATGAAGTAAGTTTCTGTTTCATTTTTTTTTTCCTGTCATGTACTCTTAGGTTTGAAGCTTTCCTGATCTGCCAGTACGGTACTTGAACTGACTTTCATTTGTTGGTTTGGGGTTTTGCAAGTGGCACCTTTAGCTTGGCGTGTTTTTGTTTTCGGTGTGCCATGTAGTCCTTTTGATAACAGAAGGCGTAGACGATATCAGCATTTGGCGATACATGCGCACTGTGAGTGTTTTTTCCTGTCCTTTTCTTTTTCATTTCTCACAATATACCTGGTCTATGTGGTGCAGATGCACATGGGTTTGTGATCGGTCGCAGAGAATCACATGAATACGTTAAATATGCCTCTGAGGTCAAAGAAAGTTACGTATAGTTCTTGATGTGATTGATTGGCATTTATTTTTGCATTCTGTGTATCTTCTAAAGGAATTCTACTTTACTCGTGATTTGGCAGATTGAGATGCTGAAGCAAGGAATACCTGATCCTTCTGTTGCCGCCCAGTGGTCTGAAAATAGTGGAGACAAAGATAGAAGTGGTAGTTTACAAGATGAGCATCTGGAGAATTTCGCTGATGCAGTTTTTGTGCACACAAAGTTCGTATTCAACTCTCTTTTTGCTTGTGCACAGATTTCCAATTAATTGGGTGTCCTGCTATCAATTAGGCCTTCCTAAAATGTTTCTGACCGATGGTGTGTCTGCTCAAACGTAAATACCTTCATTGTAAACAAACATGCTTATTGGTAATCATATCTGCAGATGTTTGAAAAATATTAATATTGTGAATATCCATTTGTGTGTTCTCTAGATTGCAGGATATCAGTTTTACTGAGGTGAAGCGTTTGGAGATGGCTCTCTCTGCTTATTTTCCAAATCCTGCTTTCAATAGGAACTCATTAATCGGCTACACAGTACCCCAGTTTCCACCTCCTACTGAATGGCACAATATGAGTGCTCATATCAAAGGAATGCAGCCCGCTCCTACTGGCAGTGTGGAGAATGGAAGTGACACGATATCTATCAGAAAGCCGCTGAAGCTCGATAGAGGTGTTAATTTCTATGTGCTTCCTTTGAAAGTTTCGGATGACGTCGTTCAGAACACTTTCGAAAGTTATTCTGTAATGCTACAGCAACTTCGCAATCAGGTACTTTTTTCCTTTCATTCACACTTCTGGCTGCTCAATTAAATGCCTACCAGGTCTCGGACAAAACGTATACGTGTTATAATACATGACTTCCGCAACTCCTTTGAAGTTTGTTACGTTGTCGAATGTGGAAAAATCGTCATGGGTCCTTGTCAAGTCAAATCAATCTAGAAGTATTTAACATTGGAAATTCACCAAAACTGTAATTTTTATTTGTAATACTTGAGTTTTGGTAGGATACGCTAAAGATGTAAGGCTATGAACACTACCGGTATATAGTAAGTCCGCCAAAATTATTATTTATTGTGTCTGAAATCTTTATTTTCTATTTTTAGTAACTTTATGAGTGTACTTGTGTATTTAATTTTCTATAATTCAAGAGTGTATGTGCCGGTGCTGCCAATAACACTATTATAAAGCCAACTCATTCCTGCGTCTAGCAAGATCAATATGCTTCCTACGAAGCTTCCTGTTTCGCAATGGGTTGTGTGGCGAATGAGAGATTTCTGGCACGGCACGTTAAGGGTCAGCTTCCACGTATTTAACTGAGCTTTGGGCATGATTTCAGTGGGTGATAGCAACATGATTGTTTCCTTCGGCGTTATGTTTGAACTTGGTTTCCCTTGCTAGATTCTGTCCTTACAGAATGCAATGCTATTGGTGAGCATATCAGATTGATATTACCCTATGTCTATGTGCAGATCCTGTCTTTGCAGCGACGCTCTTTCTCTAAGCCGATGTCTGAAAGGGATTGGCTGAAGATGTTGCCTCGTATCTGGGATCTTGTCAAGAAGTCTCCGGTGCTTGCGGATTACTGCAAAATGCTTCAAAGCTCAGGACTTTTCAGGAGATGACAAAAACCAGGAACCATGTACTGTATTATCCGAAAAGAATCATTGTAAATACTGGCACATGTCGTGGTTGTGAATTGTATTGCACTGGGTGCTCGTGAAATCTAACCTTGAAATACCACTCGGAACTTTTTAATTCCCGTTTCACGATTCCTCATCTGTTTTGTGCGTGCGTATTTTGGCGTGTTGGTTTTTTATTGCAAGAATTCAGATTTGTCCTTGAAAAAGATCCTTTTTGTTGTTGAAGTGAATCTACAAAATGAAGGCTAGTTTCTATTCTAAAGAGTCCTTACAAATTGTGCAAGCCTTACATTGGGGCTATAATTGGAGGTTTAGGTCTCACCTTTGAAAAGAGGGGATCAATCACATGTTTGAGTTTGATCCCCTCTTTTTGTAGGGAGTTTAAACCTTTAGAAAGGAGAAAACTTGATGTGATTAGATTACATGCAAGCAATCAAGTGGAGGACGTCAAATAAAGTGTTGTCATTCCAAAATTCATCAAATTGGAATATTGAGAATTCAAATTTTAAAATAAACATTGAAAGAAAGAAATTTACAATTAGTTCTAATAACATTAATACATGGTGAAGGTTTAAGTTTTTCTTCACATTTTCTTCAAAAGTTTGTTGTCATTTCAAACAATTTGATAATAGAATGCCTCATAGATAGCAAGTGATTTCACTTTTGAAAATTTTAAAATTATATATTTTCATTAAATGATAGTATCCAAATAGGACTTTCATGAATCTACCTAGTGTGGTTAGGGAATTGTCCTTTTAAGGTTAACCTCTCTTCATGTAGGATTCAAGTAAATGCACACTCAATTGTAGAGTAATTTGAAAGTAATTTGAATTGTGAACCAACTTAGTTGGTTGTTACATTCAAGAACATTCACCAACCTTTACTTTGAAAGTAATTTGAATTGTGAACCAACTTAGTTGGTTGTTACATTCAAGAACATTCACCAACCTTTATTATTGTTTAGCCGCCTTGTAAATTCAATAGTTTGCAATTAGTTTCATATGTCATAATTTAATATGGTTTGGAGGGTCTTTTGAGGGATAAATAAGTTTGGCATTTTAGTTTCAAACTTTCATGACATTCTATTTTTGAATAATTGACATTTTCCATACTAACCAACTATTAACCCTTGAAGGATGGATTGGTGACAGTAGAAATCATCCTTTGGTTACCATGAGAGTCACTTGCTTACACTCATTAGAAGCCAAATTACTATAGAAGACCTCCCCTTTTATCAATAAAATTCCAAGGATGAATAGTTGCACTTTCGTCATCCATCGAATACCAAACGTCTTCACCTTCATATTTAAAGGTCAAAGATGATTGAGAGAACATTCTACTTCTTTCTTTTAAATTTGGGAACAACCAATCTAGTTGAATAATGTTATAAAAATTAGACTTGAGAAGTATTTGGCTTTAGAATGTGTATCCTCAAAAAAAAACTTTTGTCTAATCCTACATGTTTAGCCCAAATTTTTTGTAGATAAAAAAATAGCTTGATGTAAAATTCATTCACAAGTCATTCACAATATAACAAGATTCCCAAGTTTAAGAAAATTTCAAAATTATTAAGTATCTAATGATAATGTGAGTTGCATTTGTGGCAATGAAAGCTATTTGCAATGGTTTAACACTAGGTTTAAATGGTGATAAAGTGGCTAAGGTATGTACACCTACAATCAATATTATTTACAATTGAGCATAGTTACTATTGTTAAACATAAATTATTTTTAATAAACTTTATTGACAACTAAAAAAAGATTCCAAATCACTTTAGTGTACATTATTTGGATACCATATGAATAAGTTATAAATGTTCAAAATATTGTTTCTAGGTGTATTAGAAACCAACACTAAACTCTCATAGACTTTCTAATTTATAGATTGTGTACATCTTATCTAATCAATATTTAGGAAAAAATGACTATTAACTTGGGTCCAAATGTAGGTGCTACAACTTAGGCAAGGTCATTGTGGGTATGCATACATTATTCTCTTTGAATCCTTTAGATTGGTCTATGCTTATTTTCTACATGTTTCAAACTAATTTATGCAATTATTTTCAATGGTAAGTAAAGATTGTCTAATTTTTCATTATATATATGAACTGAAAATATTAAAGTAATCATGTACCCTTAATATGTCAATAAAGGGAGTATGTCCAAGGTGCACAATTGTGGATAAAATTTCTTCTTACAAATTTCTTAATCATGTGTAGCTACTAAAATAGTATAATAGATGGTGTCAACACCATAAATTTTTTCAATTCTATTACAAAATCTAAATATATGGAGGAAATCAACATACCTCTCTTTGAATATCTTTAATCTAGGCCTATTGCTCCGAATTCAAATTGCTTCTTCAAATATACTACAATAAAATAAGTAGTATGACCTATATTGTACACAAGTTCAAAAATAGTTGAAGAAACTCTCATGGATAAAATTGTGCATGGTGAGAATACAATTGGATTGAAATTGATGGTCTTTAAAAATAAATAAAAACAAAAAAGACCAAAGTTTTCAATGCAATAACTTGAATTCAAGCTTGAGTTCAACTATGGAAGTGAAAATAAATAAATATAAAAAGAGTTTTAACCCAATATAGATGAATTTGAGTTCAACTTTGGGTGTGAAAGTAAATAAGCCTAGAAGGAGCTTTAGTCCAATATTGATGACCTTGAATTCACCATCAACCAACCTAGTGATCACTCAAATTAATTTGACACACACACAAGCACACCAGAAAAACCCAAAACCCAAAACTATAAAATGAAGATGTGATTTTTTCTTCATGGGTAATAAAAAATGAAATGAAAGTAAATTTTATTCCACTACGAAGAATAAACATCTTGACCAAGCATATTCATTACCTACCGGTGCTTATAAGCGAAACTCACTCAACTACTTCGTCACTCATGAGGGGGCACTTTCTTCCTCATGCTTTCTAGATCCACATTTATTTATAAGATAGTCTTAAAAAAAAACAAGTCTTACAATTCGTACCATATATTCATGTCCCACTTGGAAAAACTCTTCATTTCCTATGAGCTTCTTCACTTAGTTTTTTTGTTTGTAATGAATTTTTTTATCACTTCCTACAGTAGCGATAAGGACAAAGAGTGAAAATTAAATTAAATTTACATTTCACTTTTTTTTTTCACTGGCTAGCCGACCCTGTTGAACCCCCTTTCCAAGGCCGGGAACATTCGTTTTTTTTCTTTTTCAAACCAGAAATACCTACCGAAGCAGTTTCATTGGCTGGAAAGTCCCACCACCATTTCCTAGAACCTTCCTTCTCCACATGCTCAGCACTTACTGAATGGCATTTTGACTTTATCTCCCTTCCACAATTAGTAACTCACTAAACTGTACTTCAGCCCCCTTAAATTACCATCAAGGCCTCGTACGGCACTCTTTAATATCACATTCCAAATGCTCGCAGATGATTGGCCATCTCTGACACGGGACACAGTAGTCGTTTCTAGGGTCCCGAGCTGGTGACATTATGGAGCGATACGTGGCACTTGCCTTACTACAGTACTGTAGTAACTAGTCGGTCTCGTTACTGACTTTTACTGTAGACTAACTTAACTGCTTCCTGTCTTCTGGGTTTGGCCATTTTTGGCCTCTGGCTGTCACCAGTCTAGTGCTTGGAGAGTGTTTCCGCGCTCGGAGTTTTCAATCTCTACTTGCTCTTTGTATTTCAGAAGCAACAAGAAGTAGTTTCTACAGATTGGAAATCTCTTTGTTTAATTTCTTGTTTTGTTTTTTTTCCTGCTGGAGAATTTGATCCTGTTTGTGTACAATATGGAGAAGTAGCTAGCTGGGATTGGATTTCTAGTTTTTCGTGGTGATGGTGTGACCGCTTTCGGGGAGCTTCTCTGATTGCGGGAAGCGTTTCGATGTTTTTTCCATGATGTAGAGATGGGTTTTGAAAAAAATTGGAGTTTTTTCGAGTTGGGGAGGGGAAGGGATCAAGAGTGATTGAGCAGGTTGTGTTTTGGGCAGCGGTGTGGAAGAGGGAGAGGGAGAGAGAGAGAAGCAGGATGAGGAGATTGAGATTTAGGTTACGGTTGTGAGGGGCCTCGCCGCGGCTTTTTGCTGGAAGTGGGCAGAGGGGATGGCAGGATGGTTGAAAGGATGGACCAAGCTAGCGGCTATACTGGGAGTATTGAAGGACCAGACAGCTGCTGGTGTCGCGAGAGCGAGTGGTCCGTTCTCGAACTTGCGGCTGGCGATAGTGATGGCCACGAACCATGAAGAAAGCTTGCCGGAGGAGAAGTACGTGGAAGAAATTATGGAAGCGGGAGCGGGGCCTCGGGTACAAGTCTCGTTCTGCACGCAGCTGATCGTGAAGCGGCTGACCAAGACGCAGAGCTGGTGTGTTGCCATCAAGTGTCTCGTTATATTGCACAGGTGTATCTTAGACGGCAGTTTCCTCTTCCAAGACCTGTTGGCTCACCTTTCTATGAAGGAAGGAAAGGATTATCTCTTTTTCGGGGATTTTAGGGATGGCGCCGATTGGGAGTATTGTCTGTGGGTGAAGAATTATGCAAGATACTTGGACGAAAGGCTTTGCTGCTCTCGTGCAGTGAAGTCGCACCTTGACAATAAGTGGGTAGCGGAAAGCTCCCAGCAGAAGTTGGAGTATATGATGTCCGAAGAGGTTTTATTCCAATTAGAAGCGTTGCAGAATTTACTACAGGAGCTTTGTCTGTGTCAGCCGGACTCGGAAGCAGGGGAGCATCCTATGATTCAGGGTGCACTTGTGCTGGTGGTGACGGATAGCATCAAGGTCTATGACGAGATTAGGTGTCGGTTTAATGAAATGCTATCGAGAGCTAATTTGCAGCTTTCTGAGAGCCTTAGTCTACTTCATTGTTGTAAGAGAGCTGGTGTCGAGATGCAAAGCTTGGACAGGTTTTACGAGCATTGCAAGGAGTTGAGATTGTTTTCTGATTTACCCTTTCCGGAGAAAGACTTGGTTTCCGAGCTTGATATACGGAGATTGACGGACACGATCCAGAGCATACCGGTAAAGCCAAGCGCTCCCTTATACACAAAAAGGTCAGCTTCGGTTGGAAGAGTCATTTTTGGTGGAGACAATTCTCTCTTGGGCAGAGCTCGTAAGCCATCTAAGAATGGTACGTTATATTATTCCATACAATGCTCAACCCCAACGATGAATTCTATTTTGTTGTTTTGTTATCATACTATCCTCAACAAGTGAATGAGGCAAGTTTTGGTAAAATTACACTTTTAGTGATTTTAGATATCAAACATGGGGAGACATGCAATGCTGAGATTGCAATCAATCATGCGGAGACCTCCCCATTCTATTCTTTGAAATTGTTGAAAGCTGTAAATTAATAATTTTGAAATAGTGAATGAAATACTTACAGGTAGGTACAAGCAGGTGATGATGACAAGGTCTCGTTATGAATTGCATCATGTTTTTTTCCCCTCCCTCATCAATCTCCCTATGTTGTCTTGAAACTAATCTAATTTCACTGAAAACCATGTTGAATATAAGATGCTGAACAAAACAGCTTTCTTGTTTAGAAAATTACACTGATGTATCCTATTAGTCCGTGTGATACTAACTTACCAAGGTCACTCTATTTATGATATATTTATATTTGTATAACCTGCATCTTTCTACATTGTACTAATTTTCATAAAATGAAAAAAATTTAGTGACGCTAATTATGCAGGTGACTAATTTTGCGCCCCTTCTAATAGGAGAAATCAGTGTGCCACTCATTTTTGAGTTGTCATTTTTTTTTTAAGAGTTGAGGCGGTTGTTCTATCAGGTTGAATTTGCTATTATCGCTGCACAGAACATTTTGTCTGTTGTTTTGCTAAAAGCTTTGTCGTTGTTGCTTCGGTGAGGCAGATCTGGCTACTGATAATGGGCAGGGACCGCTGCAAAGATCTTCAAGTCAGCGTATGAACCAGCCTCGACAAGCACAAGGTATCAATGGAGCACAGCATCGGCATTCTTATTCCGCTGCAGATGAGCCACGAAACAATGCGCTTCAGAGTTACGACCTTATTGACCTCTCATTAGATTCAGAACATTCAACTGCAAGCACAGGTAACGCGGTAGTTCCTGTACCTCCTCGTATCCCCATGCGAGACCTCATCACGTTCTGACCTGGTGTCTGAGAAAATTAATTATTGAGAACTCAATTTATAGGTTAGCAACCGCACCCCGTGAGGTCCAAGTCGGTTATTTCCTTTTACATGTCTGGACTGTGGAAGTGCTGAGCCTTTGTAATACATGTGGGCTATAGTTGTTTGAATGAGCTTGGGTTTAGGATACATGCTTCACGAAGACCCTTTTTCTGAAATGCTAAGCAATTCTCTAGTCTAATACGTTACAGTAGTGGTCTGGCCCTGCGAACTATAGATTATATAGTTCTCTATTACCCCTATTTGGAGACAGATCGCCTTGGAGACCAAGACACTTGAGGAAGCGTTTTGTAGTCACACATCTTGTAGTCACATGAACCCTTGTACTGTACCTCGCAGTTGTACTGTACAGAGCATTATTTCTTTTTAAAAAAAAATTCTTTTTTGTGATGAACATGCTCTTTTCTTTTATCTTTTGCATGGCCTTCCAACTTCTACTGTAGTTGACGTGCCGTAAATTAGCTACTAGATCAAG
The DNA here is from genome assembly GCA_950106755.1 of Climacium dendroides. Lineage (NCBI taxonomy): Eukaryota > Viridiplantae > Streptophyta > Bryopsida > Hypnales > Climaciaceae > Climacium > Climacium dendroides. The sequence continues at coordinate 22,569,498 of OX467089.1, forward strand.
TCTATGTAATTTTAGTTTTGGGGGGTCATGCAAATCTGAAATTCTCCACAAGTTCTGTAAGTTACTGATTGTGAGTAGTGCGTATATTTAAAAAATCATTCAAAATCTTCCAGCTTGCCCACTACAGGATTTATGTTTGTGTTGTCCATGGGCACTATGTTGATTGGCAGTATGAATTGCCAAAGATTGCCATATTACTGAAACTTTTCTGGATGTGTGTGATTAAGGAAATTAATAATAAAGAGTCATGTCATGAATCTTGTGGCTCGTGTTGGAGTAAGTAGAGGAGTCAAAGTTTGTTGGCCTTGCGTGCTGAGAAAGGTTGGGGAAAAAATATTCTTCAAAACTTAAGTGTTGTAATCTTTCAATTTGTATGGTCAATGTAAGGTAAAACAGCCCATTGCGGTCGCCTAGGAAATGATCCATCATGGGGGGGTTTCAATGTGTGAGATGTGGGCCACAATGCATGTCTTACATGACAGCAATGGAGTGAACTTTAACCTCATTAGGAACTTATGATTTTCAGTGTGAAATTCATTGTAAAAATTGACCTTTTTGGCCTTCCATAATAGAAAATATTTTGACTGCATTAGGTAGTGAGATGAACATTACACATTCAAATTTTGTTGGTTTTAAAGTAGTCTACAGACTCTTTTGGGTTGAACACTTCAAAAATTCCTAGTGAATTCATACTTTTTCAAAAAAATTAATTGCAATTGCAATTGCTGTTTCTCACACTTATATTAATGTGGGAAAAAAATTGAAAAATTTCAACAAGATGATGTCAAACTCCTCATTTTGACCACAATGGGTTGGTTTACCTTAACCCCTAAACATCAAAGGTCCAACCAGGCTTAAAAACTGCCTTCCTTTGCAAGTCAAAAAAGTCAAAATTAGAGTAAGGTATGAAGATCTTAACCGTACAATATTGTAGTGTGCATGTTGTAGATGGTGTGGAACAAATTTGGGGTCATTTGATCGTATAGATTGAAAGATTATAATGTTTTAGTGTTGAAAAAAGGTGCTGAAATTTTCTTAAAAACACATTTGGAGGTGAAATTCGATTTCTAAACCTACTCAAATGAAAAAACTTTAAATTACAAAGTGATTCAAAACCAGAATATATACAATTTGCTGAAAAAAAATATCATTCAAATGAATCATTGTGTCTGCAAAATGGATTTGAAATGTCAGAAAACAGTGAAAAAAGTAACAAAAAATCACATCTATGACTTAACCTCCTTCTACTAAAATGCTTCTCAGTCACTCATAACTTCTTGGATTCCTATGAAATTTTAAAAACACAAACTAGACTAGTATGCGCAACTTCTCCAACAAGTTTTATTGGATTTGGACATTGTATGAAGAAGTTTTAGGCCGCCGAAGTTCACTGGAATTCACCAATGTCTGGATTTTGAACTTTGAATTGCTCTCAATCATTCAAAACAACTCGGATTGACATAAAAACTTTACCACAATAATTAGACTTAAGTGGAAACAAAACCCAATAAATTTTATTGAAAACAAACATTAGATTACAAAGATACAAGCCCCAAAAGTTGCAGCCATCAAATGCAGTTTGGTGAGCTCAAATTGAACTTGTGAACTTCGATTGGCTCTCAAAACTATTATACATCTTATATTGATCTACAAATTTTATCACACAAACTAGACTAGTATGCGCAACTTCTCCAACAAGTTTTATTGAATTTGGACATTGGATGCAAAAGTTACAGCCCTTTGAATTTGACTTTTAAATTGTGAGGACGATTTTCGTCCCATGTGACGTTCAAGGGTTAACTAGAATTTTTTCGACACATTTATATAGTAGTCTAGTACAAATTTGTATAGTTGAATTTTTTTTTTTTAGATCATATTTTTCATGTTTTCCTCACTACCATAAATAAAAAGTATTTTTTCACAATACCTATTGGAAATGTACCTCAAAAATAACATTTTCAACTTTAAAAATAACCCTTCAAAAATGACTTGAATTAAAAATACAATAAAAATCTTCAAAACTCACTATAATTAGAACTTAACATTTTGAATTGAAAGGAAATAAATTCTTTTGAAATCTCAAATATTAAATCTGCAATTAATTTTAGAAGGAACTTTCAATTTTTGGCTTCAAATTTATTTGAAAAATATTGGTTAGTGCACTAGTTGATTCACTATCAAACTATTCTTCTAAATTGAATTTTACAATACATCTTCACAATTTTAGAAATTTGGAGTATCCCATGGTTCATGATTCATTCACTTTATATATTTTGGATAAATTGTTGTTGAAGCCCTTGCATGATATTTGATTAGCAAAATTTTGCAATGTTGAGTGGGATAGAAGGAGTGGCTTAACTCCTAAAAGACCAAATGTTTCCCAAAAGGGCACTTGAAGATTCAATAGGTTCCTATGGTCTCAATGATTTTTGGCATGATTTTTTGAAATGTTTTTTGAAGATAGAAAAACACATCAATTTTTGGAAAATACAATTTTTATTTCAATTGATACCTAGGAGCAAAAGTTATGCTATCCAAAGCTCAAAAAGCAATTTGCTAGGCAACACAAAAAAAATCACAAAAACTCAAAATAAAATTTAAAATTTTTTGTTTCTCATAAAAAATACAGTTGTCTACATAGAAAATTTCGATTTAGTCTACTCAAATTAGCAATGTGAAAGTTATGGAGAGTTGTTTTTAGGCAATTAGAGCATCTTTTTCAATAAATAGCTTACAAGGATTTAATTTTGAATAAATTTTTTACAATTTTTCAATAAAAGAAGTTCCATGAAGTTTAGTTTGTTTGCTAGAACAATCTCACCACTGGGATTAGTATATTTCAATTCTATGTTAGAACTATTAACAATCTAGTTTTTCCTTGTATCTCATACCTACTTCACAACAATTTTTGTAAGAATGAAAATGAAGTGATTTTTTTTTAAATCCTAAAATCTCAACTCAATTCTTCAACATTAAAATTATTAATTCAAAATCTATAAAGCAAAAATTTTAAGTTAAGAAGATTCAAAGCCAAAAAATCAAATTTAATAATAAATGTAGTTCAAATCTCATTTATTAAAAAAATTGTTATGGATTGATGCAAGACCTTGATGAGTCATTATTCCTTATACTATATAGTGAAATTGGGTTGCCCCTCACTAATTTCTTAACTTTTGACACTTTATAAATATTTATTATTATTGTATAAAAATGCACTACTTTTAAATTAGGTGTTGTAATTGGGACTCATGAACTTGCAAATGAAAATATTTGTAGACTTTGATGACTTATAAAGTAACTTTGGAGAAGTAAGGCAACCTAATTATTTAAAGCATCTCCACCAAGGTGCAAAATAGTAGCCCATCAAGGAGTTTGTTGTATTTGGGCTTCTTCATGAGTTCCACCGGTTGTGCAATTTTAAGTGTTTTTTTAGTCGATTGGTTTCTCAAAAATTTGCTTGTTACAATACAAGCTCCACGGCCCTCTCATGTTTGTTGCATCAAAGTAGGAGCATTGTTTTCAATGTCAGCTTGCAACCTTGACTCTAGACCAACCTCAACCCTAACCATTCAAAAATATTGTCTCCACCACACAAAATGCCACAAACACGGTAGTGCTTGGGACAAGTTGTGACTTGGATCGATTGTAGTGTTTAAAATTCAACATTGGAATTTGGAATTTTGCATTGGAATTCACAATTCTATAGTCTCTCAATGACTAAAGGCGGGGCTCTCTTTTCCCCCCACACATGGTATCCATAGTCCGATGTGTGTACTTTGATTTTAACTAGTAGAGATGCTTTGAGGCAACCTAATTTCACTATTTAGTGTATTCAGTCTATGCAATGGATCTTTTCCTTGTAATAGTGTGGTTTACCTTGTACCAACCATTTTCTAATTAGGGATTTCCTTCTCATCCACTCTCTAAAATACAGCCAAAGAAGATTTATCCCTAGAAAAAACATTGAATTTTTTTTAATTTGCCACCCATGATAAAATTTGCAAATTAGATGTCCCAAATTAATTAGCATATATGAAGAAATAAAAAATTTACATGATACAAAATAGGTATCAATTTTTACATTTATCCTTGGTTGGGGAAATACGTAACATTCAGTAATCTTTAAAGGGACTGTTTTTCCTCTCTAGCACTACTAGAAAACTTCATTTTTCTGTTGTTTTGGTCGCGTTGATCCGGTCAGAATCTGACAGAAATCTGTTGGTTTCAACAGATTTCTGTCAGATTTTGACCGGATCAATGCGACCAAAACAACAAAGAAACGAAATTTTCTAGTAGTGTAGAGGCCTCATCCACAAAAAACATCTATATAGGAAATTAAAGTAAACTTTAGTATTAGGTACCAAGATTGTGGCATTGCATCTATGGAGTGCTCTTTTCATTTAGCTAAATCTTGAACCAAACAAACAAATGAACAAGATAATTTGCCAAAAATCTTAAGAATTCCATGATAAAAAAAATACCAACATCTCTTAAACTTTTGCCATCAAAATTAAATTTTGATGACTGAATAAAGGATTTGCTTCATTGACATTTGTGGAAATGAAGGTTGGAGATGTCATTTATATATCAAAATCAATTGCGCACTATGAATCCTCAAAAGGTACAAGATAATTTGAAAATGAGAGCTTGACTATTCATTGTCAAAATGTCAAAATTATGTTTGATGTAGAATTTTAGACCTCATTTTGGCATAGTAGAATAACTTTCTTCAAAAAAAATCGAGCTAAAAAAGTTTGGTAATTCAATATAAATTTCATCTCCAAAAATTGGATATATATTTCAAGCCTCCAACCAAAAGTTATGGACAAAATTTAGAGAGGATGTTCAAAAATGTCAAAGAAAATGTCCCTTCCAACCCTTCTCTAAAATTTGTCCATAACTTTTAATTAGAGGCTCAAAATGGATTGGAAATAACAAATGGAAGTAGGAAGTAGTGAGCAAGAAAGTAGTTCTTGAATGATTGGAATTGGAAGACTCTAGACATTGCTATGGGTCAAGAGTACATTTTCAAGTTTGGGAATAAAATTCTGAAAATTTTGCTATCCCTATATTTCCTATTTTCCTACATGGGAAAAATTTCCACTACTTGCTCCAAAATCACTTAAGGTAAACCAACCCATGACAAGTGAACTCCCTAATACAAACATCTATCAAACAACCCATTACAGTTTTTCATCAATCTATATCATGTTTTTTCTAATTAATGTAAACAAGACTTCATTAGGTAGGTTAACCACTAAAATCAATGTTTTGCGTGATGGTGATGGTGATGGAGATGTTAGAGACTGTTTTAGGAATTTGCACCTTTCTAGTGTAATTCATTACATGAACTACTTTTTTTTTTTATTCTTTTATCATGTTCGTGTGAGAAAATATTTCAACTATATTAGGAAATATTATAACTGCATTAGGTGGTTTGATGACCACCATGGGTATAGTTATTGATGGCTTTGGAGGTAGTCTAAAGTCTGTTTTGAGCCATTTGGCCAATTCACTTCAAAAATTTGTAACAAATTCATACTTTGTCAAAAAATAAATAAAATTTAGCTGCTCTCCCCATTTCTCGTGTTTGCCTGTATATAGAAAAAAAAATTTAAAATTTAAAATATGTCAACAAGGCAAACCAGTCAATCTGCCTGTCATAGGTTGGTTTACCTTAAATAATTCTTCTACTATTGATGCTTCTACCTTAAGGGGCTTTCCCACTTGGCTTTTGCGAAGAGCAGTAAGAGGACTCGGTCGTAGCGCAAGAACGGCGACTGTAGCGTCAAGTGGCGGTTTAGGATGACTGTCGTACGGTAGCGGCTAACGCATGCAGGGGGTAAGAACGCAAGGACCAAGTTGTTCACACTTGTCGTTGCTAGGACGTTAGTTTCAGGTCGTTGACGCCGTTTTAGGGTGTTCTGTTCGCACCTGCAGATAGTTTTTTGTTGTGGGGTCAGTGCACATTCTTGTAGTGGAAGGTCGTGGGGTACTGCTTCATGGGAGTTGCTGCGGATTTTTGAATTGGTTGGACTGAAGTTTGGCGATGGCAAGGTAGTTTGCGAAAATGATGTAGTTCACTAGCTGAATTTGTCGTGAACATTGTGATTTTCAAATTATTGGTAATTCAATCGCTCTGTTCTTCACGGGGAAGCTGCAGACGTTGCAAAGCTTTTGACGTTAGAAGAATGGCAACGCAGGACACTTGAGTTGAGGACGTACAACAAACAAAGGGGGAGAGAAACATTGTTGTCACGAACGTAGTCGGCTATTTCTGTGCGTGTGCACTGGCAATACTACCAATTCAGAGTTGGCAAACCCGGTAAGTGTTATGAGAAGCTCAGTCGTAGCAAGTGGCATGTATGGCGGCCTTCATCGGTGGCTTTACTTTTAGGTTTAGCTTATTTGTAAATGGCAATCGATACCAATAGCATTTTTTTTTTCATTTTTCCTGTGAATTGTAATCCAATTTTTTCTTTTCATGTGGCTCTCAAATTCCGTGCTTCAAGAAGACAAAGTCACATGTGATTCAGTGAGTGTTGTGCTTGTCTTGCACGGCAGGTTTTCGACAGACGCAGTAGGTCGTTCTCCGTCGTCCAAGTCATGGATTTGTTTGTTGAGCCCGTTGATGTTCTGGCAGTTGCCTCCATCATGCTCTTGATACTCCTTAATACGCAACGCTCTTTATCCCTGACTGGCACTGCTACTACCGACAATGGTGACAGCAGCGATGATGACCCCGAATTGCAGACGTGGGAATTGCGCTCCAACGACCTCAACGTTGCGATCCGTACTTCTTTGAATCACTTCAGTGTCTTGAGCATTCTAGCTTCCATTGACGAAGATCTAGGGTATTGGGTGAAGCCATGCTCGATGACATGGTTTTTCAGATTCATCCTCCAAGAATATGATGACAGTCGGTGGCTTCAAATGTTTCGCATGACCAAGAGATCAGTTCTCATGTTGACGCAGCTTTTGTCTCCTATGGTGAAGAAAAAATATACCAAATACCAGTTAGCTGTGCCAGTCACAGTTCGCATTGCTTGCACACTGTTCAAGCTGAGCCATGGCGCAAGTCTCCTGATTTGCAGTGAATTTTTTGCAGTTGGGAGGAGTACTGTTTCCAAGATTCTTCGACAGGTTGTTCATGCAATCAACATTGCTCTCCGAGGAGAAATACGATGGCCGTCACGAGATGCTTGCGAAGAAATAGCGAATGACTTCCAAGATTTGTGTGGACTACCTGGTGTGCTTGGCGCTATTGACGGTACGCACTTCACCTTTGGCAAACCACGAATCGGAGCTGTTGATTACTATTACTTCAAGTCTGGTGCGTATGCTGTCAATTGTCAAGCGGTTGTGGACAGTTCGAAACGATTCCTAGATTTGTATGTGGGCATGCCCGGATCGACAAATGACTCCCGCATGCTCCGTCGATCATCTCTTTTCCACTGAGGACAACGAGGAACGCTTTGGGAGGGCATCGAAGACTTCAATGGCTTCTCGCCTTACTTACTAGGGGATGCAGGATACCCACTACTTCCCTGGTTGATGGTGCCTCACCGACGTCTGGGACGCTTGGCCATGGACGAGCAACTATTCAATCGCAAACTCAGTAAAGGGCGCGTCGTTGTGGAAAATGCATTTGCATTTCTGAAACTCACTTTCCGCGAGCTACAACAAAGATCTGATTTACATGTGGCTTTTTTCCCTGACGTGGTCCTATGCTGCGCCCTACTACATAATGTTCTTCTGGATCCAACAAACGAAGCTGTGGAGAGCCTACTGCAAGTTATCCAACAAGAAGTGCAACGTGATAATGCAAGAAATGTGTCCACAGCAGAAGACAACAATACAAATACATGTTGCGCTGCTGAGGAGCATGTCGAGGGTTTGCAAAAGAGAAGGGAACTGGGAATGTACCTCAGCATGCAGCGACCATTGGGTGTATGATTCAACCTCCACAGAGGCCTTCTCCATGCAGGTTAGTAGCCTTCAATGGTTTTCAATTGCATCGGCTTCTTGTTTTCTTGTAGGACAGTGTCGTCAAGATGGTACCAACCTGTGCCCCCAATTTTTTTTCCTGCATCTATTACAATGTGTAGACAGTGTGCTAGCCGAAAATGACATTGCTGCTTGTTCGCAGATTTCGCACTGAATTGTACAGGGAAGGATAAGGTTGTTTACGGAGATGCTACCTTCTATGTGTTCAGCATTTCTTTGAACAACGAATGAGTAATGCAGTTTTCTTGTTCAATGACACGTACTTTTGTATGAGACGTGCTCCTTTCCGCATTACAAGTTTTTATCAGGTGCCACGGTAGTACCATAGTACCACATTGCATACGCTCAATGCTTGTAGTAACCAACACTTTCAGCAGTGAGTTCTGTTTACGGAATATAAACCTATATTAACGTATGTGAATAATAAAATTGGTATTCCACTATTGTGTGTGCGCAGTGGTATCACCGAAGAGTGCATACTTGCTTTCATAACTTCCACTTCAGTTTAACTATTGCACGGTACTGTTGCGTATGCATTGAATTGTAATGTCATTATCAACAATCAGTGTCTCCTATCGCTCCCATAGTGAGATGTAGAATTTCCTTTTCAGTTTCTCATGGTCATGTGATGTACATAGCAGTAGCACAGCAGAGGCATGCACAATTTTCTCTATACAAGCAAAGTCGCTTTTTGAGTTCTACGACTCCAGAGCGACACTTTATTGAAAAAGCAGTTACAGCCGCATGAGAGGAAGGTAAAACAGAAGCAAGTAAAGTGAAGCTAGTATAACACAGAAAGAAGTGGACGTGCTACTTGCAAATGTAACAGAGCAGTACAACAAAAGAACTTTGAAAAGATGTCGCTGCAAAGACATATTCTGTACACAAGCAAATCCCGAAGGCGCTCTTCAAGAGGGCTGAACGCGGTCACTTGTGGGGACATCAGTGTCGGCGCGAACACTGGGTCCTGCGTGAACGGAGTTGGGAGCAATTGTACTAGTATCCACTACAACTCCTCTTCGTCCCTGCAACCCCGCACTCAAAACAGAAGCAAGCTGCGAAAGGCAATTCACGACATCAGCTTGTTTTTCAATGGAGAGCTTCGCATTCTCATTTGCCTGCTAAGCGTTTTCATGGAGTCCTCTATTCTGATCAAGCTTGTACTGCATCTGCTCGGCGAACAAACGCAATTGGACATCAATTTTGGACCGCTCCAACTCACGGCTCGCGTCAACCATTTCTTTCATTTGTCCAGTCATAGCATCACCAGTGGCGCGGGTAGCCTCTGCTATGAGGGCATGGCCAGTAGCAGTCTTTCTTCAAACTCCGGTACTGCCAGTGCGGCGTCGGCTGCTTCTAGCTGCCGTGTCCGAGGAACTTATAAGTTGCGGAGTGACGCCTGTTGGGATTTTGCCTTTTGTTGTTGTCGGTGCTCTTGCAGGAAAAGGCAACTGTGGTAAGCCAATCCCGAATGTGCGGTGAACACTGGCGACATCTTTGGAGGGTGAATGCGTGGATTCTGATAGGCAGTCTGCATCGGCGATGGTGACATCCACATCCATGCTTTCTTTGTCCACATCGGCTGTGAATTCGTCCTCATCTCCATCGGCGGGGCCACTGCGAGAAGATGGGAAATTCCTATCACCAGCAGTAAGTAAGTCACGTGTGTGAGGAGGCAACACGGAGGGGCGGCTACCATACCAACCGTGGATGTGAGTGAAAAAGTCTTCAGGGAAAGATCTGGAAAAGGCCTTCAGATTTCTTCTCCGCTATAGTCATGCTCCAATAGGAAACCTCATTCGTTCCGACCTGCGTGCAAGGTAGTCGACAATGCGTTTATACTCTGGATTCAATTGATTCCACTTGCTCTTGCAAGCAGGACCATCGCGGTGGCATGGAGACTGTCCAGCTCGCATGACGTCGGAACTAATACGTTGCCATTTCCCAATGTCGGGAGTCATGAGATCACGACCATCGATGCTGTCAATCTCCACCATATGAAGAATGCGTTTGGCCTCAATGAGGGCATGAATTTCAGTTGCAGACCAATTCAGCCCTCTTTCTTTTCATTTGCACTTCGAAGCACCTCCTGCGCTCACTGGCTCTGCGACAGGCAACGGACGAGCAATTCCCAGCAAAGCGTGCGACGGTCCAACGGCACTCTGTTGTAAGCTGATCGCATTCCCTACCAGGCACAATTGTCGCCAACATTCAGATAGTGAAGAAGAAGTTGCTGTTTGCATGGGCTAGGCATGTCAAGGTACAATGCAACTGACAACCAGAAAACAAGAAGTGCTTGCACGAGAAAGTGGACGAATGCATCATACCTGCATGACTAGCACTGCCTCCACCGGCTGGAGTCGATTTGTTGGGTTGCAGCTGAGACGCTGCATGCAATCATGTCATTTTTTTTAACATTCTTACGATTACACAAGACATAACGAGTACTAAACAACAGTTGCTTCTGCATTGTGACATGCGTTGATAGGAGATCGACTAAAAAATTAAAGGACAAGCAAAAAACAAGATTCATGTAGCTCACGTCTTAGTCCTGCGGACTCTGTCGGCACAGTCGGAGCAGCATTCCGCGACGCTGGTCGTTGCTCCATATTTTCTGGCCTACAAATGTCATTCACAATTGAACACGTGTATGAGCATCTCTGTGGACCAAGTGGACCAATTTCGACATTACGTACGTCAATTACAAGTGAGTAAGTACGCTTACCTGTTATCAGTGAATGTAAAGAAACTGCCGGTCTGCTAGGCACAATTTTCTGCCGCACTGCCACTTGAAATTGCGGTAGTTGTAGTCCTTAACAAAATTCGTCTTCACTTCAACGTAAGCGCTCTGCTCCTCTCTGCGTTCTCTTCCGATTTCAACGTCTCCAACCAAGCCGTCGAATGCTGCATGGAAGGCCTCATGCAAGCGTGCAGTCATGGCGACTAATTTTTTAATATTCCGCAGCCATTCTAACTTAATCGCGCATTTCAGCTTCACTTACCAACCATCGCTCCTTGGAATCTGAGATCTACGTTTCGCGAAGATGGAGTTCTATTTTATTACTGTACATTTACAGCCGCTCTCAAAGTCCGCGTCGCCGCCGCCGTCTATAAGCACCGCAAATACTGCCTCCGCCCGAACCTGCCACGTCTGCTCCACGTTGGAATGGCAGCTAAGACCTTCCGCAAGTGTGAACACTCCTCTCCCCTCTACCGTTATCAGAGCAGATAACTCCCCGACTAGCAGCAGGTGGGAAAGCCCCTTTACTATCAAAATTCCTTTAGATAGCACCAACTTGTTGGGGATGGTGGCGGTGAACTTTTGCCACACAGGTGGAGACCCTCTGCTGTCTCTCAGCCGCTCCACCGACCCTCTTAGATGTTGCCAACTGGCACTCTCTCGTCCATCGAGCGGCACAGATCGTGCCAAATGGCACACTCTCCGCCACTTCCTCCATTGAACACGATACTCGTACAAAGTACTGTACCCAGCAGTGCACCAGAGCTCCCTTTGCAGATTCCAAAACGTCCAGGAAAACACAGCGGCACGGAATTCGATCTCATTTCCAACGGGATCTTCACCCAGCACGAGCTCCAAACCCTAACTGCGGACCATCCTCGTCCCATTCCCCCCTTCCTCAACCTCACCAGTTTTGTTGCAGAAGTGCAGAGCGATGGGGCTCACGTTTTACGCAGGATTGCCGTCCGCAGTGGCTTTAGCGACATGCGCCGCGCTTCATCACTCCGGGGCGCCGAAGTACATTACCCTTCCCGTGCTCCACAGCTCCCTTGTAGGGTTTACTGCGGCCCTAGCCGCGCACCCTCGGTGGAACTACACGAAGTTGTTCGCGAAGAGCAGCGACGGCTCGTTTCCGTGGTGGTCGCTGGCGATTTACTACCCTTACTTGCTCACTTTGAAAGCGTATGTCCATGGCAGGCGCATTCTGACTCAGGAGCCTGTGTTCACTGAGGTCGAGCCCGGGCTATTCGTCGGAGGGTGGCCGGCGTTTTATAGTCACGTGCCGTCGGGCTTGAAAGGCGTGATCGATTGCACTTGCGAGCTGCCGAGGAATCCGTGCGTGAACGAGCTTCCGTATCTGTGTGTGCCGATTTGGGATTCGCGAGGGCCGAGGCCTGCGGAGATTGAGAGTGCGGTGCGGTGGGCGATCAAGCAACGGGGCGACAATTCGAAGAATTGCATCCTTATTCACTGCGCTTTCGGTACGTCTCCCTTGCTCATGTCAATACTTTACACTAATGCAAAGCTGTTCAGAGACGTTCTTGGCGCATTTGTATTGTAGGTGTTCCCCTTGACAGCTTGAATTTCCGTGCTGCTGACATTAATCTCCAGTAGTAGAATGACACTGGCGAAGGTAGCAACTCGAATTAGGAAAACTCTTCTCAGTGAATCGATCCTTCTTTCTTTCCGTGAATAAGCAGTATCAGAGATAGAGGCAGTTTTCAGCTTCTTGATTCTGAACCCTAGAATCTCATCTCAAACCTAAAATATGCTTTTAGGGTTGAACGACTTGCTCCCTCATACAGAGCCTCCATTACCTTAAACTTGGAGCACAGTTCTTGAACTCTTGGCACCGCTTATGAGTTACATAGCCCAGTAGGGGGAATTGTTCGAAGATATGAAATGTCTGCTCGATGTCTGAATTAATAACGAAAATAGGAAGTCCGCTTTTGGAATCTCGTGGCCAATCAACTTTACAGAAACTTTTATAAACATATTTTTTCTGTTATGAAAAGTAGGGCATAGGTTCTTCCATTCTTTCCTTCATTTGAAGCCTCCAAAGTGAGACATTTCAACTTCTCTACAGTAGATTTGAAACCTGCCTCGTGGGCTTTGAGGAATTTCGTGGAAGGGGGGTTTCTCCTTGGCCTGCTTTATAAGCGGTGGCACCGCAGGAGCTATCATCTGAGGCCTCCCAGTTGTGGGCGAGCGCCGTTGATGACATGGTTCCTTAGTGTAGTGGTTATCACGTTCGCTTTACACGCGAAAGGTCGCGGGTTCGAAACCCGCAGGGACTATGCGCACGGAGGGAGTTTCCTTCTTCCTTCGTGGGGGTGGTGGCGCAGTTGGCTAGCGCGTAGGTCTCATAGCTAAAGAGAAATCCTGAGGTCGAGAGTTCGAGCCTCTCTCACCCCACTTTTTATTTTATTTTTTTACTCTGTTTCATTTGTTTGTTTTCTTATTTATTTTTTTAAGACGATGACACATTTATCAAGCCATGCAAGTTGAAGAATCCTGTGCATGCAAAATATCAGTGGTTGAAGGAGGCTCTGGACGTTGATGGTTGTTTCCTTGTGTGTGTTTTTGGATTATATGGTCGCAGGTCATGGACGCAGTGTCACAATTATGTGTGCTCTATTGATCACTCTAGGAGTGTGTGACACATGGCAAAATGCTGAAACCTATATCAAGCGTAGTCGGCCTGGCGCACGACTCAACAAAGGCCAGAAGAAGAGCTTGATCGAGTGGACGGAGTTGTATGTTAACAACAAAGAAATGAAGTGATTCTTGTATGGACATTCCAGAATGGTATCTTGCGATTGAATGGTATCTTGCGATTGAATGGTATCTTGCGATCGTCTTCTCTTTACTTGGTTTGGTCCTGGAAGAGATGTCTAGAAATGTCAAGGTCCCTACGACCACTGATGGGCTCTGCGTGCATTACCGGAGCTGAAATGTGGGAACTTGAAGTTGTGTGCCCTACCTTTAGAATTTGCCTGATTTCTTACTGCAGGAAGACGAGTCCAAGCATTTGACTGATTTTCAGGCAGTTCGTGGGTAGGCATTTATGTCCCATCCGTCAAGGCAGGTGGTTGTTGTTGAAGACGTTCTGGATCTGTTTGCAGAAGTTGTATTTTTTTAGGTGTTGCTACTGCAACTTGTGACATAATGTTAGCTAACTGTCGATTCTGATGTCCAGGCTTCCTTGGCTGGAGTTTGTAAGATTTTCTAGGAAAGAACAGCTTTGTAACTTATCAAACATTCAAGCCATTTCAGGACATTTCAGTCCGTGGAGTTGATCATTTCTTTTGACATTCTCTAGTACTGTAGTTGTACTGGTCTTGGCGCGCAAATACTGGAACTTAAGATGTGGATTTTTTTGGATTTTTTTTGGATTTTTTGGCAGGACTTGGTGGATTGTGACGATTTAATCAGTCTGTCTCAAAATGTGGTGTTTCATTACCTGAAGGGGTCCAAACTTTGTTGACTTGATCGGGCTGTTGTCAGACAGTGGAGGACTTGAGAGTAACGTCAGAAACGCTGTTGATTTTGGGGTACCAAGTGATTATGATGTGTGGATTTCTTGGTATTCAGGGCTGTGATTTGTACTTACCGTCTTAAACTCAATTCTATTTTAGCATAGCCCACGCACGTCCTGATCGTCAACAGCAGTTTCTCAGCATGCTCCCATGTGTCAGACCCAATGCATACTTGGCAATATTTTCTGTGTAGACTATCGTGGCAAACTTTGCATCTATTTAGAGCCTTCTTATAAATTAAAATTTTCATTGTGCAATGTCATTATGCTGACACATAACATTGTATACCAGACTGGGGGACTTCCCTTTTGCTTCCGCAGGGAGTGGGAGCCCCCAGCAAGGAAGCTTCTTGAAGCTTCTTGAAAGAGCTACGTGGTGAGAGTTGATGTGGTACTACAGGCCCACATTGTTCCATAAGCCAATCTACATTCTGCATTTTAATTAAATTCACCCCCCCCAGGCATCTTGGGGGGAATTATACCTCATGTGTCAGGGAGGTAGGGAGCCCAGTTAGCAATGTTATGCAAGTGAGCCTTTTCACAGGGTTAAATGCTTCTCAACATGCTCCCTTTGTCCCCAAATGATCTTCCTATTGGTCTTAATTTTCTATTTGAAAATGGTCTTAATTTTCTATTTGAAAATGGTCTTAATTTTCTATTTGAAAATGGTCTTAATTTTCTATTTGAAAATGGTCTTAATTTTCTATTTGAAAATGGTCTTAATTTTCTATTTGAAAATGGTCTTAATTTTCTATTTGAAAATGGTCTTAATTTTCTATTTGAAAATGGTCTTAATTTTCTATTTGAAAATGGTCTTAATTTTCTATTTGAAAATGGTCTTGTTGCACATTGTGATGTTGCAAATTAGATCTTATTCAGCTTTCAATTATTATTTGGAACCTACAAAACAACTTTGAGTAGTAAGGTAGGAACACATAGGAACTTGCACAATTACATTAGGAAGAAATGAAAAATGTGTGTATCAATTGTTGAGGTTCATTGAGAATCAAATTTCAAACCCAAAAATCAATTAAAATGCATATCCGCCTCTAGAATGTACTATAGTAGAGAGGAGCTAATGCCATGATCATCATCCAAGTATGCAAAAGTAAACTTGCACATTCCTTATAATAGCTACAAGCACACTCTAAAATTGGCATAAACTATTCCCAAATACCATCCCTATAATAGCTACAGGCACACCCTGAAAACACTCTAAAATTGGCATAAACTATTCCCAAATACCATCCCTATAATAGCTACAGGCACACCCTAAAAACACTCTAAAATTGGCATAAACTATTCCCAAATACCATGCTTAGGGTATTCTAAAACTATGTGTCCGATGCCGATGAAGCTCTAACAAAAAGCTTGTTGTGATGTCTCAAGGGTTAAGGACCTACATCCACAACACACAAGACCATCCCCCCCAAAGAAAATTTATTCATCCCGGACCTTGTCACATTCAAAGTTGTCCCTCCCACGTTGGAACAGTCATTCCGCTACGTCTGGTGGAGTCCTTGCCACTAGTGCAAGTGGTCCAAATCAATGCGAGGCCCTCCAAAGGCAAGGAACTTGAATCATCCAACGCACCTCCCGCCTCCTGCAACGTCTTTGAGATTCATTGTCCCGCTTGTGCTTCATCACTGATGTAGATCGAACTCCAGTTTCTTCTTCGCTTTCTTTATTGCTTTGCGGGCCTTCTCTTGTTCTTTCTCAGCCTTCCAACGATCAGCTTGGATATGTCTCATGATTTTGTCTTCCTCCTTCCGAACCTTGTCCTCGTGTTGCTACACCCTTTACTCTTTTGTTTGCCTTCTACACAACTCGTGCTCCCGTGCCATAACCTCCTTTTACCACTTTTGCTTGTATTGCAACGATGTACTCAATGGAGGTCATTAGAATCGACTGGCTATAATCAATGACCAGCTCCATACCATTAAAGAGCCTATGTGCAAGTCACTCCACCTGTGGCTAAGGAAAAAGGTCTCTAGTATTAGCCATTTCTCCTCCCTCACCCTCCGAATCTATAGAATCTAACTCTATACTAGTCTCTTCAACGTAGTATTGGATTGTTGCGATTGAGTCTCAGGGATCCTTTCATCTTCTCCCTCTACTACTACTTGGTCCATATCCATTTGGTCTTCGTCATCGTCCTCTTGGTTTGCATATGGCTCTGTGTAGCATTGGCTAGGTTACATATAAGTGTCCATGGCAGATGGGAGCAGTGGCCAAATCCCAGTGGTAGTAAAATCCTTCACGATTTTTGTTGTTGTAAGTGCCTTCTTTAGTCCCAAAGACACCTACTCTGCAAGTTCTTCCTTTTGAGCGCCCTTCCCTTTGTTTTGGACAATTCATCTGTCTCTACATGCTTGAAAAGCGGTTTTGAAAGATTTGAAGATACTAACATCTAGTGGTTGCAATCTGTGGCTTGTGTGGCTAGGTAAGGTGATGATGTGAAGATCCTTTGTTGTGGCCTTCTGCACTACTTGAAGTGTGACGTGGAATCTATAACTGTCTAAGACTAAGAGGTGTCTATTTTCTTGTGAGATTCCATACCTTTGTATGATTATAGAGATGAAATGTGAGATTCAAGCTGAAAATAGGAATGCAGTCATCCACCCATTAGGTTGCATTGCCATGCAAGCTTGGGGTTCACATCTTGCTATGTAATTTCTAAGCTTTTGCTTACCTTTGAAAATATAGAAATTTGGAATGTATTGGCCTGCTGTATTCACATATGAGAGGACTGTCAAGTGCTCCCTATTATTTGGCATGGTTGTATGCACAGACTTGGCATCCCGTCGTGCAAAAACAAGAGTCCCTCCTCTACTCTTCCCTACTTGTACTCTAGACTCGTCTGCATTCCATATGTGAGATGGTGGATATCCTTGGCATTTATATATTTGTTGTAGGTTGTTGTAGAAAGATGCCACGCTTTGGGGATTGAATCTTCTTGCACATCCCTCTTCTAGTCTTTGTGTTGATCTCAATGTAAGCTCTAGGTGACGATTACAGAACCAACACAACCATCCACGTCCAGAGATGCCTTCCTTGAAGGGTATCCAACGTTCTTGTGTTATCTCTGTCACCTTACTCTTGAGTTCTAGAATAGAAATTGAATGTGCATGATTTTGCATTAATAAGATCCATTGCACAAAAGCCGCTTCTTCTTCCTTAGTAAAGACACCTTTTATTTCCTTCTTTTGTTGTACAATGTGTCCATTTATGTGGTCACGCAGGGAGGATGGCAGTATTCCAAAGGCTTTGGCCACAGTGGTGAGCTAAGAGTCGGCATCGATTGCCGCAATGACAACCAGGAATTGGGCATTGCTTCAGTTGCCAGTGTGTAGTCTTCTTTTCCAATGTGGTCCTTCTTCAGTCTTAGTCGAGGTTGCTACAGACATGCCGGTCTCCAATCGCTGCTGATTTGGTGGGACTGCTATAATCTTCCCAGTCCCTTGTCGATGTTCATCCAATTGACTGGTCCCTTGTTGATGCTATACCGGTGGGGTTGATGTAGGTTCAATGCTAGTGTATTGTAGTTGAATCAGGCACCTAGGCCCCTCCTTGTCGAAACCTCCCTCTACAAGTCCCACCTGCCTCATCTACACTACTAGATCGCTTGTGTTATGGATCTTGTCAATGCCAACAATTGCAACTACTTCTACACTGGGCCCTCCTTCAATACTAATAGTAACATGTAGCCTTTCTAGCCTTTCTTACAAGCCTCCTTGCCATCCATGGAAAGAAGATTAATTTGGCACTGAGACTACCAGTCACAAGTCTGCAAATTGGGAGGCTCTCCTACTTTGTGCTTCCATCTCTGAACTGAGTCCATTTCCAACCTTGTACTATTCCAAAGCCTTGCAATTCATGAGCCTATGACTATGGATAGTTGTGTGGACTCCCAAGATATTGATCGTGGTATGCAAATTTTCTTGCCATGTTTGGCCTCACTCGTTGGAAATCAATCTCCACTCACTAGAACTAAACTTAATCCCTCATAAACCCTCAGCTGACTCGAATGTCTCACAAACTCACAAAGCTGAATGAAGTTGACATCCAAGGTGCACTTTTCATGATTGTTTATATTCACTTTGCCGCCATTTCATGCTTCCAAAATTCATTGCAATGCACCCAATGTAGCCACCACTAACCCCATACTTGTCTCTTATGAAGATTGAATTGCCAAAGATTGTATGTTTAATTTTGTTAATTAAACTCTTAACTGCCATTTGCAATATCCTTATCCAAAGCTTCATTCACTGTTGTTGACATTATTGGATTCTATGTTCCACCACTCACTGAACCTACTTCCAGTCCTAGTGCACTTAATTCTTCCAACCATTTCACCCATTGCCATCATTTTTCTAGCTTGTTAGTCATGGGGCCTATAAAAATAGTTATGGGTCACAACCATGGGGACATTCATATTTATAGGTGTTTCTACCTTAGTTCTCCTTCCCTCCATACATTCATCAATCAAAAAACAAATGAAATGACTGAACGGGTCAATCAACAATGTTTGTCCTCATTTTTTTGCATCTCTTTGAGTATTGCCTGATTGAAGGAGATGAAGCTCTAGGAGGCAAAACAAAGTTTTATACATGGCCTTAGACCTATAATAATTACTCACAAAATGACAATTTACACTCAACAATTAAGTGCCTATTGGTATTCCTTAAAAATATCCTCCAAAATCTACTTTCTAATATTATAAAATTGCACTTTGAAAAAAGCTCTGAAACTCAAAATTTCTAGGACAATAGGAGTGCACCACATGCTACTTACAATGCAAAATAGGTTTAACCCCTAAAGGCTTATTGTCCTTTCAAGGAACAAAATGGATTTTGGGTAGGTTCCTATAAACTCATTTTTTAATGAAACATTTTGAACCTTTTTCATAAGATAGAAAAACTTATTAGTTTTGTGGAAATATAATTTTTATTTCAATTGGTATCCAAAAGCAAAAATTATACCACAAAAGTCCAAATTTTCATTCGGTAGGCAAAAAAATAAATAATTTTTTTTTATAGATCATATTTTTGCCTAAATGTGAAGCTTTGATTGATTCCATTTGAATTATTAATGTGAAAGTTATGAACAATCTTTTTGGGGGGCAATCTAAATATCTTTGTGCAAAAATAATTTATAGGATTCATTTTTGAATGCAATTTTCACAATTTTTCAAAAAAAATTGTTTGACAAGGTTAAGTTTGCTTGCTAGAACAATCTCACCATTGAGATTATTGTGTTTGAATCCCATCTCAGAGCTATTGAAGATTTAGTTTTTCTTTCAATCTTGGACCTACTTCTGCTTAACAAATTTTTAAAGAACGAAAATCAAGTGTGTTTTTTGAAAAAAAATTCCTAATTTTTTTTAACTCAAATTTTCAACACAAAACTTTTTTAGTTCAAAGTCTGTAGTGCAAATTTTTTTCTCAAATGGTGGTCAAATTCATTTGAAATTGCAAGGTAGTGTTCAGAATAAATAAACAAAAAAACTTTGAATGCTAATATCTCTCAATCTATACGTTCAAACTTCATGAGATTTTTACCATATGATCTCAGACAAGTAAAGTACAAGATCCTATAGTTAGATTCTAAATTGTTTGTTTGTTTCATTCAACAAATGTAGTAGAAATGATAGTTTTGAGTGGTTTTTGATAGAAAAATGACATGAGGCCTCTAGGGGTTAAAAATGTTATAACCAGCCTTAATCTGGAACATTTTGTTATAAAGAAAGACACAATATTGCAATTGTATTTCAAGCAAAAGTTGCAAATCAAGATATTTCATAAATGCCTTTGGGATATTCTAGGCGTAGCCATATGGATAGCCAACTCACTTTGGACCACTTAAGTAATTAAGCACATTTGGAGCGTGGATATGTGTGGAAAAACCTTCCTATGTACAAAAATAGATTTAAAAAGATTCCATAGTTTTTGTAATTTTATTTTTCAAAATAGAATTATCATGAATTTCCTAGGTGACAAATTTGTTCGTCCCATACTAATCATGTAGGTCATCTTATTTTCAACTAATGGCTAGTTGCAGAATTAAGAGACATGTAGCCAATATGCACCATATATGTGCCATAATTGATCATTTATTCATCTCTCCATGTACAAAAATAGAGGACCATATGCTACTTGAATGGGAGGTGATAAAAAATGGGTCGGATACTCTATAAGGTAGGTGGCTCTTAAACCGACCCTTTAAGAGCTGATTGCATTTTTGGGAAAGTTAAACAGCTCGAAACAATTTTCAGTGAATTTTGGTAGAAAGAAAAATGGAATTGGCATCTAATCCAAGTTGTTTCATATTTTTTGGACTTTTGTGGAATTAGTTACAAATTTTTGAAGTTGAAAAACAGTGGTTTCTAAAACCGACCCCCTTCTGAAATGTACGCAGTTCATACATTTTAGAAGTAAAATGTACCAAATTGGTTTTAGAAGCGGGTCCAGATTAGAGCCACCCACCTTATGGTCTCCAACTGTCTTGAGGTTGCAAGCTTCACCCAAGACAGACATCTTGAAATTAAATTAAATATAATGTATAAGAAACAAAATGAAATAAATGGAGATAGGAATGAAAGCCTTACAATTGAAATGAAATACAAGTTAGTATAGAATATTTTTTAAACTAAACTAAAATCAATAAAGGGATATTCAGCAATTTGACTCATGTACATCTAAATTTATTGAACAAGAAATATAGATAAGAAAAAATAATAGGGAACAAAGAAGAAATAGATACATTAATAGGAAAGAAAGAGTTTGAAGATTAGTGGGCTTTGCGAATGGAATTTGTATTCAAATCTATTAGCCAACATCAAGTTCAATAATTTACAATGGCAAGAAAATTCAATATTGAATATTGGCGGAGGAAGGATGAAGAGCATATGATGGCTTTGTTGTTATAGATGAATCCAAAACCTAACAACATTGTCATGATTTAGGATTAGCCTTAATTCCTATGCCTCTAAATAAAAATGAAAAATCTTTATAGAAGATTTAAACCAAGAATAATAAATTCAAAAAACATATTTCTACCATTCAAAAATGTAGGATAGGTAACAACACTTTCTAACTATATTCCTTTAACATAGTTTGTAGAATTATCTCCAATAGAACTTCATGCATGTTAGTTTGTAGGCTAGAGTTCTTCTTCAATAGACTATTAACCTTAATTGAATTTATGAATGTGTGCTAAAATCATTTTTTGGTCCTTAGTACCTCTTATTAAAAGTTGGGACTTTAAAAAACTCTAAGAATTAAATGGTAATTACATTCCAAAAAAATGATTAATAAATAAATAAATTTAGTTTTTCTTAGAATAAATTTTAAAAGATTTAAGAAAATACAATTCTACAATGGTTGCATTCTCATTTATAAGACGTCTATAAGAAAATCTATAAGAAGTTTAAAACATAAGTCTTAACATTACATAGCTACACCCAAAATTGTTCCTTTTAGAATATGGACTCTATTTCTAAATAGAAAATGGTTAAGCCCAATATAAAAAATAGTGAATAGTGAAAAGGGCAACAATAATGTAAATTTAGGGATTATTTTTTATAATAATTAACATTGACTAAATTTTTTTCTTGGTGCATGTGATGAATGTGAGATTCACCTAAGTTACACTTACAAACTCCCACAACCTTAACCTTTGAAGATTTTTAACTAATTAATTATGAGTCTTTCATAAACTGCACAACCACTTGCATCCATCTTGCTTCATTAATAAGTACCAATTTAGAGATATTACAATGATTATTCATAATTTTTCATCGTGCCATTGATTTGATTCAAAATGGTTTGGTTGCCATTGCCATGGCCTTTTTAAACCTTATAAGGACGAGCTAGAAACCGTGGAAATCATCTTTTGGGGTATTATGTGAATCATTTGCTCAAAAAAACCAAGGGTACTCATTGGAAGTCAAACTACTGTGCAAGACCTCCCTTTTTAAGACAAAATTTCAAAGATACACATATGCATTTGTGTCTTACATAGAAGGATTCTTTGTCATTCATTAAACTACTCTAATCCGCAATATTCTTGCAAGGTTAAATGTTGTGTTGTTAAGGTAAAAGCACCAATAGTTGATCATTTAACCTCTAAAGGCCCATTGTCCCCTCGGAGGACAAAATGGATTTTGGACAGGTTCCTATGATTTCAATTTTTAGTAAAACTTTTTGAAATTTTTTCATAAGATAGAAAAATCTATTAGCTTCATGCAAATGTAATTTTTATTTCATTAGATGCCTAAGAGTAAAAGTTATGCCATCCTAAACATAATTTTCAAGTTGTTAGGCAAAAAAAGAAATCTACAAAAACTTTAAATTAAACTTTTAAAAATTCTTCTTCTTATAGGTCATATTTTTGTCTATATGTGAATCTTTAATTCATTACATTTGAATTAGTAATGTGAAAATTATGAACAATCTTTTTTTCAGACAATCTGAACATCTTCTTGCAAAAATAATTTATAGGATTCATTTTTGAATGCAATTTTGACAATTTTTCAAAAAAAACTATTTGACAAGGTTAAGTTTGCTTACTAGAACAATCTCACCATTGAGATTATTGTGTTCAATCCTATCTTAGAGCTATTAAAGATTTAGTTTTTCTTTCAATCTTGGACCTATTTCTGCTTAACAATTTTTTTTTAAATGAAAATCAAGTGTGTTTTTTGAAAAAGAAATCCTAAACTTTCAACTCAACATTTCAACACAAAATTTTTTAGTTCAAAGTCCATAGTGCAAATTTTTTTTCTCAAATGGTGGTCAAAGTCATTTGAAATTGCAAGGTAGTGTTCAAAATAAATAAATGAAAAAACTTTGAATGCTAATATCTCTCAATTTCTGTGGTCAAACTTCATGAGATTTTTACCACATGATCTCAAACAAGTGAAGTACAAGATCCTACAATTAGATTCAATTTTTTTCCTTGAGCAAATGTAGTAGAAATGGAACTTTTGAGTGTTTTTTAACAGAAAAATGGCCATGGACCTATGGGGATTAAGCAATTTTGGAGCAAATGGTAGGAAGTATGAGGTAATGGAAATTTTTGCCATGTAGGAAGATAGGAAATATAGGGATTCCAAATTATCCAGAGTTTTATTCCCGAAACTAAAGCTACTATGAATTTTGGGAGCCAGAAACTATTTTGGACCCGTGGCCAATGTATAGACTCTTCCAATTCCAATCATTCAATAACTACTTTCCCACTCACTACTTCCTACTTTCTTCCTCACTACTTCAGGACATGTGTCATAACCTTATTAGTCCCAACCTTGAAAAGGACAAAAAGACACACATTTGAAGCTTGAGTTTCAACCTAAGGTTGGAAATAGTGCACCCTACAAGTTGGGTATTGGACATGGTTGACAATTGCCACACTTCTACCTTAGAGATGTTTCCAAATAAGTTACTCCAAATGAATGTGGAGTTGTAATTGTTGAGGATTAAGGTAGGAGGTTCTAAAATGGCTTAGGCTCTAAAATGGCTCACCTCCTTAAATGTACAATGTTTGTACATGTTGCTTTTTCATAGTCTTCAAAAATGCTTCAACACTGTACATTTTAGGAGGTGAGCCATTTTAGAGCCTTATGCCATTTCAACTTCTAGATTTCATAACTAATTCCACAAAGCTCCAAAAAAAATATGAAACGACTTGGGTTAGATGTCAATTCCACTTGTCTTCCAAGAAAAATATACTAAAGCTTCCTTGAAAGCTTTACCTCCTCCAAAATTCAGTTTCAGCCCTTAGGTGGGCGATTTATGGACCTCGTATTGTAATAGTATTGCAGTGAATATCATCAAGCTAATTGTAGATTGATTCATAGATAAGAAAAAAATAACAAGGAGCATGGAAGAAATAGATACGTCAATAGGAAAGAAAGAGTTTGAAGACTAATAGACTTTGGGGACAGAATTTTGAGTTCAATTATATTAGCCAACAACAAGGTCACTAATTTAGAAGGGCAAGAAAATTCAATATTGAATGTTGGAGAGAGGAGGGATGAAGAATATATGATGGCTTTGCTATTATCAATGAATCCAAAACCTAACAACATTGTCATGATTTAGAATTAGCCTTAATTCCTATGCGTGTAAACAAAAATGAAAAATCTTTATAGAAGATTTAGACAAAGAATAATAAATTAAAAATATATATTATTATCATTCAAAAATATAGGAAATATCCCCAATAAAACTTCATGCATGTTGGTTTGTAGGTTGGAGTTTTTTTTCTTTATCAATAGACTACTAACCTTAATTGAATTTATGAATGTGTGTCAAAATCATTTTTGGGTCCTTATTTTCTCTTATTAAAATTGGGACTTTAAGAAACTCTAAGAATTAAACGGTAATTACATTCCAAAAAATGATTAATATATACATAAATTTAGGATTTTTTTTGAAGAGCACATTGAAAAAAAAGATCTTTCAAGAAAATACAATTCTATAATGGCTACATTCTCATCTATAAAAGGCCTTAGAAGTATAAAACATAGGTCTTAACATTACATAGCTACACCCAAAATTGTTCCTTTTAGGATATATACTCTATTTCTAAATAGAAAATGGTTAACCCCAATATCCAAAATGGTGAATAGCGAGAAGGGTAACAATAATGTAAAGTTAGAGATCATTTTTTTTTAATAATAATTAACATTAACTATATTTTTTTCTTCGTACATGTGATGAATACAAGATTCACCTAAGTTACACTTACAAACTCCTACAACCTTAACCTTCAAAGATTTCTAACTAATTCATTATGAGTCTTTTCTAAATTGCACAACCACTTCCATCCAATCATTTTAGAGCTTTATGTCATTTCAACTTCAAAATTCCATAACTAATTCCACAAAGCTCCAAAAAACATGAAACGACTTGGGTTAAATGCCAATTCCACTTGTCTTTCACTGAAAATTCACTTAAAAACATTTTGAGAAGCTTCACCTGCCCCCAAATTCAAGTTCCAACCCTTGGATGGTCCATTTATGAACCCAGTGCTCCCTGACTTTACTCATCAGCTACGGAAGCTTCTGCCTCATGCCTTCAAATTCATAGCCTTCAGCAATGCTTACACACTCTACATTTTAGGAGGTGAGCCATTTTAGAGCCCTATGTCATTTCAACTTCAAAATTCCATAACTAATTCCACAAAGCTCCAAAAACCATGAAACGACTTAGGTTAAATGCCAATTCCACTTGTCTTCCAAGGAAAATTCACTGAAAAAAATTTCAAGAAGTTTCACCTGCCCCCAAATTCAAGTTCCAGCCCTTAGATGGTCCATTTATGAACCCAATGCTCCCTGACTTTACTCATCAGCTATGGAAGCTTCTGCCTCATGCCTTCAAATTCTGGTCTTGCTAACTCGCTTCCTCAAAGTCCAAAATGTCTGGAGTCTCCATGTAAGCTTAACACAAGTACAACATAAGCCTTACAATTCAAGCAACAGGTACGTTTACAAAGGTTGACCACAAAAAGCACCAGAAGTGGTCATCAGTTCAGTCAGTGCCTGTCCACTCCCATTGACTTCATGACTTCATGAATCACTCTACACTTAGCCTGATGATATTCACCGCAATACTATTAAGGTGGGTGCACCTAAAACCGCCACTTTTTGCTACTGAGCCTATTTACCATTATTAGACTGGTCAAATTTTCATGTGTTCTTGTTGGCAAGTGAAAGGAGATTCCAACGCACCAAAGAACATGGCATTTGGGTAATGTATGCAAAAGTTATTAAGGGTCAAAGTTCGTTTCGGAAAGCGCTCCATACAAATAGGTACATAACTGAAATTCGAAATCTACAAACCCTGTAGATGGCACTTCAAGGTCGGGTGCCATTTGGAGGGTGCCTACCTTAACCCCTGAGCGCCCAGAGCAAATTCAGTGAAATCTAGACCTTTGCAAATTCATTCCATTCAAACTTTCTCCTTGTAAGAAATACACATAATTCAATCGTACATATTGGTAGTCATGAGAGACTTAGAGGTGTGGGAAAAAGGACATGTACTTTGATCGTACCACTCAAAAGATTATAATAGTCAAGCACAAATGTTTTTAAATTGGAGAGGCCAGATTTGGGTTGTTGGGGTGCTTAGGGGGTCCATAAGTCGCCCACCTAAGGGTTGAAACTAAATTTCGGGGGAGGTGAAGCTTCCGAGGAAGGTTTAGTATATTTTTCTTGAAAGGCAAGTGGAATTGGCATTTAACCCAAGTCATTTCATATTCTTTTTGGAGCTTTATGGAATTAGTTATGAAATTTTGAAGTTGAAATGGCATAAGGCTCTAAAATCATCCACCCCCTAAAATGTAGAGTGTGTAAGCATTGCCAAAGGCTATGAAAAAGCAACATGTACAAACAATGTACATTTGAAGAGGTGGGCCATTTTAGAGCCTATTCGCTTTTAGAGCCTATGTGCTTCTAGAACCTTCTGCTTTAATGGTAGAAGCCTAACGTGGATATCAACAGGTGATTTGGCAAAATTAATGTCTTGCATATATGATGTAGAGAACTCTTGAATATCTACATGTAGCACGATCATGATATATGTATGAGCATATGTAAGGTAGGAGGGGTAGAAATTGTCCATTTAAGAGCTTATTGTGGGCTTAGGATGTCTTGTAAGTTAATTGAAGCATTTTTTAAGTAAACAAATTTTCAAGGAAAGAAGAGAGGGAAACACATCCATCATAATTTTTAAACTTGAAACTAAATTAGATATGATTTTTCACTAAAGCTCAAAGCAATAGGGTACTATTGAAGGCCATAGGTATGGCCATTCAATGTCAAACAATTGTCCATCACTACACTAAAATTGATAAATAGTGTTGGCTACACTAATTGTCAACAATAACACTAATTGTGATTTGCAAGGTTAGTGTTAGAACATTATTTACCCATTGTAACACTATTTTAGCTCTATAATAAATTTGGTCATTTCAACATTTCTACGAGAATGCATTTAGTGTTAGATGGGAACAAAATATAAAAGTTGGAATGGTAATATAATAATTCAAGGCTATGATCCAATTCACTACAACACTAATTATCACCCAACACTATTTACCAATTTTAATGTAGTGCAGATGGAGTTCAAAAATGAAGATGTACAATCAATACACTGAAACAACAAGGTGTTTGTAATTGCTAAGGATGGTACAAAGTGTCTCACCACTCATAACTCCATATTATTTACACTCAAAATTTTGTTTACTTCAATTCAAATCAAACGAAGTTCCCAACTACTCATAAAACTATGCAATAGTGAATCCCGAATTGGCACCAATTCATCATTAGACTATTTTTCATTCTTACAGTAGTACTTCACTATTTAACAGCAAGGGCAATTCTTAGAGCACATGTAGAATATAGACAAAGTAAATTAATGGTTAAAGTAGGCTCCACACATCAATCTTTCAAGAGTTCAACTAGAAAATTTGAAAATTTTGATTGCGACATCTGTTTCATGGAGGTATTGAAGGTGGGTACCCCTTAAACCATCACTTTTTGCTATTGTTTCTAATTACTATTACCAAAATGGTCAAATGTTAATATTTTCTTGTTGACACTTAAAAAGAGGTTCCAACATATTAAAGAATGTGACATTTAGATACCATATGCAAAAGTTATGAGGGAACAAAGTTTGGTTCTAAAAAATCTCTTCCACATAGGTACATAATTGATTTTGGAGATGTATGTAATGAAGATGGTACTTTAGGGTCAGTGGCGCATTTACATGGGCCCACCTTAAACCCTAAGTGCCCTATGGGACCAAAAAGTGTCATCACATAGTCTGAAAGTTCAATTTGAAGTGTTATAACTTTTGCATACAATGTCCAAATTTAATAAAAACTTATCAAAAAATTTAATTTGTCTCTTCTAGTTTGTGTGGTAAAATTTTCAAATCAATCCAAGATGTATAGATTTTTTGAAATCCATTCGGAGTTCAAGGGTTCAATTTGAGTTCACCAAAATGCATTTCGATGGCTGCAACTTTAGATGCTTGTATTTCCTTCATCCAATGTTTATTTTCATAAACTTTGCAGTGTTATGTTCCCCTTGAAGTTTAGTTATTGTGGTAAATTTTTCATGTTGATCCAAGTTGTTTTGAATCAAGACATTTTTAGATTACAATGAACTTTGGTGGCTTGTTTTTTCTTCATACAATGTCTATTTTCAATGATTCTTTTGCATAAAGTCGTTCATATTAGTCTATTTTACGTGGTTAAACTTTCATATCAATCCAAGACATTATAAGTGGTTGAGAAGCATTTTAGTAGAAGGAAGTACATCCTTACCTTAGATGTGTTTTTGCAATTTTTCTTTGGCTATTTTTTTCTATTTCAAAGTCATTTTTCAAACACAATGAGTGAATTCAATGATATTTTCTGTCACCAATGTGTTTGTATGGTGGTTTTGAAGCACTTTATAGTTTGAAGTTTTTTCATTCAAGTAGGTTTAGAAATCAAATTTCACCTCCAAATGTGTTGCTAGGAAAATTTCAGCATCTTTTTCCAACACTAAAACATTACAACCTTGCAATCTATGTGGCCAAATGACTCCAAATTTGATTCACATCATCTACAACAGGTACACTACAAGATCTTGCAGTTGAAATTTCTATTACCTTAGTGACATTTAGACCTATAACACTTCAAAAGCCATGATGTTTGGAAACCCAAAAAAGGCCCTGCACGTTTTAGGGTAACGTTAAGTAAACCACACGGACCTCTGACTTCCATGGTGCTGTACCTGGTGCTGTCCCAACAACTTTTATTTTTATTTTTAAAGCAAATGGGCAATTTCCATTTGATAATCACAACAACTTTTTGAAAGTATGTTTACTAGACTAGCTTACAGGAATTTCAATCTCTACTCTCACTTGCATGAGTGGGATGACCTGTGTGACTTGTCAAAACATCAAAAGCTACAACACAGCCAAAAATAAAAAGTAAAAGCAGTTTTTTAATTTTTAAATTCATAAAAACTTTGAAATTCAATATCTTTTTGTATCATGAGTTGGAATATCACGAAACAAAGCCCGTGCACCCTTCCTCATGGAGAGCTTTCCGATGATACCAAGAACACAACCAAGGAACAAACGGTTTAGGAGATCTCAACGTAACAACAAAACAAAACAAGCAACTTAACTTAAGGTAAGGTAATGGACTGGTGCACTATATGCCATTGCCACAACCAAAATACAAATAAAAGTAATTTTTCAATTCATAAAAACTATGAGATTCAATAATTTTCACACCATAGGCCAAACACCATGAAATATAGTACATACAGCCCTCCTCGATGAGGGCTTTCTGATAGATACCAAGAATGCCATTGAGGGATATACAGTTCTAAAGATCTTATCGTAACAAACAAAACACATAACTTAAGTTAAGTTATGGGTAGGCTCTAATCTCTACATTTGCTTTGCATTTTGGGCCTCAGATATGCAAAAATGATCACACTAGAAATGATATTTTTTTTAATGCAAATGATCTCAGTTTGGACCACACGATAGTGGAGAAATTCATATATACAATCATGTGTATATAAGGTAGGAGGTCCTTAGATCAACCATATTCTAAATGCGTCCTCTATCTAAGAATAAGTGACATGCTACTTGAGATATCTATTATTGTCATTGATGAAGTAGGTAAGCTTAAGTGGGTGATTTACGGACCTCCTAGCTTACGTACAATCGAATGCACATTTAGAGATATATTTTTAAGTCCAACTTAATATTCACCTTGTCGTTTTCAATCATTGGATTGAAACACTCCAATTTTCACCACAACTTCAAGGTAAAGATTCTCCCCCACTCTTTAATTTTTAACACCAAAAAAATCCCATAACTGAAAGGACGTCACCTTCCTGCATCCTGAAGAAAGGAAAAGAGTGGGCAGTCAACTCAGTCTAGAATGTTCTTGTCAATGTGGGAAATTGAATTCAGTTCCATCTTCCAAAAAATAGGAATATATTATTGAAATCATTGGTGCAAATATCTAGGCAGGGGACTATCCCTTGAAAAGCAAACGTCCGTCCCCTTCTTTGCTCCCCGACTGAATTTTTAAAAAGTAAAAAAAAAAAAATTAAAAAAAAAATTAAAAAAAAATTAGATTCACACACCCATCCAATACCAACACCAAAACAATTTTGATACGGATATAATATATGTGTATATGGAATATACATGCAAAGACCCAATAACCTATTTTTGTCATCTTACTTTTGACCCTAATTCCACCACAAAACTCATCTAAATCCATTCATTTTATGACAAAATCTGCAGGCAGTTTTGTAATTTCAGGGGCTGACTACTTCAAAAATTCACAAAAAATATGATTTTAATTGAAAAATATATAATTTCACTTGCGTTTAATTTGTGAAACAAGCACACACTCTGAAAAATATGTACCCCTCTTAGAATTCGCCTCAAGATATTCAGATTCCAAATCACGATGGTAGACAATTACCACCGTAGACAAGACTTGGTCTTTCTTAGTCTTTCAACAATTCTGATACAATTTTTTTTTCTTGAAACATATAGACAATTTCCATTGATAAAAGGAAACGGAACACAAAACCAAAGGGCATAAGTTAATCCCCAGTGGAATTTTTTCATTTTCAACAATCAACTGATACAAAATTTTAAAAATCCATTGATTGAGTTAGGCTATTTGTTTGTTTGTTACATTGAGATCTCATGACCGTACGTCTTCCACTCACATTCTTGGTATCATCAGAAAGCTGTCAATGAGGAGAGGTGCATGGGCTTTATTTTGTAGTGTTTCAACTCATGGTGTGAAAGTAATTGATTTTTGAAGTTTTTAGAAATTAAAATATTAAAATGTTACTTTTACTTTTATTTTGACTTTAGTAATGGCATAGACATACTAAGGTAGTCTATTCTTAAAGTAACCATTTAAGCCTACTTAACTCATCAATGATAATAATAGATATTTCAAGCAACATATCACCCATTCCTAAATAGGGGTTGCATTTAAACATGGTCATTTTTAGAGCAAAGTTAACTACCTTAGTCTCCATTGTGACAACAACTAAGCTTAGTATAGCACCATGTAAGTCACAAGTTTGACGTGTGATTTACCTATACCTCCATAAAACCAATGTCCCAACAACTTCTTGACTAAAGTATTCTTATTAGACTACCTTTAATTTAGTCAACCCTGGAGCGCCGCGGGTGCCATTTTGATAACAATACTGTGAGATGGAAAGAGTTCAAAAGCATTTTTTCATCCATATTTTTCTTGCTGACCTTTCATGATGGGTTATGAAGAGTATTTAATCAAGTTTGTAGTCTTACAAGTGTTTGTCTTCACATAAATGAAAAGTTAGTAAAAAAACGAATCATATGATATGCTATTTTAGTGTATTTTGGGAAGTTGTTCCTTGCTCTAAATTTGAAATTTCTTCACAAAAATGATATTTTCTGAATTTGAGTCCAACTAATAGAATGAAGGTCATCTACTCTAGTTTCTACTCCAATTTGAATTTTGGAAAAAATTGCAAATATTGAATATTTTATTGCAATTTGAACTTTGGATATATTTTCAATGTCTATTATTTTCTAATTATATAATGACATGGAAATTGAGTTTACATGATGATGTTAGTCATTGTAATATACACACATGGTGAAATTTTCAGATTTTTTGAAATAATTTTCTATTTGATGTGATTTTTCTTCACTTTTTCTTCAAAAATTCTAAAAAAAAAAAAATTCCATACAGGAATTCCAATCTCTGTCCACTACGCTAAAATTGATAAATAGTGTTGGGTGATAATTAGTGTTGTTCCCTGTTTTTTACCCCAACACTATTTTCCAACTTATGTGTAAATAGTGTTTGTTCTATATTTTGTTCCCATCTAACACTAAATGGACTCTTGTAGAAATGTTGAAATGACCATCATAGCACTATTATAGTGCTAAAATAGTGTTAAAATGGATAAATAATGTTCTAACACTAACCTTGCAAATCACAATTAGTGTTATTGTTGACAATTAGTGTAGCCAACACTATTTACCAATTTTAGTGTAGTACGGGGAGATATGCAAAAATGACCACATTGGGAATAATTTTTTCAATTTTTTATTTTTTT
Organism: Climacium dendroides; assembly: GCA_950106755.1. NCBI lineage: Eukaryota > Viridiplantae > Streptophyta > Bryopsida > Hypnales > Climaciaceae > Climacium > Climacium dendroides. The sequence continues at coordinate 22,601,940 of OX467089.1, forward strand.
GAAACCTAGAGTTTATTCCAAGAGATGATATATATGTTTTTTTATTTCAATATGATTGACCACAATAAAGAAGTGAATTGTATGATTTTGTTTGTGCCTTCATGCACAATGAAAAATATTTGCATACAAATATTAATAGTGTGCATTTTCTTTTCCATTGCTAACTATTTCAAAAAGACATGACTATTAAAAGCCAAAATTCCATTTGAAATAGAGAATACTTGAGCTTGGGTGAGCACAAGGGAGAGGAAACTCACCATCAAACAACTTCCAAAGTTGAACAATGACTACATATACAATTGCTTCAAATGATACAAAATTTATGTAATTGTGAATTGCATTTTTTTTAACAACTTCAATGCTTGAATTTCTACACTCCAATGTTCCACAACTTCCACTCTTGAAGTTTAGAAGTTAAGATTCTCTCCAATACTTTAATTTCTAAGGGAAAAAAAAAAACTAAATCCAAAGGATATATACGGATAGATCTACATCACAAAGAGAAGAAAAAAAAAGGGGCCTTCAACTCTAGAATGTCATGTAACCCACTTTTGCAAATTGAATTTGGTTCCCTCTTTTAAAACATAGGAATATATTGTTGAAATAATTGCTATAAATATGTAGGGTACTATCCTTGAAAAGAGACAAAGTGTGTCCATACTCCCCAATTGAATTAACTTGTAAAATTCTTTGAATATTTTTTCACCAAAAATGTTCCAAAACTACCATTTCTAGTCTAAGTACCAAATTTTAGAAGGAAAGACAATTTTGACACATATAACTATGGGATCTTGTAGTAACTTATGTTGGTTTGAGAAGATGTGAAATTTTTTTTTAGAAAGTTTTACCGTGTAGGTTTCAAGATATTAGCATTTGAATTGATAGAAATCCTTTTTTTACCTTGTGAAAAAACGAACAACTGCACTTCACAAGGTTATGTGCATTTGTATATAAAAATGTGCATTTGTATATAAAAATGTCCATGTTGTTGGTGCTTCTTTAGCTTCCTTTTTCAAGGCAAGTTGGCTACATACTTGAAAATTTTCAAATCATTTGGAATTGTACAACATATAGGAAAAAAATAGTAAGTAGAAAAAATAGATAATGATTCAAAATACTAAATTGTTAACAATTTAATTATGGACTTGAAAAATGTCAATCCCAATGGTTGTAATGTTGTAATAATCAATCTACATCCTATTATTTTATTTTATTTCTCAGATATTGAAAATTTAATTAAATAAAGAACTTCAAAATTTATTTTAAAGTAGAGAATCCGTAAGTGCCCGCAAACTAAAACTCCTCATAATTTTCATCTCATTAATAAAACTGGAATGATTCAAAGCTTTCTAGGTATATATGAATCTAGATAACCAATTTCAAAATTTTGTTTATGGGAATGATTATTTTTATCTAGGCCTAAACTCCTTGGTTACAAAATAAATTACATATCATACAAAATCTTTTTAATCATGTAGTCAAAATTATGAAAATTTTATGTTGGATCTTAAAGAACAACCTCGTCTACATGTTGTTTGAAAATCCCAAAGGAAAAAAAACAAAAAAACTCCATCTGTAATGAGCTACTCAAAATTGCAATGTTGCTAAAAAATACAGTTTGGTCCTTTAGGGGTTAATAATAATTTTTGTTAAAACTAATTTGCACACACACATACAAACCAAAACCCAAACCAAAATTTTTAATATGCATATAATATGTGGAATATATATGAAATACATATGGGATATGATATACAAAATATGGATATCTAATACAGAATATTGATATGCATACATGCACATGATATAGGACACATGATATGGGGTTATATAGTATCCACTGAAAAGAAGTTGTCACCTCCTAGTTTGCATTAGTTCCCCCCTCTCTCTAAAAAATCACAAGTCGTTGATTTTTTTTAAATGCTTTCCCTCCAAAATGTCGTCCAATTTTCAAAAAATCACAAGCCGTTGATCTTTGTGGGATTTAATTTGAACCGTCCAAATATGAATCCAGAATACAGTACCAAATATGGATATGGGTATAAATACTATATATTGTATGAATATTGGGGACGAATATGGATATGGGAGCGGATACAAACACTAGATATGGGTTACGGGAATATGGGATACAGATATAAGATGTGATTTTAGTACTGAATTGTTTCATATTGATTGTCCCACAATATGAGTTCTTAAAATTACAAATAGGGGGAGGGGAGAGAGGGGAGGAAATTAATTAATAAATAAATATTTTGAAACTAGGGGAGGGGGTTGTTAAAAAAATTAATTAAATTTTTTTTTGGTGCATTGTGACACAATTTGTCACAATGCACCCAAAAGAGGCAGTAACTACAATACAAATATGTTCAATAAAATATTCCTATAGTATAATATATAGATACATGTATAGGATATGGGATATGGCTATTACTCCCATGTCAATTGCAATCTATCATGTTCAAAAAAATATATACATATAGGGTGTAATATAAATATAGATATAGGGGATTTATTAATTCACTCACTTCGTAAGTGAGAGGGTGACATTATTCAAAATATTTTTTTGAGTAGTTTACCATCTTTTTCCCTTTAATTTCCATGTTGAACTGATTTTCTAAGTACGAAGTCCATTTTTTTTTCCTATTGTTTACTCCAAATAGAAAATTTTACAGATTTTTCCATCAATTTTTTTCCAATGTATATTTTCAAATTGCAAATGGATTTCATTTTTTCCCCAATTCTACTTGCTAACAATGGCCTACTAATAGGAATATTCACAAACATTGGTGGGTAGCACTTCTTCAATAGTAAAAAGATTTTTTTCTTACATATTTTAAATGCCTTAAAGCACCAAAAATAATTGGGGGAGCATCAAGCCCTAAGAAAAGATTTGAAGAAAAATTGGATGATGATGCCAAGTTGTTCCAATTTTTTAAAAATAATATGGATGAAATCATCAATTTTAAATGAAACTCATCCAAATACGTTGATGAAAATATAATTCTATCCAAAATATAGGTGAATACTGAAATATTTGGCGGGTGTATTTTAAAACCTTTCCTAGCTAATTAAAGGTCTCTGATTGCAGATATGAATTCAAAATCTGAAAAAAAATTTAAAAAATTACATGAATTTAAAAAAAAAAATCCTACGTTTTCCCCCGGGGTAAATCCAGCCTGGTGGGCCCATCTCATGGGCAGGGTTTCACGTCCCCCAATGTTGAGGGTATATCCGTAGTCAAATAACGGAGCACATGGATTGAACACCTCGCTCTCTATTTACCGACTTTTGAAGGAATGGTTTTTAAAAAAAACAAAACAAAACATGGTGTTAACAAAGAGTGAGTTACGTACGAGCATGAGCGGGGGGACCGAGGAGGGGGTGGGGTGAGCTTCAAATTCAATGGGAGGAGCCTCTTTTGTCAACAAAGTAGCGAACTTGCAAAGGTAGGGTGGGTGAGAAGCACGGACACCCACATGGTCGCGCCTTCATGACCCCTGCAACACAAGCAACAGGAACGTACAGTTGCTTCAGTTGGTGGCATTCGGTCCATGAAAAAAAAAATAATCCATTCTGCGACTGGAGGGTCTAGAAATCGCCCACTACGGAAGAAGAGCTGAAAACGGGATTTGGGGGAGGCGAAGCTTCTTGAGATGATTTTCGGTAAATTTTCTTTGGAAGACTACACTAAAATTGGTAAATAGTGTTGGGTGATAATTAGTGTTGTAGTGAACTAGATCATAGCCACTTAACTTATTATATTACCATTTCAACTTCTATATTTTCTTCCCATCTAACACTAAATGTATTCTTGTAGAAATATTGAAATGACCAAATTTTACTATTAATAGAGCTAAAATAGTGTTAGAATGGGTAAATAATGTTCTAACACTAACCTTGCAAATCACAATTAGTGTAGCCAACACTATTTACCAATTTGAGTGGAATTGGCATCGAACCGAAGTCGTTTCATGTTTTTTTGGAGCTTTGTGGAATTGAGGTGGAAACACCCAAAACCGTTACTTTAAGCAATTCAGCATAGTTGGAGGCATATTTTTCTAAAAAGAAATAATATTTTTGTAGTGTATGCAAGTGAAAATCATGAATATTCAAAAAAATAATTAGATTTTTCGGACATTGTACGTAATTTTTATGATTTTTGGCTGCCTACACCATTGGAACTGTCCCATAGGTGCACCCAAAACTGAACTACGTAAAAATCAGTTCAGTATGTGTCCTTCAAGTGCGTTAGCAAATCAAAGTTAAACATGTGTAAGACACATTAATGAAACTCTAGGGACACTTTAAGGGCACTCTATGGAACAAGGATTCGGTATAGGGATGAAATTGGATGTTTCTACTTTAGTGATGAAATTTTGAAGTTGCAATGGCATAGGGCTCTGCAATCACCTGCCTTCTCAAATGTACAGTGTTTGTACATTGCTAAAGGCTATGAAAAAGCAACAAGTACACGTAGTGTACATTTGAGGAGGTGGGCAATTTTAGAGCATGGTATCCTAGTTCATGGAATTTAGTGCTACCTTCAAGACAAACATGCATCAACTTAAGAGTGAGTAGTATTAAAAAAAATAGAAAAGAAAATATTTTTGCAAGTTGTAAAAGATTATTGGGAGTACTATAACACAAGACTGACTAAATAGATGTTAATTTCAATGTGGTGGGAGTTGTAAATTGGCTATCAAATTCTATTGCCTGTGGCAAGCTTGGCTAAAATCTAATTTTTTCAAGGATTTTCTCCAATTTACATTTAGCTACCAAAAATTTTATGTATCAATGTAGCAAATTTTAGCCAGTTCTGTAAATGTTGATTCTTGTTGGTTTGTAGCTAAAATTGATTTGCAGGATCCGTACAATGCACCAAAGAGGCTGATTCTGCACAAGAATGCCACTCTAATAGAAAGGAACTTCCTCTTAATACTAGGGAATGCATCTTTTAGGTCGCATTTTCTAACTTAGTATGTATAAGGTAAACCAGCCCATTGTGGTCAGAATGAGGAGTTTGGCATCATCTTGTTGTTGAAATTTTTCAATTTTCTTCTTACATTAGTACAAGTGTGAGAAATAGCAAGTGCAATTGAAATTAATTTTTTTTGACAAAGTATGAATTTGCTAGAAATTTCTGAAGCATTGAGCCCAAAGGAGTCTGTAGACTACCTTAAGACCACTAAAATCTGAATCTGTAATGCTCATCTCACTGCCTAATGCAGTCAAAATATTTTCTATTACAGAAGGCCAGAAAAGTCAATTTTTGCAATGGACTTCACACTGAAAACTCAGAAGTTCCTAATGAGGTCAGTGTTCACTCCATTGCTGTCATGTAAGACATGCATTGTTGCCCACATCCCACATCCTGGAAAAAAACCACAATGGGTCATTTCTTAGGCGACCACAATGGGTCATTTGACTGCAATGGGCTGTCTTACCGTAAATCCCATATTAATGGACAAAAGACTTAATACTCCCTCAGTTTTGAAATGATTGTGCACAATTATGTAGAGATTTTTTCATGCCAATTTTATTGATCTTATTGTGAATAATATAATTAAGAAAGGTTTCAAATTTTATTTCACTAGAATCAATGAAGAACATTGGATGCATTCATTGTAGTCTAAATAAAATTAGCCACAAGGAAGTCTCTTTATGACCTACTCAAAATAACCTTGAAAAACATGACATTCAAAACAGACAATCGTTTTGGGATGGAGGGAGTAAGGTAGGAGGCTCTAAAAGCGACCCTTTACGGGCTGATCTGTCTTTTTAGAGGTTTGCATGAACAGAAATATTTTTAGCTCATTTTTCAGAGAAAGAAAAATGGATGCGGAATGTAACACAAGTGGTTTCATATTTTTTGAAGCATTTTTGAATTAGTTATGAATTTTCAAAGATTTCTGTAGTAGGTACCTATTTGTGACCATAGGTCTCCCAAAATCTGTCCCCTTGCAACTTCTAAATCGATTTCTGAATCAGGGAAGAAATGATTGGCTCTCGAAATAAAATAAGTAAATTTTTCTTGATTCATTCAATAGCAACAGTGGTTCATTTAAAGATCACCTCCCATCCATTTTACAACCAGCTATGGGGCGATTGCAAGGAGATGGTCGCAATTACAGCATCCTACCTTAATAAACCTTTTTGATGACCATGGTCAAAGGCTTTGAGCCATCATACATTTTCAATGAATTTATGGTATAATTCATTATTTTGTACGTTTGATAAATCACCCCCTCCCACGGGGTTGTTCCATAAGTGAATCCCATGGGAGCCAACCCATTCTTGATTGACCTTCCATTTTGGTAGTGTAGGGTGCTTTCTTTACATGTAGATAAAGATGAATAGTGATAAATTATGATACAATTCTTGCTGCAATTGTGGTGCATTGTGATTGATTACAAGTCTCTTGTTATTGCAACCAAGCCTTAGTTGATTTTGCAACTAGCCTTTGGTTGGAAATAGGAAGACCTATATGACTAGTATAGGTCAAATAATATCTTCAACTAAAAATTCATGGTAATTATGTTTTGACAATAAAATTGAAAATTATGGAACCCTTCCAAACTCTAATTCTATACATTAAAAAGTTTCTCCACTCAAGAAATCCCTGCTTCAGATATACCTAATTATTTAAGTGGTTGGAAATGGGTTGGCTCCCTTATATCAAATTGGATTTGGAATATGCAAACATTGGGAAATTTGTCTATTCTAAAACTACCCCTCTCCTTGAAATTGTTCCTATTATTAGCTGGAGAATGGAGATGAAGTGATCATTAACCCTTAAAATCCTTTTGTTCCTATATGGGACAAAATGGATTATGATAGGTTCCTATGATCTCAATTTTCATTGAAACTTTTTGAAATTGTTCATAAGATAGAAAAACTTATGAACTTCCTAGGAATATAGTTTTTTTTTTTCAATCGATACAAAAGTCATGCCGCAATAACCTTAAAACGGGAAAAAAAAAATCCACAAAAAATTTTAATATTTTTTTTCTTTTAGATTATGTTTTTGTCTAAATGGAAAGCTTTGATTCATTCCATTTGGATTAGTAGTGTGAAAGTTACAGAGCTTCTTGTTCGGGGGCAATCAAAGCAACTTCTTGAAAGAATTCTTTTCACACTTCAAATGCTAATATCTTTCAATCTATACAATCAAAAATCACAAAATTTTTACTACGTGATCTAAGACAAATTTTAAAACATGTGGTTAGACTCTAAAAAAAACATATTTTTTAATTTTGTAGGTAAATGTAGCAGAAGTGGTAGTTTTGAGTAGTTTTTGATAGAAAAATGGCCTTGGGATTTTAGGAGTTAAATTTTAGGAGTTAAATGGATCACTTTAGCCATTGAACAAATCGAGGAAAAACTGATTGTTTATTGCATGAGCCAATCATTGTCTTTGATTTCCTCACATCTCTTTACAAGTTGTAAGTGGACAAATTTTGGGAGCCCCGTGGTCACAAATAGGTGCCTACAGTTGAAAAAATACAAAACCACTTGACGTATTAATAAATCATCTTAGCAAAATGGCAAGTTAAATAACCCATAAACAATCCTGCAACCCTGTTTGTTGGCCAATGAATGACAAAAAATCCTTCTATGTGGGACAAAAGCGCAATTATTCATTCTCCGATATTTCACATGGTACCCAAATGGATGATTTCCACAGTCACCAATCTGTCCTTTTAAGGTTTTAAGTTATTTGGAAAGCCTTTGACTTTGGGGACAATGCTATGATTGTTGTCAGAAAAAAATTGTAATTGTAACCCTGAAAGGCTGAAACGATCAGACAGACAACTGAAAAAGGGCTGATGGAGGACCTTCAGGACGGAGAAAATATTTGTTGCATAAGGTAGTCAGTCCATAAGTCGATCATTTAAGCACTGGAACTGAATTTTGGGCAGGTGAAAAACTTCTCAAAATATTTTCCAGTAAATTTCCCTTGAAAGAAAAGAAGAATTGGCATCTAACCCAAGTTGTTTCATATTTTTTGGATTATTTTTGAATTAGTTATGAATTTTCAAACAAGAAGTGTTGTAGGTCCCTGTTTATGATCCTAGGTCTTTCATAAAGTGTTCACTGCAACTTCTAGAGAGAAATTGGAAAAGGAAGGAGAATGATTTTTTCAATGACTATGGAGGTCAATTTTAGAACCACCTCCAATCCATTCCAATGCCATTTATAGGGGTGGTTCAAAATGCCCAAGTAGAGTTCGAGCCTCCTACCTTATATGAATTCAAAATCTGCAAATTTTATCATGTGTGGCAAATAAAAAATTTCAGCATTTCCCCTTGGGGATGAGAGAGGGGTCAATTCACCCTATCCATTTTTAGTGGATGATGTAGAGCTGGAAATTCACTCATTGTGGTATTAACTCTTAACCCCTAAAGGTCCAAACACCGTTTTGGGGCATCACAGTGATTCTGGGCAGCTCACTACGAATGGTATTTTCATTTCTTTTCTTTGAAAATTTCACAAAACATGTGTCTGAGGAGTAGCTTTAAGGCACAACAATTTTCATAACATTTGATTACATTGTTATAAAGTTAGTGCATGATATGTAATTTTCAACATTTGGTAGGTAACTTGGGCAACCCAAAAAACTTTTTTTAAAATCACTTTTTTAAGAAATAAAAATTTGAAATTGGTTCTCTAGGCTTATATATTCATAGAAAGTTTTGAATCATTTCAATTCAATTAATGAGATGAAAGTTATGAGGAGTTTTAGTTTGTGAGTAAGTGTGGAATATTTAGACGCCATACCATCAAAAAGCCCTCAACAAGGAAGGATGCACAGGCTTTGTTTTGTACTATTCCGATTCATCAGGTATAAAAGTTCTTGAATTTAAAAAAAGACTATGAATTAAATAATTAGAAAAGTTGTTATTCTTTCATTTCAGTTGTGGCAATGGCACGATCAAGTCTACAGTAGTGCAACAAGCCTCTTGTACAGGTCTAGACAATGGTGAATGTAAAAAAATAAAAAAACAAAAAACAAAAACTTATTTTGTGCTGTTTTAATTTCACTATTTACACCTCTCCTAGCTAATTTTGGGCCTCTGATTGCAAATATGAACTCAAAATTTGCAAAAAAAAAATTTGCATAGCAAATCAAAGATTCTTGCGTTTTCCCAAGGGGTAAAAAACATGAGCCTCCGCAAGAGGCTTCATTGTTGCACTACTAAGTTTTGGACGCGGCGCACTACACTAATGATGATAAATAGTGTTACCTATACTAATTTATTTTAAAAAGCCATAAATTTTTACTCTTGATGAATATTTTTACCAACTATGGATGTAGAGCTTTCCCACTTAGAATGACACCAGGATTTATGATTTTCGTAAAAATACTTATGAAGAGTAAAAACTTATGGCATTTCTAAAACAGTTAGTATGGGTAACACTATTTATCATCATTAGTGTAGTGAAAATGATTTTTGGAAGTAGTGCATGTGACTCTAAAGTATCATCCACTCTCCCTATTTCAAGGGGTTCATTAATGCCTCAACCCAAGACCATGCCGATCATTCTCCTGCAGTACAGTTGCGTGAGGTGAAATTCTGTACCAAGGAAGAATTCTATTCTATGAATTTGTAACAACGTGTGAATCAACATTCTGTTTATTATTCAGGATAGGTAGTTGCAGTAGCAGGAGAATTCAAGCCCATGTAATAAGCTTATTATTATCATACCCAAAGCTTCTTCCTCACCAAATGAAACTGCATTTCGCTGACAAGTGGGTGGGGTCTTGTAATTCTCGAACTTTGAACCTGCACGAAGTTTTAGATATGGATGGATTTCTTCTTAAATTTAAAAAAAAAAATTTAAAAATTTAAACCCGGAGTTTCTTCCAAGAACAAAAACGTTATTGATGGGATTTGGAAGAAGTCTTTGGCATCCCCCCTTCCTGAGTCCAAAAGGGGGGGGGCCAGGGAGGATTGACCCCCTTATTGCACCCGTGTTTTAACCATGGAGAAAACACTGAATTTTTTTAATTTGCCACCCATCACAGAATTTGAAAATATTGAATTCATATTTGCAATCAGAGGCCCTGAATTAGACGAGATATGTGAAGAAAAATAAAGTTGATGCGGCACGAAATAGGTGGCAATTTTTACATTTACCCTTGAATGGGGCAATAAGGGGGTCAATCCTCCCTTCACAGAGTCCAAGGGTCATGGTAGAACTAATATTCTCACAGAATTCTCTCTCCTACTGAACCCTTCTTTTCTTGGGTATATAAACTTAATTATTTTAAAAGGACACCACATACCCAGTGAATCACACAAATAACTCAACTTGATTCCTGGTGAAATAAACCAGAAAGATTACATACCCCATTTAAGCTTAGTTGGGTTTGATTTTTCTAGGGATTTCAGACCCACCCATTAACTTATTTATGGGGGTTGTAGTACAAAAGGGTCTGAGTCCGAGGGGGCCCCAATCTCCCGGAACGCGGTTCGCAGACAATCATATCATTGACAGTCGGTTGTATCCCGGAAGACGTGAGAAGCTTCATATTCTATGATTTTTATATAAAAAAATATATAAATCCCTTGAAACGAATGAAATGGAATTTCATTGAGCAAGGGGGGAAAAAAATACAAGACCACCAGCCACAAGTGGCCTACTATGGAATTTTTCGGTAAAAAATAATGAAGTTACCATTTTTCCAGGATTCATGGTTGGGAATTGGGAATGGTGCCGTGGATCATTGAGGACTAAATTAAATTGGGGAGCATGGGTGTAGGGAACTTCAAGGCATGTGAATATGGTGCATTGAAATGTTACGATCAAGGTCATTTGTTGTCAATTGAACCTCCATGCCAACTTGGTATCAAAGGGATTGGAAAAAAATGACACTGAAATGGCATGTGCTGTCAAAATAAGGTATGTGTTGTCAAAAAGGTATCAAAATAATTTGGACCAACTTTTCTGATGGGATGGGATACAAAGGAATGTCGTCCCTGTATACTTATATGTGAGCATGTGAAGAGGAAAAAAACTCCAAGGAACAATTGAAAGTATGTTCGTACTTGGTGTTGAAGAGTGTTGTTAGTGAGGGTTTTAGGAACGAATTTAGATCTATTTTTAGGTTGGGTTTATATTGTAAACATCAACCCTAACACCAAGTGCGAACATATCATAAAACTAGGTTTTGGGAATGAAATAAATCGGAATTGGCACTTGTAGTAAAACTAAATATATAAGGGCATGTTTTTTTTTGAGGGGAGGGTTCCAAATTATCACCGAATTCATTGAGTTAATTGAATTTGTGCGAGACTATATTGCATCTCTTTACTAGAACAAAAATTTAATTGTGAAGGTCTTATTGCCTTTTCTATTGTGAAGTGCAAAACTTCTAATTTTTTTTTTGTATATCTATCCATGGGATTTGCACTAAACTACTATGAGATTGTGTAAAAGAAATTTCAAAAACTTCACCATGTAAATTGCAAGATATTTGCATGTATAGTGAAGAAGATGTTTTTGTTTAAACCTTATTTTATTAGATTTTAAGACTTTGACTCTTTGTAACTTAAATACAAAAATTTCAATGATAGATATTGTTTGAGCAAGAAAACTATATCATGTGGAATTTTTTTTCCTAGAAAATTGTGAAAATTGAGTTCAAAAATGGATTCTAGGGGTTATTTTAAAAAAAAAAGTGTTTTAATTGTCTGAAAAACAAGATTCTCCATAATATTTCATTAATAATCCAAATAAATTTTGTATTGCTCAACAACCTCCATTTTTAAGCTTTGGCAACATAATCCAAAAATTCAAAATATATATTTTTAAAATTTTGATTTTCATAGAATTTTTTTGTATTGCTCAACAACCTCCATTTTGAGCTTTGGCAATATAACTTTTTTTCCCAAGTATTGATTAAAATGAAAGTTTTTCCCAAGTATTTTCCCGAGTTTTTCCCAAGTTTTTTCCAAGTATTTTTAGAAAACTAATGAATTTTCTATTTTTGAAAATGGTTTTAAAAAATCATGCCAAAAATTGAGATCATAGGAACTTGTCTAAACTTTCGAGAGTCCTACAAGGGGATTCTCAGTCCTTTAGGATCTAATAGAAGATATTCCCTTGTTTTCATGGTAGACATTAAATAAATAAAATTTAGATGATTTGCTTTAAAAAAAAATGAAACAATTAGTGTCAATTACACTAATAGATTTAATTTGTATAATATGAACAATTTTTCCTAATGTTCATATATCAACTTTCCATTTAATATCCAAAGCATTTTATCACATATTAATCCCTAGATGCTTCTTTACATTTATTTACATATATTTGAAACTCATTTTTTTGAGATGTTAAATTCAAGTATTTGGGAAGCAAATTGAGCCCCAATGAAACGTTTGTTGATATAAAATGTTGACCTACATGAATAAATTTTGGTTTAAGAATTTTTTTATTGTTAAATGATGGATACCATAAAAAAATTGATGAAATGATCAAAATTGAACTAGCAGCTTGGACAAATATTGTACCCAATGGTTAGAAGTTGACATCTGTTGCTAAATGAACATTTAACTCTTTTTTGGAAAATAAGAATTGGTAGATACTAAGAATAGGAAAATTCTATTAGATTGTTTTTTCATACTAAAAGAATTGAAAAAACATGCCCCAAAAAATTTGCCACCTAGTTTAAGAGATGTTAGAGCATCCTCAATGTGAACTGTAATTGGCAAAATTTACTAAGCCTAGCGACAAGGTACAATATGTAAGGTATCATCCTATTATCATCCAAATTAGAATTCTATCTTCATATACATTTGATGTACATCTCATTTTAAAATGTATCCCATGGGTGTATAAGAATAGAGTTGAGATGGAGGTGGTAATAGTTTCATTCACTTGTAGATTAGAAGTAATTTCCATCTAAAAGATTTTTAATTCAAACCAAACCAATACACTAAAATGGTTTTTCAGTATGGTTTGTCAATATAATGCCAATCTTAACCCTTAAATGTCCAAGGCCTTTTTTGAGCTTTTAGGAATTTGCTTTGAATTGAACAAATTTTTTGATAGCTTTGCCAATTGGGGCATCTTTAGCAAAAATTCTCATCAACTTTTGAAATTTGGCATGTATATCACTAATAAAATATGACATAAAATTGTCAAAAGAAAATTTAGTTCTCAAATCACATTTTTAGAGGAGTCAAACTTTGTTAGCTACATCAAGGTAGTTTAAAAAATATATATTATCTTGCAATATGTGAAGTTAAAGTTCTTGAAAATTTTCCCTCATATTCCAAATGTTTGTCCTTAACTTCTCAACTTTTAAATTAAAAATTAAAAATTTCCTCATTGCACAAGAAATCATCAAGTATAGTAAACTCACCTAATCTCTTTGCATTGTAGGGTGATTTAGAATAAGCTAAATTCCATATTTCTGTCTAAAATTTTCATAAGTGAACCTAACACAATATGTCCATATACTTACAAATGGTCAAAATCTGCATTTTAGTGTACAACAAAAGTTTTACTCACTCCAAAAGGTGTTAGGAATGAAGAAAATTTGTTTTTTTTCCTCACTTCAAATGTTATGATATTTTATTTCATATGGGTGAACGAGCTGATATTTTTTCTACACATTGCCTTACTTGTTTCATACACCTTTGTACAATTGGAATTCAAAAAAGAAGTTTTAATTATTGATTTTGGATAGTGTATCAAAAATGAACAATTTTGAACTTTTTTTTCTACCACAACACCCTATGATCTTTAAGGATTAAGAGATAAGTTCCTCCTAGGTATTTAGCAAAGCATAATACTTCCCGAACATGGGGAGGACCATTGTATGGTTAAGTTAACATTGGAGTTCAATGTAAGGTAGAACTACCCATTACCACCATTTAACCAATTCCCCCACCTACAGGTTCCTCCTATTTCTGTCACTGGCCCATTTTATTACCACAATCTTACTCATCTATGATCATGATGGCAATGCACTGGGGAGCGAACACATCAGCCCACGCTTCAACAATGCTCTGGTCATGCTTTACCAAGGGTCGGTCTACTCACAGTTTTATATTTCAGCTTTGAAAAATCACAAAAAATTCAATTCTTGTCAGAATGTCTTTATTTTTTTTGCAATTGACTTCTCTCAAACAATTCAATCTCTGGAAAATATGAGAGCTCATAAATAGCTTCTCCAAAGTACCTAGATAGCAAATCTGTATGGGAATGGGTAGTTCTACCTTAACGGAGTTCCTTCTCTTTTCTCTCCACTTTCCATCCCCAAACGGCCGATTTTTGGGGGTCGCTAAAATACATGGAAAGAAACCGTAAGTTAGTAAGTTACTAATTGGCCCTCGTGTGGGGCCAGTCTCCCTGACCCCAAGTTGACCCCTATTGACCCCAACGACCCCCCTCATCCGGTAGGTCGGTACCGAATGTCGGAATTTAACACCTACCAACCCCCCCAGAAGCCTCAAACCCCATTCACACTGCCCCCACCCGAATGCCGCGTTTCCAGGGCCTTCCCCGAGCTCATATTCCAAGCCTTCGTGGTTTCCGCTGTCGAACCCCACCGCGCGCATCTCATGGCCTCTTCAAAATGGCAACCTCCCCATCACGAGCTCACCCATAACTCCCCTTGCCACTTCGCCTAATTACTCGCTCTCGCACAGCAACAAGCAAAGTCCCAGGGCGCTCCCAAATCCACTGCCAATTCTTTTGGTGGGGTTCGCGGGGTTCACCTCCACGCAGCTAGCTTGGCTTTGGCTTGGCTTTGAAACTGAGTGGGAGTGATTTGCGCTGCGAAGTGTGCTGTTGCTGTACGTCTGCTCTCAGGAGCCGTCTGTTGTGGGGTGAGTTCACTTACAACGCTCGATCGACCTTTCAGTGGAGAGTGTTCTTGCATTGGGTTCTTGGGGTTCGCTTGCTCGGCATGGCTGGGGTGCGGCAAACAACCAGGTATGGGAACCCATATTTACTCAGAGGCCGTGTGTTGAGTTGGGTTAGATTTTGTTGGAATCTCTTGGATGCGAATGATGTGCGCTATTTTGATTATGCTGTCTTGATTTAGAGATGAAGTTGAGGGCAAAAATTGGTTGACAGTTAGGATCTATCTTGGTTTTTTCTCGCTCAAAGTCGTCGACTCGCCAATGCAAATCTGGGACTAAGTTAGTTGAGGAGAGTGGAGCTTTAGGATGAGGAATAGTTTACCGGTCTATCAGTCGAGTAGTTGAGGGATTGTTGTTGTTGTTGTTGTTGTTGGGTACTTCAAGAGCCGAGAGGTTTTGTTTTAAATGTGGTCGTACTACTACTTCTATACAGTCAGAGTATGGATTTGGCCGTTTAGAACTTTGGGTTTGAAGTGGAATGAAGTGGAGTGCGTTACGTGTTGAAAAAATTTGAGTTGAGGAGCCGATGTTGAGGAGCTATTGTAAATCTGGAGCTAAACTAGTTGAAGAGCGCCTTCTGTAGAGTCGCCAAGCGATTTGTTGTTTCGGTTCTTCGTGAGCTGAGAGGCTGTGATTTGGAGTGGCGCGGTTGTACTACTACAGCTGTCAGAAATATGATTTACCGTTAAGAACTTCGTCTTTGAAATGGAATGAAGTTATGGTGGTCAAGATGGACTTTGAAACTTTTGAGACTGACTAGTGACGTAACCTTATCTTGCAGGTCTGTGGCTGAAGCTTCGATTTCTCGTCCTGGACGTCCTGTTCAATTTTCCAATGGACCAAAGTAGACAATTGCCGAAGTGAAGCATCCGATTGTTGCTTGCGGAATTCAAATACATCGATCCACCCTTGAAGCAGAAGAAGGACAGAGTCTAGCAAGATGTTGTCGATGTGGAGAAGTGGGCCTGCGGTTCTGTTGTTCTGGGCAGTAGTGCTAGCGCCCTTGGCGATGGCCCAGCAGCAGTACAACAACACAGACGGCTACGCTTGCAACGGGGTTCGCAAAACCTGCAGCGCCTACGCCTTATATCGAACCTTCCAGTCGAACGAAACCCTGCAGAAAGTGGGCGGCTACTTCAACAAAACCTCCACAGCCATTTCCAATGTGAGTGATCTCAACCTCCTTTCTCCGAGCGCCGGTCTCCGACTATCCCAGCCTCTTTACATCCCCTTGGACTGCAGCTGCCAGAACGTGACCCAGCAGATGCAAGTCCCACACACGATTGTCTCCGGAGACACTTTCTACCTACTCTCGGTGACAATCTACGGCGGGTTGACCACCTACCAAGCTATGATGATCCTCAACCCCACGAAAGACATCTACGATCTCCAGCCTGGGGATACAATCATGGTTCCCATCTTCTGTGCTTGTCCTACAGCAACACAGACCGCTAACGGAACCAACTTCTTGCTCACACACACAGTCTACCCTGGTGAGACTGTGGACATTGTGAGTGGATACTATGGGATCACAGCAGCTGAGCTTAGCGCTGCAAACGAGATTGCGGCTGATAAACCACTTGGGGAGAATACTACGCTTCTGGTTCCGTTAGCTTCCTTACCGCCATTGGCATCTATGAACTTCGCTACAGTGCCTCCTCCGCCTCCTGCAACTGCAACTCCTCCTTCGCCAAGTGAGTCTCCCAGTGTTGTGGTGGAGAGGAAAGCGGCTTCTAAGACGCCGCTTATTGTTGGAATTGCGGTGGGGGCGTTTGGGTTGACGTTGGCGGCTGTGTTTGGGGCGCTGTTGTTGATGAAAGCTTGCCAAAGGCGTGATGGCGATGCTAAAGGTGTTGGGCTTTATGAGAGCCGGGGGTATTACCAGAATGCGCCGAGTGGCTCTACCAAAGACTCAGAAGGGATGAAGACGAATGCTTATCATCTGGAGATGCTGGCGGGCATGTCGGATGTGGTGGGCTCGGACAAGCCGATTTTGCTGTCGTACCAGGAGCTTCAAGATGCCACGCAGGACTTCAGTGAGGAGAATCTCGTTCAGGGGTCGGTGTACAGGGGGCGCATCAATGGACAGCTTGTCGCCATCAAGCAGATGAAGGGCAACATGTCGCAGGAGCTGAAAATTCTGTGTCAGGTTCATCACAGCAATCTGGTAAGGGCATGGATCCTCCCGTCCTCTTAATGGCTGAATTCAAAACATTCTCCATATTTTCTCCCTTTGTACAGTTCTGTGCCATAGCCATGGGGTTCGAACGAAAATGTAATTGAAGTCCTCACCTGATGGTAAGCACGACAAACAGTCAAAGGCATGTTCTTACTTACTATCATAAGTTCGGTTTTCTCCTGACGAGGACTTAATTTTGTGGAGATAAAATGGAGGCCGCTAGGTTGGTGTACAACGTTTGTTCTGAGATTGATTGCTGCATTTTTGTAATCTCTTGCTTTTGTTTGGTTTTGTGAGTCTGAATGGAGAGTGGCTGTGCTGCAGGTGAAGCTAGTGGGGATGTGTGTTGGAGGTTCAGAGCATCTGTTCCTCGTTTATGAATACGCAGAGAACGGATCCCTGAGCGACTGCCTGCAGAATCAATCTGCAATTGGGCGGAACAGGTTCAGCCAAAGCACCGCGTACTTGCCATGGACAGCCAGGGTGAGAATTGCCCTGGACGTGGCGTCAGGGCTGGACTACATCCACAACTACACCAACCCCAGCTTCGTGCACAAGGACGTGAAGAGCAGCAACATCCTCTTGGACGGGAGCTTCCGAGCGAAAGTGGCCAACTTCGGCATGGCCAAGTCCGCGGCCACTTCAGGAGCAGGGCCCTTGCTCACCCGCCACATCACGGGCACGCAGGGCTACATGGCCCCTGAGTATCTCGAGCACGGTCTCGTCACCGTGAAAGCTGATGTGTTCGCCTATGGGGTAGTGCTTTTGGAGATTTTGTCTGGCAAGGACGCCATTGTTCGCCCCGAGGATGATAATGCGGTTGATCAGAAAGAGCAAGCATTGTCAGATATCATCTTTGATGTGTTGAATGTGAGTGGGGACCGGCAAATAGTGCAGCTGCGCAGGTTCGTGGACCCGCAGTTGCATTCAGCCTACCCTTTGGACATCGCCACTAGTGTTGCGAGCTTGGCCAAGACTTGTGTGGATGCGGATCCCGCTGTGAGGCCCAGCATGAAGGATGTGACATTCGCGCTCTCCAAGATGCTGGCGGCGTCGCTGGAGTGGGAGGCCAATGCTGGCTACGGCTCGGGCATGTCCACGGTCTCCATCGAAGCTCGGTAATCGGGCCATTTCAATATGCCCCTCTCCTCTCTGGAGTGGGGGGAGGCCCATGCTGGCATGTCAAATCTCCATAGAAGACACGGTAATAGAGCACCCCCGCTCCTTCTCCCTGTCATTTGACCAGTCCTGAACCTTTCAACAGGCACAGAGCATACTACCAACTCTAGCTTTGATATTTGATATTAGCTTTGATATCATCTCGAGCTTTGATACTACCTGGATCAGTGACTTGTAAATGCTCGCGCTGGTTGTGGCTTGTGAACTTTAGCAGCAGCCGTTTCCAAGCCTTTTCACCATCCCCAGAGAAGCGCAGATAGGGCCTCTCAATCAATCGACAAGCCTCTCTTCTCGTCGTGTCAGTACCACCAGTTTTGTTGGCAGGGAGAATGCTAAGCTTTAATTGAAATTAAATGTAGTTTTACAATAGCTTTGATACCGACTCGTGCTTTGACGTTAACACGGTAATACCTGACTGAATGACTTACAATAGTGCTCGAGTTAGGCAGTGAGTATCATAGTGACTTTTTTCGCCTGGAGCAGCAGCAGCTTTCGAGTCTGTTCACCGTCTCCATACAAACACGGTAATAGGGCTCCGTGAATGAACAAGCGCCTCTCCTGGCTCCACCGTTTCAGTATCAATACCACTGGTGAGCTTTGCTGACAAGGAGCATGTTATCAGCTCTAGCTTAAATAGTTTGATACTAGGCTTGATATCAACTCTAGCTTGCTGTAGGTTTGGTAGATTGCTTCCAAGTCTTTCCGAATTTCTGTCTGTATCATGACCCCACTGCCTGGAGACGTGAACTTGAATGGGGTCTGGTTGAACTGTTGGATGTACGACTGCTGATGCAGCCTTGTTTTTTTATTACTCAAAACTTGCAGGGACTACATTGACTGCCTACCTTGACTGCCTACCTTGACTGAGAGATAATGTTAGTAGATGAGCATGGGCGTTCTTATAATTGTATTGACAAGCTTTAAACAGTCCAATGGATCTGTTCCACTACAGTATTTTCGAAGTCTGTTTTTTTTAGGATTATGTTTCAGAACCTTCTTATCAGGTAAGGCGTCCGCACCGTAAAATAGACACTTTTTCTCAATCCAGTATATCTTGGGAATATTGTCATGTCACTCTCATTTGCAATAACCCTTAAAGTATGTATATACTATTAACCCTTAAAGTTCTTTCATGTTTAGAGGTCCAAAATTGTTTCAAAATAAAATACTAATCTCCAAATTAAGGTGAAATTCTTCATCTATATTTGTTTTTTAACCCCTAAAGTTCTAAGGTCTTTTTTCCATCAAAACCCACTCAAAACTGCCATTTCTATTGTAAAGAGCAAAAAAATATTTAAATGATTTTTTTTTACATATCCAACCTTGGGATCTTATACTACACTGGTATTAGAATGCATGGAAAATTTTTTAGAAACTTTGACTACATAGATTGTAAGATATTTACATTTAAAGTGAAGAAGTTTATTTTACACCTTAATTGGTTAGATTTTTTGGCTTTGAATTTTTTTGTACTTAAACATTTTGTACTATTGATTTTGATTTTCTAATTTTTTATGTTGAAGAATTAAGTTGAGGATTTAGGGAAAAAAATTCAATAAAGAAACACTTAATTTTCTCTCATTAAAAAATTGTCAAGTAGAAGGAGGTTCAAAATTGAAGGGATAATTGAACCATTAATAGCTTTAAGATGGAATTGAAACATAATAATCCCAATGTTGAGATTGTTCTAAAAAACAAACTTAATCTCTCTTATTATTATTTTTTGCAATTTTTAAAAAATTGCATCCAAAAATGGATTTTATAAGTTTCTCTTTCAAAAAGACGCTTAGATTGCCCCCCAAATAAGGTTGTCCATAACTTTCTCATCACTAGACCAAATAGAACGAATTAAAGCTTTGGATGTAAACAAAAATAAAATCTTTGAGGAAAAAATTTAAATTTAAAAATATTCAACTTTTTGTGATTTTTTGGGGACTGCCCTTGAGTTGCTTTTTGGACTCATGGTGGCATAACTTTTGTTTCCAAGCATTGATTGAAATAAAAATTATATTTCCAAAAAGCTAACTAATTTTCAATCTTCAAAATAAGTTTCAAAAAATCATATCAAAAATTGAGATCACACAAGCCTACTCAAAATCCCAAAAGTCCCCTATAAGAACTTTAGGGGTTAACAAATCCAAATAGATTCTTTTTGTTGACCTTTATAAAACATGGCCCCCCATGACCAAGGTAGTTAGCAAAACTGCTTTAATTAT
Organism: Climacium dendroides; assembly: GCA_950106755.1. Lineage (NCBI taxonomy): Eukaryota > Viridiplantae > Streptophyta > Bryopsida > Hypnales > Climaciaceae > Climacium > Climacium dendroides. The sequence goes on from OX467089.1 coordinate 22,622,396, forward strand.
TGAACCAATAGGTGCATACTTTATTTTTATAGTGATCAATGAAATCATCCATCGACTACTTTGTGGCCTCAATGTCCTTTAAGGATTAACTTGATGGAGTACACCCTCTTAAAATTTCAAAATAAGAAACCTTACCAATTGCAAGATCATCATGCTTGGATTTCAAAAAGAAGTATTTTCAAGTCTTTCTAAATGATCAAGTTTCATCTTTCAAATTGTTTACCCAAAAATGTGTAGACCCTAAAACTTGCAACTCTTTATAATATGGTCAAGAAATAAGTTGAAAATACATGTAAATCATTTCAACTACAAAAATTTCATATTCATGCTTGAAAAAAATAGTAAATAGAAAGAAGTAGAAAATGATTTAAAATACCAAATTGTTGAGAATTTAGTTTTAGAATTGAAAAATGCCAATCTCAATTGTTGCAATGTTGTAATAAATACTCTACATCCTATAACTTTATTTTTTTCCAAAATATTGAGATTTGAGTTAAATAAAGGACTTCAAAACTTATTTTAGAGTAGAGATTCTATAAGTACCAACAAACTAATCTTGTCATAATTTTCATCTCATTAATCAAAATGTACTGAATCAAAGCTTTTTGCATATATATGAATCTAGGAAATCAATTTCAAATTTTTATTTCTCAAAAAAATGAATTTTTGAGTTGCTTGGGCCACCTAGGTTCAAAAATACTACTTATCATGCAATAATTTTGTAGTCAAAAGTTATGAAAATTGTTGTGCCTTAACACTACTCCTCAACTACATGTTGTGTGAAAATTTCAAGGAAAAAAATGAAAATTCCATTCATAAATGGAGGACTAAAACCACTATACTGTATTGCCAAAAATTGCTACTTGGTCCTTTAGGGGTTAATTTTCAAAGTTTAGGAAGTAGGAACACCTATTACTAATACTAGATGTCCTTTTATTGAACAACTTTGAAGTACAAAATACTTCAACTCACCTTGGTTTTTTCAAACAACTCATAAACTTCCATTGGTTCTTTTTGAAAACTAATGTTGAGTTTGAGTAAAAACTTCGTCATATTTGGGTCAATAAGAAGCCATGAACAACTTTATTTGGTGGCTAATGGTTGGTGTTGAAAAAGGATGAGGATGCCTTATACCTTCAACTTTATACATTGTTGAATGCAACGATGCTAGCATGTGAGCTTAGAAATGTGAGCCTACAAGCCTTGAACCTAGGTGTAAGTAGGTACTTTACAACTATTGAAGGTGCCTATAACATACGTACCTATAACTTACACACACACACACACATACACATAATCATAGAAGTTGTCTATAACATTGGTACCTATAATATAAGAGCTTAGGTTTTTAAATTCATGGGCTCAAGATTTTAGGCACATATGCTAGCAACCGTATTGTGGGATGAATTTGTCCAAAAAATTCTTGAAGACAATCATGGAGAAGGATGCAAGTAAAGTACAACATGATATGAGGAGAAAGAATTTGCAAAAGCATTTGTAACTTATTCTCAATCCAAGAAGAAGGAGAAGGGTGATGAAAATATTTGCTTTATACGTCTTTAGGAATGCAAAGTTCCAAGTATATGCAAAAAGTGACCATGAAGATTAATTCAACCAAATATAGAACCTATAAATCACCTATTCTTGTAGAAATATCCCTCCATCTTATTTTTGTTCTTTCTTCTTATGATTATATGCTTCTGCAAATAAAAAACTATCCAACAAATAAAACAATTGAACATGTATGAAGGCCACAATTGAAAAATGAGTGGTCAATTTGTAGTGCAACTTAACCTTCATAAATGTCAAAATGTTGAAAGTCCATTTGTCTTCAAAATTGTCCAACGCCAATATAACTACAAGATTATCCACTTTCATATAGTCTAATAGCCCAAGCTACAATAGATTATTGCTTTCAACCATCATGCTTTCATTCAATATTGGTGTTGGTTTACCTTCAACCTTTTTGTCAACCTCAACCCACTTGTATTAATTAAAACTCTTAAGTAATTTGACGTACAATTTCATTTGACTAACAAAGAGTCTCTAATAGGCTAAGAATCTTGCGTTTATATTTACATGATTGATTATAGACAAGATGCTTACACTTTGATAAATCAACCAAGGTCTAATTACTAGTGGAATTTAAAGATTTGGTACTATCTCTTTGAAGCTTGCTTAGTCAAATTTTACAAAAATAGGTAGTATGTGACACCTTCTTGATGTATCTTGCAAGTCTAAATCCTAGAACAAGCTGTATGAACTCACATACAATTGAAGATTTGGAAGAAGCTTGCCCCCAAACAAACATATATTAGACTATGTTATGTTTGCACTTGGTATAAAGTGTGGTGTATCAATATTAGCAAGGGTCTAAAGGTATGGCCACACTTAGACTTTATCAAGAGGGAGTAGTTTTTATAAAGACCCAAATTTGATAACTTCTAGGTCTTTTTTACATTGCATGGTTATTGGAGTGTCTTGTTTTAATTATTTGAGAAATTTATGTAGTAGTTATTTACAATAGCGGGAGTACTTGTTAAATTCTTTTAATTGTTCTTTTCTATTGCTATATTTTGAGTTTATATTTGGGTGGTAGGATAGGAATGTCGATATTGTTGACCATGACAACCTTTATTTTATCCAATTTATGAAATTATTGGTAAGTTGGAGAAGAGAAAAGTAACATTAGATTTCCATGACATTTATTGACTACATTTTTGAAATCTATGCTTCTTTAGGATTTCATATTATGAAAAACTTGGTATTACATGCATGCGTTTTATGGAAAAAGTGCACCTAACATTCTAAAAGTTGGTATTAGACTACATCCCTTCAACAACTAGGTAGGTTCAATGTTTACTAAAGACCATTGGTATAAACACCACCCAATTGCCTTGCATAAAAACAACAACTTCAATCTTGACAAAGTCTAGGTGTGGCCATACCTTAAGAGTTGCATTTTTTGTGCATTTTGATCATTGTCTCTTACCGCCAAAGTGCAAACATATATTAAGTAATAGATATAATAACAACAAGATAAATAACTCCCACTTATGGATTGCATTCCTACTCGAAGACAAGCTTGAAGAACAAACTAAAATTAGTCTAACATTTTTTAATTCACAATCTCATCTAAGATGCTACATTAAAGTATAAATCATCACGCACAAGATAGAAGCTTACTTGACGACAAAAAAAGGTAGCCTTCAACCCTAAATCCTAATGTAGTAGCAAACAAGCAAAAACAACGCATTACAATGAGCTTTTAGATTGATAGCAATGGTTGTAGAGTTTACACCTTGTTGTTCATTAGTCATTATTAGACTACCACCTATAATTCACTACAGTAGTGTAGATTAGTGACTATTTTCCTTTTCTTTTTTTTCTTTTGTCCTTCTGTGGTAATTCATCCCTTTTTGAAGAGCAATTTGGCTACAAGTCATTTGTAAAAGAAATATTGGTCTCATGTAATATAAATATAATACTAAAACCTAAATATAATCTAAAAAACTACATTTGAACATATGACAATGGAATTGGAACTATTCCTCTACCTTTAGAGTTTAGGAGCTTTCTATACTAAAGAGCAGATAGGGGTGTGCAAATTATGAAGATGAGCAAGCCTGTAAGGTGCATTGCTCTATAAAATCTACACACCTTTATCTGCTCTCTAGCGTTAAGACGAAAGGGTGCATACTCAACAATTGGTGTTAGAATAGGCAAAGCAAACATATTCTCGTGGCATAATTGGTCAGGGTTGTGGATTATGTAAACTAATCAAACTCGAAATGAGCCAAATATGCACCCCTTGATCTTAAGGTACCCATGACATTGCACCTATGATGATCATTGTGAATCAAATTCCACCATATTGAGGGGAAGAGTAAATGGCCATTTCAGAAGACTTTTTCTAATCTAGCTTCACATTTACAGTTTTGATCTCTAGATATTTACAGATGTATATAACATTTAGCTTTGGTGAATCAAAGAGTGCACACATCCTACGTCATTGTCAGTAAAAGCTCCACTGTAGAGCACGGGGGCGGTGAATTTTGAGTGAGTTAAATTCTGCAAATTCATGCAGGTCACCACGACCCAAAGGGCTTGAAAACTGACAGCCCACTTGCTATAACAGTGGGGAATAGGATCAGAAATTCTCATGCTCAAAATAGTTTGCATTCTTACCGTATCGCAACTTTTTCAAACAGATATTCTAAAGCTTTGAAATCCTAAGGTAACTGATTGATAGAAGGGCTCAATACGGCAGCATTGGAGTATCTGCTGATGCTGCACTCAAGAACGTCGAACACTCATTCTGATAGAAGCTTACATGTATGTTGAAGGCCTGTACTCATAGTGGAGATTCGTAAAGCTCCAACTTCGAGTCTGAGAGGCCCGGCCATACAGGACGTGCAGACTAGCTGACAGTCCATTTGCTAAATCAGTGTGTAATAGGATCAGAAATTCTCAAGCTCAAAATAGTTTGAACTCTGAAATTACCTCAACTTTTTCAAACAGATATTTTAAAGCTTTAAAATCCTAAGGTAATTGACTGATAGGAGGGCTCAATACGACAGCATTGGAAAACCTGCATATGCTGCTCTTGAGAACGATAAACACTTATTCGGATAGAAGCTTACATGTATATTTAAGGACGATATTCACAGTACACTCGGTCTGAGAGAAGCTTACATGCATATTAAAGGACAGTATTCACAATACACTCATTCTGATAGTAGCTTACATGTATATTGAAGGCCGTCATCTGCAGTGGAGGTTCATAGAACTCCAGCTTCGAGTTTGAGAGTGAAGCAAGTATCATCCGCAGTAGGCCCATCAAACTGAATCGGCCCAGGGCTGATATAACTATCTTCCACAGCCCATGAATCTCGTAGACTAGCAAATCTCTTGAACGGAGCTCCATCAAGCTCCACCATCGCCTTCTTAATCACAGGCTTGTCCTTCCCTTTCCTGCGCTCCACATCCATGAGCTCCGTGAGCGCAGTGCCTCCCACCACCCACTCCGTAGTTGGCGACGTCAAGTTACCCACTGAAGCAATCAACCCCGTTTGTCCACAATGAAGAAGCGCACTCGCCGCCATGCCCAGTGCATAACAGTACGCGGCATCAAAATTAGTAGGCAATCCACAACGACCTTCATAGCCAAAGAAGTGCGCTTGTCCCTTGAAATGCCCCTTGAATGTCTCCTCGTGCTGACGAGCCCCGAGCTCCGCCTCCACCATGGAAATCAGCATCTTCTCGGTTTCAATTCTCGCCACTTGCACGTTCCCATGGGGGTCACGCTCCAACAGAAGCTCCTCCTGAATGGAAACCGGCAAAGAATTAAAAAGAGCACGGCAAGAGGGTTTCAGCTTGGATTTCCACTGGCCGTGGGGATCACACCCTTGGCAAGCCAGAAGCTCATTCAACTCAGCGATGAGGTTCTGAATCTCGGGGATGAAGTCGATCAAGCCTTCGGGAATCAAGATCACGCCGAAGTGTTTCCCCATGTGAGCGCGTTTGCAAACCACATCTGCAATCATGTTCGTCACTTGGCGAAGCGTCTTCTTCTGGGCGTGAACCTCCTCTCCAATAACGGCTACATTCGGGTGCGTCTGGAATGCACACTCCAGAGTAATGTGAGACGCCGCCCGTCCCATGAGCCTCACGAAATGGTAATACTTTCCTGTGGATCTGGCGTCCACCATGATGTTGCCGATCATTTCTGAGTAAAGCTTGCACGCCGTGTCGAAGCCAAAGCTGATAGGCACTTGCTTCGACTTCAAGTCCCCGTCGATGGTCTTCGGGCACCCCAGCACTCTTGTTTTCAGCTTCTTCACCCTGAAATGCTCCGCTAGAAGGGCCGCGTTCGTGTTGGAGTCGTCACCTCCAATGACCACTAATCCATCCAAGTCAAGGGAAGTCACTGTATCCTCTGCTTGCTTGAACTGCTCTGGAGTCTCGATCTTGTCACGTCCACTACAAATGATGTCGAACCCGCCCTGGTTTCGAAAGGGATACAAAAGCTGGCTCGTGATTTCCACCCAGTTGTTGCGCATGATGCCTGCTGGCCCTCCTTTGAAGCCATAGAGCACACTCCCGGGGGCATGGGTTTGGAGGTAATCAAACATCCCAGCTATGACGTTGTGACCACCTGGAGCCTGCCCTCCTGATAACACCACCCCGACTCTCAGCTTCCGATCCTCGTTGTAGGCGGGGGCTGTACATGGCACGAGCTGTACTGATGGTTGCCCGAATAGACCTGGAAAGAGCTTCGCAATGTCCTCGGGGTGGCCGGCTGATGAAGAAGGTGGGCCGTGGCTGAGCTTGAAATGGCCATGGAAGACTTTGGGGAGGGGAGGGATGTGATCCAGTCGGAAGGCTTGCACGCGGCTGTAGACTGATACGTCTCGGCTGCCGATTCTGATCGACGGCTTGAGGTCTTCCTGAGGATTCATCACCGTCATTGCTGAAGGCAAAGAAATAAACTTCAAATCCCAGCAAGTCGACGCCTGAGCCTTTGTTGAGGCTGGGGTTTGCGCACTAGCAGTACATCACCTGGTATTGATTATCTGCACAAAGTCTAGGAGAAATGGATTATTGACTAGATGGTGAAAAGAACAGTGAAGATGATCAATAAAACTGCTGTCGCACAGTTTTAGAATTTGACGCTATGACGATCCTCACCTCAGTAATGCACAAACCCTGGAGAACCCAGCGTACGAGACAGAGAGGTTCAGATTCTCAGAACATTACCTACGGAATGGTAGTGATGCACTAATGCGCCATAGCTTCCAAATTCAGCTTCACGTTTCAGGTTAAGGTAAGTTGAAGCGTACTCGGAACTAAATCGAAGTAAGGAGATAAAAGGACTGATTCGAGACGATGGGGACTGGGGATCAATGTGTAGACATCACATCGTATGGTTGTGTGGACATTCCTGTTCCCTAACTTTCGATCTTAGCTTCAAGAGTCACTATTCGCTACTGTAAATAGCTTTCACAAAACCCAGATTCTCTAGCTAGCCCTCTCATGAGCATCGGAAGACGAACTATGAAAATGGTGACAGACACGAGCTTAGGATATAAGCAGCACTGCAAAGCGGTGAAGGGCAAGCATGGCAGGAATGAACTCGACCACCGTCAATCCAATTACAGGAGATGTTAAACCAGAAGCTTGACAAATTTCGTTTGGATTTTGCATCAAACAAATGGACCGCTAAGTGGGCAGCAACAAAATCAAGCCAATAGCCCTCAGTTCACAGATTACTCGTAACTTGGATGGAATCACGAAGAGAATCGCGTAACGCGAATCTTACCTCTCATGGACGGAACGGCCGCTACCGCTCTCAATCAATCAGCCACTCCCGAGATTTAATCGCTTAAAATTGCTCCCCGCAACTTGAGCAATTTCCTGAAATTAAACATGAAGAGCAATGGATCAAAAGATTGTACACTCCTTCGAACTGATCGCTTGCAAACTCCTTAAACCCTAGTTCCCATCTCTGTACTAAATTGAACAGAGCTCACCGGAGCACTGGATCGATAGAGAGTGCATTAGTAAGAGACGGACCTTAGATCGTCTCTCGCTTCCTTGAATGCACAAAGATGCTGCTTCATCAGGGAGGCAATTGCAAAGGAAACACCAGACATTGAGCTCCTTGGGAAAGATAAAAAAAAAAAAAAGGTACCAGATACTTTGGCATCAGTGGACATTCTTCTTCGATCATGCTTTCGTTGTGGCTGTCTCGGCCACTGGGTCGGGTGACGTAGCCCCAGTGAAGAGAGCGAAATTGCTCCGACCAATGTTTAGGTCCCAAACCGCCACTTTTTGCCACTTTACTATTGTTATTAGAGTGGTCAATTTTTTTATGGCAATTGAAGAGGCTCCAACAAAGAAAAGAATGTGGCATTTGGATATTATATGTAAAAGTTATGAAATGTCAAAGTGCTTTTTTGGTAGAGGTTCTAAAATCGATTCTTCCAAATAAGTACATATTGATTTTTGGAGATATTTCCAAAGTGATGATGATGATTTTGGGTGAGTGTTGCATTTGGAGGTGTCTCACACCATGTGGGACTGTCCCACACCATTTCTTGAAGGACAAGGGCCAACACTAAGGTAAAAAACCCAACATTCATAGTCTTCACAACAAGGCTCTCTGTCACCTTTAATTATTTCTTTCTATGTATGGTCATTAGAAGAAACCCATGTTTACTCTAATGTTAGCTAGAAACATGCATGATTTATGAAACATCTAAATGTCAAAGGATAGATGGCCTAGAAAGGCATATTTTTGTGGATGTTGGAGAGGACATCAACAAATTACTGTAGAAACAAGTTGATGCTGTCATTGATGTTGATGTTTTATTTGATATGAACACAAACATACAAATATTTTTTTGAACATCTTAAAAAACATAGTACTACCATGTTAGTGAGCAAATCCATTCTGACTGTGGATAAGTATATAAAACTTATTGTGGATTAAGGTAAAACATTGACCAAATGTGAAAAATACAAGGGAAAGGCAATGACTTTGCATGTTTTGCAAAAAAAGAAAATGGATGGATGCATATTATGGATAAAACAAGCTTGAAGTAAAATAATCTAGGTGGGATATGTAAATTAGGATTAGTAGGAATTACACCACTCATAGTTAAGTCAAAAACAAGAATTATGTACAAAATACTAAGATGTTTGATACTTTAAGAAATTCAAATATTTTTAATGTTTTACATCGTAGTGACAAATGACTTCTATTTGTTTACATAACGAAGTCAATGTTGTGAAATTTTGAATGAGACATGAAAATTACTTGCTTCCTCATGAATCACCTCACAAAAACATGCACAATCACCATTGAAGGCCATTACGAGAGTGCCCAATTCAACAAATACAATCAACAATTTTCTTTCAATTTGGACATGAAATTTCTGGTGGTGTATAAAGCATTGATGAAGTTCATTGGGTCCATCTTTCATATTCATCGACTGGACAGGTCATCCCTTTAAGTTTGATGGCTTGTCCATCAGGTTGGTTTGTCCTCAAAAATTGTTGAACCGATCAATATGTCAAACAATCATATCTGTCAAGGTTGCAATTGTGTTCATCTAAATTGTTCATTGTGGTAATAAAACTCCCCCTCAACAATGAATATTTTATCTTGACAAACACCAAGATTCAAGGTTGATGTTATAACAAACATATTGACATTGCGGCATGATGTAACATGGAAAACCTTGGTCTGTATATACTAATTGTTGTTTTGATTTTTTTTTGCAAAGAATAGTTACATGTTATTGTAGTGGAGGAAAGTGCAAATGAAATCAAGGAGTTCATCTCAAAGTTTCAAGTTTAATATTAAAATGTCATTTTTCTAATACTATTTCATAACAATTACCAAGGTGGATTTTTTTAGTACTAATTCAATTGACAATTGAATTTGCATTAAATCAATCATCCATTGATTTAGTACTAATAAAGCACTATAAATTGGAGTTGGAAACAATACTAGGTATGCAATTAATTTGGAAAATTTTCAGTAAAAACTCAATATCAACTCAATTGTATCCAAGAAAACCCAAATAAATAACTATGGCAACCTTGAAGGCCAAACAAATTATCAAATCATCAAGCCAAATCCTCACATTTTTCCCCAATTGTAATTCTAATACTAATTCTTGTGCATTCTTATCAATTCTAAAGACTCTCTTCCAACACTACAAATAAACCTATAAAAGATTGCAAAATGTTCAAATTGTTTCTAAATTCAAAATCAAGATATCAAGAATATGTTCAAGAATATTTTTTCTCCTCATAAATAAACCTTGTTAACTCTAAACAACACCAATTATACACTACTAGTGTACATTTGCATCCAAGAAAAAGTCGATTAAAGGCCCACCATAACTCTTCTTATTCCTCCCTTCCAACATAGCAAAGCATTTGGATGAATGCTTGAATTTGAATTAATGTCATCACTTAGCGACATTATATTTGGATGAATGTCATCCAAGTTGTTGAATATGCCTCTCAAAACTTCATTCTTCACCCATAGCAAGATACATTGTTGACTCACATCCACTACACTAAAACTTTATTAATCCAGTAAGGATGCTATAGACTACAATGGTCCAATGGATGACTTCATTGTTGACTGTAGCAAAAGTGAATGTGCCTATTGGTTCAATAATCTAAGAGTCTTTGTAACTACCTTGGATCATAGGGGACCACATCCTTACAGGTTAAGTTATACCTTCTTACAATTTTCTTGTAATTTGAAGCACTGCATGTCATGCTACAATACATTACTTCTTGAGTCTTTGACTCAAACTCACTTACTATTATGGTAGAACCATCCATTCTTGACCACAATCCACACCCAACATGTAGGATACAATCATTTCCAACCAAAGTTGGAACAAATTTCCAACCAAAGCTTGGAATGTGTTTTTTTCTTGTTTTCAAGATTATGACACATGTCCCAAAGTAAGGAGCAAGAAAATAGGAAGTAGTTCTTGAATGATTGGAATTGGAATACATTATACATTGGGTATGGATTCATACCAACTTTCGGCTTCCAAACCCTTGTACTAATTTCAATTTAATGCATAAAATTACCAAAAAATTGTAATCTCTATGATTTCTATCTTCCTTCATGATAGAAAGTTTACATTGCCTTATATTGCTTCAGAATATGTATGGAATCAACTAAGTGGTCAACAATAAGTGCTTATACCATACTTAGCTGGTTCTATTCTATGTAAAATTTGTGAATTTGGTGTTTATTTCTATGGTGCTAAGAAAACTATTCCAAAATTTCATTCTAGGGTTCCATGTAAATTTTCCAATATGATGTAAATTGATATCAACTTCCAAAGAAGCAAGAGACTTGGAATTGTCATGTTCTCTTAATTTGATGTTGTATTACTTAACCTCTAAAGTCCTAGGACCTCTTTTCCATCAAATTTTTTTTCAAAATTGTCATTTCTATAGCAAAGAGAAAAAAAATTTAAATGACTTTTTGCATATTTAACCATAGAATTTGGTATTAGACTAGTATAAGAATGTGTGGAAAAAATTTCACAAACTTTAACCATGTAGATTGCAAGATATTTGCATTTAAAGTGAAGTTTTTCTATAAATCACTCAACTACATGTTTGGGCTTTGAGCCTTTATAACTTATAATTTTTGCTCTATTGATTTTGAATTTCTAATTTTATATGATAAACAATTGAGTTGAGGGTCTAGAAATTTATTTATTTTTAAAATGCACTTAGTTTTCACTCATTAAAAAATTGTTAAGTGGAAGTAGGTACAAGATTGAAGGAAAATCTAAATTGTTAATAGCTTTAAGATGGAATTGCACTAATCTCAACGGTGAGATTGTTCTAGCAAGAGATCTTAACCTTGAAAAAAAAATTGTGAAAAATTGTGAAAATTGAGGTTAGAAATGAAACCTACAAGTGTTTGTTTTTCAAAAGAATGTTCTAATTGATAAAAAAAAAGATTATCCATGACTTTCATATAAAAAATCCAAATGGAATAAATAAAAGTTTACCTTGTACTTATTTAGATTGCTAAAATATAATCTATACAAAAAAAATTTACTTGAAGTTTTTTGAAGTTTGTTTCCTCCACGCAGCGACCCACCAAACTAAAAAAAGGACTTTTGGGGCCATAAATTTTGAACCCAATCTCCAATTGATATAAAAATTATATTTTTGAAAAGCTAATGTATTTTTCTATCTTCAAAAAAAAATTCAAAAAATCATGACAAATATTGAGACCATAGAAGCCTACCTAAAATCCATTTTGTCTCCCAAGGGGACAATGGGACTTTAGGAGTTAAAGACCAAGCAATTGCTTGAGTGCCGAGATATTTTTGAAAATCTCAAATGCTTTATGAGCTTCCTCATCAAAATTGATTCAATAAGTCTTCAACCACTATTGGTTACTTTGATGTTACAATTTCAAAATGTAATTGAATCAATACTAGCAAACATATTTTTCAATTCTCTCAAATCAAAAGTATTAATTTAGTGCATTATCAAGGGCGATTGAAATAGTTTTGATAAGAAACGGATTGAAGTTGTCTTGAGATGTTGTGAATTAAAAAAGCATTAAGTCAAGATCTATTGACTCAATGGAATTTTCAAGACCATCCAAATTTGGACTCAATACCAATTCTACTAGTCATTGATATGGCATTGAAATTTAATGTTTGATAGTTTGAGATGGTGGTGGAAATTTGCATTTTGATGTGCAACTAGATGTTGCATTTTACAATAATGAAGTACTTGGAGGATTCGATACATATGTATTTGGAGGTGATTCAAATTTCTCTTGGAGATCATCGGTGCATGAATGCAATTCTAATCAAGCTTGACATCGAATGCATGATCTCTCAAAGATGAAGGCCCAAGCTCTAGCCTCAGATTTTGATGGAGCCTAAGAAGTGTAGGGGTTGTGGGAGCGAGGGTTCCCATGGTAGAGGGAGAGGGAAGTAGGGTGGAAGCCCAAGGCAACTAGATTTGGGTTCTTTTGTGTCACATGAAGGGGATCTTCAAACTCAATTTAATGCAAGTTTGACATTTCAAGGCCTAAATTTTTTGTCAAATGTTATTTGTACTCAGAGATCTATAATTGATTCCTTACCTTGTATATCCTCAATACAAAGGAGATAAATGGATTTGAACCTAAAAATTAACTCTTTAATGGTTGAATCCAGGTTTTTTTCCAAATTATTTGCATGTGCAATGAATTTTGACTTCATTTCAATGAAAATGGTCATAAAAATGTGTAGTTATTAAAGATTCAAGAATTACTTTGGATAAATGAAAAGTTCTTTGGAAATAAAACACTACCAAAAAATGAACTGTTAAATCTTAGGTGGATTCCTCAATGTATTCACATATTAAAGGAAAAAACTAGGTAATTTGGAATTACAAATTTATTGCGTAATGTTGATAGAATGATATGATTAGAATTTCATTTGTTTTTGCATTTCCTAAGAGTATTTTTATGTAGGGCAATATGCTTTAAAACATATTGTTCTACAATTTGGGCATGTCAATTTAGATGATGTTTTCTTATAGTGTTTCTTCGTCAGAATTTATTTAAAAAGAACAAATTCATCATTTAGAAGCTAGAATTTTGAGTATTTAGGAATTTAAAGCTTACAAAACTAAGAATATGTCAAACAATCATGATAGACTACATAGGCATTTTAGACCTTTTCAAAGTCTTTCAAAGGTGCAACAATATGAGTCTTTTGTTGCCAATCGACATGTGCTATTAGAAACATTACAATCTACTCTAAAATAGGAAGGACTATTCCAAACAAAATGTTCATTCCCAAAACCTTAGAGTAGGCCCATAGTGATCATACTTTCATCCTAGAGTGGATATTCTCAAAGAATTGAGATTTGGGCTACAATGAGAAGTGTAATGACTAAAATCAAAGCTTTTAGTGATAGTAGTGGAGTGAGTTAGTAACCAATATAGGAACTTCTACCTATTGAATGTAGGACCATTATCACAAATGACTATTTTAATGCAATGAATAGAGATCATTTTAGATGTATACACCTTAACCATTTTAGTTGACTATAAGATGTACTCTACTTTAGTTTTGGGAGGATCTATTGAGTATTGACTCTTTTGGAATATTTGGATAACACACTTCAAAATTGAAATTTGTATTTAATTTGTCAAAAAATTATAATTTCACTTGCCTCCATGATTTTTTAATGTTTGTTTGTATGTAGATTTTTTTTAAATGAGCCTTTCCATGGGAGAAAGGCAACCATTCTATCTTAAAAAATAATCTAATTTAAACACTTGGCATTTTTTTCAATAGTACACATATAAATTCATTCACAAAAAATATTTTCTACAAAAGTATTGTCTTTTTTACTTTATTTTTGAAAACTTTGAAGATAAAATAGGCATTCTTTCTCATTAATTTTACATTTAAGTTCTATATATAAATTTTAGATTTACTATTAGAAATTCTTACATAGATTTTTTGCTTTTGCTTTTGCTTTTTTCAAAACAAAAAACATTTAAATTCTATTCTACTTTAATTCAATTATTCCAATGTTTTAGAGTCTTTGGGGGCTAAACCCCAAACACATCATGACATTTTGGAATTGTCTTAGATTGAAATATTAAAATATTCACTTAAGACTACAATTGATCACATTTATAATTTGTTTTCAAGGGAAAAAATCTTGTTAATTTAGTTATTTCTATCATAGTTGAAAAAAAGAAACTTAATTAATCTTTAACTTGCTTTTTGAAAGTATATAATTTTTTTAAATTTGCATTACTCAATGTTATTGTAGAAAACTTGTAGTTAACTTGCCTTCAATGTAATTATAACTTCAATATGAAGCACTTTAGAACTCTCTTATTGCCTTATTGAGCTTCAATGATTTCCAAAAGGAAGGCTATGGATAGAAGCAAAGTTTGCTTTCACTTGGTGTCAAATTTGCACACACACAAAAAATCTTGAATTGTTGAATGTCTAAATATCAACACCTAAAAGATGAATATGGATGACATTATATTGTCATTATATTGAAGACATTTATTCAATGACTTTTTCTAATAGCAATATCAACACCTAAAAGATGAATATAATGTCATCTTCAATGACTTTTTCTAATGACAATACTTAAAATCTTTATAACTTATTCATATAATGTTCAAACAATGCATACTAAAGTGTATTAATAACGATTTATACTTTAAAAAAATATTTTGTTGCAATTAGTGTCAATCATTGGTGAAATCATTGTCCCCTTGGGGAATAAAATGGATTTCAAGCAGGCTCCTATGGTCTCAATATTTGTTGTGATTTTTTGAATCTTTTTAGTAAAGATAGTAAAACACATTAGCTTTCTAAAAATATAATTTTTATTCCAACCAAAGTTTGGGAGCAAAAGTTATGGAACAAAAAGCCATTTTTTTGGTTTGGTGGGTAGAAAAAACCCTTCAAAAAACTAAAACTAAAAAATTTTAATTTTTTTTCTATATAGATTATATTTTTATGTACATGTAAAGCTTTCATTCATCCCATTTGGATTTGTTATGAGAAAGTTATGGACAATCATGTTTGTCAAGCAATTAGAGCATCTCCTTGAAAAAATAACTTGTATAATTCATTTTTGTCCTCAATTTTCACAATTAAAAAAAAATTCACAAGGTTAAGATTTCTTGCTAAAACAATCTCACCACTGAGATTAGTGTATTTCAATTCCATCTTAGAGCTATTAACAATTTAAATTTTTCTTCAATCTTGAACTTGCTTCTACTTAACAATTTTTTAATGAGTGAAACTAAGGGTGTTTTTTTTTTTAAATTTCTAGACTCTCAACTCAATTGTTTATCATATAAAATTAGAAATTCAAAATCAATAGAGCAAGGTACAAAAAAATTTGTTTCCTTTACTTTTAACACAAATATCTTGCACTCTACATAGTCAAAGTTTGTGAAATTTCTGCCACACATTCTTATACTAGTCTAGTACAAAATCCTACGGTTAGACATGCAAAAAAAACTTTTTGCTCAATGCTATAGAAATGCCAGTTTTGAGTGGTTTTTGATGGAAATGTAGGGGTTAAAATGCAATTATAACTTCTCTTACCCTACAACATCTCTATCCCACCCCAACCAATGTCTAACACACAATCAAATTGAATGAATCATACTCTAGCCCCTACAAGTTTTTCAAGTTCTTCATCCCACCATGTTAAAGATAGACACTCCAAATCTAAGTTTAATTGGCTTATTACTTTGTTCCACTTGTAATTGATGAATTTATTATTTATTGAACAAGTTGTTCTATAGAAGTGGGAGGCAAGAAGTTGGAATGCTTGCCAAATATAATTCTAAATTTACAGCATGTTGATTTGGCTATATTGAAGATGGTGCTATTCTTAGGGTGTCCTCCATGGAACTAGAAAGTTTGTAATAACTATATTTTCAAGATGGGGAATTATATTCCAAACCCATGGATTCAATAATTAACTCTTCAAAATTCTAGGGTCAATATTCCTTCCCACAAGTAGGCATATTGACAAGATTTAGAGAGCCCACAATATGGTAGTCTCCAAGTGCAAAAGTCCTTGATGATGTCAAGACAAGTGTTCTATAGTACTCCACAAAAGCAAGATTCTCCTTGACCAAGTATAAAAGCAACGAATTCAACTGACATTATTATTTTAATATTTGCTTGAAACACACTTTGGGACTAAAAATAGAAAGTTGCATTGGAGCATAGCTTACTTGCAAATCAACTGGCCTCCTACATGCCTAGGAAAAAGGCCTTGAGAAGTAACAATGCAAAGACTTTTCCCAAATATGGATTGAAGATGCCATTGGACCATTGCCATTGTTTCACTATAACAAGGCCCAACCCAACCTAAGGTATACCTAGCTTTGATTTTGTCACCCAACCTTTACACACTAACTTCCAAATCTACCCTAGCCCCCTCTAAAATCAAACTCTAATCAAATGCCATGGTGCTATGTCCACTCAATTTGACTTACTACTTGAATTCTAGGGAGCATTCACTTGAGAATACTCTATTTCTTTGTCAAGGAGTCCAAATTTGTGCTGAATAGTGGCTCCAAAACTCAAGGAAAGGAGCAATAACTCAAATCAAACAACAATCTAATTTCAGCATCTAGGCATGAATGGAGGACCAATCCGACTCATCTCACATACCGAAATAATGAGCCTGGACGCCTGGACGCCTGGTCAAGCTGCTTCTGCGGCGTGCAACAGCGGAGATGCTCTCAGTAAACCCTGGCTGGAAACCACCGTGGAGGGTCTGATGAGGGCACTGCTATCCGTGTTCTGATGCTTTGCAGAACAGAGTCAGAATGGCGCAAGGAAGCACATGTGACATGACGCGATTGCCAAGGTACCACATTCAAGAATAGCTTAATGATTGCCTGACCCACGAGAATTAAAAGCCTTACCCACTAGGAAAAGATATTAGCATCTACCAGCTCCTTGTTTTGTTGAAGCGAATGTTGCGGTCAACACCGTATGCCAAACTCTGATATATGGAAGACGGCGATTTATCCATAAACGATTTTAGTAAACCAGACCATGTATTTTTAACTTCAGATCCTGAATGTATTACCCAACACATGTCCAGTGCGTCTATCTTTTTCCGGTACTAAGTTTCTTTCTCCTGAAAGCCAGGCCTACAATCCCTGAAGGCCTGAACATGAAAACAGGTCACATCGCGTTAGGAAGGAGGCGCGGCTTTATTTGTATCCCTCATCAGAAATCTATGTACGACTTTGACATAAATAGATGGCTTGTGCCTATTTTACAGGAGCATGCCTCATACACTACAAGCCGAAGTTTGCTTCCAATGGATTGTATGCTTATTCGCTCCATGCAAATCATAAAAATCTCACCGACCGCATCCTCTTGCCTTGTCCACTTAGCATGCAGTGGAAAGAAAGGGCGTAAGGTGTATTTCTCAAACTACATGCCATCGTCCTGCAAAGCAAGGAAAGAGGGTCACATCGTCTCAATCCCCAGCTCAATTTCTGACCTCAAGCAAGAGTAAATTAATTGGGCGCCAGTCTTTACTTCCATACGGGAGATTAATACCAAGTTTACACCTATCCATAAACGTCACTTGCGTTGCTGGATGTTCCGGTTCTCAGTGTTGGTTCGGGATCCAAAACTGGCTTGATGTAACAACTTCTGAAACTCAGGTAGGCTAATTCGCCCATCTCCATCTGTATCAGCCTCATCTAGTAACGTCTCTACTGATCCCTTGAGCCCTGTTGCCTGCATATTTGGAAGAAAGTGAACATCGTGAGAAAAAGTGAACATGCATACATTTCGGAAGTTCAAAACTAGAAAAAGTAAAGTATGTGCGCTTACGATCTTCAGCTCCTGGGGTGTGATGTAGCCGTCACCATCCACATCAAACTTGGAAAATGCGGCTTTAGATCGATGTTGCCATTTTGCGGTATTTGTCTGCTCGAGTTGATGGACATGTAGGGTTGCAGCAACAAACTCATCGAAATCCACCATACCATCAGCATTGCTATCCATCTGTCAATTCAGTGTCAAGTCGCAATTAGTAAAAATTGAGCACTTGGGTAGAACAAACGCTTGGTTATTGTACAACATGAACTGTTGGATGTGAATTAATACGAAAGCAATAATTAAACGGTTGTACAAGCACTTACCGCTTGAAGAATCTCTGCCACCCGGGTCTCTTTCACTGCCCACGGCCTATCCTTTTGAAGAGCCTGCGTAGGGCCAGAACAAAACATCAATGTGAAAGGAAAACAGGATTGACAATACAGCCAAAACTAGAGAATCAGTTGAGACTAACTTGAATACAAAGAAGCCACAATGTCCAATCGTACATGTCTGATTTCTTCTAGGGTGATGGTGCCGTTCCTATCGACATCCATTGCGTCAAATTGATCACGTAAGTCATGAATCTCCTCCGGTTCAAGAGTACTTGCCAGAGCCTGCAAACCAATATTCAAACGTTAATGCACCTTGATGGGAACATGCGAGCATCAACTACAATACTGATGATTCTAGTGAACGGGGTCCTCCAAAAAGTCTGGAGAAGAAAATGAAGTCATTAAAGCTGTATTGGCAATCGCAAAAAACTCCATCCAAAGGCAACACTGCAAGGTGAAATTAGAAGACAAGCTTGAAGTGAAGATGAGTTTACCCTTAGAGCTAACTGCTTCAGACGTGAATACTTCACAAACTCTCGCATGTTCGAGAGTACTGAAATATCTAGAGGCATGTCAGAAGCATCCCCTCCCTCCTTAACCCATGGATGCGCTGCACCCACAACCAATATTCTGAATCAGTCAATTGTGTTTCAGCTCACTAACACGACCCAGAAAGGCTTGAATGCTAAGATGCCCTACTGGTTCGTCCTGTTTTCAAGGGCTAATTCAATCAAGAACTATTGCCTGGCGGCGTTTCCTACAATACTTTCAATACTTGCTACAATACTGGCGACATTTGCATCGGAAATTAGCTCGGAAAAAGTTCCGTACACAAGGCTTGGGCGGCAGTTAGCCTCATATGTGGATCCTTCACCAGCAGTTTCCTCACAAAATCCTGGGCACTGGAGGTAATTGATGGCCATGGCTTTTCACGGAAGTCCGGTTTCTTCTTTAAAACCTGTTCAAAGACACACCAAGCAGCAAGACTTCACAAAATGAAGTTATCAACAAAAAAAACACGTGCATTCAGTCTACTGCAGCTAAACTAACACTTGACTTGGTGGCACAAGGGGACATTCAACGAACTAAACAGGTTGCAACAAATCAACTTCATCCCTTACATGGTCCTCTATGTAGAATACTCTTACAAATAATCTCAGCAACTACCTCGTTGAATATTCCTTGTTCCGTCTTATCCCAGAATGGACGCCTTCCACACAATAGAATGTAGCTTATGACTCCGATGCTCCACACATCTGATTCAGGTCCGGACCTCCTGTTTAAAACCTCCGGCGCCACATAATAAGCGCTCCCCACCACATCACGAAATCGTTTACCTGTCACGTGGATTAGGTCACTAGTTGATGGGACTGTAATATTCAAGTCCAGAGGATTTCTTGGTCATTATTTAAAAGTCCTTCCAGAAAAAAGAAGTTCCACAAATCCAAAATACACCTCACGTGCTGCAATTCAACGAGCGTAACACTTTTACACTTTGAGAATTGAAACAATGCAACACTGAGAAACGGCTTGAGAACAAGAGCAAGCAACGAAAGCAGCTTCCTCTTTCAACGTGTAGGTACCTGGCTTGATATAATCAGATAGTCCAAAATCGGTTGCCTTCAGAGGTGAGTCTTCTTTCGCAGATTTAAATAAGAAATTCTACATCAAGCCATTAAAAGGAAAATTCATTGATGTCAATACTCAGTACTGTTATTAACAGATTAAGAAAAACTATTATAAACTCACTTTTCGATATGCAATTGTGTAGATAAATCGGGTACTCAGAACAGCAAATACCTCAGGTTTCATATCGCGATGAACAACTCCATTCAGGTGACATCGCGCAGCAACATTGAGCATCTGTCTCACAATTCTGGCAGCATCCTTTTCCGAATAACGACTGTCCTTCCTGCAATAAAAGATGATGCAAAGAAAGTTGTTTCAGAATTGATCCATAGACTCTATTCATTACCGAAGTCATGACACATTCCTGAAGCATGCGAAGCTTAGAACGTAATACCGACAATACTCCCTCAATAACCATGCCTTACAAAAGCCTTTCTGTTTTCAGAAAATCTCTTGAAACTTCCTTCGCAACACTTCGACTAACAATGAAAATTAGCATACTCCCTGCTTTTTGCACTTGAATCGAGTCAGTGAAGTGTAACTTACTTGGCTAGGATCCGATCAAGAAGCTCTCCACCTTCACACAATCTAAGCAGGAGACGGAAGTCACAATTATCAGACCAAGAACATGAACCACTGAACCTTGGAGGCACAAAGCTGATAAAGAGCAGGCATGAGTGGACAAAACATATCTTCTAGCGCAGGTATCACAGGGTGCAGCAAAGAGAAATCCAAAACCAGAAAACTTCGCCATGAACGCTGGCTGGTCTCTGGAAAGAGTCTGGAGTATCTACCATGCTAATTGACTACTGCATTATACATAGTTTCACATTCACTGTCGGAAACCTAAGGGCAGGTATCTAAGCACGACACGCGGTCTCTATGTAGGTAAATCAGCAGTCGCGAGTTCTTACTCCATTACAATGTAGACCATGTCATCATCTTCAAAGGCAGCGAAGAATTGAACGACATTCTCGTGTCCAGACAACGTTCGTAAGATCTTAACTTCCCTCTTCACATCCTCCACAGAAATTGGAAGCGTCATCTATAACAACACACCAGAGGATTACAAAAAAGTTATCCTTACTTAGGGCTCCATTATTCTACAGCTAGAATGAACCCATTCACCATCTAGGATTCCCAAGAACAAAACAATTCAATGCAACGACTTCTGTACCTGCTTTTTCTCTATGCACTTGGCAGCGGCCTTGACGCCAGTGCTCTTCTCCGTGGCAACGTAAGTGTAGCCAAACTGGCCATGACCAAGAAGCTTCCCAAGATTGTACTTCTCCTTGAAGTCTCTCTCGTAGCCAAAGTTAGTCCGCTTCCCGAGAGGCTGTGAGTGACTCTGATTGTTTTTCAGATTCGCAGCTGTGATCCTTGATTGCTTTCGCTCCGGAGTTTTCTTCTTCTCCGGCTCGGTTCTCTTCGCAGGCTGCTGCTCTTTTCCTCCGTTTGCAGTTCTCTTCGAAGTGCTCTCCTTCACTTTGCCATTGATCTCTGTTCGAGGAGCAGGTTTCGGCTGCTGCTCACGAGGACGCTGTCGACGCGACTGTACCGCAGGAGTTTTGGAACAACAGCCTCCCATCTTACGCCACTCTCCACCGCCGTGACTAGATTTTTACACCCCGCCACTGGCCGAGTTGAACGTCAATCGCGTTTATTAAAATCCGCATCCACGTGCAGCAAACACCGACTAGCGTGGAACTCACTCGGATCAGCCGGGTGCTGAACGCTAGCCATTCCCTTCCCTCCCTCCAAGCTACCTCAAAATCCACGAATCCACTCTCTCAAAACCGCCACATGCCATAAATCATTTCCACTAATCTAATCCGCAAGCAAGCACTCCGCCACATGCACCTTCCAAATCCAAATCTGCAAGTGAGCTTGCCGCAATCACAAAAATTACATCACGTTCCCCTTCCGTCAGTCAACACGCCTCTTGCTTCCCAAATTCCGCCAAGCTCCAAACGAGGTAGGAAACAAAAAACCAAGTGCTATGTACGAGATTCGTCCGGGCGAGCACGGGGTGCATACCAAACGCATGGATCGACGCCCATACCGTGCGAAGCTTACACCACCACCGCAGCAATCGTCATCATTCCGTCCGCTCTCGCAACACAGAATGAGCAACCGATCAAACCCCATCTCCATCGCCAGTCCCCAGTTTGCTCTGGCCGCCGTCCGCCCGCCACGGGCCACCCGTTCTCGAGAACGGGACCCGTTGTCTGTCGCGCGGGTGCCGTCAGAGCTGGTCACTCCGAACGCCTGTAGCAGGTGCCGTGATGTATACCGCGGGCGCTGGCTCTGGCTCTGGCTCTGGCGCGGGCACGGGCACGGGCGGGCAGGCGAGAGACGGGGCCGAGATTACAGACGAACGCCGACAGTCCGGGGAACCTTCGTCCTCCTCGCTCTATTTGGGGAACGCGATGCGAGTGGACGCGTCATTGTGAGTAGGGAACCGAACGTGGGAACTTTGTGAACATGAAGAACGTTCCCATCTTTCCGACCTTCTTGTAAGGTCGTGCAAGCGGCTACTTGCCAGAGATCCCGGACTAAGTTACCGGTGCTCATTATTTGTCTGCGTTCTCCAAGTTCCCGTTGTCAGTTCCCGATGTGAGTTTGTTTGGGGGCGTTGAATTCAAGAGTACCATAGCAGTGCCGTTCCCTATGCTGAAGTACCACTTCTGTAACTATAAAAGTACACTAATTTTTGTTTTTTTTAATTTATTCCGGCCAGACCCCTTATTGCCCCATGTTTTAGCCTTGGAGAAAACACTGAAATTTTTTTTATTTGCAACCCATGATCAAATTTGCAAATCAAAAATCCATATTTGCAATCAAAGGCTGTAGATGAGGTAGGATGTGTGAAGAAATACAAAATTTACGAGGCACAAAATAGGGGGCAGTTTTTACATTTACTCTTGGCTGAGGCAATGAGGGGGGCAATCTTCTTTGGCCATGTTTTCTACCTTAGAGCTTGTTTTTATTGGGGTGGAGGGGTTCAAGCCTAGACCTTCAACTTCCAGCTTTGCAAAAGTTAAACACATTCCTAGATCTTCTAGATCCTAGACTGGAACTGAACATCACATCAAGATTTTAGAATTTCTTCTCCTTTGTGCCTGCGGTCAACGAGGATGGGCTTTCAATTCTAGTTACCAATGGAAACGGGCTCCTAGACATGACCAATTGACCAAGGATCTATTGGAATTCTTAGAGCATCATGTTCAATTTTTTTTTAATTTCCCTTTGTAGACTTGGACATGTTCAAATTTCACATCCATACTGAGGTATTTGAAGAATCTTTCAACTAGAGACACTTCACTCTAATAAAGTATAAGACCTCATTCTAATCCAAACTTCTAGAAAAAGTCCATTCTAGATGTTTGTATTGGAAAACAAAAAATACAACTAAAGGAAAAAAATTGTTTGCTTTAATTAGGGATTTGATTGATCAAAATGAGGATAATATATGTCTAGAATGGGCAAAATCCATACCTGTTAATTATACACTAACATCAATTCACTTTGAATTAGTCTCAAATCAATGCAAATTAATTCATTATCATAATAGATGTATGCATTTGGTATTAATGTCACTATAGATTGAATTAGGCATTCATGTATTAAGTTAGGCATGGGTTGGTAGAAGCCTAAGGCAACATCCTTTTATAAATTTTTAAAAAATCACATGAAGTCTAAAAGTTATTTTTTAATTACAAAATTATTTCTTATTGCTTGTCTACCACTAAATTTTGATCCTACATTTTTCAAACAACAATATAATAGTACACTAGTCATTCTACCTACAATGAGGTAATTTACAAGTTTCAACTTTCCAAGTCCTAGATCAATGCCAAATTCCAACTTCCTTGGATTGTAGAAGGTGAATAAAAAAATATCAAATGTTGAATTTGGGACTTCATAGAGAAAGGTCCAACTCTAAGTCCCAACTTGTCTCATCCATAATGTTATATAGCAATTAAGTATCCATAATATGAGTTTACAAGTCAAAGAGTCATTTTCAAGACACTTTTTGCATTAAAATTACATTGGAGAGATTGAGACAAAATGTCAACTTGTGATGATGCTTTTTGTAACTAAAACAACAATTGGGACTTGGAACCCAAGTTGAATCTCTACTTTTATCAGACCCAACCCAAACTCCCAATCCCACTTTTTTAGCACCAAAATTATCAAAATATTTTGCTATATAGACATTTTGGAGTGTATAGGACTCGGAACATAGTGTAGGCCCATATGCTAATTGTTTTTATCTCTCTACAAATAAATTTGATTTTGAGTATTTAGTCAGCCTTGAGACATAGTACAAAGTGGCTCTTAGAATTCTCCACCTTTATACACCAAATGTACCTATTAATGGTTAATTGACCAATCACAAATATAATGTGATAAAATTGACTAAACTTAGATTTGAAGAGCCATTGCTTGACGTTGTAGGATGGAAGGCTTAGACGTTGTTTAGAAGGACTTGCAACATTTATCATCCATTTATGCTCAAAATCTACCAATCAAGACTTCAAGTTGAGTTTGTCTTGGACTCCACTTCTTTCATGGAGCATTCAACAAAAATGTATGCTACTAATTAGAGTAGTTTATTGTTGAAGCCTTAGTGCAAACTACATACCTTTTAATATTGGTAGTATTGGTAATATCAAATATAAATTACATATTAAATATTCACCAACCTTCTCTAAATATTCAAGAAGAGTAATGCAACTTTGCATCCACATGAATGAAGAGTGTGTTCAGTGAAGTAGTTCTATAACCTAGGTAGGAAGTAATCTCCTTGCTTCAAGTTAGTAACTTTCAATAATATATATGTGATTGTTAATTTGCTCATAAGCGTTACAATGTTGTGCATTCTCCAATTTTTCAAGAGGAAAATTAATGATTTTATTAATAAAATCTTTTTGTTTCTATTGAAATTTATAAAATATTCTTATACATTCTACATGTGAATAAGATATGTAATTGATATGTTAATTTCTAAATGAAAAAAACTAATAACATAAAAAATCAAGACTTACAATGGACACCCTTGCACAAAATTTGCAATGGAAAAATCACAAATAGTTTTTTTCAAAATCATATTTTCGATGCTTAAAACGAACTTTATAGGGTGTTCTCTTGAAAAAAAAATACTACAAATAGTATGTTTGTAAGATTTTATTTAACTTCAAAGTTTAGTTAACAACCCAATGTGGTACATGTCTTGGACAATTAGGAATTCAAGGATTGTTAAAATGCATTATACTATTTTTTTGGTTTATTGACTTGTATTTTACAAGTTCATTTGATTTCTGAGACAAGTGTTATATTTTCCTCACATTTCTCATAACTTCAAGTTGTTCATTTAGAAAGTTTACAATAATATATAAATTCTTCAATTTATTTGAGGTCCTAATCTTTAAAATGATGTTAAAATTGACGTATAGAAATGATCCATGCAATCAAACTTGAGAATTTATTTATGAACTTTTGAAAAATCTATCCAGAAGCATCAAAATCTGAAATTTTTTCAAAACTATAATTTGTTTTTAGAATGTAGTATTGACTTAAAACAATGGCTTTCAAAATGTTTTGTACAGTAAAGTACACTTACAAAACTACTAATTAAGAAAATAGAGATTTTAACCAAGATTTTTTAGCAAGTGGAATGGATTTTTTGGTAAGAAATTTACAAATTTAAAAAAATTGAGTGAAATATTCACTAACTTAAATAATACTCCAAAATGTAAAAAATTCATAATTCACTCCAAAAATCTCAAAAAATTGTGGAAAATTTGAAAAGTACATGAAATATTTATAAATTATTTTTTCATGATTTTTGGAGTGAATCATAAGAAATATAAAAATTTGGAGTCAGTAATATTTGATTCAATAGAATTTTAAAATTCCTGAAATTCTTACTAGAAATAGCCATGACAATAGTGCTCTTCCCAAAGACTTTTGAGAGCGGAATCTAAAAAAGGGGGATTTGAAAAATCTACATGATAAATAGATTGCCATTGGAAAATCTATAATTAGCATTAGTAACTTTTGTATATAATATTTAAACCTCTAAAGGACAAGGCCATTTTTCTATCAAAAATAACTCAAAATTGTCATTTCTATTGCGTCCACTCTAGAAAGTAGAAGAAACATTTTTTAGAATCTAACCACGAGATCTTCCACTTCACTTGTCTGAGATCATGTAGTAAAATTTTTATGAAGTTTGACTATACAATTGGAAGATATTAGCATTCAAAATGGAATAATTATTTTTTGGTGAAATTGACTTGCAATTCTAGATGACTTTGACTACCATTTAAGGATTTTTTTTGCTTTATAGACTTTGAATTTAAATATTTTGTGTTGAAGAGTTGAATTGAAAGTCAAGGAAAAAAATTCAAAAAATACACACATAATTTTCATTCTTTAAGAAAATTGTTAAGTAGAAATAGGTTCAAGATTGATAACCATGACATTGCATATTTTTACTTATAGATTTCTACAAATATACTATCAACCTCAATTTCATCAAATTGCTTATAAAGGAGGATTGTTTTTAAGACTTATGCATAACATTGAATGAATGAGAAGTTATTTAGATGAAACACCACCCCAAACCATTCTACTCATCATGTAGAATATAGACTTTGCAATGCCTAGGGGTTAATTCTTGAAGGACAAGGCATGTTTTGGGCAAAAATTGACACTTTTAAGTGCATTGAGAAAGGATGAAGATGAAAATCATTTTTTCTTGAAATTCAATCAATTGTACTCTAGTTCTAGAGTTTTATGGGCATGTATGGATTCTTATTCAAAAACCTTGACCATGAAGGTTGCAAGATTTTAGTCATTGAAATTATAGTGGAGCCCCTCATAACTGATCAAATAAATAATTGTGAACATGATCTGGAGTAGCATAAGATGAAGCAAATAGTTCTATAGGTGCAGAGATAGAATTGATGAAGATTGCCAAAAATTTGGTAATTTTATTGCTTGAACTGAAATTACTATGAATTTTGGAAGCCAAAAGTTGAACTAGACCCATGTCCAATATCTAACCTCTAAATGCCCAAGGCCTTTTTTGAGCTTCTTGAAATTTGCTCTAAATTGAACAAAAACCAACATTTTGATAAGTTGTATCAATTTTTTTAAATTGAAACCATACAAATTCAAACTAGACATGTTAAAGATCACATAGAAAAAGAAAACACAACAATATCACTTATGGATTGAAAGATTATAATACTTGATTGTGAAGGTGTTAAAACTACGAAAGTGATTTGAAGTCTTTCAATTCTCTCTTCACATGTCAAATCTAAAGATTTGGTCACCCAAAAAATATGAGGATAAGGGCCCTACCATGCATAACTCCAATTGATTTATGGCTTCTCAACATCTACTCTACAATTAATGTAAATGAATTTCTAATGTGATTTTTTCTTCAAGATCTAGTGTATTTAAGGCTTGTGTCCAATAACCCTCAATACTACAAAAAGTGAAGATTGCAATGGAAACCCTTGCACAAAATCTTGAATAGAAAAATCATAACAAATCATTTTTAAAAATTGGATTGTTGATGCTAAAACTAGACTTTAAAAAGAATTTTTCAAAAATAGAAACTATTAAAAATAAAAACTTGGTTAGGTTTTATTTAACCTCAAAGTATTGTTGAGACCAAAATTTGGTGCCTCAAGTTTTTAGGGGCTAAGAGCATCCCCACCAGCTCTTCCGTTTCTCTATTTGTTTACTGAGCTTGGGACATCAAATAGGGATGAGACCTCGCAAGTTCTCCATATGAGCCTTTGGATACAGAACTGGAGAAGAGTTTTACAGAAATCTATATCTTTTAGAGATACAAGTTTTGGATAAAGGTTGGTGCGGTGAAATTTATGTATCTCTATTTGCATATGAGATCCTCTCCCTAAAGCTTTATGGAGAAGAGTTTTACAGAAATCTGTATCTTTTAGAGATACAAGTTTTGGATAAAGGTTGGTGCGGTGAAATTTATGTATCTCTATCTGCATATGAGATCCTCTCCCTAAAGCTTTAAGGATACGGAACTCAGTGGTGGGGATGCTCTAAAGTCTTCCAATTCCAATCATTCAAGAACTATTTTCCCACTCATTCCTACTTTCTTGCCTTAGTTGTCCTACATGAGTGCTCCTACCTTAGTTGTCACTGAAAATTTGCCACTGAAAATTTGCCCTGGAGTTCAAAGAATGAAGAGTTCACACCCTCCCTCCCCCCCTTTCCACCATCATGACTTGTTCAAGAATTTCTTGATGATTCACATGGTCATGAGGATGTGTTGACTATTTGGTGGTTGTGAAAAATATCTACAAAAATATCATGATGAACTTTATCATGGTGCCAAAACATAAACTCTAAAGAAATTCTTTACACTACAGACAGAGTGACATTACAAACAGTTTTAATAGGTACTATAACAAGGCTGTTCAAACAATGAAACTAGTATGCGATGAAAAAGGTGAAGTATATTATCAAGCATGCATATACGAGCATACTCTCTACATGTATTACGAAGATTTGTACAGTATACTCTCATAAAACACTCCTACCCTCATTAGACAGAGTATATTTCGAAATCCTGCACTATGGAAATCGACAAAGATCTGTGAACAAACATATAATCCTGATGAAGAGAGTTCTATTGGCCATCAGAAAAATGTTAAGAAACCTCGAAATCGAGGTGCAAATGCAGTGCATCTAATGTCGTACTGTGTCGTTGCCGGTTGCTACAGATATCATAAGGTTTAATTTTCAGCCTTCCAAAAGGTTGAGTGACAAGCTAATACATCCGTCTGAGGACCGCAATTTGACGCTTAGAAGCACTTGATTGAGTTGTTCCTAGTCTTTATAAATCACAGTAAATTACATCTTGGTAAGGACCATAAGCACGGAATACATTGTATCATACACTAAAGGCTGATTGTAGAGAACTCGCCATCCGTGAACCAACTGTATCCCGTGCGAAGTCCTGAATCTGCTTCTTTGCATCTGAACAAGGCAATGAGGGGTCACTTCATTTATGCCAGGAATTGAACAGAATTGAAATAGTTGCGATGGCCAATATAGACTGAAGTCATTAGCAACCAGAGTCGTTTGTACCTTTCTGACATCTAGTAAAGCCTATAATATTGGCGATGTTGAGCACAAGAGCAACCACTACCACCAGGAGGTAGTCGAAGTTGAACTTGATGATGGCAACTAGACCGAGGCCCAACCATATAACAGGCTGCCAAACAACCACAATATGCAAAGAACAAGATTATGATGAAATCATTGCAAGAAGGCCTTTTCCCATGGACACGTTGTAGCATTAAGTTCTGAACTAGAACAGGGTAAAACGTTATGGGAATGGTGTTGCCCTTCATATCCCAAGGAACGATCTGAATAGAAAACTAGGAGTAAATCTATATACGATTATACATGCAGGAGGAATATATCTTCAAAGCAAGGACAACCGTTACCCGCTACTGCCCCAACTGCAACATCAATCTTAAAGATTGTATGAAAAGACAACGAGCACATGGAGAGGGCAGCGAGGCATACCGAGAGGTACAATGACCACCAGAACAACCATGAATCTTTCTTATTGAGGGCCACCAAGCTCTGCAAAGAACCATGCCTCAGTCACTACAAATGTCTGGCAGCTGCTGTAATTATCATAAACAATCCTCGCAGTGCTATTACCCCGTTCAGATTGGATAACTCTACAGACTATTGAACTAGGGATAGCAAAATGTACAACCGGTCGCACGGATCGACGAAGTCTCCAGTGCATTAAAAACAAGATGAATAACTACATTTGTTCACCATGGGTCAATCTCCAAATAGTATCTGCTTGCGCCATAGACAGTACACACAAGCAATGTTGAAGTTACAAACCTCCTGATCAAGAGTTTCAAAGTGCCACACACTTTCACCTTCCTCGTTGATATCGTTCCACCACCGGAGTCCCACCAACAACCTCCCACTCACATTCTTGACTGTCCAGAAATCAAGTGCAACTAACAAAATCGTGATCACAAACTGAATGACAAAACTGTGTATGACCAACGAGCACAATACGTAAAATCCGATTGCTGAAAACTGCACGACAAACAAGAATACTCTGTCAGGGCATTCAGATTCCATGTTTCAGCATACGGGTATACTCTAGCTATTTTTAGACAAAAAAATTTCAGAGAAACGCTGAACATGAGTAGCAAGTCGAATCACTAATTTTCTATGTTGAGAATTCATACCTTAAACGCCACGCTGAAAAAAGAAACCATAGGATGTGAATACTGCTCTCCTTCCGCCTGGCCAAAACCGAGCCACACAAACATGAAAATCCATAGTAGTGGTTGTTTTTTTGCACGAATTTTCGTCACTTTGCTAGAGAGAAAAGACAAAGGCTATTTTTTGCAAAGGAAATCCAAGGATATTTTTACAGAATAGCCTGATGCCAGCTGTATTTTAAAACCAAATAGCCAAAGTTTTATTTAGGTATCACCGAGGTTTCGTTTAGATATCAGCAAGTGTCACCCAAGTATCACATCAGTATTGAAGCAAAACTGAAAAAAAATCACTGATATTCGGTAGACGATAAACGTACAACTAAGCCCAAAAGAAAACTATTTCCGTAATGCATGTCTAAGAAACAAATTTGCTAATGCAGCCATTCTTCCATTTGATCCTCCTAAGCAACTGTTTCTAAAATTACAATCAATCTGAACAACTCAAAATCAGCAGAGTTCACAACACGCAAGTATCTCTAAACCTTCTAACATCGAGTCCAGCATATTTTTCACAGAGAAGGAAGATATAAGAAATAGGCAGAGTTGCAGAATCCAACTCCTTAGAGACAACGACAGAAAACTAAACTCGAGCGAAACTTAATCGATTCTCACCTAAAATTCCTCGCATCAACACAGAGACGCACAATTGAAGAACACTACTAAAGCTCCAAACAAAGAGACCAAGAAACCAAGCCATGAAACAATTTCATACAGACCTGCAATTCAGGCGGACAATCCCGCTCTCATTCCTACAGTAATGCAGACCCTAAACCTTCACTCCGGCCATGAAAAAATCACCAAAATATTTTTAAAAAAACTCAACTTGCATACGTCAAGAACTACAGAAAGGTAATTCCTTAACATTCCTCGAACCAGAACAAGGACGCACAATTGAAGAAAAGGACTAAAACTCCAATGCCGACCTAAACCCTCATTCAGCCATTTTGAAAATCGCCAAAACTACACCATAAAATGCGTACATCAAGATCTAACCGAAGGACATTCCTAACAATTCTTATACCTCTTTCACTCGAGCCGTGAAAAAATCACCAAAAGTACACTAAGAAGCCTCGAAAAATGCAAAATCAAGATCTACACAAAGGCAATGCCATTCGCGTTCATGTAAAGAGACCCTAGCTGCAAAATTCCTAATCAAAAACACAAGCGAGTAGCGTAAATCACCATCGCAAGGCCGGTTACAGAAGCTTCGGGGATTTCTACGTATGATGGTGCTCAGCCCATGGAGTGGTACCAAAGCTTGGGAGAGAGAAGCAAACCCTGGCTATGGCGACGACCAGGAGTTGCGGACGGCGACCAGAGGTCGAATGTAAGAAAAGAGGACGGGGACCGGGAGTATTCGCCATCGACCACCAGTCGGAGATGTTGAGAGCTTGACTCCAAGAGTGCTAGTTGCACAAGGACCTTATGCCCATCCATTAACCCTTAAATGCCAAGGCATCATATTTTGGTGTCCACTAAATTTTAAAAGTTGTAAACCACTGTTGGGAAATGCACCATTCATTTTTTGGGTGGGTTATTTTCTGTAATTTTTTGCTATCAAGGAAAAAACATCATAAGTAGGGATTATAATTTTTTCATCTATTTTAATGGATGAGAAAATTGAAAAATTTCATTGAAAAAATTCTCATCCATTGAAAATTTCAATGGATGATTTGAGCATTATTTTCTCAATAATCATTTGTTTTTGCACTTCCCAATTGTAGTTTATGTAGGATAATCCCCTTCTCATTGAGATTTATGGCAAAAAATGGCCCTCCTAGTCAAACCATTTCTTGTTATAAATCCCAATGAAAAAAGGATTATCCCATAAAAAAAAACATATCAAAGAGTTGTTTTTATTATTTTTTTATTAATCAAGTATCCTTAAATTCTATTTTAACCATCAAATCTAAATTTTTTTATTTTAAAAGTGTAATTTCTCTATTAAAGATCTTGTGCAAGGCTACCCATTACAAATCTTGCTTTTTTTTAGTGTTAAAAGACTCTTAGATATGAGACTCGAATATAATAAATCTCAGCAACAGAGAAATAGCATTAGTATTTCATTTAAACAAATTAGTGTGGAGTAGATTTTGAAAAGACATAAATTGATTGTGGTTGTGCATGTTAAGTTCTTTTAGCCTCACAATTTTTTCATTACCTCACTTTTGAATTTCACATGTACAAAGAGGTTTAAAAAACTTCAAATTGCTTTCACAATAATAACACTTTCATGATCAAACATTAATTAAAAGTCTTTCAATCCATAAATGATATTGTTGTATTTTTTTTTCCTACGTTTGAATTCGTACAATTATAGTTTTTTTTTTAAATTCATAAAATTGACCAAAATTTGGTCTTTTTATTTAGTTATGAACAAATTCTATAAAGCTCAAAAAAGACTTTGGACATTTAGAGGTTAAGGTAGAAGTGCCTATTACCATCCATTTAAGCAATCCTACATATTATAATGGAAGTCAGTTTAGCATATTGGCAATTAAAATCATGAATTTTCAAGAAAAACATTGTAAGATTTCGAATTCATATGAATATATTGTAATTTTTAAAACTAAACTTAATAATATACCATAGATCATTTTTTGCATTTATGTACACATTTAGAACATTTTGCATTACTTGCATCTAGATACTTTCAAGATTGGTTTCTAGTTCAAATTGATTTTAGGCACTTCTACCTTAAAAAATGTTTGGATTGAAATGTTGATATGGACACAATTGGATTGAGGTTTGATAATGGGTATGATGTACATTACTTATCATTTCAATAGTATCCTCTAATTTATATTGCTCATGTAAAATTGGAAGAAATGTTGAAATAAAATTTGATTTAAAGGGCAACAAAGTTTGTTGGTGGATCAATAGGAAAGAAGCTTTAAATCAAGAGAAGATACTGTATGATGATCCATTGTAGTTTTTAGTTGTTGCACATGACTTTGAGTTATAGGATTTACAATTATTTTTTTACAATAGAGCATCAATTCATAGAAACTTCACATGCATTTTGGTCATTTTTTTTGAGAAAAAAACAAATTATAGGTGGTCAAAGCAAAAACATATAAATTACTTCCCATTGTTGTTCTTTATGGAAGGACAATTCGGCCTCATTTGGATTCTTATGTGGCTCTCTTAATACCCTCCATGGTTGCTACTAGTGAATAGATGCTAGTCACTTCGGATAATTTGACTAGCAATCATTTGAAACTACTCATATTTCCAATGGCATGTTCCCAAGGGCATTGGAAGACCTTACTTGGCATGTTGACTTAGCATATCAATTTTTTTGATTACATTCATTTATGGTTTATTATTTCTAGTCATATGTAGCCACACAAGTGGTGATATTTCTCTCTTTGTAGTCACTCATACGAAATGACCTTATTGACAACAGCCATGTAATTCTCAATAATTTTAGTAATTCTTATTAAGCTGAAATTGTATTTTCCACCCCCTTTCTACAAGCACAATATGATTATTTGATGACTAAGGTGACTACAAAGTCAAATGGCCCTAGTCACATTTATTTGATTTTTTTGTAGTGTTGTAATAGAATTTATACTTATACAACTTTCATTAAATTAGAATGCCAAGGACCATATTAGGTTCTAAACTAGGGATCACACATGGTTTTGGGGTGATTTCAACTCTATCTACCTTACAAATGTAGAATTTTGAAGAAGAATTTTCTTGAAAAGCAAGCCAATTTTAAAGGCACTACAAGGAGAATTGTGGTTGAATTGGTTGAATTGATAAAAAAATGACAGAATTTTGTCAATTAGAGGGGCTGATTCAAGTCAATTTGAACACCTGTTTGACAAGATTTTGTAACTCCATTGATAAAATTATGTCAATCACATGACAGAATTCTGTCAATTCGGACATTTTATAACTTCAAAATTTTAAATTACATATAGGGGGTCTGACTACTTAGAGGCTACCATGTGGCATATGCCATGTCAAAATTAAGTATAGAAAATTGCCGAGTAAGTACACCCACCCACATAGCACAATCACCTCAACAAACAACCCACATGGCACAACCACCTAAGCAAATACAACAAGGGATCAAGCCATTTAAGCACTCAACAAGTACCAACACACACATGTCAAAGAACATGAGTGTTGGCTAATATATACAAGGCAGTAAAATATTTACCAATACATATGGGATAAGTGTGTTAAGGGAGGAGGAGGAGAACCAAGTGAATTCCGAAATTGTTTAAAAACTAGATTTTGAGACCGGATTTAGGCATAGTAAATTAATTTTTTTCAAAAAACTTTTAACTAAGATTAGTTGGAAAATCAAATGAAGTTCCACCTCCAAAAATCTTTTTGAGATTTCAGGTCTCAAATAAAAAGTTATAGACAAATTTCAGACCGGGTGTTTGAAGTGAATTTCAAACTTTTCAAACACCCGGTCTGAAATTTATCCATAACTTTTTATTGGAGACCTGAAATCTCAAATGGATTTTTGGAGGTGGAACTTCATTTGATTTTCCAACTAATCTTAGTTAAAAGTTTTTTGAAAAAAATTAATTTACTATGCCTAAATCCGGTCTCAAAATCTAGTTTTTAAACAATTTCGGAATTCACTTGGTTCTCCTCCTCTCCTAACACACTTATCCCATATGTATTGGTAAATGTTCTACTGCCTTGTATATATTAGCCAACACTCGTATTCTTGACAAGTGAGTGTTGGTACTTATTGGGTGCTTAAATGGCTTAATCACTAGTTGTATTTGCTTGTTGTTTGACTAAGGTTTTGGATTCTTTGGGTTTTGTGGATTCTATTGATAAAAATCTTGATAAATAATCAACAAGAAGTTGACAAAAAATTGACAGGTCTGTCCTAATTGACAAAATAAGGTTGTTAAAAGTGATTGCTGTCAATTCGGGCAAAATTTTGTCAAATGCTTGTCATCTAGGGCTGCAATCCCTTGTAGTGAGGCCAAGAGCCCCTTGTAGAGTAGTTGCTTGTTTTGTATAGACCAAGTCTTCTAATTCATGCATTTTATTTCTCAAAGAGCATGAAGTTGGGAGATTTACTCAAAGTAAAGATGTTGCCATGGGCAAATTTCTTTTTGGGTAGCAAAAAATGTGCTTCGTGCAAAAATGTAGACCTCTTAAAGATGTTGTTTGCTTAAAATATGCCAAATTATGAATAATTGATTGCTTTTAAAATGATAAGAGACTTGAAGGTCTTTACAACGAATCTCAACAAAGAAAATAGATTCTTCAATAAAAAAATGCAAGTAAAAAAATTCATTAAAAAAATGAATTTTTATATATGGCACTATAGTTCTCAATTACATATGTGAGAATTATAGGGCTTATACACCAAATTCTAAATTTGGCTTGGAATCACTTCCATAAATGAATGGGAGATTTTATGGCAATTCTTTACAAATAAAAATACATACAGAAGAAGAAAAGGATATTTTGTTGCAAACGGGTTGAAGAATGATAAAGTTGAGCTTTTACAATTATACAAAATCTAATTGCTACATTTGAAATGCTAAATTTCTTATTATGATATTATCATAATCTTTATTTTAAAAAAATTGAGTAAAAAATACATTATATGGATGTCATATGTGTTATTTCTACAAATTCAATAGTTTATTTGAAGATGGTAAAAAACAAAGACAAGTTTTGGTGTTGAGGTGGTGTACTTTAAAAAACAACTATAGGTGATGGTCCCAAGTGATGGTCAACATTGTCCCAATATAGACAATAGTTTTTAAATTTGTAAAAGCTATATAACATTCCATATCTTGAACATTTTTATTGATGAGGAATGAACAATAATGAATAATAATGAATATTAATAAATAATAATGAACAAGGTCTAATCATTAATAAATAATAATAACAAAATTATTTCTTCAAAAATAACATTGTAGAAGTCAAAGACCCTACTCTTCAAGAAACTATCTTGGAATTTGAAATTTTCATCATTTGAAATATGAGTGAATGTTTTTTTTTGTTATCACAAAATATAAAAAGAATTTTTTGGGGGTCATTGCAAACTGTAAACCCTATAATTTGTATAACAATTTTGCTCTATATTTATGATTTTTTTTGGGACGCTTTATATTTAGAAAAATATGATTGATAATTTAAAAATATATGATAAATGTTTCAACCATTAAAAAGATTGCATCTTAGGAAGACCAAATATAGCCATATCGTAGTATATTAGCAAATTTTATGCAAAACAATTCTAAAAATAATTTTTGGAATTAAAAAATATATATTATTTAAAATATTTTTTATATAGTAAAGATAGAATCTTTAAGAATTCTTACAAATCTACATTTGCTTAATTGTCTTTTTGCAAACTAATTATTCAATTTGACACAAAGTAACGTGTATAAGTTTTTGCTCTATTAGAGTAGTAGTACACTATAAGAGAATTAAAAAGTGCAAGATCTCAAGAAAATATATGATTTGACCTTCTAGCTTGTCAAATATAAAAAATAAAAAATTTAAACTTAAATTTGGATATTTATAACAATATAAAAATGATTATGCACAAAAAGAATCACAAAATTCTTTTTATACAAATCCCTTCACATGCATTAAGAAGAAGCTTCAAAAGTTTTGTTTATATTCCAATGCATCTTAGAATTTGGAAAGGTCCAAAAATTAAAAAATTATTGCTACTCCGAGTTTAATGTATTAGAATTCCAAATTTACAACATTGGATGTATTTCATTTGTATTTCTTCTTTTCAAAATTAAAAATTATATTTTTCATTCCAAAATAAATTTGTGATCATTTTTGGATTTTATATATCAATTATATAGAGGGATAAATTTATCATAGTAATGACATTTGACTTAAAAATTATTGGCAAGGGTGTTTGGGATGTAAAATATAAAAGATTTAAATGATAAATCTTTACAACAATCTTCATTGCTACTTGAACCCTTCAAAAAAATTTAAATTAATTGTAATGTTTTTGCTATGTTTACTAATTTATTTTCACTTTTTGCTACAAAATTACAACAATAATAATTTTCACAAAATAAATTGAGTTTTATTACAATGATAAACAAGCCATAATATTTTATATATTAAAAATATAAGATTGGTATTTAAATACAATGGAAAATACTTAATTTAGCTTAGATATTTAATTTGACCATTTTGCAATGGATTTAGTTTTTTAGGTTAACCCTTCAAAGACTACAATGTGTCCTCTTCAAATTCTTGGTAAGGTGAAACAAATCTCAATATTATGTAACAAGTTGACAAACTTGTCGCATTTTCTGATTTTCAAAATTTCAGAGTGGGAAGTATTTGAAAAGTCATTTAAGAAATGTAATTTAATAATCTAATAAAAAAAGAAGTAAACATATTGTTTTTCCACTGAAAGAAATAGAGGGGGTGGAAAGAAACACTTTTTTAGACAATCAAAATAAGTTTTTAAAAAAAAAATTACTTTTATTTTTAGCAATTTTAAAAATATTGGTGTGATTAAGAATATAAAATAATTAGAATGATTCCAATTTTTTTGAAGATGGTCCAAGAAATATTCTAATAATTTCTTCCAATAATATTAATATTTTAATAATTTTAATAATTTCATCCAAGCAATTTCATCCATTAGAAAAATAGATAGTCCCTCTATCACTAAAACCTTCCAAATTAAGCAAAATTTGTGTCCCACTAAAAAGCTTTGATTACTAATTTTGACTGTTGAGTAAATGTTGGCCATTGAATGACCTCGTGGAAGTAAATGACAAGCAATTGAGGCACATTCTTCTCCTAGCAAACTTGGCTTTATCCATGTGAGGCACTTATTGCTTCCTCAAACAATAGTATTGATGATGGATTCGGTAATCACTTGGCTACTATGTAGATTTGCTCATGAAGCCAAGTTTCCTTGATGTAGTATTTAGATTGGAAGCATATATTTCTACAATCCCATTGTTGCCACCAACCTTAAAATCATCAAGAATGACAAACTAGCAATATTCACAAACAATGTTTAAATTTAAAACTTTCTACATAGATTTTAGGTGCCTAAATAACAACACCTAAGCTATAGATTTTGCATAGATCTAAGGAATGGATTACTAATTTTTGAATGTATCACTAATACAAAGACTAAAAATATAGTTAATCCCTTGTGAGGAACATTTTTAGAGTTTTTTTAGTGAGACAGAGGGAGTAGCTATTAAAAAATATTAAAACAAATTATGAGTCACTTTTGAATAAATCTTTGGTTACCAAAACCCCTATTCCAAGATTCAAGAGTCGAGCACTAGAGTAGGGACATATGGTTGGAGTACATATGGTTGGAGTTCTTAGGGCGTCCTCAATGTGAGCCTCAAGGTCACCCTTCAAAGTACAAGTTCATCCGAACTTCAATTTCAAGGGATTCAATCAGTGGACCAATCGCGAATGGTAGACAAGATCACAAGTGTAACCAATTCGTGACCTCAATTTCGATCAAAATTTAAAGTTTATCTCCAGTACCCAAAGATCACTCCACAGCTCTATACAGATCTTACAAAAATCATAATAACCTATATTAAAATGCTTCATATGACACAAACAGTATCCTCTATTTTAAGCATGCACCAACAATCTTTGAACACAAGTTCAGGGGTCACTCGGGTCATTCAGAAAACGGGTCGTTCAGAAAAAAGTTGTTCATCAGAAGCTGATGTAGAAGTCCATCACTTCTCTTCTATTTAAAGAGAAAAATCATTACCTGGACATTGTGGAAAACTACGCAGATTTCCACAAACTACACAAACTATGCAAACAAACCGCGATCTCTCTTGTACGCGCACACCGGATGCTTGTATCACATACTGCTCCAGGTTGGAAATCAACAAATCCTGGAATGGCATGCCAATGCGCTGTTACACCAGTAATCTCCAGAATAGAGCTACCACAAGAGTTTTATCTCAATGTACATAGCTCAAATTTTAGAAAGCTGTTACTGGCATGCCACTACGCGAGGGCTAGCTCCAGATGGCTAACACTCCTAATCGGCTTGAAGGCTTGTCTCGGAATCAAAAGATTGCAATCCGATGCAGACTCCATTATAGATATACATCATCATACAACTTAGGCCCATTGAAAATGGAAACAACACTTACCGGAGCTTGGCCGTCAATCCACCTACAGCCCAAGTCTGTAATTCCGTCCAGCACGCAACGCAGATTGGACAATACCAGCAGAGTTTTATCAGGCCTAATTTGACGGCCACCTCTAGCATCCAAGTCCAGCTCAAAATTAGCAATGAGATTCTTCGAAGAATCACGCTGAAGCTTTCTTTAGGTGGTAGGTTTTCTTCAGAAATTTGGATGCCGTGTCATCACCCCGGTAGCAAAGAACCCTCAAAACAGTATTGGGATCTGTTGCACTCCACTTCCCTGTGGTGGGTGGCATTGGGGCCTTGGACGACGACTTGCTGCCTTGACCTATGGATGCCAAGTAAATCTGGATCAATTCACTGCTAGAAAGCTCGAACAACGTAAGAACCTGTGAAGCTGGTGCCATAGCTTGTTCCACTTCAGACAACGGCAAGCCCTCTCCATCAGCCAGAAAGAGCTCCTTCAACGCATACATGTCATCTTTCAGCAAGTCAGCATCGTCCTCTTTGAAAGCCCGCGATGGTCCGCCCGCCAGAAGAACTCGAAGAAGACAATCAAAACAGGCTCTCATAAGCGCACCTGCAATCCGGTTCCTCATCGATTCTGCACTGGATTGAGCTATTTCTCCTAATTTGGCATCCAACGCTTCCAGAACACTATTCACTCTTGCAGTGGAAGCGTCCCCAGCATACAGCCCTTCTCCGAACACATCTCGAAGCTCTGAAAATACAACCCTGTAGGCAGCAGAGTCGATGAGTTGTCTCGTGCCCTCCATGATTGCAGCTCGTGTGTTTTGAAAGGAATTACTAGCTGGTTCTGCTACTGGTAGAGGTTCAGGTTTTGCCTTTGAAAACATCCGACCAATCTTAGAAGGTGGCGTAATAGGTTCGTCCTTCCTCCAGGCAAACCGAATTCTCTTATCTAAAAACTGAAGTTGCGAATTGATATGATCAAGTGTGTTGATACGCACGCATAGATAAGGCAAACTGAATGTGACATCTCCAGAAGAAGACGCAATCCTGTTCTGCTGATTTCGCTGCGACTCAATCTTCCCTTTACCCTTAGAAGAACCCCGCCATGACTTACTGACCTTGCACCGAGTGAGAGGAGGCATAGGAGGGATAAACTGGTCTTTGGTTCCTGCAATATTGCAGAATGCCTCGTGAGAATCGTCCCCAATCAAAAAGAGCAGGAAGCATGAGAAACTAGTAGAACTCTGCTCCTAAAGTTGATACAAGGCCACATCTGGGAAACTACCGTAGTCAAACCATCATCA
Organism: Climacium dendroides; assembly: GCA_950106755.1. Classification (NCBI taxonomy): domain Eukaryota; kingdom Viridiplantae; phylum Streptophyta; class Bryopsida; order Hypnales; family Climaciaceae; genus Climacium; species Climacium dendroides. The sequence continues at coordinate 22,663,001 of OX467089.1, forward strand.
TCTACCATGTAAGATACAATAAAGGAAGCAATCTCTCCCGTTCCGCAAAGCAAGCAAGAACCGAAAACGCATCAACATTCGGCAACCATTTTTGTCAAAAAGGAACCCTGATATCTTGTATTTAGCTAATAAATTGTGGACCACTATTTATTCAGGGAATACCAAAAATAATACTCACCACAAGGTTGGACTGCTTGAGTAACATAGCGCTGTAACGCCCTATCCAATCCGGCTACCAACTGCTGAAGTAACTCAGGATACTGCTCCGCAGGCATTGCAAAGTACGCATCGAGTGATTCTTCCATGAAGCGCAGCACTTCAACTCCTGATGGTGCATAATTTTCTGAGTTGGAAGCTGGGCTCCATTTCTGGCCAACCACCACTTTCCACTAATCAGAGATTCAATGCCACAAAAGTCTTGCAAACAACAGTGGTTCTACGTATGGTTCCTGCTCTTCATCGCTCAAGAAACCCTACCTTCTTCACAGAACAAAAATTCTCGTGCTTGTAAGTAAACCTAAGAGACAGGTTTTCACGAGCGTTTTTTCTATTCATAATATCCAGGAATTTGTATGCTCTGACAGTCCATGGCCTACTAAAAGCAAAACTATGAGCACACCTCCTTATATCAAGCATATGGTATCACGAGAATAAGAATCACACATATACAAAAACAAGCATATGGTATCACGAGAACAAGAACCGCACATGCTATTCTTGAGACTAAAATCAAGATCAGACTTTTAAAATGCAGAGTTCGTATAAGTGCACCACACTGATCTCTCCATCTAAAGTGTTTCCCCTGACCATTTCAGGCAAAACGAAGAACAAAATGAACTGAGTTTTTGTATGCAACTGAACTTCATAACGCCACGTTCAGTTCACTAAAGGTCTGGAGAGCAATACTCAGCACACGCAAATACTACCTCTTGTTGAATGTTGCGATCGACCCACTCTGTCATTTTGTCCACATTATCCTCCACCCACTTTCTTGTTAACTCTCCCATGACCTGATCAGCTTCAAAAGGTGGCATTTCTCGAATGAGGCTCTTTCCTCCGTCGTCACACTCGGCTCCATCTTCAACAGCGATCCCAACAAGCCGCTTCTCAAGATCGTCTGAGGCTTTTAATATTGCAACTGTGTCAAGAGTCATTGTAGACAAACTTGACAAATACTGCTTAAACTCTCGACTGTAACACACATGAAGAGTGGCTGCGGCGACTCCACCCGCAAAAGGATGCCATCTCTTCAACACAGGGCTATAGTTATCTACTTCACTCATGGCAAAAGCCATTGCGTCCTGCGCTAAAATCGCTAGCGCTGGTGGAGGCGCAGTAGCAGCCTTAAATGATTTCCGTCTGGAATCCACGGTCTCCATCAGCTGCAAAACGCAAGAATTTCACAACAAGTTCAGGGAGACCTAGTTAGATATAAAAGAAAAAAGTTAGTTAGAAGATTCTAAATGAAAAAAGGGTTTGACCTATATTATCATGTTCAGATCAGCGTTTGTAGATACTGGCTCCCATTCATAATCATAACTACAGAGGCCACGAAACAATCACTTCCCAATTAAAAACTTCACATTATCGCCCAATATGGTGTTAGTTGAAAAGACACACTTCTGGAAGTATTGTATCATTTCCTGCCTTGAGCTGCTCGAGGACCCCCTTCTTTCCAAACCCTAACCCACCTCAAATATAGATTCAAAAATCGAAATATCCAGCTACTACTTCATTAAATAACCTATGTAAAGCAATTCAGGGAGTCATCGGCACCTGAGCAAAGGCTGCTCTCACGGAAGACCGAACATAGACATCAACGCGACTTAGCGGAATATTTAATTCTTCTTTTCCGCGGCCCCGATTCTCACGTGATATGTGTTCTCCCAAGATTTGAGCAGACCGAACTGCTACTCCCAATAGCCCTGCCATAATGTCACTGGCTCCTCCAGGAAACGAATCATGATATGCTAGGAGCCTTCTTTCTGCCCAAAACTGCATGGTGCTGAGAGTCGACTTTAATAGCGGCAACTGATCGGCTTTGATATTCCCTTTCAAATCATTAGAAACCTCGTCTAATTGACTTTCAGAAAGCTGGAGAAGCTTCGCGGCAGTCTGACCCGTAGTTACAAACTGCCGGAAGAAAACCCATGCTAAGAGCAAGTCATGCATGGTCTGGTCAATTCCCAGCACACCCCACGTCTTCTGTATCAATTCAAGAGCTTCGTCCATCTCTGCTATCACTTCGGCCTTTGGTGGCGTATGGAAAATTGCACAAAGTAGAGCAACGTAGATATGCGCATTCAAAGGAAAACCATCTGCCCAATGCAGGAAATCTCCATATTCGCTATTGTGGGCTCGAGTTGCCCTACCCATGGCTGCGCTACGAAGAATTTGCATGATCTCACTGTTTTTCCCTTTGTCTACTGTCTTGTGTCCATCAGCGATGTCCCGTAAAGATTGCTTCAGTCGATGAGCATCCATTCCTCCATCTCCTGGTACTAAAGGATGAGCAAGAAGACCGGCTTCTAATACTCTCAACTGGCGCTTTAGCCAAGATTGATAATCTCCCTCATTTCCAAAGGTTGATGGACCAATATTTTGTAGGAGCTCCAGAGGGACTATCATCGACCCATTTCGTTTACTAGCCTGCAAGAAGAAACGAATGGTAAAACATTCATGAGTGCAGAAAATAATACACATAAAGAAACCAGCCAGCAAATATGCCTAATTACGATCATTTGGATTTTTCTTCTGTAGCAGCAATGCGAATTCTAATCAATATGACTACGCAGCAGCCCAAACTGACGGGAGAATAACCAACATACAGTATTTTTTCAGTTTCATCTCTACTGGGCTTAATGAGGGATCATTCATAGTAAAACAAAGAATCAATCCGGGCATTTAAGAAGCTCAAAGAGTAAATTGAACTGTATTTAATATCTTATAAAGATGAATGCACCTGTCCTGCAGTTGCACGGGACAGAGCTCGCCGAGTCCTCGTTTCACTGTTTTCAGATACACGCATCTGTATCCTCAAGACATCTGAAATGGTGATGTTCTTCTTCGACTTGAAGGAAGACGACCGTTGAATCTCAGTGGAGCCACCAGAAGATTGCAGGCCAAAAGCCTTCTTCATTTGGCTGGCAGCGGAAGATGTGAGCGACTTATTGGGTTGTGGATTAGCATCCTGTTTCATACTCATACTCCTGAAGCTGGGGGGGTTATTACCACACACTGACACCAGGATCTCATAAGCTGTTTCTCGGATATCATCTTCTGCATGATCATAAAGTCAACATTAGAAGATTGTGAACACTAGACGCACTTTTCGTGACTAAATTACTTCGGCTATTCCTCTTTTTCAAAGAAAATTTGGCCAATTAGGCACAACTATCACAAAATTCAAACCAAGTTACGTAAATTGAGTACCATATCAAGCCAGAATGGAGGAGCAAGATTCAGTCCATGGAAATGCAAGTTAGACAAAGACAATCATCAGAAAACTTTCAATCAGCTACAAAACAGTCATGAACTACATAATACTACGCCCAAACACACCAAACCAAATTGGGACGTTCTACAATGGAAGAAGCATCTGCATTCTCACCTGATAACTCAACTCGAAGAGGTGGAATTGGCGATCCGAGGCGATCACTTTCAGAGCCTGCTTCTCCTTGCTTTCCATTCTGGGCTAACACAGAAGGAGCCATCTCTCACTCACACAGCAGTGAAAGTCAGTCCCTAGCACTGAAAAATTTTCCAAATTTCCCTGAAACCAACGTTAATCTCCAAGCCGGGAAACGCAATAAAAATTTCGTCAGGGTCTCTTCACTAAAAATGGGCTACACAGTTGCCAGAATATCCACAAAAATAAAAATCTGCGACGTTCTCCTCCGCGTTTTCAAAATTCAAACCATGCTCTTCTCAAAGTGCCCCAGAGATCCTTTAAAAAACGGTTCTTCAACGAGTCCAAAATAAAAATCCTCGCCGTCATTGCCTATTACCAAATCATCACAACAACTAAAACCACGAAAAATGGTTACAAAAATATTTTCACCGCCAACCTCCACCCCTAAAATCAACCACTTCCAAACCCAAAGTTCACGACCAGGAATTCACCAATAACCTCTCTACTCCGCTTATTTAATTCCCGTTCTTCATAACACCACGCTCCTATCCCCCATCAACGCCGTGCCTGAAATTTCCTCCACTGACACCTCCAAAGGGAAACACCCTAAAATCTAGAAATCTAACCAAAAAATTCTCCAGAGCGTCTTCAATCGAAGGTTGTGAAACCAGAAGCATAACACCCCCTTCCAATCCTCTATCGACGCCGCAGCTGAAGTTTCGTCCACACTTCCCAAGAAAGCACAGAAACTCTTGCAACTCTAACCAAATTTTCTCACAAACCTCTTAAATCAAAGGTTGCAAAAAGCAGAAGCATAACACCACCTTCCAATCCTCAATCAACGTTGTGTCTGAAATTTCCTTCACTAACATGCACCTCCAAAGAAACCACCCTCAAATCTAGAATATCTAATCAAAATTTCTCGAAAGTGTCTTAAACCGGAGGTTGCGAGCAGGAGCTGCAAGAATAGGAGCAGGTGGAGGTCGGCGAGCTAGCGCCATGGGACGGAGCTGTGAGCTATGGCGATGGAGGTGCAACAGCTCGGCAAGTGAACTCCCCAGGACAAAGTCTGGCAGCGAGACCTTGTTTCAGGGTGACTCGCTGACTGCGCAGATGGATGATTCTTATGAGCTGAGGATGAATGGGTTCCGTTTTCTGGATGAATGTCGTTTGAGTTTGAATTTCCCTCCTTGGGAGTGTTACTGGGTTATACTCAGTAACTCCACTTACCCATGTCCCTTGATGGTAATAGTTAGTGGGAATAATAACTCGTTTAATTATCATTGAAATGTACCACATCCTAGCAACGAAACTTAATTCTTTAAATATATATTATAATAATTTAGGTAATAAAATATTTAGGTAATAAAATTTAAAACTTAATTTAATTAGATAATAATACGAATTGTGATTGTAAGCCTGTAGCAGATTTAGGGTAAAATAATTCTGAAAAGAAATGTCAAAAATTTAGGGGTATCTTTTTTTTTTTTTTATCGAAAACCTATTTTTTGGAAAGATGAAATAAAGATTTTTCACAAATGTTCACAATTTATAGTGTAGTTTTTTGAAAAAAGATGTTTACTTTGGCACAAGAAAGGAGAAAATACTAGCCCATTAATGTACTCATTTGTCCTATTAGTGTGCGAGACACTAATTTAGCAAGTCATGCTATTTCAGGTGATACTAATTTTCTAGGTGATTGTAATTTTATCTCCCTCACTTTTAGGACAATCTTAAAAATTTCTTCTATTATAGATTGTAGAGTGACTAAGTATTTAGAATTTTCACAATGTTTAATTTTTTGTAGGACAAAATAATACATTCAAGTCACTTTTAAGGAATCATTGTTTGAATTGAAAAAATTAATTTGGGAGGTCAAACATATTTGTACCACTTGAGCTAAAGAATACTTGCAAAAAAATTTAAAATCTGATATTTGCAAAAACATTGAATATTAAATACATCAATTTTGAGTTCAATTTAATATTTTTTAAATGATTTTTGAGTTTCAAATACATGTTTTTATTGTATATTGCTATCAATGTAAGAAATCTCTATTAGTTTCATGAAAATTTGAAATTGTTATACAATAATCTTTATAGAAAAAAATAAAAATGATTTGGTTAATGTTTTAAAAAACAATCAAAATAATTTGAAGTTTTTTCACTATATTTATACCCAAAAACTAGCAATGAAAAATACAATTAATTTTTAAATACTTTGATGTTTTTTACATTTAAAAAATTGTTGTTGATGACCTACACATTGTATTGCCACTATTAAGCTAAATTTAGTCTTTATATAATTGATTGATATGATTTTAGCATTTCTTTTAATTAAGTGGAAAAATCTTTTTTCTATAGATGCTAATTTTTTTAGATTTTTTTCCCAAAAGTCAAATTATTATTATTTCTTCAAGTGCCATGTGTAGATAAAATCATATCAATTATAACATATATTAGAATATTTTGAGATATTTACCAAAAAAGAAGGTTAGAATGATATGAAGGTTAGTATTTTAGATTGCATTCAATGGAAATTGCAATTGAACAACTTCATTGATGTAAACTAGGAAAATGCAACCTAGTAAGTTTTGATTCTATTCCATTTTAACCCCTAAAGGACCAAGGCCTTATTTCTGCCAAAAAACACTCAAAACTGCCATTTCTGTAGCAAAGAGTAAAAAAATTTGAAAATTATTATTTTTTGCACATCCAACCGTAGGATCTTATACCTTACTAGTATGGAAATGTGTGGAAAAAATTTCAGAAATTTTGACCACATAGATTAAAAGATATTTGCGTTTAAAGTGAAAAAAACAATTTTTTCAGCACCTTGCGGGACTAGATTATTTGACTTTGAACTTTTTTAACTTAAATTTTTTGCACTACAGAGTTTTGAGCTTTAAATCATTATTGTGGGAAATTGAGTTGATAATCTATAAAAAAAGAAAATTTTAAGAAAAAGATTAATTTTCATGCTTAAAAAAATTGTTAAGTAGAAGTAGGTATGAGAATGAAGGAAAATCTAAATTATTAATATCTTTAAGATGGAATTAAAATGCACTAATCCCAATGGTGAGATTGTTCTAGCAAGCAAACAAAATCATGTAAAAAAAAAATTTCAAAAAAATTGTAAAAATTGCATTCAGAAATGAATTCTATAAGTTATTTTTTCATGATGATGCTCTAACTGCCCGATAAACAAGATTGTCCATAACTTTCTCATAATAAGTCCAAATGGAATGAATCAAAGCTTCCCATGTAGAAAAAAATATAATCTACAAGAAAAAAAAATCCAAAAAAGAAAAATTCAAAATTTTGCAAATTTTTTTTTGCTGCCCGGACTGCCCCCCGTCCCCTACTTTGAGCTTATTTGGTCATAACTTTTGTTTCCAGGCACCAAATGTGAAAAAAATTGTATTCCCACAAAGCTCATCAGTTTTTCTATCTTCAAAAAAAGTTTCAAAAAATCATGACAAAATTTCAGCCCATAGGTACCTGCCCGAAATCCAATTTGTCCCCCGAAGGGACAATGGTCCTTTAGGGGTTAAAATTGTAAAAACATATGAAAATCATAATATGTCCTTTTCAAATTGCATTTGAAATTTTGTTCAACTTTGTGATTTGTTTTTATTACAAAAAATACTCCTGAAATCAACAAAACTATTGTTTAAATCAAGGAGTCTAAACTCGTGCAATTTTGTTGATTCAATGGGAATTTTGAATCTTGTAGGTTGGAAGTTTGAATGATAACAACTCAATGAATTTATACTACATATGATCCCATTTGATTATTTTTCTAAATTGAAGCATTGGTCTCACCTTCACACCCTTGAGCTCAAATGAAGAAACAAAAGACTATTTCCTCCTCAACTACAATTGAATTGTGTTTGGACCTCAAATTTTGACATTGATTTTATTTTTCTTCAAAAATCAAGTACTTTGATAATCATTTGACTTCTTCCAAAAGTGCTCCACCAAGTCCCCAAGCAATTAGATGAAAAATTGCTTTATTCCATCTTCACGAGGTGCTAAACCAATGTCATCTACAGGCCTCCCATATGTTTCAAAGATAAGGTAGGCTCCTCCAAATGTGCCACTAACCTAAAACCACCATCGATCATCACTCTAAGTACACTTCCAAAATCAATTTGTATCTAATTATGTGGAAGAACTAATGATTTTTGAACCTTTATCAAAAATAAATTGTGACCCTTCTTAACTTTTGCATGATGTATCCAAATGCTTCATTATTTGGTACATTGGAACCACCTCTTTTCCCTTGCCAACAAGAAAACCAATGGAAGTTTGACTAGTCTATCTATAGTAACTAGGCACAGTAGCTCAAAGAGGCAAGTTTAGAATGCCCACCATAGTTAACCCATAAACAACACAAAGGACTTTTTCTTGGCCGACAAATGACCAAAAAATCTTTTCCATGTAGAACAATAATGCAACAAATCATCCTCCAAATTATGTGTAAAAAGGGAAGGTTTTCTACAATAGTTTGTCTACCAATGAGTATTTTTTCACTTTTTTTAAGCCAACAATTCACATTGTACCCAAAAAGACGATTTCCACTATGACCGGCTCATCCTTTCAACTCCTACAGCACTAAACTACATTTTTTTGACAACATAGCAATTTTGGGTAGCTCACTACAAATAGAACTTTTATTCTTTTTTGCTGAAATTTTCACACAACATTTTCTCAAGGTGTAACTTCAAAGCCTGATCATTTTCATAACTTTTGATTACATTTTAAAAAAGTTATTGCCCAATAAGTCATTTTCATTGTTTGGTGGGCAATCCAGAGAACTCAAAAAGCTTCTTTAAAAATCACTTTTTCAAAAAATAAAAAATTTGACATTGGTTCTCTAAAATTTACACATAATTGATTCTCTAGATTTATACATATATAAGTGCTTTTGAGCTCATTGCAATGGAACTCATGATGGACATCAGGAAAGCATTCCCCCATTGCAACAATATTGTTTCAATGCTTGAACAATAGAGTACTAAAAACACATTGTTGCAATACTACAATAGTATATTTTCAATGGATAGAGTACACCCTCCATTGAAATTGTATTGTTGCAGTACTAAAAACAGTATGATTTTAGTACTCTATTGTGAAAGCATTGAAACAGTATTGCAACAATACTGTTGCAATGGGGGGCTTTTTCCTGATGGAGTTTTGAAAAAAGTGGCCTACTTTCTTCATCCGTCTATCATCCATTTCGCCCCTCTGTCGATTGAGCTCGGTTTGCCCCCATTTTTTTTCCTGGAGTAGGGTATCCTGGGTTTTTTTTCCGTCAGTTTAGTTTCGTACCTGTATCAGTATGATTTCTTTATCAGTATTTGTTAAGCATTCTGGAAGGGGGGGATGAGGGGGGCAGGAGAATGTAACTTATGCATGCCCCCCTGGTGGAGGATGGAATACTTTTTTCCAATGTAGTAGTACTTCAGTTCTTCATCCGTCTATCATCCATTTCGCCCCTCTGTCGATCGAGCTCCGTTTGCCCCCAATTTTTTTTCCCCTGGAGTGGTATCCTGTTTTTTTTCCCGTCAGTTTAGTTTTGTACCCGTATCGGTATGATTTGTTTATCAGTATTCGTTAAGCATTCTGGAAGGGGGGGGAATGATGGGAGCAGGAAAATGTAACTTATGCATGCCCCCCTGGTGGAGGATGGAATACTACTGTGGCAGTACTTTACCACTACTACAGTACTGAGTGCTGGATATTGGAGCCCAGTCAATAATTGTTGATGGGAATGAGAAAGGGTCCATCCCACCCTTCCTGGAGGGAGGGGGCCATGCCATGTGCAGCACTGCCCCCTGTCCTTCCTTCCAAGCCACAGCTAGCTAACGAACTTGCACGGCAGGCAGTTGATAATTAAGCTTCAGTTGTAAGCTTCCTCCGCTCGCTGAACGTCAAGTTTTGGAGATGAGATGGCCCTGCCTCCACAGCCTGGACTCTGCAAGTGCAGCAGGCACTGGGAGTGGAGTGCTTGGGACCTTTCTCTCCGGCCTGACCAGGGATTTCGAATGCGTAGCTTTTGTCCCTTCTCAACCTTTTCCAAGGTGAAGCCACCCGGAAGCGATAACGTAAGCCATGGCAGATATGATCTGCTGCAGTATTTGGCGAAGCGAATCGAATATTTATGGAAGTGCAAAGATAGAAATGGCGCTGTACTGTAGAAGGAAGTTTGGTGAATTTACAGCTTGAACTGAAATCACTGTGAATTATAAAAAGTTCGAAGTTGGGCTCAACCTGTGTCCAATGTCTAGAGTTCTTACAAAAATTGATCATTGGGAGAGTATCTGTGAGGTAGAGGAACCTAATTTGGACAGGCCCCCCCCCATTTTGGTTTTGTAGACTCACCTATTCTGGACAGCAATTAAATGCATTGGTTATTGCGAAAGATTCTCTATTGGTACTTTCTCGCCCAATTATCTCTCTTCTTTCTTGGCTTAGGGAAAAGTGCTGAAGGTAACCACAATAGGTGAGTCTACGAAATCAGAATGGGTCCGGATGAAAAATTCATTTTCATATTCAATGAAATATTCATTTTATGAGGAAAAATTCCGTTTTTTCGGCATTCTTTGGCAACCTTGTTATTGCACACCCTGAAATAATACACTACATGACTTTCCAAAATAACACACACTGAAATGCTTAAGTTATCTGAAATAGGTACTTCTACCTCAAGTAACTCTGGCACACAAAAAGAGGTACAAGCTTTGTAGCGGTGTCGGGATCACATTGGTTACAAAACCCAATTTCTTTGAAATCAAAGTGAATGCAAATGAGTCCCACCCTCTCTTGGATTTGAGATACTCTATTGTGATTGCATATGGGGCACTGGCTGGTAATGGGTGCCTCCACCTTGACTCCCGTAGCTTGCAAAGTTCTTCTCTGACACCTGGCAATAGCTACCGGTAAGTTATTGTGGTGTTGGGTTTCGGTCCTTGGAGGTATGGTAGTATGCTTTAAAAGCGACCTTTTAAGGATTGGTCCGCCTTTTTCATAGGTTTGCATAGACAAAAGTATTTGTAGATCGTTTTTTCAGAGAAAGAAAAATAGACATGGAACCTAACACAAGTGGTTTTGTACTTTTCCAAGCATTTTTGAATCACTTATGAATTTTCAAAGATTAAGGATATAGGTACCTATTTGTGACCATAGGTCTCCCAAAATTTGTCCACTCGCAACTTGTAAAGAGAAAAATATTTTTTCCTAGATGCATTCAATTGCTAAAGTGGTCCATTCAAGGATCACCTTATCTCCATTCTTCCCCTAAAGCTAAAGTTCATTTGAAAGAGATGGTTCATTTTACAGTACACCACCATACTTCAATTGCCAATTGCATGTGATGGGACCAATGATCCTAAAACAAGTCCTAAAACTGGCTAAATTTTGCTCGATTTCTACTTAATTTTTTCATGCCTTCAATATAAATTCAATGAAATGTTCAAAATCATCACAAAATAACTTAACAATATAAATAACAAGAAGATGCACAAATTGCATCTCCTGGGTGTATAGGCATAGTGATAAACATGTTGCTTTTCTTCCAATTCACATATGGAAAATAAAAGGGGTATACATGTCATTTTCCATTGGTTGTTGAGCTTTATGAAAATTTTGAAAGGAATACACTTGTGATTTTTCTAATGGTTGTAAAATTTGAGCAAATTGTGATAAACACTTGTGAAATGAATTCATGAATTGTGCTTGTGAATACCTACCCCACCCCCATAATTATTTGCATTCTTTTGGAACCTATTTGGACTACAATCGGTATGGGATATTGATTGTCGTATGTTATATATATATATATATATATATATATATATATATATATATATATGTGTGTGTGTGTGTGATTATGTATGTACTCTATATAATTTTGTATATATTCCACATATATAGAGATATATAGTATTTCATATGTATTCCAAATTCTATATCCATATTTTGTATTCTAGAGTGCCAAACTCTAACTCTTCAATAGCTAAGATTGTCTATTCAATGGCCAATCAAGGGCTACCTTTTTCATTTCATCATCTAATCAATGGCAATGGAAAGGGCACATTATTTTGTAAGAAGATCAATGACTGATGAGTTTTTCACCGGGGAGGAAGGGGGAATTTCAAGAATAGAGAATGAATGTATTTTTGGGGGAGCATAGTAACTTGCTAATATTATCATAGTGAAAAGGTTTTGGCTTGTAAAAGTGACATTTGTGGTTTTAACACAAACTTTATTGTTCCGGAAAGGGCTTAAAAAATTCTACAATATAGACTAATTAGACTTTAGATTTGACTAATTCTTTCTGGTTCTTAGTTTTGGCTTATCTTAGCTAAAACCAGCCAATATTACTAACTTTCAATTGCATTGTTATAAGGATTCCGCTTAGGTCAACTAAGAAGTAGAAAATGTAACATTCTTTCCATTGCTTGAAAGGCACAATTAGATGGCACATTAAACACCTATTAAAGAATCAAATGGCAACAACAATAAGCTCAACAATAAGAACCCAATTGTGCACACTTTATCCTAAGGGTGAGGATAAAATGCTCACACTTGCCCAAATATTTTAGTCAATAGGGTGAATGTATTACTATCCTAATTAATATAAAAATTGAGATTTTTGTTGTATTCTAAATATCTCTTAATTTGTCAAGGATACCTAAATCTTTCAAATCATTGAAGATGGAATAAATTTGTTGCACAACCTTTCCGGAGTTCTGAACATATAACTTGTTCAGCATTAAGACATGTGCACATACAATCTCTACTTACTGCAATTCAACAAGAACTAGGTGCAATTTGGATGAAGGAATACTACAATGGGTTTTGTCCGTGGTTTTGTCGCAATTAGAAGAGAATGCATGCTTGAAAGTATGTTGAAATGAAAATTTAGAATTTTGGCCCCAAATGGAGAGATATTCACTTTGGAAGGCCATAAAAATAGAAGAGTACGTAAACTCATGATAGACACTCTTGCAAGTTTTTTCTTAACTAAAATTTCAACGATTTGGCATGCATTGTATTTAAAAAACATGAACATTTATGTGTAAAAGAGAATAAGATCAAGGAATTTCTCAAGAAAATAATCACTCCATAGCCAAACAAACAACTTTTGACAAAATACTTGACAATAATTATATATCCCATCTCAAACTCTCAAGTTCAATATTAAAATGCCATTTTTTAGTACTATTTCATAACAATTATTGGTATGTGTTTTTTCAATACTAACTCAATCAACAATTGAATCAACACTAAATCAATCACATAATGATTTATTTAGTACTATAAAAGCACTTTATGAATTGGAGTTTGAAAGAATCCTAGATAGACATTTAATTTGGTAAGTTTTTAATACAAACTCAATATCAATTCAATCATATCCCCAAAACATTGAAATAGCACTCAATTGACAATTGAATCAATACTAAATCAATCATCCAATGAGTTATTACTATAAAGGCATTCTATAAATTTGGGTTTGAAACAATACTAGACATTTATTTAATTTGATAAATTTTCTATACAAACTCAATATCAATTCAATCTTATCCATGGATGGCATTGCTATACTAGTACAAATTCTTCTGACGCTATCTCCATATTTGAATGAATGAACAAATACTTGAATAAATGAACTATTACTTACATTTTATATTTTTTTATCAATGTCCATGGATGTAAATAGCTTCATCACTTCAATGAAGATTGCTTTTTGCATTGCCAACAATAAATGGAATTTGGTATGGCTATACTACAAGATCAAAAGGGTGGAGACTTTGCATAAATAGAAGCTCCTCTAAGGAACTTTGAATACCTACCTTACTAAGAAAGTAAGCCATTAGTGCTACAAGGTCAGATCCCCTCCTCACGTAGTTGCTTGTCCCTCAAGCAATGGCTTATAGTTTTGAATAAGATCCCCACTAAGTAGGATTGATCCCCTCATTGCCCTAGCAAAGGGAAAATGTAAAAATTGCCCCCTATTTTATGTTGTCTCAATTGTGTATGCCCTCCCCACTATATTTCATTGTAATTTGGGGCTAGAGAAACCACATATGAATTCAAAATTTCCAAAGTTAAACCTTGGAGCACTTCAACATTCATTTTTTGGACGATGAACAGATTGAAGTTCTTGTTTCTATCTCGTTCCTACTTTGATGAATGTCATCCTAATTTTTGGTGATACTTTATCAAGTTCTTATCTTATCTAATGGTTGGATTTGGTATTCCTAGAATACAAATTTATCTAAAATTACAAATGTGGAAGTGTGTCAAGTGGTCAAATTGCATGGACTCTAGTTCGAAACTAGGTTTGCAAAAATGAGGTCATAGATATAAAGAACACAAAAATTTCAAAAAATCACCATGTCAAGAGAACCTCATTTTTGTGGACCAAACTAGGGATTCCAGTTTTTGGAAGCAAAGTTTTCTACATACTTTCAATAATGTTCCCCTTCAAAATTAGATGCATCACTTGTTTTGTCCACCACCCTTTTGCTCCCGTGGAAACCATTTGTTTGGGTACCGTGTTAATTGTTGGCTTAAAAAAATGTAAAAGCCCTCATTGGAAGACAAGCTTTTGTAGAAGATGTTTCCTTTTCCCACAAAATTCTAAAAATGAATAGTTGTATTTTTGTCCTCAACAAAGAGATTCTTTGTCATCCATCGGACGCAAAATGTCATTTGCTTCAAGGATGAATAGTTGCACTTTTGTCTTGTTTGGAGAGATTCTTCATCATCTATTAGATGCAAAACGTTGTTTGCCTCGACATTTAAGGGTTAATGAATGGTCATTAGCCCAATCATCAATCATTATCCCTCGTCTCTCTGTTTGTGCAATTTTGTTCCCCCCTTTGTTTGTCATTGAGGTTGAATTGGAGCCATGGCGAAGCCCAATTGAATTAATTGCTTCAACTCATTTTCATTTTCAGCTCCTACTTGATGTGAGCTTTGTTAGATGCAAGCATGATTAGGAGGGAAATTTGAAATGTCAAGGATTTATTTATTTTCCTCGTGATAATAAAGTGGCATGTATCATGAATGAATCTAGCATGAGGTGGAGTGCAGCACAAAAAATGATGCAACACCTTCAATGCTCTTCTTGAGTATTAGCATGTGCAACAACAAAAGTTGGCCTTAGGAAAAACATAAATACAATAGCAAGTGACACCATTAACCTCTAACGACGCAAGTAACCATTTCCTAGTTGTTGTCCTTCTTTTTTGAGTTGCCCGTTTTCAAATTTTGAACTTCTTCTTCAATTAAATTTTTTTCTAAAAAATAGACTGCGTGATGAATCCAATGGTGGTAGTTTCATCAAATTTTGAATGAAAATCTGCTTTTTGGAATTAAAATTGAGTGGTGTAGTGTAGTTCAAAGCTCAAGTTTCTTTGGCTCCTTTTGGGTCAAAGACTAAAAAGGTAGCCAACCAATGCATGTGTTGCCCACTTCAAAGAGGAGCTCAAGGATAAGACAAGTGTATCTGTTCTTCTTTTTCTTCCACATACTAATTTCGTTTGAATGCCCACCGTGATTTCCAAGCTCCACCCAAAATTGCAAAATGACCAAAATGTTGTGAAATTTCACACAAGCAATCTCAACTCTTGTATCTTTCATTGAGCATAAAAAAATCATCATTTCAAAAGCTCCTTCAATGAGTACTCCCCTATTTTCTATTGACCTAAATAAAACTTCAAAACTCAATTATCTACTAAATTCTTAAATAATCTAAAAGCTTTTGAGGTGCTCACTCTCAATGGGAACTATAAGATCCTAGTATGCATGCATTCTATCTAATCTCAAGAAAAAAAGAGCAAACAAATTGCTCAAATTCATAGTAGTTTTGGCCCATTTTGAAAGTACAATCCCCTTGGGTCAGTGGGGGTTAATTGCAATTAGCAAGAAAGAGCCTTTGAACCTCTAAATTAGAAATAAAAAATATTTTAACCTACAATAGATTTTACACACCTAAAAAATATTCTAATTAGTTCATTATTGAGATAATTTAAAGGAAATTCAAGTTCATAGTAGGGAGGGTCAAATAATTTTTGTACCTTGGTATTTTAGTGAAAAATACCCAAGCTCATAGTTTTTGGTCTTACATTGGGCATTTGTACCTCTAGTTAGATCAATTCCAACTAGCACTTTTCTTTACTGTAGCTCTTGTATTCTTGGGAGCATGCCATTGCATTAAATTTGGAGGGGCGTCATGGTATTCACTCCATTTTGTTAGAATTGGTGAAATTTTGTCCCAAAAAATGCGTTGGTTCTAACATTATGATTATCAAAATGGTATAATTTTGGAATTTCAATTGTATTGAATGTCATTTTGTAATCTTTAAATTATTGGACAAATTTCTAATTCAAGAGTTTTAATTTCATAAAGAACTAAGGCCTTCAAGTAAAATTTCCTTTGTTTTTATCGATATTTCAAATTGGTTTACAAATTTAACAAACTTTGGACATGCTTATAAGTTTGCTTGATTATGTACACTAGTAGAAAATGCAAGAATTCAACAGAATTTTGTTGTTTCGGTCACGTTGTTTTGGTCACCGAACAACAGAATTCTGTTGAAATTCCTGCATTTTCTACTAGTGTACGTATGAAACCTATCCAGTCAAAGTGGAACGAATAATGTAAACCATGGCCTAGAATTTCAAGTATAGGCCTATTTAAATTAGTTTATTTGTAATATACTCTTTAGGTGTAAGCTTTCTTTAATCCAAAGTCTCTTCTCACGACTTTGAACTAGAGTCAACCATTGAAAGTACATAAGGTAAGTGAATTCATTGTGGACTCAAGGTTCAAGTCCTCATTTTTCCCTCTTACATCCTAATGTACTATACTTGAAATTGCACACAATGGGGAATTGGGGTTCAAATGCTTGGAATTGAAGCTCAAAGGATTGGAATTGGGTTGAAAACTCACCATTCTTGAATTCAATGAACATCACCATGCGGCTTCTACACATGGCAAAAGGTTCATTCATTATTGCACCATTTAATGGAATACTTATGAATTGGCAATAGAATAGTGTAGGAAATTAAGAGAGCCTTATTAGCATCAAAAAAGGCAAGAACATCCACCTTCTAGGATCTACCATGGAAAATTTTGTAACTTTGCTTTGACCATCTAGATTGTGTCTTATCTTTTTCAAAAGTCAATTGACTAAAATACATGTGAAATGTGCAATGAATCGGCATTTTTTTTGCAAAAATGATATTGTACATCTAGTAGGGTTTGTGTGCTCCAATCCAATGGTTGATTTGTAATGAGCTTTCTACCTTGATTACATAATTTCAAAACATTCATGAATGTTAACCCCTAAAGTCCAATTGTCATCTTGAAGGATGAATAGAATTTGGGTAGGCTCCTAAATACTCAATTTTTATTGTGACTTTTAAAACCTTTTTTTTAAAGATAGAAAAACACATATGTGTTTTAAAGTTTTATTTTGAATTTCAATTAGTTTTTGAAAGCAAAAGTATTCCCCTTAAGTTCAAAATGGTGTTTATTGGGTAGCATCAAAAAAATACTAATAGTAGAAAAAATTATTATTATTATTATTTTCCTCATGAAAAATACTCTTGTCTACATGGAAATAGTTGATTTGTTTTTTTTAAACTAGTAATGAAATGAATGAAGTTAAGGGCAAGCCAAGGGAAGATGTTCACACACTTGAGTGGCACATTCCCGTAGGTGGTGATGGGATTAGCCTTCTTCTTACTCCGAGGCTAAATAGTTGGAAGTTCCTAGTGGCTCTACATTGAAAATAACTTGATTCATGGAAAGTGAAGGATCCTTGCTTCGAAGTTCAAGAATGTTATGTACTACCATAATGTAAGTATAGGGTACTTAGATACACTATGTTTGCATCACCTTGATAATTGGTTCAATTAATGTCAATTTTGTTATATTGACACTATTTAGAGCTCTAAAACTCTGGCTTCTAAGGCTTCAAAAAATTTGGACTAGTATACTAATGTCAATTAAGGTGTTAAGGCCTTTGATATTTAAAGTGTTGATGTCATGAAATTATGGCCAATATGATGAAATTGAAATTATTTAACTACTAGCTAAGTAATCACTACTACAAAAACATTGACTAGATTAACAAATTATTTATAAAAAAGTATTGATTTCATACATCATTCATTAGTTAATGTAGATGTATAGACTTGAATAGTGCAAAGCAAAAAACTATTGATTTGATTGTTAATTTGGTCAAGTGAAAAAAAAATTAATTTAAAAAAATCCCAACCAATCAAAAGTTGACATGTGCTACATCATCATTTAAACTAAATTGCCACCTATACAATTACCTTGCAAGCAATATATCTAGGTGGTAGCCCCAAGCAAGGAGTGTGTCTATGTGGTGCGACTACGCGGATTGCAACATACGTGGCAGCGCTATGTGACTATGTGGGCACAAGGGTTCAAACCTTGTACTTCATGCTTCAAGTGTGAGGTCCTTGGCCACTAAACCACCAATGAACTCATGTGAATAAAATGTAATCTTCTTTTTATTGGACAAATAAGTTTCATATGTAAAATAGCCCACTTATAAAATTGAAGGAATGAATTTATAAAAAAAATTATAGGGTATTGGAAATATGCCCTTGGTAGCCTTTTATGTAAAAATACAATCATTTTAAATACAATAATGAAGGTAAATAGCCCTAAACCACATACCCTCTTAACTCAGGTGTATACCTTCAACTACAAAGAGTGCTTTGCTTGGATATAGGAGGCCCTTTATACCAAAACCCCTATTACAATTGGATGTTGTTGTAGCTTCAAAATGTTGATATAAAAAGGTCAACAAAGCAATATATTCTTTTACTCTACACTATTTAGATTTTCAAAACCTTTCATGATAAATATTCTATAGTTCAAAGGCTACATATATATTTGACCTTAAATAACTTATTTTGGTTTAAAAAAAAGATCCATTGAAAACAACTTGAATAAACAAATATAAGAAAAGTCTTCAAAAATCACCATAATTAAAATTTAACATTTTGGACTAACTATAAAGAAATAAAATCTTATAAACATTGTACATATTCAATCTCCAATCAACTTGAGAAGGAATCATCAATAGTAATTTTCAATTTTCATTAAAAAATGTTGGTATAAGAATAAATCTAATTGTATGGATATGATTTGAACATCATCTTCTACAACTATTGCTTAAAAACCATCATTAAGCTATTTTTCTAAGTTGTCTTTTGTAATACATCTTCACAATTTTGAAAATTTGGATCTTCTTGTTAAGTTTATACTCAATCCAACCCTCCTTTGGGGTACCAAAATAAATGAGTGTATGCTTAAGGTGAAGTTGAAATTTTCATAACATTGTATGGTTCTCCCAATGCAAGGTTGGGACTTAGTTGTTATGTATTGCTAAATTTCAAAGAAGGATTTAACTAATAATTAATTTAAGCATTGTGGTTGAATAAAGAGCAAATATAAGACAATTTTGTCCACAAAAGAGGTCTTTTTATGGGCCACGTAGGAGACGCTAATGCTCCCTTGAGGAAAACTTCAATGCCATGCCAAAAAATATAGGTGAACGCATGCGTTGGGGAACATTGGGCTTGCAATGGCAAATTGCGTTTTTTTTTCATTCCTTGACAACTAATTCAAGAATCTTCATGTCTTCATCTTTTTGCAACATTGGTTTCTCCTTTTGTAGTACCAAAAGAAGCTTGCCCATTGAGCCCAACCATTGTTGCTACATCGAGGATGACATTTTGTTTACTTTGGTTCAACTTCTTCTTGCTACAGACGACAACTCTTCTTCCTTCAACAAACTCCATGTCTTCCATTACTACAAATTCATGGTTTAAAAAATGATGGTGAAAAATCACAAATTCAAATGGAGACAAAATTTGATATTAGCGAAGAACATTGCATGTATAATGATATCAAAATTCATAATTAACAAAAACAAATAAAAGATCTCCAAATGACCTAGCTAAACAATCATGAGGCCCAACTTAAGTCTTTCAAAGTTGATTTTTTTCCAAATTTTCAAATAAATACTACAACATGAAATGTATGCGAAGCTTTGAATCACCCACTAAGTCACCAAATGACAAATGCGAAGGAAAATTTGATATTAGTGAAGAACATTGCACATGTTAGACACAAAATTGATAAAATTGTACAAAAAGAAACTCTTCAACTTGGGGGGGTCACTTAGAGTGTCCATTAAAAATCATGTATAAACAAAACTTTAGACCCCCTATATACTTTTTGAATTTTAAATAAAATTAAATGAAAAAAATATAAATAGATTTTTCTACTTTGAAAGTTTATGTTTTGAATTATTGATATTTTTATTTATTAATAATAATTAGTTACAAATTTTTGAAGTAAAAAGATACATTGTAGAATTGAAAAATAACTTTCACACCCCTATATTATATAAGAAAAAAATTATCAAAAAAATAAAAAAAATTCCTAAAAATAACTCTCAATTGAAAGCTCATTTTAAGTTGAATATTGATGTAATGGTCATCTAAATGTGTTCTCTAAAAATATTTGAGTTAAAAAAACATGTCATTATAGTGCATTTTTAACCTCTTCTAGAAATCATTCCATATTTTATTTGAGTTTGAAATTTTGGGAGTAGAATCCTATAATCATTAGTAAACAATGCTTAAAATTTGAAGTTAAAATTATAGTTTATTAGAAACCACTTGTTTGCACGTGGTTTGTTGTAATAGAACTAAGTGCACCCCCCGAGCTCTTCAAATGCTTAGCATACTAAAGGACAACTTAGGTCCTTTAGAGCTTAATTTTCCTCCAAATTGAAAGAAACATTACAAGATAAGATGTATCTCGTATGCAAAAGTTTGATTACTTGAATCTAGAACTTTTGGTGAAGGTTTCCAAATTTGAGCTATGATCTTGTTTTTGTATGGAGGACTTGTTCTTGT
This sequence comes from Climacium dendroides, assembly GCA_950106755.1. NCBI lineage: Eukaryota > Viridiplantae > Streptophyta > Bryopsida > Hypnales > Climaciaceae > Climacium > Climacium dendroides. The sequence continues at coordinate 22,683,617 of OX467089.1, forward strand.
TCTCGATCATGAACAGATTATAATAAGCTAAGAGCTATGAAAGATATTTTTCATGTCTTGCCAATGAAGCCTAAGAGCTTACTTTTGTATTCAATAGGAGTAGAGATGTGTGGTGAAAGTTTGATTTTGGTAGAACTAACTCACTCACTGTTAGTAAAGATCATGGCAAAGGACATGTTAATGAAGAAAGTGCTCATGAGAAACATTGCATTTGTTATTGCCAACTTTAATTTGTCCTTCAACTCCTAATAGAGTAAAAAAGATGAAGGAAACACCTACCTATTGGAGATATTCTCATTGGTGAAACCACACCTTTGAAGAAAACAATTTTTCAATCTTGAAATAATATCAAGAAAGTCCTCCTAGCATAGGCTATCATAGTGGGTGTAAAGGTTGAGGTATTGGCACAAATGTCGTTGTTATGAAGGTATATTTTCCATCCCAACATGGATATAAGCTATGTGTTTATTTTGATGAAGACCTCGAATGAACGCATGGCAATTTTGGTTGATGAGCTTGGTTGTTTGGTTTTAGGAGTTGCTAATTCTTATTGTAGTAGTTAGTACGTGGCTTCAAGCTTTTTATCTCTAAGTGTAAAGTCACTTGCATTTTGTATTTTCGACTGCTACATCATTTTCAAGTGAGTACAAAGTGCATGTTCAATACACAATAGTGTTTTGTGTGATATTATGTTTAGTCTCGTTGAGGCTATTGTTTTAGATGATTAGATTATGTACAAATCTTGGCAAGTGTGACCCAAAATAATTGGCTTATTTATATCCATAAATTTTTTTACAAAGGTTGTCTTCCTTTCATGTTGCAACTATTGTTGGTGATGATGGTTGTTTACATGGCTTCTGTACAAATTATGGGTAATGGATCAGCAATTAAAGAAATTGTAGTTTCCACGCCGCTTGACCAAAACAATGTTGAATAGCTACTAGTCCTTCAACAAGCATTGATGCAATTGGAGGGAAATATTCTTGACAAAAACATATTTTTGGTGAAGACACATGTTTTGTTTTTTTTATCACTAACCTCTTCCCAAGGTCTCTATTCCCAACACCTCCATTGTGGAATTGATTTTTGGTACATTGGGTCTTGCCCATAAACTTTGTTACTACCTCTGCCTGTTTGACCTATTTGACTTGGACAATTTCAGAACATTGAATCATCAATACTACTAGTATATCCCTATGCCATTGCCATAGTCAAAACAAAAGTAAAAGTAATTTTCTAATTTTTTAGAACAAAAAACAACTCAAAAATGCATAACTTTCTCACCATGAGTTGGAATGCCATGAAACAAAGCCCATGCACCCCTCCTCATTGAGAGCTTTTTGATGGTACCAAGATTCTGACCAAAATATTAAAAAAGTAATATTCTAATTTTTTAGAACCAAAAATAACTCAAAATGCATAACTTTCACAATGTATGTCCCAACGCCATGAAACCAAGTTGGTGCACCCCTCCTCGCCGAGGACTTTCCGATGGTACCAAGCACGCGACTAAGAGATGCACGGTCCGGGAGATCTCAATGTGACAAACAAAACAAACAAACAAACAAAACAAACCACCTATCTTAATAGACCCTAAACCCTAAAATCCTAAAAATCCTAAAACCCTAACCCTAAAAAAAGATTAAATAGTAAAAAATAAAAAATAAAAAATAAAGTGAAAATTCACCATGCTTGAAAAGATCATAAATAGATTGAAAAAACTCAAGAGTGAGGCTCACTGATTGAGTCCATAGTAGTGCAACAATCCTCTTCCAGAGGTCTAGAAAAGGGTGAAAGTAAAAAAAAAAAAGCCCCCCTTTTTAGTTTGCAGCGTATCTTGGTTAGGGTTTTGAATTCCCAGGTGACCGGAAGTCTGGAGCGGCAGATTGAAACTGAGCGGACCAAGGCTGTAAGAGTCTGCAGATCAAGAGTGATCGGAGTTTGTGATACCGATTGAAGAATTGCACCTTCAGCATCATCAAATTTCGACTAACAAACTTACACGGGCGAGCGGAAATGGCCCAAACGGAGCAAGAAGACTTAATTGCAGACGTGGGCGCGGCAGCGGAGGCGTTCACCGCCGCCGACGGTGCTCCCTTGCACGAGATTGAGAGCTTGTGTATGCGCTGTGGCGAAAATGTATGTTTATCCCTTGCTTTCCTTCCTCGTTCCATTCATCCCATTTTGCTGTTGTCATTTGATTGGATTAGGAGAGGAGATGGCGTGGCCTGGCTATTCTTTACTTTTGAATTGCGATGTTATCGAGTGGAATCAAGTAGAAAGTCATCGGGGAAGAATTGGAAGCCGGGAGTGTCGGTGCTTCTTGGTCTCGGTTCAATTAGAGTTAGCTGTGGGCTGTAGAGTTGATGGATTTTGGCATTGCAGAATTTTGAGGTTCTGCGAACTTTGCTCTTTCGAGATTCTTTTGTGGAAATTTTGCTTATGCTTTCAGTTAGTATTCTGGGATTTCTGACACGGGTTTTGTCACTTTGACTTCTGGAGAACCTAGATATTATGGTTTTAAGAATGGCGAATTTGAGTGATCATAGAATGAATAATCTATAATTGAGATGTGGCCAAGTTTTGATCTCCCGAATCAGTGAAGAACACTGCATTTGTTGCTCCAAGATTAAACAAAATTGCAATTGAATCGGAGAGGGTTCTCACAGGCTATTCAAGAGTGCTGAAATCATTAGGTTCAATTTTGGGCTTTCTTGTTCTTTTAGGGCTTACGAAGGTTTACTCATGCGGTATTAGGTTTGTGGCTGCATCTTTGAATGGGTGGATTGAATTTGTGACTTGTGAAGCTTCTAAGGACTGCGGATTTGTAAGCAACTTTCATTACTGGACTTTAATTTTTTCTCGTTGGTGTTTTAGGGTATCACACGGTTGCTCCTTACCCGCATCCCTCATTTCCGTGAGGTAAGCATTCCGAGTTCTTGAAGAGGTTTTTATTTCCATGTTGAATTTAATGGAATTGGGAGAGGAACGCGATGATTCATTCACTCGTTCGAGAGGTGTTTGTAGTTAGGCATTGCTGCAATTAGGTTCCAATTGTGTGTGGTGCTGAACCAACTCCTTAGTACAGGAGGCTTCATGATGACGAAGGATTGCCAATTTTCTGATATGTGGCTCCTATTTTGCAAGAGCTTTGTTAACTGCAAATGTGTGAATCATTTTATCCATTTGCGAATGTGCAGGTGGTTCTGATGGCCTTTGAATGTCCACATTGTAACGAAAGGTGTGTTTCCCTTCGGTATTTGTCCTGAACGGGGTCAGGTCATTATATTGGAGCGTTTGTCTTGTCATGTTTCTGAATCCCAAAGGGCCGCAGCCTAAAACTAGAAATTCCACTTTGGAAGCTAATAGTGGATTGCATTGAAACGTATTTTCTCATTTGTTAAAAGATGTGTTTCTTCTTCCTATGGGCACATTTTGTTACATTACTCGCAGCTTCCTTAAGTGACTTAGTTTACTCCTAAAGATATGGAAGCGGCATATTTAGACCATTTGGGCACTTAGGGGTTAAGCTTTCACATGTCCACAAGAGGTAGAGTTGTGGAAAAGTTATTCCTGGGAGTAACTTTCAGTTTTCTTGATTATGATACAGGAACAACGAAGTTCAGTTCGCTGGTCAACTGCAGCCTCAGGGGTGTGCTTATACACTTAAGGTCCCAGCAGGAGCCACAGAGGTTGCAATCCGCATTGTTGCTTTTGACTCATTTAAACTATTGAATAAAGAGAAATATGAACATGGTTGTGTTTCCCACTTGTTAGGAGAATGAGTATGCAGATCGCCATGCTTTGATATCATGCGTTCAAATTTAACAACCATAATGGAAACCCTAATTTGCGACCTAGTTTGCTCTACATGCGCATCTTCTGATTTTATTTATATTCGATTTAAAACTAAAATAATTTTTTTTTCTTATTATTTAAATTGTTGGTCCAGTTCCTGAACAGGCAAGTTGTGAAGTCCGACTCTGCCACAATAAAGGTACTCTTCTTCCTGCCTCGAGAATCAGTTGATTCATTCAGGCCTTGGGGCTGTTCTTGGCATGTACTCCCTCTGTCTCAAAAAGAAACCCATGTATCGACTTCACATTTGTCTTAAATGAAACCCATGTTTGCCTCTCTCTCCCCCTATTGTTTAACCATTGATAGAATTTCAAAAAGAAACCTCATTTGCCTCTCTCTCACCCTACTGCTTAAACATCGATAGAATCTCAAAAAGAAACATGTATTTGCCTCTTTATTGTACCCTGCAATATGCTCTTTGTGAGTTAGATTTGGTTTCTGTTTACTAATTGTGCCAAAAACAACAATATCGTGAGCACTAGGATTTGTTTTTCCAATAGATGGAAGAACTTGCATAGCTAGGTTTGCTTGTCCTTCATCTACATTTGCACTAAAAATGCTTCATATTGACCACTTTCTATGAATTGGCACTAATGAAAAAACACCCTAAAAGTCACACTTTTGATGTTGCTTTTCTTTCCTTTCAAGGCAGTTTTAAATGTAAAAACTATGTACTTGGATTTGGAATAGTTCAAGACTAATCTTTGACACCTTTCAGTTGCAATTTATTACTATGATTTCTTAATCCGAAAGAAAATCTGAAACACGGGTTTCTTTTCGAGACAGGGGAGTATCAATCAATTTTTAAAAAAAAACTTGCTCTGGATAATGAAATTGAAGTAGACACCATGCATTTGTGGCTCAATGCCTGACTCGTTCTTTCAATTTCGACTCCCTTTGCACATTATTTTACGACTGAAAGAAGTCCTGTTCTGAATGAATAATTTGTTTCTCTTGTGCGCAGGTGCCTGAGCTTGAGTTTGAGATTCCTCCCGAGTCCCAAGCTGGGACGCTCTCTACGGTTAGTTGCATTGTCCTTGTCAAGTTTTCCTCTTAAGTTGCTTATCCTTAAACGTTCATTTTATTGCTGAGAATGAAGTACAAAAAGACATAGGTGTCGCCAAAATTAGAGGGATTTCTAAAATATAATATGAGAAAGCCATGGATCTCATCGCTACCTCCTACTAATGTTAATTACCCCCTTTTACATTCTGCTAAATTTGACCCCGAGTTCTTAGGATATCATGTTCCTCTCACCTAGTGATCTTCTACTTAATATTTCATGTGCATCAGGTTATTGTGGATTGTGTCTTTCGTTGGACATGGTATTTTGTATATTTTGTATACGAGGCTGTCTTATCCTATGAATTGGAGTATGGCAGGTTGAAGGAGTCTTAACAAGGGCAGCAAATGAGCTTCAAGATTTACAAGAAGAGCGCAGGGTACAGTAATACCGCTTTCAGTTTTTGAGATATGTTGAAAAATTGCTAGCATTTGCCCCCACCTGCGTTTTTATACATTCTTCAGCTCATTGAATCTCCTCTTGTAGTTTCAGTTTTTCTTCTGACAGCAGTGCGTTTTGACGCAGAAAGCGGACGCTCAAACGGCAGAGGCAATTGATGCTTTTTTGACGAAACTAAATGCATGTGCAAAAGGAGAGCAGGACTTCACCTTTATGATTGACGATCCGTCAGGCAACAGTTACATTGAGAATCCGTAATGCACTTTCTCAAACTTGTAACTAGTTTATTTTTGACTGTTGGCTAAGTTGTTAATTTTATGCACACTCTAATATCTAACCCGTGCATCCCCAAATTGCCCAATATGGCCGCTTTTATATCTACTAGAGGTAGATATTTAGGAAGATTGAAGGAGGTAACAAAATACATCAATAGAAAAAACAAGTCATTGCCTATATTTTTGAACAACAGATTGTGTTAGAAACTCACTATAATCGACAGTTAGCTCCCAAATTGGTCACTATTTTCTATTCCTAGGTTGAGCACTTGCGGCTAATGCATTATGAAATTGGTCCTCCGTTTATTGTAGGTATGCCCCAAGTTCGGACCCTTCATTGTCAACTGTTCACTACGACCGCACTCATGAACAGCAGGAAGCAACGGGTTTTCTTGATCCGCGAACTTCTTCGGCAGTGAGTAATGAAGAAGCGGGTCCTATTTCTACTCCAGGGGCTAGTCCATATGGACATGTGAAATATGCTCCGGCAGGCACAACAATGCTTCCACATGGCTCTGTGGGCGCTATTGGAGCACACCAGGCAATTGCGCATGGAAATTCTTCTGAAATGTCAGAAGCAATATTCAAGTATTCAGCACCTGAGGAGGTTAGTGCCGCTTTCCTTTCTCTATTCTCAATCCCTTTAGCTAGCATGGAATCCTTTGACTCTCGTTCTCAATAGTCTTATTTCTTCTGGCAGCTATTACATGGTCCAATTAAATTCAGATTCCTTGCAAATTCTTGCAGCATTTCTGATTTCTTTATGAGACTAGTCTGTACTATAGAGGACCTGCTGGAGGAAACCCAAAATACTCTAGAGTTTCTTCCTTCAGGCCCGATGTTTTGAACCTCTTGATCTTGACTTCAGGGGTCTCTTTGAATACCCTCGTAAACCACAAACCTTATATAGCAGAGCAATGAGGGTTTCTGATAAGGCTGAAATGGCTTTCAGGTGATGACATTTCCATCAACTTGTGGAGCATGTGGAGCTAAAGCAGAGACACGCATGTTTGTTACCAATATACCTTATTTCAAGGAGGTTATTGTCATGGCCTCCACTTGTGATGCATGTGGTTACAAGAATTCTGAGGTAAGTTGAGTTGGGGTTACATACTTCATATCTTTGGAAATGGACATTGAACATATGTGATTATCACGAATTTGTGTGCACCCTTCTTTATATGTGTTCTGTATTTGGAGGAGAAGCATATGCATTGCGCCATACATTTTAGATCGGTTTATAGAAGTTGGGTGTTGTGGAGACATTTGTTCATCCTAACTTTGGTGCGAACTTTTCAGTTAAAACCTGGCGGCAGTATACCTGAGAAAGGAAAGAAAATCAGCCTCGTCGTTAAGTCAGTCAGAGATCTTAACCGGGATGTTATTAAGGTGAGCAACTGTCCATCCATGTGGATATTGTCAGAATGTACGATAATCTTATCCTTGATCATTTTTTTCGTGGTATATTAGAATAGGAGCGTATCACTACGGTATTGAAATGGGTGCCATATCGTGTGCTATCTTAGGATACTGGAATGATATTCGTTTGCACACTGGGTCTTGTAACAGACTTGTGTACTCTAGAAGTCTGTAGTTTTACCACGGCTGTTGATTAGTTGACTCATTGTTCATTTACTCCCAAGTGCCGAAGCTACCAGTAGATAATCTTCTGTGGAAGCTATCAGATTTATTTCATCTCCTGTAAAAATGGAAGCGGACAGTTGTGGCCATTTTGGCACTTAAGTGTTAAGTGCATTGACATAGATTGGTAGGGAGGAAATACCTATATTTGTGCACCAATAAGATCCTTTTGAAATACACTGACTTTTATGCCTGTTTATATTTTAGTCGGATACAGCTAGCGTTGAGATTCCAGAACTGGAGTTGGAACTGTCGTCAGGGACTCTCGGTGGCCTAGTTACTACTGTAGAAGGACTGCTAACAAATATCAGTCAAAGTAAGCTGTTACTTGCAATGCTGTACGATTGGGAATAGAGAAAGTATTTAATTTGAGATTCTTCATTGAAGTCCTGTAAGTGACTGCAATATATTGGAACTGATCATATATGTCTATTACTTGCAGGTTTGAAGCGGGTGCATGGGTTTAGTATTGGCGACAGTGCTGAAACATGGAAGAGGAGTAAATGGCAAGAGTTTGATAGTCATTTGCAGAAGGTACTTCTTTCTCTTCCACTTCAGTCAATCACTTAAGGCTTTATGTTCCAGTGGTATTAGTATACACTCTGTAATTATTTCAATGTATTCATGGTTGTGACCTTTACTCCAGATTTCCTATATAATGTAACATTTCCAAAGCCTTTACACTGTTCCTTGGAGGAATTCAAAACTCTTAATGTCTTGATCTGACATTTTTTTGCAGTTATTGAAAGTGGAAGAGGAGTGGACGTTAGTGTTGGATGACGCACTTGCGAACTCTTTCATAGCGCCAGCAACAGATGACTTCGAAAGTGACATGCAATTAAAATGTAAGGGTTGCCTTTGCTTCTTTGATGGCATTTGAATTGGCATTTCTGTGTGACATTGAATTTTTAGTTTGAGATGGTTTGAAGTTTCGTGATGTAAACCAGTGCTCTTGTAGGCTAGTAGTAGTTTCTGTTACTTCCATAGCTAGAATTGTATTTGTTTTCAGCATTTTCCAGAGTTGATGTGTCTGAAATGGATCTATTTGCAGCTGAAGATTATGAGCGGACATTTGAACAAAATGAAGACCTTGGCTTACATGACATGGATACCTCGGCTGCAGATGGAGCCTACAACACTACTTAAAATCTTGTGTTCGACAGTAGTGTTGTATTCAATTTTGAGAGCAGTAATCGATTTTGACCGTCCCTTGTTTAGTCATTTAGCAACTCTGATGTCCTAATATAGCATCCAGCCAATGAATTGCCAAGCATTGGAGAGGCATTTTTACAAACTCTCCATTTGTACATGAGCATAACATTCTGGAGGCTCTGTATTGTTTGTAAAGAATTGTGGTTCATGAAGTTCTGAAAATTCTAAACAATTGAAAACAAAGCTTTGCTAGGATTATCATGAGCTCAATATTGTCTCCTAATAGAATTTCAGTTATGTTCTTTTTCATGAAAATTTCAAGGATGTTGAGGTAGCAGCTCCAATGTTGTGAGAGCTGGGATCAATTTGGATACACCTGAAATCAACACTTTAAGAATTCGTAATTTATTCATTTGGTGTCTCCAAAATACATTTGAAGATGTTGCTTTCAATTGCCAAGGTGGCTTTGCCAAAAGACTGTAGTGAATCACTTTTACAATTTTAACACCTTCATAATCAAACATTATAATCTTTCAATCCATGAGTGATTTTTTTTTTTTTTTTCCTCATGTGATCTCTCACATGTCTAATTTGAATTTGTATGGTCATGGTTCAACAAAAATTGATAAAACTTATTAAAATGTTCAATTTAAAACAAATTCCAAGAAGCTCAAAAAAGGCCTTGGACATATAAAAGTTAAAGTCATATTGGTAACACTTTAACATACTCCTATATAATACTCCCTCCATTCTATAATACTAGCCTTTTTTGTTTTTTTCATTTATCCCTAACTTCTTGTCTTCTTTAGCAATTCACTTTAGACCTCATTTTAGGGTTGAAGATGATTTCTTTTGTTATTGACACTAACCGGCCTTGGAAGGACACCTTGCACATTCATTACTAATAGTCATTTGATTGTAACATTCATTAAAAAAATGTTGCCAAATCCTTAATAAGTTCATTGGTCATTACTACAAAAGAAAGACTAATATTATGGGATGAATGGAGTAGAATGGAAGAGAAGGAGACTAGTATGTTTACATTATGTGTGAAACAAGCTTGTTTGTGGGTGTATGTGTCAAACAAACTAATCACGTCAAACATATTATTTATTTAGAATAAAGCAAAACTAAAAAGACACTCATTTAGGTTGATTTATGTAGATAGAGTCAAAATCATGATTAGAGGTAATTTTTACAATTGTAAATTGTGAATTTTTGAAATCAATATTATTGAGTGCAATAACTTTTCATTGCACATAATTTTAAGTGCAACAAGCTTACAAGAGAATTTTCGTAATTTCTATGAATTTCCAAGATTTGAAGAGATTTTAAAATGTCATAGAGATACATGTTTACCATCTTCAAATCATTCAATGAATTTCTACCAAGTGTAAAGTTGCAAACACCCTATATTTTTAGACTAACAATTTGAAGTCATATAGGTAATACTACAAAACACTGTGAATTTTTAATGTACTTACAATTGATGTATCCAAAATTGACCCTAGTCTCTCATATAAATATAGGCAAGCATTAGTAGAGTTTCATTTCAAAAAGTGTTTACAATTAAGGTATGCCAAGAGGTACACACTCCTATTGTCAATACTAATTACAACTGAATATAATTGCTATCGTTGAACATAAATAAGATTTATTGGACCTCATTGGAAATTGAAAGAAGGTTCCAACAAACTTAGTTTAGCATGCATTATTTGGACATTATATAAATAAGTTTTGAATTTTTTAAAGTATTAACTCTAGATAGGTGTATCCAAAACCAACAACAGATTCTCATAGTCTTTCATGTTGTGATTATAGTGTACATCTTGTGTAATTAATTGTAGGGATTTTGTGATGTTTTTGGGTCCAATATAGTTGTCAAATTTTAAGCAATGTTGATTATGAATGTACATACCTTAGGGGTAGTTATAATACAATGTGCAATTAAGGAGAGTGTGAACATACAAAACATTTTGAAAATTTTCACAAAGGAAGTTCACTAACAAAGATGGGCAACAAATCCAAAGTCACCATTACCAATGAGATATTGTTGAAAAGGATTCCAAAAAAATTTAAGAAAACAATGGACGATATATTTTCCCATTTTTAGTGGATAAAATCACTAATTTTCTACACATCCTAAAGACAACATTGCACCTATTGGGGATGATTGTACACTCTTTTGAATGAATAATTCAATTTCCATCCACATTTTGCATGTTTCATCCATTTATGATAACGTCAACAAGATTACTTTTTGCACTACCCAGAATACAACTCCAACGAAGATTGCTTTTTGCACTTCCCTGAAATAAGGTAGGTACACACAAAAATTGCCCCCTTCCCTAAAACTGCCATCATCACTTTGTGTATACATCTCCAAAATCAATACGTACCTATTTGGAAGAAACAGATTTAGAAAATCTACCATTAAAAACTTTGACCCTTCATAGCTTTTGCGTACAGTATCGAAATGTCGCGTTCTTTGATGCGTTGGAACCTCCTTTCACTTGCCAACACGAAAATGTGAAAACTTGGCCAACCTAATCATGTGCACGGTAGCAAAAAGTGGCAGTTTTGGGGGTACCCACCTGAAATGTGATTTTTTTTTTTTTTTTTTTTTAAATTTAAAATCCTTGGGACTCATCACCAGCACCACACCATTCTACCAATCATCATCACCACCCCCATCTACAAATGTAGGTTGGTTATACCGGTAAACATTTTGAGCTGGAGATTTTCCAAAGCACTCCAATTTTCAAACCTCTGGTACTTCGAAATTGGGAGGAAGTACTTGCCCAAGAATTCATCATGAAATGATGCTACTCTACAACAGCAGCTGCAATGAACTTTCAGTCACCACTCTCCACTTCAAGTTGAGTCTACACAATTGACAAGAATGATTCATGTCTTGAAAATCTCATGATTTGTACCCAAGTTTCGTCGATTTAAATTGTTGGATAGTTCATTGTTAGCCGATGGAATTGGGAATAAAATCGGTTGCAATTTGAAAACATCGGAAAAAAAATTGGTGAAAAAAGTCTATAAAATTTCTGTTTGGGAGTAAACAAACAGGAAAAGAAAACAAAACAAAAAATAAAAACAAAAACAAGACCTTGTTTAATATGAGGGAATTAAAGGAAAATGATAACAACACTAAAATTGGTAAATAGTGTTGGTACACTAATTGTCAACAATAACACTAATTGTGATTTGCAAGGTTAGTGTTAGAACATTATTTACCCATTCTAACACTATTTTAGCTCTATAGTGAAATTTGGTCATTGCAACATTTCTACGAGAGCGCATTTAGTGTTAGATGGGAACAAAATATAGAAGTTGGAATGGTGATATAATAAGATAAGGCTATGATCCAATTCACTACAACACTAATTATCACTCAACACTATTTACCAATTTTAGTGTAGTCAAACTCAAAAAATATCCTGAATGATGGTACCTCATCACTCTCTTCAATTAGTGTTCTTTTTAACAATTATTTTGGAAATTTTCTCTTTGGTGACAACAATGAAATTGTTCAAGTAGCCATTTGGGGGTAGAAATTATTTTGTATAAATATTTTTTACAAATTCACTATTGATGATTGATCTAATATTTTTTTAATGATTATTATCTATAATTTTTGTAAATTTTTTAATTATTTTTTTAAACTCTCCTTGAGTGTGGTTGCAGTGGATGATAGTGAAAATTGATTCCCTCGTTAACATATTGTTTACCATCTTCTAAAAAAAGGGTGTTTAATTCTCAAATCAATGAAGATGCTTTTCTAGTGTATTTTTTCTATAAAAAAAGGTGCATACTTGACAAATCAATGAAGATGCTTTTCTAGTGTATTTTTTCTATAAAAAAAGGTGCATACTTGACAAATCAATGAAGATGCTTTTCTTGTTAATATTAGCAAGATGAAGCTCTTTGTTCTTGATTTTAGTTATATCTGTGAAAGGATCATTTTTGAATTTGAGCCCAACTAAGAAAAAAACATTTATCAAGCTGAATTTCAACTCCAATTTTAAAATTTTAATTCCAATTTTAAAATTTCAATTCCAATTTCAACTCCAATTTTAAAATTAAGTATTTCATTATGATTTGAATTTTGGCCTAGCGACCATGGTTAATTAATTTTCTAATTATAGAATGGCTCAAAAAATTGGCTTAGATCACAATTTTCTTCACTACAAGATACTCTGGCCAATGGTAAAATCTCCAAATTTATAAATTAGGGCCATTTATATTTGCTATGAATTTTTTTTTAAATTTCTCCTCTAATTGATTTAGTACAATTTCAAATCATTGAAAATAAATTTGAGGACAAATTATGACTTATATGAGAGTTATGATTTGGTCTTTGAGAAATAAAATAAAATGCTTTTCACTCACATATAGTGGGAAAGTAGAACATACGAAGGAAAAGATTTTGAATTTCACTATGTGATCATGGGACCCATTCTATAAGGGTTATTTTTGAAAGAAAAAGACCTTTATCACAAAGGTAGCTGACCATAGAAACTATCCAGTTCCTAAATGAATTGGTACATTCTTCAAACCTTGAAAGTCATTCATTGGACATTTATTTTTGTCTTCTACAATGGAATTTGCTTAAGTGCTTAATGGTTTGGCATATAATTTCTTAATTTTTTTTATGGTTGAAAGGTGTTGAACTATAAAAAAATTATGAAATTGTCTAGTCAATGCATTTTAAAATGGGATTGGTAATTAATCTAAACAGGACAATTTAGGTGCACTATTAGGTTTGATTGGTTTGGAATAAATTTGAAAAGAGCAATTTAAGTGCACTATTCAAGGTTATCACTGTCACTTCATGTTTAGAAACATAGATGATCAATGAAATGTCAATATTTTTTAACGAATTGTCTATCGATTTGGACAATTTGTCCAATTTGGTATATCAAGTTGATAGACAAGTTGTTGGAAATAAATAAATAAAATTGGTTGATGTAAATTATGACACGCCTAGTTCAAAGCTGAGAGACATCTCAACATGAAATCCTAGCGTTACATTGGGATGGACAACCTTGTTTTGGGACGGAGGTAGTAATTGTTACAGTGTAGTCATGGTTGTGACTTGTATTCTAAATTTTGTTGTTTAATGTAATGATTGCTAGGGGCTTTATCATTTTCTTTGAAGGAATTCAAAACTTTTAATATCTTATTGTGACATTTTTTTGTATTTATTAAAAATAAAAAAAGAGTGGACATTAGTGTTGGATGACTGACTTACAAACTTTTTCATAGCACCAACAACAAATGACTTGAAAAGTGACACATAATTAACATGTAATGAATCTATTTGCTTCTATGCTGGCTACTTTTACCAACTTATTATTAGTTTCTATTATTCCCATAGCGAGTTTTTTCTTTGTTTTCAATAGACCTAGTATTAGTGTTTGTTACTCCTATAGCAAGTTTTTTCTTTATTTTCATCATTTTCCAGAGTTCATATGTTTGAAATGAATCTATTTGCAAGTAAAGAATTTGAGTAGACATTTGATTGAAATAAAAACCTTAGCTTGAATCAAGGTATAAAATTGACACCATGGGGGGGTTTGCCTTTGAAGGTGTCCCTAGACACCCAAATCTCAAACAGGGTGTCCCCAAAAATTTCACAAGGGTGTCCTTTTGACACCCAAAAATTTATTAGGGTGTCCCCCGACCCCGCAGTAGTGAACTAGATAGGCCTCGTTCGTTAACGGAATTAACTAGACAAATCACTTCACCAACTAAGAATGGCCATAGGCTTATAGGCACCCCACTACGGCGCTGCCCATCTGGCACCCACTGGCCATTGGGCACTGGCTAGGGCGGGCTGGGGGTCAGGGGTCGGGCGCTAGCAATCTGCAGCCGGCAACTGGCCGCCAGCCCGCAGGTGAGCTTACAACACGGCCTTTGTCAAGAAAAAATTTAGTGGATGAAGATGAGGAGTTCGGTACATATACAAAATTTGTGGCACATTTTTTGGACATTTCTAGAGGTGGTCAGATTCATTTCCAAGACTCCACAGAAGTTGTGCATTCACATATATTGCATTATGTACCACTGCCTCATGCAGTTGAATTTGGTAGTGATGGCACCTTATAAGGGTGTAAGGTGATTGCATAGGCTTATGTACTCAAAGTGATAGACTCATTGCAACAACAATTTCTAGATTTGAAGGTCTTCAATGCAACTAAGCTATTTAGCCCCATTTCTTTTTCAGCAGATTTGGCACTTCTTCACCGAAATGCTTCTTTATGGCTTCAAATTTTTATTGGGCACTTCTGTACCAATGGAGGGAATTTTCTTGATGAACGTGGTTTAAAATTTGAGCTTCAAGGTTTTTTGAATACTCTTCAGATTTTATGTGGTGGTTTGAAAATGCACCAAGCTCGGATGGTTTACTCTTCCAATTTAGACTATGTTGGAAGATATCCTCACATGACAAAGTTGTGGCAAATTGTTCTTGTAATTCCTACTAGCACAGCTTCTTGTGAGAGAGGATTTTCAACTCAAAATCATATTAAGTCTACTTTACGTTGTAGGTTAGTATTGGAGACTTTGGAGGCAAAAATGAGAGTTGCAATGGCAAAAATTCCCATAGAAGCCATTGACTTTGAACAAGTTTGGATTAAATGGTGTGCCATGAAAGGTCGCTGCTTGTAGGTTTGATTTGTTTTGCAAGCTATGATATGTAGTGACTCTTTTCATTTGTAACCAAAATTTTATATTGATATTACATATTTTTCAAAATTGAGAATATTCTATCTAAGAAAAAAAAATGTATGGAAAGTTAGGGACACCTAAAAATTGGACAAGGGTGTCCTTTTGACACCCAAAATTTGGACAAGGGTGTCCTTTTGACACCCAAAATTTGAACCAGGGTGTCCCCTAGAAATTTGGTTAGGGTGTCAAATTTTTTCCCTGGCTTAAATGACATGGATACCTACACCATAGATGGAATTTACAACATAGCTTAAGAATCTAGTGTTTGCCACTATTGTTATATTCAATCCTTGAGAATAATAATCAAAGCAATAATTGATGTTGGTTGTAGTTGATTTGAAAACTCTTATGTTCTTATTTTGCATCTTGATGGCTCTAGACAGTTCTTATATTGCATCTTGTTGGCTCTAGACAATTTTGTGCGGACAATTTGTGCCAAGCTTTGGGAATGTTTTTAAAATGCCAAAAGCAATCCTTACATTGTTGTTGATGTGAAAACTCATATGTTTTTATATAGCATCTTAGTGGCTCTAGACAATTTTGTGCAAGGCTTTAGAAATATTTTTAAATTGACTTACCTTTAGTTAATCTTTTCCCAAAAGCAATCCTTACATTGTTGTTGATGCATTGTTATTGATGTGAAAACTCGTATTTTGCATGAAGGTTGTTCTAAACAATTTTCTACTAGGCTTTGGGAGTGTTTTTAAAATGCTTCCTAAGAGCAATCCTTGCATATATTATATTTTTTAACATGAGCCTAACATTTTGGGAGGACTTCTAAAATGCTCCACTTTAATTTTTTTTACCAAAGCGATCCTCATATATTCTATATTTTTTAACATGAGCCTAATATTCTTATGTTTTTTAAGATGGACCTTTTTTAATAAAAGCCTAACATTCTAGAGTATTTTTAACATGAGCCTAATATTCTTATATTTTTTAAGATGGACCTTTTTTTAATAAAAGCCTAACATTCTTATGTTTTTTAAAATGGACCTTTTTTTAATAAGAGCCTAACATTCTTCCACTATTAGAGTTGGTTGGGACTATTTTGTAGATTGATAATTTAAGAGTAGTCTATAAGGGTTGGGAACATTATGAAATGGTTTAGGTGCACTATTGGCTTTGGGAATCTCATCAAACAATTTAGATGCATTATTAGTGCTTGGGAATGTTCCAAGAAGTCTCTCTAAGGTAGTATGCTCTAAAAGCAACCATGCTTTAAAAGTGACCACTACCACAAAGGTACATTTTGCATTCTTCAATGTATCAACAAATGAATGTGCATTTTCACGGACATTTTAGGAGGTGGTTGCTTTTAGTGACCATTGCATTTCAACTTCAAAAATCCATAACTAATTCCACAAAGGTCCAAAAAATATGAAACAGCTTGCTTGGGTTAGATGCCAATTTTTTGAGGAGTTTAGCTTCCCTGCTCTTAAAAGGTCGCTTTAAGAGCAGACTACTTCACCTGCCCTGCCTACGGAAAAAGGAAATTGAGGATTAGTCTCTCCATGAAATTCCCCAAGGTGATGCAAGTTATGGACAGCACAACATTCCACAGGGCAAGAGTCTCTTTCGTCCAAAAGACACTTGCTTTTGCCAAACTGAGCCCTGCCTACAGAATCCAAGCGTACTAGCTCTGTCAACGTGTCACAACTCATGTAAACTCCATCCAAGACTGGATCAAATTAAAAAATCCGCCAGTGGAAGTTTCCTTCTCCGAAAATATGAGAACCAAGTTCTACAGAATCAGTGGAATATCCCAAGTTGCCATGTTTCGAACTGACAAAAACTTCACCAGTTAACTACTTGAGAAGGCAGCTAACTGGAGCCAACAGCAGTGACGGAGATTATCAGTAGGAGGATTTCACAGTAGCGCTGAATTTCAACAAAATAGTAAACTGATTTGTCATTAGTGTCCCTACAAATATGTTTTTTTTTTATCACTACAAAACAAAGATATTTCGGTTTGCAATAATTTAAAAGTAGTGTGACTTTGTGACTCTGATAAATTAATGTCTCACGCACAAAATACAAGGCCAGATAAAACGGTGTAGTTGAATTTCAAGCTTCATCTCTATTCTTTTACATTCATCCCTAACCTCTTGGAAAGCTTTATTGCATTCTCCAACTGATTTTTATCACCTCAAATCTTCAATTCATTTGGAGTTCAATTGACTTGGACGACTTGGAGGAGGCCATGTCCACAATTTCACCGAGAATTTTCACCCACCTGGCCAAATTTTTGCAACCTACGGTGATTCACCCCGTGCTGAAACATCTAGGTCACCAGTAAATTACTCATCAGGCCTACCCAGCTACAACAGACATCAATTCCGCTAGAGTGGTGTATTGCAATGAATCATATGAAGAGCGTGGGAGAGGGGCTCACAGGAAAGCAGTTGGGGCCGGCAGCGGCTGCACCTTTTTCACTGTTTGGGCCCAAAGGATGCTGGAACGGGACAAGGGGATACCTGGTGGCCAAATCTTTTGCATGCGCGCCCCACCACAGACCTGACTCACTCTGTGCAGCACCTTCTCCGAACAGTACTTCCGGATTACCTTCACATCGATCCTCATCTGCTTAGCCAATTCCTTTGAAGCGACGTTTTTTTCCAAACAGCCCTAGATTGACAGAGAGGAGGATGTATTATTCATCAGTCATGAGAAGGGGTTCGTTACTGTGATGGTGTTTTCCACAGGATTCATGAGTGTGAGAGATAGAATAATTTGGGCAGCAATTGAAGGAGATTGAATTTACCTGATGGCTTGGTGTTGATGAGGGAGAGTGGTGGAAACTGATTTGAATTTGGTTCCCTTGAGAGCTGCTGTACGTGATCAACTGGTCCAGTCGTTATTCAACACGTGGTGTCATGGACGCTCTGGCTCCTGCGTAACTGCTCGGCCGGGCGGCTCTTGACGAAGTTCGAATTTCGATTCGTTCATCAAGCTTCGCTGTAGTTGAATCGCCACTCGTTTCTTCTCGTTTGGGAAAGGCAAATTTGGGTGTTCGTGCGTTCCTGGGCTTCATTTTTGTCAGTAGCTGAGATCGTTCATGAGCTTGGAATTACTTTGCTTTTACACGTTGAGCCCACGTACTCGTGATTGAAACTGCTGGAGTTGACGAGTCATGACGCGGAAAAGATTTCATGCGGAATCCCTTGAAGAAATTAAAAGCAGTAAGCCCTCGTGTGATCCCGAGTGAAACCATGTGACGGTAGCATCGGAGTTCTTCTGTGGCCGAGTGCGGGATACAAATTTGTTGCAAGGCTGAGCTGGGGAGAAAGAGAGAGATAGAGAGAGATGGCGGATGCGGGACGATGGGTGGGAGGCAGATACCACCCTGCGTTTCTGACATGTCTCATGGTGGTGGTCTCCGTGGTGATGTTCCTGCAATACACTTACTGCGCCAGCAGTGGACCCGCCTACCTTGTCACCCTTCCTGCCCATTCCGTCCTCTCCAAGTTCGATGTCTTTGGCCCTTCCAAGAACCGGGCTCAGATTATTTTTAAACAATCAAGGTCGCCAATCCAGAATGTCTCCACGTTACCTGCAGATATTTCTAGTACCACAGCTTCAGTTGATTCTCCAGCTGTAGGGGAGACACGGTCGCACTTCCCGCTGGTGGAGTCTGAAGGGTTGAAAATTACTGATGCAGAGGATTTTAGCGGCGCCCTAACTTCTCAGAGATCAACAGATAGTCTTGGCGATGTCTCAGTTGCCTTGTCCGAGCAGACGGTTTCGGGAGTTGTGGCTGAGACAGCGAGTGTGAAGGCTGTGGTACTTGATTCGATCAACCCAAGTGGAGAAGAAGGCGAATCTCTGGGCTTGAATGACAATGCTGTTGAGTTTGCTGGTGAAGAATTTGCAGGCTCGATTGCGTCCCTGGAGTCTGCAAGGGTAGAAAGCTCAAATGGTGACCCAAACGAGGACGCAAATCAAGTGGAGCAGACCAAGATGGCCGAAACAGAGCAGGACGTTCTTCGACTGGGAAGTTCGGAAGTCCTCAGTAGCGATGGAAATTTTCCAAGCGCAATTGGGGCAACTGGCAAGATGCCTGACCAGGTGAGCGTGAAGAGAATACACGCTTTTGTCGTTGCAATATACCCAGGCTTGATTGATTGGAGCACAAAAAAGTTGAAAAACAAAAACAAAAAAATTCCGTGAGTTGATATCATGCTCGTCTCCGGATTTTAGCCCTAATTAAGAGCGTAGCATTTCTGCATTTGCTGTCGCTAAGCAAATTTCTTCTCCTGTCCTCTGCATACTTGCTGCAATCAACGAGTTTTAGAGTTTTCACGATCGAAGACTGATACCGAGGTTTGAAATAGGTCCAAAGTAAAGAAATCGAGGGTCGGGAAGAAAAAGAGCAGTCGATGAGCACGTCTCTGGCTTCCAAAATCTCTAAGGTATTGATTCCACGTCCAAAAATTCTCTCTTTTCGGCTTAAAAATTCGATGTAGAGCATTTTATTTCCAATTCCAGGGAAAGGTTAAGTTCTTCGCCGTTGCTGACATTCTCACAGAATAGGAGACGTCAATTGGAGGCAACCTGCAGTGACATGGCCTCAATCAGTGAGCTCTTCTAACGTTTGACTTTCCAGGTACCAAAGCCGAATCCAATTTTTCATGAGCTCCAGGCTTGCAAAATGGCGATCAACGAAGCCAATAGCGACTCTGCCGATCCGAGTTTACACAAACCTCTCTACAAGAACGTCGCCGCTTTCTCCAAGTAAGATACCAACTCCAAACAACTCAACCAGGCATGTTGATATCATAGGGAAAAGAGGACAACAATGGTTCAAATAATCACTTGGTGATGAAATTGCTGCACAGGAGCTACGAGTTGATGGAGAAAGTGTTCAAAGTGTACATCTACAAAGACGGTAACAAGCCATTAGTACACACAGGGCCGATGATAGGGATATACGCCTCGGAGGGGCAGTTCATCGAGCGCATGAAGAGAGCCAGAGAGTATCGCACCGAAGATCCGTCGCAGGCTCACATGTTCTTCCTGCCATATAGCGTCCAGCACATGGTGGCTCATCTGTATGTGCCAAACTCTCGCACCATGCTCCCTCTCGCCACTTTCATCAAAGATTATGTCGAATCTATCGCCCGGAAGCACCCGTTCTGGAACCGCACGCAAGGAGCCGACCACTTCTTCGTCTCCTGCCATGACTGGGTAAACCGAAGCCCTAATTGCTCTTATATTGTCAACAAATTCTCTATGAAGACATTGTCAAAAGAAACTCTGAACAATTTGCAACAAATTCACTACGAACAAATTCTCCGCGAGCCAATTGTCGACAAATTCTCATTATACAGATTGGGAACTCCTAAATGCTTTGGTTGCATTTGCAGGGGCCAGCGACAACGCGAGATCATCCGACGCTCCGCAGCAACGCCATGAAAGTCGTCTGCAACGCAGACACCACCGAAGAGTTTGTTCTCGGCAAGGACGCATCCCTCCCCGAAGTCAACATCCACAAGCTGAGAACCAAAGCCCCGGAGAAGCTAGGTGGTCCACGGTACGATCAACGCCCCTACCTGGCCTTCTTCGCCGGTCAAATGCACGGCCGAGTCCGCCCCATTCTCCTATCCTTCTGGAAAGACAAAGACCCCGACATGAAGATCTACGAGGTCCTGCCGAAGCAGATTGCACGAGTCGTCTCCTACAACCAGCACATGAAGATGAGCAAGTACTGCATCTGTGCTATGGGCTACGAGGTCAACAGCCCCCGCATTGTGGAAGCCATTTACAACGACTGCGTTCCCGTGATCATCGCAGATAACTTTGTCCTCCCGTTTAGTGAGGTGCTCAACTGGGAGACTTTCTCCGTGACCATTCCGGAGCGGGACATTTCCAGGCTGAAGAGTCTCCTGACTGCGATTCCTGAGAAGAACTACAGGGCCATGCAGAGGCGGCTCCATAAGGTGCGGCTGCATTTCGTGTGGCATGACACCCCGGAGAAGTATGATGCATTTCATATGATCCTGCATTCGGTGTGGACAAGTCGGCTCAACCGGCTGGAGCAAATTCGAGAATCGGCGTCCGGAGAATTGTTCTAGAGGTGGCTGCATGGATTAAAGCAAAGACTTGCATTTTGCAATAAGAGTCGATTCTCAACCGGGACTTCAAAACTTTGCGTAGCAGCTAACGTTTCCGACGAGAATTTGGGTTTCAAAATTGCACAGGGCTCAAAATGGAATGAGAGTCTTACACTATTCTTCTTTCTCCAATGTCAGATGCTAAGCCCCCTCGCACAGTTTTGGAGCGCAATCCTGAAACACCTTATGTGGACCAGCTCCGACCACCTATTAGTTGAATTTGAACTATTGGAATTGAGGGTTTATAGCATTTAAGAAGTAGATTACGTTAGCACTCTGAATGAGACTGATTCTCCTGGTGAACAAATCACTCAAGAATGGGTTGAATGTACTATAAACAGAAACCTCAACATGCACGATCTCTTGTTCCAGTACGCATAATTCTTTTAAAAATGAATAATCCCATTTTCAAGCATTTGTACTGATCATTTTACGTTCACTTGTGGGAAACACAAAAGATGTCGTATTCAAAAGACGTATAATTTGGTATCATTGTACCTTTTCAAGTACCGTTAAGGGGAAATTGCACCTCTAGAACGAATTCACTTGCGGATTCAAGTATCTGCTGGTATTATCTGTCAGTAAACACACTAAAATCCAGCATACCATTAGTGGAGATCAACAACTCCAAGTGTACTGTCCACCCCAAACCCACTATTTGTTGTGCAACCGACGGTGCTAGCTTCTGTTTCATAAATTATCGTTACTCTTGCAGATTCATGACATGAACTATCCATTTGCCAAAAAGCGACAAGTAATGATTGAGTAATGCACTGCTGCCAAGTACTAGAAAACAGTAAATATATGACCGGAATGTAACCATGGCTCAAATTGCTGAGAGCCGGAATGTCACCGAATTGTGTGCAGAGAACTACCTATACATTTCTGGCCGTCCAACTCTTAGATTCAGGTTGGACGACGTAAACTAAAGGCGTGAAAGGTTGAGACATTCATGGAGGTGATTCCTCTTTCAGCCTCCACCTGCTTTTCCTCGTCTTGCGCCGGCTACCCACAGGTTTCTTCAAGTATTCTGAATTTTCATCGAGAACCTCTTCATGCTGACTAACATGGGAAATTTCAGGATGATCTCCAGACTTTTCTAATGAGGATTCCCGCAGTCTTTTACCCTCTGCCTGTAGGTCTTGAAGTAACGTTTCAGTTGTCCGTGTTGTGATTCCTCGCACGTAACCCTTGAACGGAGGAGGAGGTAGTACTGCAGGTTGCACCACCTGCCATGAAAGCACAAAATGAAACAGTAATTAAACAATTAGATGAGCTTCAATGCAGTGCCTCCATATTATAATCTACAAAACCTGCAGAAGTAAATTAAAAATTTACCTGCTGCAAATGGACTACGGATGCCACTCTGTCTGCTACGTGTTCTGGAACGGGAATACCCTCAGCATCAATGTAAAGGGGCTCCACTCTCCAGTAGCCATCAAACTGTTTCATAAAACCTTCCCTTGCGAGCCTGTAATTCATCTGCACACCCACCAGTATATTTGACCACATTGAAATTGAACGATATCTGCCATCCTGACCGCTGCTTACATCTTCGAGACACACCATCTGTCTACAGTCTGCATGTCCTTTCAACAAATATTTTCTTAATCACAGCCTACTCCTCCCAAAAGTTCACCGTCACCGGGTTCAAAACCCTCCTGAAATAACCACTTCGAAAAGAATAAGATTTACTCACAAACTTACCAGGCGCTTCCGTCGGTCTTGGTCAACTAGAACACAAACACTTAGTGTTCCGGAAAAACACAAAAACCTCCAGATCGCTGCTTGGTCTACCTCCACCAATTGCCTTTGCCCATCATCCTCAAGCACTTTGCGATAAATCACTTCCTGCGATCATTAAGCAAATTTGTCAAACATCGTCAATGAAGGAAAATGATTCCTCAAAATCAAGAAGTATTCATGAGGACGTTTTCCAGCAGGCTGTAGATAACTTCATAATTTCTATGCCACGCGGACTTTGTGAGGGATAAAGTAACATCAAAAAGTATACCTGAATGTTTTTAAATACCCGTTTATTTCCAGGATCTATCAAAATGTTCCACACTGCGTCAGGAGGAAGCCCTATCTTGAATTGAGAATTGACTTTACAGAAGGCTTCCTTCGGCACTGTCACCTGCAGGGCAAGCAGTATTCACCTTTGATGTCAATCAAATGTAGAGCTACCATTGTGCGGTTACTGTGCGGTAATTGGCAACAGTTGTTGTGCGGTTCTTGGATGTGTGCGGTAAATGGCCGGTTTACTCTTTAGCCCATCTGCAAATACTCTTTGGAAGTTGGGACAATTTTGATCCTATTCTGATTCACTCCAGTATCCTCTCATCACAACATATTCCCCAGGAATCTAGGTTGGCCCCAATTCAAAGTATGGTGGTGTTATAGCTAAAAATGATATGTTCATTTTCAGCGATGGGAACATGCCATTTCCAGCCTCTTGCAGTCCTTCCCTTTGAAAAAGTGAGCAACAACGTAGTGATATCTCTCTTGCTAATGGTCTGAGCATTTCCAGATATTTCTCACTAAAATAGTTCAACAAGGATTTCTAAGCGCATCTCAGATGATCTTTAGTGAGCATTCATTCTGGTGGAAACTGAAGAACACGAATTTTCAAATAAGGAACCCATTCCCCAGGAGTCGAATCTATCAATACTTAGCGGCATGTTGTATCACATGGCGAACGTCGAAATGCAGGTGCTCTTCTGAGCCTCAGAATAGCCATGCAATGAAGGAGACGTACCATAAGAGAAGGTGTCTCATCTATCCATGTGCTGTTTCTTCTCCATGCATCCATTTCTTGGTCCAAAGACCGCCCAGCTGTAAAATTTATCTGGTCTACTGCTTCCTCAGGCTTAGGTGCACTCCTGATACTTCCGAATTTAAGGTCCATAGGCTGCACACCCTGTGTCCACTTCAATATCGATCGCTGCGCAACCTGGCATGGCATTGTTGTACAAAGAAAACAAATTAATTACAGTGAGCTAGTGCACCATAATTCTCACAAACTGAACACTTTACGATTGATGTGGATTTAATTTATTCGAAGTCCCGCCTGACACGCCAACCACAATTCAAACTCTCTATTTTCAAACCTCAAACCTACCGTAAAGATCTACACCGGTCCCCGAAAGCCAGCAGCAGAAGAAGAGAGGTTACAGACGAACGAAGTAGGCTAAATATGAAACTGCACTCAAGCTAGACATCGTTCACAGATTGGCACTCTCCTCAATGCTCTCCGCAAGAAACGGTACTATGGACGCTACACATTTCGCTACCCTAAAAACGCAAATTCTCGCAAAAACAATAACTGACCAACTGACCAACCAAATTGCCCGCATCAAAACCACTTTCAAAATCCGAGCTCTCGAAATTCGTGGAAATCAATATTCAGTCAATCTAACCAGAAGATAACCAAAGCAGCTGTCAAGGGATGACGCAGAACGAGAAAGAAACAGAGCGCTCAGACGATTTAAAATCATACTTAACATTGACGGACTAATTCCATCTACCAAACACTAAACAGAGCAGCTCAGCAACCAAATTGCCTGCACGAAACCACGTTCAACAGTCCAAGCTCTCAAAATTCGTAAAAATCAATATCTAACCACTCTAAAGACAGCACAACCAATAAAAGTCCTGCTATCGACGAGCAACCAAATTGCCTGCATCGAAACCCCGTCCAACACTCCAAACTCTCGAAATTAGCAGTAAACAATATCCAGCCAATCTAACGACAACACTACCAATACAAGTCCAACTTCACAACCAATACAACCAGTTCATTTCCGATTCCAATTGATTCTGCATGGAAGTTCACCCTAAGCATCCACTACCAAGAAACGATCCAGAAAGAGAGAAAAAAAAAGGTATTGAAATGAATTTTACATTGACGGCCTCATTCCATCTCCCTCCAATCCACTCCACAGGGCCTTTCGGACTCCGCGGCAGGTCCTCCATCGTCATCTGCAACTCCGAACTCCGCTTCCTTCCTTCCGTCACACTATTATCTGTGAAACCGCTTGAATGACAGGCACAACATTAAACGTCCACGCCTGCTCTTGCTTCCGTCGGAGCCAGAATTAAGTTAACTTCCTCCACAATTTTGAAGCGCAGATTGATTCGGAAGGCCGGGATTGCGTGGACGAAGGTCCCAGTGGAATGGAGAGCGTCCACGCCACTCATCACTGATGTAAGCTTGACCCTAAAACAGAGCAGCGGCGGCTATGGCCATAGCCATAGCCATAGCCATGGGCCTACTGATGACAAGTTCAGCACTGGCGAGCGCACATCTGGCTTGTGGCCTTTGGTAACTTAAGTTCGACTCCCGGTCTCATGGAAATTGTGGAGTGTTGTAAGTCTTACGTTATATATTGTAAGGTAGGAGGCTCATCTAAGGTCTAAGGGTTGGTCCGCCTTTTTCATGTATTTCCTTGGATGGGAATATTTTTAGCTCATTTTTCAGACAAAGAGAAATAGGTGAAGAATCTTCCACAAGTGGTTTCGTATTTTTTGAAGCATTTTTGAATTACTTATGAATTTTCAAACGATTTGTGTCATAGGTCCTATTTATGACCCTAGGTCTTTCATGAACTATTCACTTGCAACTTCTAAAGAAAGATGGAGAAAGCAAAGACAATGATTGACTCTTGCAATTAATAATGTTTTTTTCCTTGATTCATTCAAGTGACTATAGCAATTAAGAAGAACCACGTCATGTCTATTTCACAAATATTTATAGGGATAATATTCAATACTAGTGCGATTTTAGAACCTCCTACCTTACTTGGTGATGTCACTCTCCCTTTCTTGTGTGGATTTTGGTTTGGGGTCTTGAACAAATAAACTTTCAATTTATATGGGGCCAATAGGACCGGAGTTTTTCTTTTGGCCTTCACTTCTTATTGATTTTGTCCTAATTAAAAATCAAGATTTTAATATAGGGGGATGCCCTAAATGTGAAGAGGCATTCTTTGATTTAAAAGAATTGATAGAAATTTGTAATGTGGATGAATTAAATTTTTAAATATTTAATTTGTGAAGAAAAAATTAGAACCACATTTGAACCCTAACTCTGGTGTAGAAACCTTACTTAGATTGTGCAGGAAAAGAAACATTTACACTTTTTAATTTATAGTTGTGAAGGATAAGTATGTATATTTTGGTACTGCATAAAGAAATAGTTGGTGATGATTTGTAGAATTTGTAGTGTATAGTTGGGGAGAGGACTGTTAGTATATGAGCTCAAAATCTTGAGCCCATGAGCTCAGGAGCCTAAGCACCTATATTATAGGTACCTTCCATGGTTATAAGATATCTATGTTATAGGCACCTCCATGGTCATAGAATATTTACATTATAGTCACCTTCCATGGTTGTAAAGTACCTACTTACACCTAGACTCAAGGCTCTCAAGGCTTGTAGGTTCACATATTTTGGTCATAGGATATTTACATTATAGTCACCTTCCATGGTTGTAAAGTACCTATTTACACCTAGACTCAAGGCTTGTAGGCTCACATATTTAGGCATATAGACTACCATTGTTATAATTGGAGGTATTATATTGAATCACCTTGATAGTAAAGGTTTGGGGGGAGGAGGAAGAAACATCACTTAGAAAATTAGTATCACTACAAAATTTTATTTTTGTAGAAATTGGGACAATGCAATAATATTTCATTCTACACTAATTCAAAATAAAGTAGTTGAGTGGAATGTGTGTTTATTTTTCTAAGATTTCACTAAGAATTTTACATATGCCAATCGACAATGATTTGGGAGTTTTTAAAAAAAAAAAAAAAAAATTTAATCAAGCTTGTGTTCCTGGGGCTTTAAAATTCCCCAGGAACACAAAAATGACCAAGCTTAATCACATTGGTACAGAAACTTATTTTATAAGTTTCTAGAAAACTTATTTAATCAGGTTTCTAGCCAAGCCCCACTTTCCAGTCACAATGATCAAATCAATCATTTTGCCATGAACATGCACGAAAACAACACCGTAAAGTTACTGACAAGATCTAATCATTCAGTGTCGATACCCCTAGTACGAAGATTCTTCTAGGAAGGGCAAGAATACTGAAACTTGATTGCCGGTACAAGATCAAACACAAACAATCAGGTTGATGGATTTGTAGCTTTGTACACTACCGTAGTATAAGGTAGACGATTGAGACAATGGCTTTCCCTATGATTGATCCACATACTAATACAGCAATCAGAATGAACTAGGTTCTAAATAGACTCCCTTGGAAATGCCCAACACGCATTTTAATTTGTGAAGTGCATTCTGCACAACAAGTGTTGATAGATCCCCATATCGGCTCCATAAGGTGAATTGAATCTTACTTGACAAAACAGCCTCGTGCTTAGCGAGCAACTGCGAGATAGCTATCTATTATGGAGGTACAGGAGCCACGATATCCTGATCCGAAAAGGTTGTAATGATTGAGGTAGTGGTACAATTTGTACAGTTCTGTTCGCTGCTCAAATCCAGGTTGTTTTGGCATAACCTGTAATTCAGTCAAGTACATGACAACAATATAAATCTGCATATTTTCAATAGAAATCAACAAAAATCTGGAGGCTTCTGTAATTTCCATCCTGAACAAGAGAAGAGGTAACTGCAAGAATGGACTACAACGTTTCTATCTAGCCCATATATACTGAGAGAAAGCAGCTTGGTTTGCACCTTGAAGTATGCGTCATAGAAAGCAGGTCCAAATCCTGCGCACCATGACATGCCAAACTCCGCCTCGTTGTGTCCATCTGCTCATACAGAGAGGAAGATTAGCTTCTCAATTTACACGCCATAAAAAAAACTCATTTGCGTCTCCTGCAGAACCAAAATTGGTAGCACATTTAGTACGAGCATCAGTTAAATAAGAAGTCCAAGAGAGTTTACACGCACAATAACATGCAGGATCGAGTATAACAGGCGCTCCAATTGAATCCGTAGTAAAATTACCGCTCCAGAGGTCACCATGTAACAAACATGGCTTCACAGTTTCCAGGTCCTTCAGCAAGATGGGAAGCCTTTCCAGAAGCCGTTGCCCTGTCGATGCCCAAAGATATCACTATAAGCGACGCTTACTAGTGGAGAACCAAAGTACCCAGAGAGTATCCACGTTATGTCAAAACGTTTCTTGTTTACTAGACATAGAATTACATAAGCTGGGTATAGTAAACCATCTCACCTTTTGCATAGAGATCATGGTCGCTATATTGCTCTTTAATAAGTTGCAACTGAAATCCAAGCCGATGGTCACGGAAGAAGGTAATCCAGTCTCTGGTCCAAGGATTCTTTTGTGGTGTGCTGGCCATCAATGAACTCCATCAGCTCACTCCAGTCACCCATTCAAAGGATTGAAACAGCAGACGGCTGCGGAGCTTAACCCACAAAGGGACCCAAATTGTGTCCCATGACTTTCTTTAGCAGTATTGAGTAGGTCAGATTGGGACTTTCTTAAATTTTGTTAATTTTCTCGCCAATGCATGCAATGTCTTCCTTGATTCTGGTGATAAAAAGTTGGTCCCACCGGAATGAAACTTTTCACAATATGATCAATCAAATTGATCACCTTAAAACCATGAATCCTTGAAGTGAAATCAAGGGTTACGTGAAAATGCGTAACTGTGAAATATTTCTCCATGATACGTCTATAAAGAGTGTGAGGTATGTATACACACCTGCCAATCGTGTTATCTACAACAAACCCAAAGCCCTTTTCTGATGAACTCGTCTTGTGCATCTCTGCCAGCAGCCTACCGAGCTCTGCCTGCGCCCGACTCATACCATCAGCAACTTGGATCATCATCATCACAAATTACAAACAAACGTGACTGTCAGACATATGATATAAAACAGAATGCTCACACACCCCAGAACGGTCCAAACGTACCTGATTTCCTCTAGATGAACCCATTTCAATGAATTCCATGATGATGAACGACCCTTTTGAATGAGATGACAATCGACCAACCTACACAAACCGACATGGCTCAAGATAGAGATACAGAAACCATTACGGACAAGATTCCGACTCCGTCACTGACCCCTGTTACCAACAGAAATTCATCTCATCCAATACACTCGGTTGACATTGAATTAGCAAGTTTGGTGAAAGCATGACTTAACTACATGTCAATGGCCACAGATATTTGAATATAAATGGGGTTGTCTACTGTCCCTTCAGTAGTGTTCTAGAACCTTCCAATTTAAAGGATTGCACAAGAAATTCATGGTGATAAAATTTAGTCTCAAGAGTTTAGCGCTTGTGCCAAATTGATCGCTCCAGTGAGCTCAATTGAGTGACCTCCCAATGAAAGCACACCCCAGCATATTGGACAAATTGCTTAAAAGTAACGCAAACGGTGTGCTCCACCTAACTGTCAGGAATAACTTGTCACCTTTCACCAACACTCAACATACCTTTAAGCTAATCCATCCACACGTGCTATGAAATGCTTACCTTCAGTGGCTTCGGAACGCGAATTGTGCCAGTGGCATGCATGGCATCCAATCCAGCCGCTTCAGCTTCAAACATAGCTGGGCCTCTATCCCTGCGCCAATCAGCCTTCTCCTATGACAATCATCATTAACCACATGGACTCACCAATTTAAAACTCCGAGTGAACCCACTGCTGCAGTGTTACCGGCAAAGAATATTCTCGTCTTCACAATTTTCCGATTGCATTCTATTCGATTTTGTTTTAACAGACTCTGTTTATAAGCTATAAGTATACACACAAAGATTGAAGGACGACGAATAAACGTTCAAACTATCACTGAATTGGAAACTAGAGAACGGGAATATTCCGATTTCCGGTAACACTGCCGCCGCTGCAAAAATTTGTCCATGCTCGGGACACTCTGCAACTCAGACAACAACACCAGACTGATAGCTTACATTAAAGTCTGGCTTTACCTGCTCGTTTTGACGAAGAAGGAACCAGCGTCGGTGTCGTAGCGATTGGCAGTGCTGATGCAACCCCCTCCCACCGGCGATGAGCGAAGGATCTTCGTAGCGCGTCCCTCACTCAAGATCCAATCGAGTACCGGATCACTCTCCGCCACTGCAAAGGCTCCCAACTTAGGTTATGGCATTCACGCCCGAGATGACAAAAACGGACATCCTTACAACTCCAATTTGAAAATTTACAGAAATACGTTTTCAGTCCAAAGCGAAATGGCAAGAAAGGAGACGTACTGATTTTGAGGCGCGGAGCGGGTGTGCGAGACGCAAAGGTGCGAGACGTACGGTTCACCACCACCGGTTTGCAAGCCAAGAAAGGAGAGCGAGAGAAAGCGTTTGTGTGGTGAGCAGAGAGCGAGCCAACGACAGCCGCCATAGCTCACGCTCCCAGATCGATTCCTCCAATGCCAAAATCACCTGCAAAATTCAAGAAAGCGGGTGTGGCCAGGAACGGTAGAATTCAATCCAACCCTCAACCTTTACAAAAGCTCCATCGACCAAATCACGAAAGCAAGGAATTCGACCTGCGATTGTGAAAAGAAAGAGATCGACAGAATCCTTCGTGTCCGATGGAACTTGCGGGGAAAAAGGAATTGGAAAGCAGAGCATGAATTGGCCAACCTACTGAACTATGTACGATGTTAGAATTCAGAAGCAAAATGAGTTTCCGGAATCCAAAATGCAGACAGGTGAAACGAGCAAAAAATATCCAAGAATTCTTCAAATGTCAGAAAAGAAAAAAAGGTGGCGATTGCGCTTACATACCCAGGAATTCTCGCCATAGCCGCAAGCGAGCGAAGCTCCGAAACTTCGAAATCACCAGAAACTGAAGCTATCATCATCCTGTCCGAGGAAACTCAATGAGATAATCTTAAATACTTGCTTGAAATATAATTGGTCATGTGCTGATGTGGCTTCTACTGGAACTGGGTTGAATCTCCACGTGTCAAATCCATGACCGGTTGTGCCGGTCAGGAGGGCACTTGGTCTAGTGGTATGATTCTCGCTTTGGGTGCGAGAGGTCGCGAGTTCGATTCTCGCAGTGCCCCCAGACCCTTTTATTTCTAAGAATTTCTTGGTCTCTTATCTTTCAACATGAAAGTCATATATTAGCACATATCATCACAGCTTTTCATCCACAATGTAGTGATTTCATCCACAATCTAGCTTTATTTGGAGCCTAAAAGAAACACTTGAAGTAGTATACATTTTTTTCATTTCTTTTATGAAGTTCCAAGGTGACTACCATATCAAATGGATGCAAGGCAAATTAAAATATTTTAATTGGTATAAAAGACATTCAAACAAGCATTGAAGCCCTCTGTTTGTTTGAACAGCATGGTCTTTCATATTGTAGTTGATGATTTTCTATTTTTCCTTACTTACTTACACATTGTGTTGTTGTAGCTCTTTAGATTTTGGATTTGTTTTGTTCACTAGTTGCTCTATTTTTTGTCTTAAAGCCTCATTTCCAAGTCTCCTATGAGACTTGTAGGTTCTTGAGCTTTCGCCCTACCAATGCTTTTTGCACTTTGTATTCCATTTCTCCCTTTTATTTCTTGTAGAAATTTAGAGATACATTCATACCAAGGAGAATATCCTAACTTAGAAAAAATTGAAGCAACACCAATTACAAGAAAACTTATGGATTTGAAGTTTTAAATTACATCTATAATGTTGAATTTAAAATTTCATCATGTAATTGAATTTTTACGATTTTGAAGCAATTTTTATTGTCAAACTTTATTAAATTTAAATAAAATTATTATTAACTTCTAAAGTCCCATTGTCCCAATGAGAGAAAAACAAACTTTGGTTAGGCTTGTGAAACCTCAATTTTTTGACATGATTTTCTAAAACCTTTTTTAAGAGAGAGAAATCACATTCATTTTCTAAGAATGTAATTTTCATTTCAATTGATAACAAAAAACAAAAGTTATGCTACAATAAGTTCAAAATGGGGAAGACCATGCAACAAAAAAATCCACAAAAATTCAAAATTATTATTTTTAAATTTTTTCTCATAGGTTATATTTTTGTTTACATAGAAAGCTTATATTCATTCCATTTGAATTAGTAATGTCAAAATTATGGAACATTAGATGAAATTCAACTTCTCCACAAGGTTGCAAATTCCTTTGCGTTTTGAAATTGTAGGAACTCAACTATAGTAGCAATCTGATTTGGCAAAGCAACTACCACATTAGATAATAATTTTTAAAAATTAGTGATTTTTTGTTTTTATTTTAATAATTTAATGATTTTTAAAATTATTATTTTTTTCAATCTAGCCGATAGTGGTTGGTTCCTAGTGCAAGGAACAAGCTTGAAACAACCCTCCAATGCAACTCAAAATCATCTAATGCTTCTTGTTTTGTAGGGCAATTATAGAAACTTTTTGAGAAAATAATGTAGTAGATTCATTTTTTAATTCAATTTTGACAAATTTAAAAGGAAAAAAAATTAGGATTAATCCCTAAAGGATTTTGACTATGTTTTCACCAGAAACGCTCCAAAACTGCCATCTCTAATACAAGTACCAATTTTTGAATATAATCATTTTTGATACATCTAACAATAGGATCTTATATTAGTTTAGTTTGAGAATATGTAAAAAACATTTCAGAAATTTTCACCGTGTAAATTGAGTTAAATAAAGGACTTCAAAATTTATTTTAGAGTAAAGATTCCATAACTACCTTCAAACTACCCACAACTAAAACTCCTCATAACTTTCATCTCATTAATCAAAATGGAATGATTCAAAGATATCCATGTATATTTAAATCTAGAAAATCAATTTCAAATTTTTATTTTAAAAGAAGTGATTTTTAAAGAAGTTTTTTTTTCTACCCTGACTACCCACCGAATAAAGAAAACTACATATTATACAATAACTTTTTAACCATGTAGTAAAAAGTTATAAAAATTGTTGGACCTTAAAGCTACTCCTTGGGCACATGTTGTGTGAAAATTTTAATGAAAAAAAAAATTCCATTTGTAGTGAGTTGCCCAAAATTGCTATGTTCCCAACAAAACACGCTTTGGTCCTTTAGGGGTTAATCATGCTTCTTAGAATAGCCTCACTGTTGGAATTATTGTATTTTGATTCCATCTTAAAGTTATTAATGATTTAACTTTTCTTTCATTATCATACCAACATCTATTTTAGTATTTTTACAAGGAATGAAAATCAAGTATTTTTTTTTAATTTTTTTCTAGGCTTTCTTCAACAAAAAAAAATTTAATCAAAATTTTCAGTGAACATTTTAAGTTAAGAAGATTCAAGGTCAAATAATTTAGTCGAGGAACATACTCAAAAATTTGTTTTCTTCACTTTAAAAGCAAATATCTTGCAATCTACAAGGTGGAAGTTTCTAAAACAAATTCTCCACATTCTTATACTAGTCTAGTGCAAGATTTTATGATTAGATGTGGAAAAAGCAATAAATCAAAGTTTTTGTTATTTACAATAGGAATGGTAGTTTTGAGTGGTTTTTGATGAAAAAAGGACTTGGAAACTTTAGGGATTAATTAAATTTTAGGACCAATTTAAAATAGATAAGCTAAAATTATATATATTTAAACAAACTAGAAGACAAATATTTTTTTATAAATATTTAAATTTAAATTTTTTATAGTATTAGATATTATATATTATATTAAATAGACATGATAAATGCATGTAACCATTAGCATGTCATAAATGTCACTATTTTAGTCAATCATAAAAGAATTCAATAAAAAGGACTAGAACTTTGTTATTCTTTGCACAACCACTAACGCATAACTAAAGGTTTTAGGCTTTCGATATTTTGATTACAATGATTTTTACATGGACTAATATATAAACATTGAAAATATGGTCAATGGTACTAATTCTAGAAACACAAAAAAACTTCTTTTATGGATGATCTTTCATACATACATACTCATCATGAAGATGACATAAACCAATGTCTTTGACAAGATGTTAAATGCAATGTCACAAATGCTATATTTAGAATAGGACTACACTATCTATGTAGTGTAATTTAGTTATAAAAATGTTTTTTCAATCTAAGTCCAACTATTGAAATTTAGTTTCTATTCTAAATTTGAAAATTATTAAAACATCATTAGAAAAATTGTGGACTCTCCAGAGGGCCATTGAGGTGTGACAAACTAGTCTATTATTGGAGCCTTATTGATGCCCTACAATGCTACAAAAAGTACATCATCTCTAATGTTATAAGATATTCACCTTGTGTGAATATCTTACTATCAAAGGGTATATCTGCTTTTCTTACTCTGAGATGTCAGACATGCGCCTTAGTTTAGTTTCAGTTAAGTTCCAGTTTAATGTGTCTCTGACCATAGCAATAAAAAAACTGTAACTGTTGCTCCATCTATCATTTAACTATCGTATTGTATCATTCAATGTTCTGCAGATTCTTTGAACTAACAATACACGTGAATAGGGAAAAATTTACAAGTGGACAAAATAAAAGTAATGGAGGGGTCCTTCAGGCACTTCTTAAGCGGCCCTCTTGACAGTCTATATTTTCTCTAATGTATAGATATTTAAAATCATATTATATGCTAAGATATTCTCAAACAATGGATTTATGAAATTTTCAAAAATACAAAATTTATAAATATCAAGAAATAAGAGCTATTTCATCAACAAGATAATAATGAGATTGCATGTTATCAATGCACACTCTAAGAAGACATAAGAGAAATTGCATCTTTATCCGCACTATGTCCCCCTTTTCACACAAAATTAATACTACACTACATTCAGAATCTTCAAGCAATATGAAAAAATCAAAACAAAATCCCATAATTATCACAAATTTTGTACTTCAAATCTAACAAATCCACTTAAAAATGCGATATGCACCATCATCAAATTTTACAACAGCAACCAAGATTGTTGAATTCTTGAAATAGAGAGATCTACACATTCTACATCTTTCTAGTATGAACACCAATTTCTAAAGGGCTAGACCAAAAAAGATGCATATGAGGTCTTGATAGATTGGAGTAATGATAAATGTAGTGATGGCAAATTGCACTTGTGAGTGTTACCCAAATTAGGAAGCTCCAATTTTGCAAGAGCATCTCTTTAACAAAGGCATAATAAACAAAAAAAATGACTTTAACAATTGCTTTGCTTATTTCTACCCAAATCCTAGTTTTCTTATGCTCTTGGGCCATGCAAAAGGACAAAAGATTGGTATAGACAAATAAAACCTCCCTAAGTCGATACTTTGTAAGCCAATAAAACTCTTTAAAGTAATAGGACTAGGCAGTTCCAACTTTAGGAATATAATAAATGGTAGCGCTAAATGAGAGCCAGCCAAGGAAATTATAGTAGACCTAGACCTTGCCAAAGAAAGGTAAAATAGGGTATATAACAAGTTTCTTGATCATGACGTATGAGGTTCTTTTCCTAAAGATATAGCACCTATCACTTATGCAAAGTCTATGAATTGTGTACACCTTCTCTAAATTAATCAATATCCCTATTATAATATTGGTAGGCAGTCTCAGTCCTATTACTTTAGAAAAGTCCCACATGTAATAATTACACTACAAGAGAAACTGGTCCGAAATGACAGAAATCAGTCCCTCCTAATTTACAAAAATTTGACAAGTTTCAGTCAATTAGGACAAAAAATTGTCCAAATTGACAAAAAAAACTGTCAATTTTCTGTAGAGTAGGAGGGGTTGATTTCTATCAATTCGGACAGGTTTTCTTGTAGTGTTATGGTATAAAATGAAATATTAACTACGTCACTAAATATTCCAAATGCTTATTTAGTCAATTTAAGGTATAGAACTCACGAAGAAACAAAATCTTGTATGAAAATCCTCATAAATTAATTATTTTGAAGATTGAAATATAGATTGAAATTTTAGTATAGCGTATCTTAAACTTTGGAACATTCCAAAGTTCAACATCTTGTTCTTTGGAATCCAAATTTTTTAAGCATTTCTTTCAAGAAACTAATTGAACCCTTAATTTTTCCATTGGTATCCTCAAACAATCCTTCAACTCTTAGAATTGAAAAGATATTAAATTCAATGTAGATCTCAATCCCATGGTTGCAAAGTTGACCCTCCATTTCCCCATTTTTTAAAGTTGCATTGATTGCTTCAAAAAACTTCTAACTCTCTCATTTTTTTAAATTCTAAAATATTCCAACCTTTGTTTTAATTTAGAAATTAACTAAACTTTGGAGTTTTGTATTGGTTTTTTCATTCAACTTTCATCCATTTCATCTACATTAATCCAAATTTTCTCACTAATTAGACAACATTCATCCAACACTAATCTAATTTAGTGTGAGAACTTGCACTATTCAAATCTTCTACTAATTGATTTAACTTGTATAGTCTATGCATTAACTCCTAAAGGACCAAGGGTTTAAATTTTGAACAATGGATGAATGAAAATGCATTCCAAGCATACCAAAATATATTTTTTCACACATTGATTTTTTGATGATTCTTGTACTAATTCTTTAACTTTTGTACAATTATAGATTTTGAAGGCTTTGCTTTGCAAAGAATACTAGTAGGTCTCACTTCATTAGTAACTTTTTTAATTTTAAATAATGATCCTTCAAAAATGACTTGAATGAAAAAATAAAATATAGTAATTCAAACTTAACATTTTGAACTTGAAGGAAAAAGGTTTTGTAAAAATAAAAAATATTCACTTTAGAGTTGATTTTTAGAAATTTTAGAAATTTTTGGCTTCAAATTTTATTATAAAATATTGGTTTGTGTACTAGAGTTGATCTAATTGTATGGAAAGAATCTATGGATCAAATTTAACAAATGTTGTTGAAGAATCATCATTAATTATTATTCTAAGTTATATTTTATAATACATGGCTTCATAATTATGAAAATTTGGACTACCCTTGATTAAGACAAGAAATATGTGTATTTTTTTGAAAGAAAACTTTGAACAAAGTCTGCAAGTTGATGGGAATGAGTCTTGGATTAGTCGGAAAGTACTCAAAGGATTGAAGAGAATTGTCCAAGAAAAAAAGTTCACACTATTAAGAAATATATTATAATTATCTTAATGCGCTCTCCAATTCATCATAGTTTGATAATCAACTAGGGATTAGATAGGAATTCTTTGAACCAATAATAGAGGAGAACTATTCATCCTCTTTCTCCTTATTTAAGCATGTGTGCTTCTTCTAATGAATACATGATCATCCTCAAGTATTTTGTCTTTTGTGGTTTGTTTAAATTTGTATACACAACATGTTATCAACACGCTTTTATGCTTTTGTTTGTATGATATCATGCTTTTTTTTTTTTAGTTTACAATATCCCTCCTCTGTGTCATTGTTTCCTGGCCTTGCTCCTTGTCGTACTCTCTATTTTCTCCACGTGCCTACTACACCACTATGTTCCCTCCAATGTTCTTCCCCGTTCACGTGCTTGCTGCACCACTCTTTAAAAAAGCACCATATCAAGATAACTTCATTTCAAATCCATTCCAACAAAATTTACTCTAAAAAATGACAACATTTTGCTTGTCATTGATGAAATTTTGAAATTTTCCTTTCAAACTTTATGGAAAAATATTGGTGATAGCATTCATTTGGTGAATCTGATCATATGGATGGAATCTAAAACTCAAAGTATACATCTTTTATTTGTTAACCCTTAAACGACACTAAGGATGTTTTTTGGCTGATGAATGATAAAGAATCTCTCCATGCAAGATAGAAGTGCAACTATTCATCCTCCAAATTTTGTAGGAAAAGGGAACGTCTTCTACAATAGCTTGTCTCCCAATGAGTGCTTTTTCATTAATTTTTTTAAGCCACCAATTCGCACGGTACCCAAACAAACAAACGATTTCCACGACGACCAACTTGTCATTCCAAGGTTAATCAATTCTTCCAAAATATGCTTCCAAAGAATGATTTTTTTTTTCTCAAATCATCGTCAATTATGGAGAAGACTCTGCACGTTTTGGGGTTAAAGACACCCCCCAAAAAATCCCAAGTCCCCCACCAACCCCCAGATGACAGCCAGATCCTCTGCCAATTGATTTTGCAGAGTCTCATCAGACTACATGTCACTGAAACCACGCTTCACGCAATAGATTTATAAGTTAAGTTCCAGTACTTATTTTTAGCTCATGAATAACGTCCAAATATGTGTCTGGTGATGAGCAAGCCCAATCAATCATCTGCAGCAAAAAGCCCCCACTTCCATTATTACAATGGGCCTCCAAAGTTAGAAGTTACCGGCATCTAGTGCCCACACTAATTGAAATGAAAAACAGTACAATGGACTTCTGTCGGTCCCGAGACAGAATAAGTAGAACCAACCGCTAAATTTGGCGGCAGTGCCGGTGGCAACCCACGGTCATCGATGACCGTCGGAGGAGCCTCGGAAGACCCCCTCGTCGGAAGAGTAAAGAGTGAAGACCGCCTCCGAAGACCGCCTCCGAAGACTGCCTCCGAAGACCCGCCATCCCA
Organism: Climacium dendroides; assembly: GCA_950106755.1. Taxonomy (NCBI): domain Eukaryota; kingdom Viridiplantae; phylum Streptophyta; class Bryopsida; order Hypnales; family Climaciaceae; genus Climacium; species Climacium dendroides. The sequence continues at coordinate 22,722,356 of OX467089.1, forward strand.
CACGGCCAAGTGTCCCCAGTCAATGCCCTAGGATGATTGTCCACCCGTCCCGTCCCGGCGAGCGCCGTTCCCTAAGGAAGTTCCCCGTAACGTTCCCGAGAAGCTCACTCAATCCTGGCCCTCCATTTGCGAAGATCGGAAGGCTGCCGTCTCTCCCGAGTTTCTTCATACAACCATCGTTCCGCTCCGTCCTGGAAGGCACCTTTTCTACGCCACAATTCCCCACACCTTTTTCTCCAACTAAAACGCGCAAATACAGATCTCATGGTGGAGCTCAATCATGCTGGCACCGAGCAGGATGGGGAGTCATTGCAATCGGCAGTAGTAGCTCGCCGGGTTTTGTGCCAGTAGTAGTCTTGTGCAAGCGCGGTCGAAGCGCGTGGTGGAGGAGCGGTAGTAAGCGCGGTTTTGGCGAACGCTTGGTTTTGGAAGTACATTGCGCTCTCAGGGTTGGGTAGATCGCGGTTGTTGAGGAGAAGCGATCGGAGTTTTGGTTTGTTGCGCGATTTTGCGTGGCCGTTTGGGGAGTGGTATGAGGCGAGCTTAAGAAGCGGAACAACTTCCGGGATTGACTCTTCTTTCTCCGAGACATGGTGCGTTTCGTTCTGCGGTCGAAGCCGTTGTGCATGGTCTTGGTCGCTATGCTAGTGCGGTTGTGTGTCATCTTGCTTGTGGTCTGGTTTATGGATGGTGGAGGGAGTCTTAATCTAGCATTCGGTGGAAGCAATGTCCTTTGCTTTGGTGATGAGAGGAGATCTGCTTTTGAATGGTAGAGCATGATGGAGGTTGAGGATGTAATATTGCTTGTTAGAGATTTCGCTATTGGCGAAATTTGTGTGTTCGATGAGCGGAGATGGATTTGAGGAGATCTGGTGAGATCCGCGTGTTAGCATGTGCCGTGGAGTTGTCTGCAAAAACTCTAGGTTCGCTCGGTTGAGGTTTTTGTGGAGTTTTGGAGTTGATCTTCGAATCGTTGATAGGAGCAGTGTAAGCACGATCTTGTAGCGCGTGCGGGGTGCGAGGATGTGTGCGTCATAGCCGTGCTTACCGTGTTTTCGGACTGTTTGTGTGATGTGTTGGCAGTGACAGTTTGATGATCAAGTGGTGGTGGTGCGATTTTTTTTTAATGTTGCCGAGTTGTGCATTTCACGTTTTGTAGATTTTCTTGATTTCTAACTACGAATGAGTTGTTTGTGCAGGCGATTGCACCGAAGAAGATTAGGAAAGCAATAGGAGGTCTGAAAGACCAGACCAGCATCAGTATTGCGAAAGTAGGGGTTGGAGGCACGAAAGCACCTGACCTGGATGTTGCGCTGGTGAAAGCGACGAGCCATGACGATTTCTTCGACGAGAGGCACGTCCAAGAGATCTTGCACCTCACGAGCTACTCTCGTGGTTATGTGAATGCATGCGTCACCAGCCTAGCCAAGAGGTTGTACAAGACACGTGATTGGCATGTAGCATTGAAAAGCCTCATGCTCACACACCGTCTGCTTCGTGATGGTGACCCTACCTTTGAAGACGAGTTGATGAATGCCTCTCGACACGGTCGGCGCATTCTCAATCTCTCAGACTTTAAGGACGAGACACATTCCAATGCGTGGGATTACGAATCTTTTGTTCGCACTTTTGGATTATTTCTCACGGAGCGCTTGGACTGCTCGATACATGTCGCTGGCAAGAGCAAACCCCGTCGGGGTAGAGGAGAAAGAGGAGGGAGAGGAAGATCTGCATACAGCAGATCACCTGTGCGGTCGGGTTACGGAGGCTCCCCTGGGCGGGGCTCTCGCTCTCGATATGGCGGTTCCCCGGATTCTCGTGGTTATGCTTACAGCGATGACCGTCGCCACAGCAATTACGACGGCGGGCTGTCGCCACGTTATGGCGACAGATCTCGACGCCGAGATGACTGGGACAGCAAGAGGAATGACAGGTCTGCGTTCTTCCTCTGATTTCGTCTCCGCTGTAAAATGAGGTTAGGGTTTGAGGCTCTTGCTGACGTTTTTGGCATGTGTTTATGCGCTCAGGTTTGATGACATGGAAAACGATAATGACGTGCCAATTAAGGAGATGACCGTCACGCAGCTCCTCGAGAAGATGCCTTCCATGCAGAGATTGATGGAACGAGTACTCCATTGCCGCCCTGCTGGTCTCGCAAAAACGAACCGACTGGTTCAGCATGCGCTTTACCCTGTCATCCAGGAAAGCATCCAACTCCACAGGGATATCGCCGATGGATGCGCTATTCTTCTTGAGGCTTTTTTCGACATAGAACAGAAAGATAGGGTTAAAGCGTTCGAAATCTATTTCACGTACTCCAAGCAAGGCGATGAGCTACACGGTTTGTTCAAGCTGTGCAGACATCTCGGCGTTGGTCGGTCTTCAGAGTATATCGAAATAGAGCCTGTTCCGAGTGAGCAGCTGGAGAATTTGCAAGACTATTTGCGGTCGAATGCGCCTACTCGTAATCGAAGCAAAAGCCCTGAACCAGAGATTTTGCAGATTGAGTACAAGCCACAAACACCCGAGCGTGCACCGGAGCCTGAACCTCGCTCCTTCTCACCCGAGCCTGCACCGCCTCCCGTGGAGGAACCGCCTGCACCTGTTGCTGAGCCTGAGCCCGCACCAGCGCCACAAACCGAAGGAGGTAGCATTCAGCCCTAATCTTGAACCTTCCTTTACTTCGGGCTTGCACCTGGGGGTTTGTTTCTGTACTTCTGTTTCACCACGCAATTGTCGTCCTGTTTTACAGATTTACTAGACCTTGACAAGGCGACAATCTCTCATGAAGACCATAGCGACAAGCTTGCGCTGGCACTCTTTTCAACTTCTTCGACCACGACCACCAACACCTGGGAGTCGTTCAATGCTCCAGAAGACCAACAAAATGCTCTCCAGCTCAGTTCCTCGGAAGCCGGCAAAGCTGGCTGGGAGCTCGCCTTGGTGGCCTCGGTGAGTAACATATCGAAGCCTGCTCCCAACAGGCCTATGGCTGGAGGTTTCGACCCCTTGCTCTTGGACAGCATGTACAGCCAAGGGGAAGTTCTACAAAAACAAGCCGTTTCAGCCACCCCATCGGGAAGTGCAAGCAGTGTGGCCATTCCAAACCGACCTTCTAGCTCCTTCCTGGCCCTGCCTGCTCCGCCAGGGGCGATGCCAGTGCCAGTGAATGGGGAGGATCCCTTCGCTGCTTCCGCTGTGGTCCCCCCTCCGTCATATGTGCAGATGGCGGATTTGACGACGAAACAGCAATTGTTGAGTCAAGAGCAGAGCATGTGGCAACGGTACCAGTCGGAAGGGATGCGTGGGGAATCTGGGTTTATGAAGGTGTTCAACAACCCTTACGCTGGTATGCCTGGTCCTAATCCCATGATGTACCAGAACCCTTACCAGAATGTGGGTATGCCTGTGGGTAACTACCACTCTCCTTACTAAGTTGCCTGCTTTGGCAACTTGTAAATTTTTGCCACTGAGCTATGTATTTCGTATTTGATCATTATTTTGTACATTGTGGATGATTTAAACGATCACTACCGGTAGGTGTTGGGGTTGCTTTTGGTAGGCCCTTCAGCCTGTAGACTCCATTCTTTTTATCAACTGATTTGCGTGATGAAGGAAAGGCGTTTGCATTCCTTTCATTGCTTCTTCTTTTGCGCAACTTTCAGCACTAGTATGTGCAAACTAAGTGGTCTGTGGTTGGTGTCTGTTTCCGTGATTTGTGCTTGAACATCATGGTCTTCTTGGATTGATTTATCTCGGTGATTGAGGTCTTTGAAAATTGGATGGGCGGGGTGGTAAAATCATTCCTCATCAATTTTGTGAATGCCTGTCGCTAGGTCGTGCACGATCTCTCATGGAATTGCCCACTTCATCAGGGTGGCGCAAATGAATTACTACAGAATTTATAAGTTATCGCTTGAGATAATTCATTTCATTACGCTCCATGAAATCGTTGCTGAGGAGCAGAGGGAAAGTCAGCAGGGAGTCATTGCGAGAAAGAACTGAACTGCTTAAAATTTTCCAGAATTGAGTACAGCTATATCTCCTTAACCCTCAACCCCTAAATGCCCTAGGCCTTTTCTAACTTATAGGAATTTGCTCTAAATTGAACAAAAAGTCAACATTTTGATAAGTTAATTTAAAAAAATTGTAATCATACAAATTCAAACTATGACATGTTAATGACATAAGGAAAAGAAAAGGAGAGATGACACAAGGAAAAGAAAACACAACAATAGCACTTTTCGACTGAAAGATTATAATCTTTGATCGTGAGGGTGTTAAAACTATGAGAGTGATTTGAAGTCTTTTAATCCTCTTTTTACATGCCAAATCTAGAAAGTTGGTCACTCAAAAAATATGAGGATAAGGGGCCTAACATGCATGACTCAAGCCAGTTCATGGTTCCTCAAAATCTAGTCTACAATTTTTTTAATTAGACTTCAAAAAGATCTTTGAAATAAAAAACTATTAAAAATGGAAACTTGTTTAGGGGTTAAAAGACAATGGAAAGAACTTGAAAATTGCATTGCTTGTACATTTCGTTTTCTATATTTGAATAGAATTTATTTTAATTTCTTTTGTAGCAATGTAATCACATGTTTTTTTGAAATCTTGAAATTTTCAGATTTATTTGATGAATTTTGAAGAGGACATGACAAAAATACATCTCAAATAGAAAACATGCTTAAAAAATTTGAATTTTTTGGCATTGGCATATAATATATCACATTGTAGAATATCATGGTGTAAGCTTTTTTTGTCTTTCGTAAATTAGCAATTCAAGAAATTGTTTATTTATAAATTTTAATAAATGTTGAATTTTATGAATTTATCATAATTTCTAAAATGAAGTAGAAACTAGGTTGTATAAGCTTCATTCCTTTCATTGACTTTAGATTCAAAAAAGATCATTTTTATGCTTAAAATTTAATCTTTTGTAATTCTTTTTTTGTGATATATTTTTTTTCATCTTCAATAGAAAAGTCAAGAATATCTCAATGAAAGAATTGTTATCTAAAACCATGTTGTCTAAAACACATTATGAAAAGTCAAGAACATTTGGATGAAAAATTATAATTTTCATCCTCTATTAGCCATTTGATATCATCTAGAAGCTACTTTGAGGTGATGTGGTTCTTTAAGGGTTAATATTGCTTTCTCTAAGTGTCACCTTCTATTCACTCATCAAACCCTAAAAAAGGTCAAAATTCATTTTACTTCACAACACTAACACATTTTATAGATACTAATGTGATATGAAGTTGCATTCAAACATAGTGAAAAGTTGCCAAAAAGTGTATAAAGGTGGCACACAAATGTGAAAAAAAGTTGATGCAAAAACATGAGAAAAAATACTTGTACACAAAGTCATTGAGATTTAATAAGTTGATGGTATTTTTTAATTGTTCAAAGTAAAAACATGCAGCTTCCCATCATAGTCAATGGGAATGATTGGAAATAACTATTCTTGTCCTTTCCAATCATGTTTTGAGGTATCACTTCAAAGGTTGCCCAAAAATATTAGTCTAAATTCACGGCAATGAAAATTCTCTTCAACATTCAACCACTTTCTACCTCATTTTTGATAGTCACTAGGCCTATCATTCAAGATATCTAATGCATCTAATGGCCATTGTCATTAAATAGCAAAACCAACCTACAACTCTCAACAATCATTGGTCTCAAAGATGGTATTGATTAGGTTGAAGGACGTGATCGAGACCAAAAATTATCTTGAAGGCCCAACTACTTATTTCATGTGTCAAACAATGAATCTTCTCCCTCAACAATCTGTGAATCCCTAGGATCTCAAGCTCTAGACTTTGTTTAAAAGAGAGGGTTGTATCCAATAACTATCTTGAGCCTTTTGATGCTTCACTAGCTATCTAGTATGTGTCAAAGAATGGATAAACTAAAAATTTGAAAACGACACTTCATAACATCACTAAAGAAACTCAAAACAACCCCAACAATTAAAAGAAAAAAAATGGCAACAAGCACAATACTCTATAAATGTCAAACTCTTAACCTTAAAGAAAATCATAGACCAGAGTAAACTACACTTGCACTTGCCTTTCAGCTAGCTACACTATTCACCATCTTACATGGGTTTATAATTGAATGTTACGTTGCGATGAATACAAACTCTCGGTCCAAGCCAAAGGATTGGTATGGAATGGGTTGAACAATCCGGGTTCCTTGCAAGGGAGGGAGCTCATCCACGTCCGGCGTTTTCTCGTGCCAGATGAACTCATTCTCCTTCTCACACTTCCTGAGCATGTTCTCAAGCTCCTCTTGCTCCCGTTGAAACGTGAGTCGCCATTTCTCGTGCTCCGAGCAGCTGTGATCAGGGACTACGCAACTTGTGAGCTCGTGCAGCAACGAGGGCAAGAACTTCCGGTACGCTTTCCATTCCAACCCTGGAATGGAATGTCACACATAGCATTAGAGAGAGAGAGAGATTCGTTATGAGGAGGGTATGAGATTTGAAACTTGGCAGCAAATTCTACATGGAGCTTGCGGTTTGGTCAAGATTCTCTGCATGAAACTCATGGATGAGTACTTGATCGATTGTGTGCTTTGTACCCATTATGGTCACTAGTTTCCATTAATTCCTAAGAGATGCGGCATCCCGTGGGTGCTTCTTCCCGATTTCTATTGAATTGGCAAATTTTGGTTAGAATGGTTAAGTTCAACATAATTGTATGAAACTGAAATCTACATCGGTTCTTGGGAAACCCACTTGGGCATCTCGTTTGTGGTAACTGGAAACTACCCAATTGAATTGAAATTGGCTTCGTTATGAACTGAGCGTTAGAAGAAATTCCTTGATGATATGGCACCTAAATCTTAGCCTTAATCGCAAATCGAAAACAGTACAACATATCAAGAATGTACTAATCCGTTTAAAGACTTGAGATATGTTCGCACTTGATGTTATAAGTGGTGTTAGCCATAGTCTTGGGTATTATAAATCTAAAATACACCATCGGACTAGATTTACTCTGCTAACACCAACCCCAAACATCAAGTGCAGGCATACCTTTAGATACACGATAGCATTAGTGTTTTCGTCTATTCTTTCTTTTGAAGAAACGCTTTATATTTCGTAGATATTAGCAACTCAGTAAACGCTTCAACAAAGTTTGGAGAGTTGGCTTACCAGGATGGAGAGGGACGACCCTCTTCAAAGAATAGCGGAGTACCCCAATTGCGACGCCATATCGTTCAATCTTAGTGTACTCCGCAGCAATATACCGCTGACTGCGTGATTCATGCAGCACGCTGGCAGTCCTGATGAATTTCTGCACATTAGGAGCCCCTGTTAGCACGCACTGGTTACCGGAAGTTAGACGATAATCCTAACAATAAATAACGATGCGGTTCCACTGCACTGAAATCTCATCGTTACTACTCAAGATTTTGAGAAAACATTCCCTTGAAATTACTGTTGCCTGGTCTTGGTGGTGTACTCCAGAAACCAATTTCATTGTGGATTAGAACGGAAAAGCAAGAGACAAGTCCAACCTTCCATTGTTCCATTTTTCGTGGGTGGCTCCAAACATTTGGTTAAGGATACCAATTCTGGCGAACTTTGCATAATAGTTGTGTTCAATAAAAGTTCTGGAGAACTACAACAAATTTCGACAAATTTGTTATAAAATCTGGCAAAATCTTCATAGTTTTCCTCACACGATTCCTATACGCTCGTGGCGAGACCCAAATATTTGTTATAAAATCTGGCGACATTTTGCCCCCAAAAGAATGGCTGGTTCACAGGTCCATTTTTTATGCTTGAAATAACTTTCCGACATACTGGGCTTACCTTCAATTTGCCAGTGACATCACGAAGGTCCGCACTGTTTCCTTTCAGAGAAAGTTCTGCTTCGTCCAGGAACTGCACAACTCCATAGTGAAGCTTTGCTAGCAGACTTCCACTTGCAGCCTTCTCCTCGGCTTTCTTCGCTGTCACTGCCTAAAAACGGTATTGTCAAATTACGATTGGAAACAACACATGACAGATACTTCTTCACACAAGCAAAACATTAGATGCCACTGAAACCTAGTGCGAATTAGCAAAAAAGTGAAATGCATTGTAAGAGAAGGATTCTGTAGTGAATCCAGCAAACAGAGAAGGCCTCACAGTGCTCCAACCAGGCCAAAGAATGCTCATTCACTTCATCCAACAAATACTCCTCCGAGGAAACTTCAAGAACAATCATGTAATATATCAATGGAAAGAAGAAAGAATGCTCTACAAGAATCAGTGATATAGATATTCTTGAGGAGTTCCAATTATTCTGTATATGTTTTTGGAAAATGTGATCTTACTTATCGTTAGTACAAGCAGCTAGGAGTTCAGTGAAAAAGGTCTCACCTGTGCTTCAGCTAGGCAGAGAATGCTCATGATGGAGGCGAGAGTTGTTGTGACCTCAGGGCAGCTTTCTGCTCGCAGCGACGCCCTCAATGGAGGCAACACCGTTTTCGCCAAGTGCAGGTACACTCCTGACGCTCTCCGAAACAACGTTGCTGAATCAGCCTTGTCTACAGAAAAGTTACAGCTGCATTAGAATGAAACTGCATTTCACCAATTTATTGGCTCTGGGTCAAAGGGGAGGAGACTTTGCATTGATAGAAGCTACCTTACTCTATAGTAGCTACCTTGAGGAAGTTTGAGTAGCTACCTTACTCAAAAAGCAATTCAGTGCTATGGGGACAAAGTCGTTTGTAGTGTAACTACTATTCTGTTTAGCATCAATACCTTCATACATGAACTTTAGGGTGTAGCTTTTTATTTATTGGAGACTTAGTTTTTTCATGATTAACATAATTCTAGTGCTAGCCATGATGAGGGGCTCTAGTGCAAAATTAACCAATAGGAAAGTGCATCTCCAAAAAAACATTGTGGCTTAAAGTATCTTGGTTGACATAGCGATAGCCAATAGGAAAGTGCATCTACAATAAAAAGTTGTGGCTTAAAGTATCTTGGTTGACATAGCAACATTGACCAGTGTCAAATAGAGAAATTGGGTTGCCTCTCACTAATTTCTCAACATGTGACACTAAATACATATTTTACTGCTATTGTACAAGAATGCACTACTTTTGACTTAGGTATGGTTGTAATTGGGACTTGTGAACCTCATGAACCTCCATGTGTACAAATGGAAATATGTGTAGAAATACCTGTTGACTTTAATAACTTTCTTGGGGTAAGGCAACCTAATTTATTCAGGCAACCTAATTTCACTATTTAGTGTAGAATAGATAAGATTTAGGAACCCTTTCTTGTGGGCAACCATTGCAGTTGGTAGCCTATAAATAGGCCAAAAGTGGAGTAATGTTAGTGACGCAAACATATTTAGGGTTTAGTGAATCTGACACAGCAGCTAAAGAGTGAAAAACTACTTACAGCTTTACTCACCCTACCCAAAAAAAAAAATTGAAAGAATCATAACTTGTTCATACGCTATTCAAAATAATAATCGATGTTAGACTGCGTTGGAATCCTCTTCAAAATGGGGACACCATCCAAACCAAAGCTGTGATACAATTGCAGAGGTATCATACCTGAACAGACGACCTCCAAAGCTCGCTCTCGGAGCAGCGCCCCGTACAAGTTGAGCGTCATGGCCAGCTCAAAACGCATGTCATCCACTTGAAAATAGCGAGGCCCTTTCAGTCCTCGACCGCTGAGTCCGCTCAAGGGACTCGTCCAGCGAATGGCTAACTCGGATGTCCACTGACTCACATTTCCATCGCTCTTTTTCCCTTCCACGCACGTCACCAGATTTTCAAGCAACGGCAGGTAACGCTCGATCTTCTGCAAGTCCTGCAGCATTGATGGAATTGCTCATTAACCATCAGGAGCAATTTAAACGCCATATATAAGCCTATTGTATGCCTAATACAGTAAAAAAAACAGTGAATCCTTAGTCATCTAACTCGTCTATTGTGGCCACAACCTTTACTTAAAACCCAACTCTATTGTGGTCATTCCATTACCATCACTTGAAACATTGATTTGTGCCATATCTATACCCCATTATGACTGAAACCGTAAGTTAATCAAGAGTGATGATTCGACACCAAATGCTTGGTCAAAATGGGGTCCTACAGTACGAGGCCACAATAGAAATGTCGCCACAAAAAGGCCTTCTTCCTTGCACATTACTTCTTCATCACAAACAGCATTTGAGGACAGTAGAAAAATTAGGATTAGAATTGAGGAGAAAGGCAGAAAATGTGCAAAAGAATAGTAGCAGAATGCGCAAGACGAACCTGCAGAACTGGAGAAGTGATCCCCCCGGCCATTTCCCTTGCAATAACAGGAGTGAGGCGGCGAATTCCATTGATGGAGTCCTGAATGGCTTGCCGCCTGGTGCTTAGCTCTTTCAGTTGCTCCAAAGTACCTGAATCTCGTGCATAGAACGTTTCTTCATACAAAATCTGGCCCATTTTTTCCAACCAATTCTTAGTGACTGGAAACATATTAAATCCTGATTCCTATAGACTGACTAGTGCTCCCAACAGCAAACCATCTCTTCCAATCAACACTCAATTAGCAATCAATTAGCAACCCCTGGGAGTAAGAAATCATGACTTCGGTAAAAATACCTAAAAGCCACTAATGTTGAAAGGAAATGGGACTCTCTACTACTAATTCAATAGTGATCTACAACCTCCTACTTGAATAATTGCATCAGAAATCATCATGTATTGAGTGAGGAACTTTTGATCTCGTAGACAGGGTGGCTCTTGTACCCGCAGTGATCTCCCAAGGAAAGCACATTGGTTACAATGCTTACAGTGACGGATCTACATCAATGAAAGTAATCGCCTTGTGAATCAAACGATTAGACCCCTCAAACTAGAATGCAAGCAACAAGAAAGAAAACCGCACCTTTTTGGTCCTCAACTTCACCGGGTCTTGGAAATGAAGCAACATCTTGCACCAGAAGCACAGACTTCAAGCGCATCGCATCACTCGTGGAACTCTTGAAGCTCTTAACTGATGGAATCTATGATCAAAAACGCTGCATACGAATTTCTTAACAGGAATTTCTCGTTTTGGAAATGGCTACGGAGTCAGATTTCTCTGAAACCACGCCCTGTTTCTGAAACTCCCAATCCCAAGCTCTGAAACTCCTAACCCGGTTCCATTCATTTAAGCTCCACATGGAGCTTGCAACCCTAAAGTTTTCCACGCGGCTTCTATCATGTATACCGACTATTGGAACAGGCTGTCACTCCCGAACAGTGCAGCAGCTGATCGACTTATGGGCCCCAGCCCAATGCACAACCTGTCGGTACCATACATAGCAACCCAATTCTTCATAAGCTCAACAAGCGCACACACCTGACAACACACCATTGAAGATTCCAGTCGAAAGCAACAACATTCGCTATCCTTTTTGTCTGTCGAGCTCAAATTTGACCTAATTGCGAACCTCTTGCACCAAGATCGCCACTCTCAAGCATCAGCATTCTCTTGCACCAAGATCGCCGCTCTCAACAACAGAGCCCACTTAACTCAAATCTCGCGACATTGTGTAATCTGAGGTACTATGAAACAACCGATCTACAAGGGCAGTTCACCCCCTGAAATCTGCAGCTCTGGTACATACTTTCCATGCTGGGTCAGCAACCTGATTCTCTCCATCTGCAGCTTAGGATGCAACTCAAGCTCAAACCTTTGAGCTTCTGATTGAGTTTTGAGTACTGTTTTGTGAGGCTAGATGCAACTGAACTGAAGAAAATCACGGAGTGTTTTATTTGGGTATGTTTTAAATGTTGTAGTACGCGTGGTGATTTGAAAGTTTGCTTTTCTTTTCTTTTCCTCCTTTTCCTGATTTGGGTGGTGAGTGTGAGGGCGGTTCTCGGCAACGGGAAAGGACAGGAGCTCCAAAGCTCCACGAGGACCTGGCTAGGATTTGGGTTTGGCTTGGCTCTCTGTGGAGCTTTGACCACTTTCGGTGATTGTGTTATAATTGGATGAGTGCCCGTTGGAGAGCCTGGAGTTCCGTGTCATGGACTCATTGGTTGAGAAGGGGAAAAAATAAATAGATTATAATGATTTTTCTTTATAGTGTTTGATTGAAAGGACAGACACTCCAACCTGGAATCTGTGCTGGTTGTGTGGAAGAAAGGTGTCTCCATGCCAGGGTCCCGGGGCTATGTGAACCACAGTGCAGTGACTGCAGTCTACAGTTCAGTAGGGTCCAAAAAGAAAGAAATCGATTTTTTGGTGTGGCAGGGGCTTCGCTGTTCGTGAAAAGGCACTCTGTTCAGCTGAATCTAACGTACTCTGCTCGCTCTTAAAAGCGACCTTCTAAGAGCTGATTGCACTTGTGGTGGGAAGCTTTTAACTCCTTTGAAACAATTTTCAGTGAATTTTTGTAGGAAGAGAAATGGAATTGGCACCTAACCCAAGTCGTTTCATATTTTTTGGACCTTTGAGGAATTAGTTATGAATTTTTGAAGCTGAAATGTAGTGGTCATTGAAAGCGCCCGCCTCCTTGAAATGTACACTGTTGGTGCATTGAAGAAAGCAAAACGTTCCTCTTTGTTAGTGGTAGCTTTGGAAGCAAGGTCACTTTTAGAGCACCCTAGGTTGGTTAGCTCCTTTGATTTGAACCACCTTTTCACCAAACTAACTGCAATTTGTTAAGTTGTTAGTGGTCATTGATCCCTACCAATGAATCATGGAAAAATGTCACCAATTAGGCGATATGATTAGATTTCGTAGAATGTGTTGTCACAAGTTTAGAAATGGATCTTTGGATGTTGAGGCTCCTTGAGCCACTTGTGATGTTTCTATGGTAATTGCTCATTGCATTTCATAGTGCTTAAGGGCCTAGAGAGTAGAACATCAAATTTCATTGCACTATAGTAAGTAACATTATGAGAAATTAGCCTACATAGATGAAAATTGTTGTTGTTGACCTTGTAAGGAAGAGTAGAAAAGAATAGACCAAAATGTTCCATGTTCAACCATTTTTATTATCCTAACAAATTGAAAGGTTTGTAAAAGTGTAAAGTCTTTGAAAAATCAGTGAAGTAGGCATTGAAAAATGTTTGATCATGGTGCTAGAATGTTGTCACTTATTATTACAAATTTTAGGAGACAACCATTGTTAGAAATATGAAGCCACTTGATCATATGTTGTAAGCACAACATGATCATACCCATAGGTGAGATGGGCTTGAGAAATTGCATTGCACCAAAAAAGTCCTATCTTAATGACAAGCATAAAGGTTTGCATTTACCCAAGACTATGAAAGTTGGCATTTTGAGGATTGGTGCAATGTGATTTGGTTAGACAAGTTGTCATTTGAAATTGGTAAGAATTCAAGGCAAATTAGAGTGTGGCAAAAATCATATGAAAGAGATTAATGGAATTGTACAGCACCATCTTTAAAGTCTATTCATACTTGAATGATGGTTTGGGGTGCATTTGGTGGCTTTGATGAATGCCCTTTATTAATTAGTATACCTCTAAACTAAAAACTAAAAACAAATTTGTAACATTTGTTTTAGTAGGAATGTTAAGTAGGTTTTATTTTTTGTACAATCACCCAAGGCATTTGACACTTATGAAAGATGCAATGCTCCAATCTACCACAAATTACTTCCATTGCAATAGAAACAAGCTCATGGTGTGACAAAATCAATCTAATCTACAAACTCTCCAAACTTGAACCCCATAGAGAATGTACAAAAGATCGTCAAGATTTGTTATGGCATTGTTGTAGACCAAGAAAAGAAGAGGAAATAAGTGGTGTAAACTATTCAATGAATGTGAAATACAATATTTCTGAAGCAACTCTAAAGCTCCATTAGATGTATGCTTAATAGAGTGCAAGCAATTATTTTAGCAAAAGGTGGCAATACTAGATGGTAGATATTGTGTTATGTTTTTATTATAATTATAATTGTATGATACTATAATTTTGCAATGTAAACTTATTATGTTGTAAATTGGACTCTAACATCTTTCAAATGCACTTTACAACTTGTGAATTGATGAAATGTTTAGTCTATATGAGTTTTTCAAAGTTCATAACTTTTGTTTTAATTTACTTTGGAAGAAAAATTTGAATTATTTTTGGACTCTACAATATAATTTATAGAGAGAAATAACTAGTCCAACCCACTTGTAGTAAACCACCTCATTCTATATAAAAGATTCATTTCAAACACCTAGAAAATGATCCATGAATCCACAAGGGCCCCAAGTCTTTTTTTCATCAAAATCTATTCGAAACTGTGTTTCTAAAACAAAGAGCAAGAAAAATAATAATTTTTATTTTATTTTTCATATCTAACTACATGATCTTGCACTAATTTAGTATGAGAATATGTGGAAGAAATTTTAGAAACTTTGACAATGTGGATTGCAAGATTTGTGCTTTTTTAAAGTAAAGAAAAACACCTTATTTGACTAATTTTTTTGGCTTGGAATCTTCTTAACTTAAAGTTTCTGCACTTCAAATTTTGAATTTCTATTTTTTGATCTGATGAATTGAGTTGAGAGTTAGAAGAATTTTTTTTAAAGAAAAATACCTAATTTTCATTACGCTAAGAAGATTGTTACATAGAAGAAAATACAAGATAGAAAGAAAAATTAAATTGTTGATAATTCAAAGATGAAATTAAAACACATTAATCTCAGTAGTGAGATTATTCTAGAAAACAAACTAAACTACATAGAATTTTTTTTTCAAAAATTGTAAAAATTGATTTCAAAATAAATTTTATAAGTTTTTTTTAAGAAGATGCTATGATTGCCTCCAAAACAAGACTCTATAAATTTCTCATCACTAGTCCAAATGGAATGAATCAAAGTTTAACATATAGACAAAATGTAATTTTTCATAAATAATTTTTTTTAAAAATTATTTTGAGTCTTTTTTAATTTTTTGTATTACATAGTGAATTGTTTTTTAAGCTTTAGGTGGCATAACTTTTGCTCCTAAGCACTAATTGAAATAATAATTATACCTTCAAGATAGCTAATGTTTTTTTTTATTTTCAATAAATGTTTCAAAAAATCCAATCAAAAATCAAGATCATAGGATTGTGAACCTTCAAGAGAACTCTAAGGGGGTAATCCCCCAAAGACCAAGAAGATGTAATATGTCCTCTTGAACTAATTTTCAATGGCAAAATATCCATAGGATGAAACAAATCTCAATATTTTATAAACTGGGATTTTGTAGAGTAACAAGTTCACATACTTGTTTCATTTTCCAATTTTCAAAATTTGAACGTGAGAAGCATTTACAATTTTATTTAGAAAATGTATTATACTAGAAAAAGGGAGCAAATATAATGTTTTTCAATGAAAGGAATAGTAGGGATGGAAAAAACATTTTCTTGGACATTTCTAGTCTTTACTTTGTACAAACAAACTAAGTCCAAAGATTCTTTTTCAATTTTTTTTATTTAGCAATTTTTAAAATAAAAGCTTCATTCTAGCGTGGTTAAGAATACAAAATAATTAGAATGATTCATAAAATTTTGAAGATGTTCTAAACAATACACTAATAATATAAAATTTCAAATTTCAAAAATTGATGCATATATAATTGTTTTTTTTAATTTTGTAGGATCCAATTTGGTTAGTACTGGCTTTCTATTCCTTTTATTTGAAAATGTGTATAAATTTAAGAGAGTTTATTATTTTTTCAATTTTTCAATTAAAAATTACTGCATTTTCCTAAGATTTTAACAAAAAAAAATTGGAGGATAGAAAAGCATCAATCATCTTTATATATTTTTTCTTCCCCCAAAGTAGCATTTTTTGCTTATACAGTTGATCATCCAATATTGTTATAATCTAAAAAACCAACCGTCAAAATTTTCACAATTAATTCTATGCATATAATACTAGACAAAAGAGTCTTTACTTTTGTACATTTAAAATTAAAATTTTCAAGCATATCCATGTGCAAAAAAAGATCAAAGTGGAACAATTCATTGAAAACCTCCTTTGTCAAAAAGTTGTTGGGCTTTGAAGGGTCAAAGTTTTGCATCAACCTATGACAAAAAAAATCAATAAATGAGATTTGGGCAATAATAGATTGACTTAGTGTCCACAATGAATATCTCGATTGGGTGACAATAATGGAGTGATTAGTGCCCGCTCTAGGAACTTCAACCTTTTGAGTATAATGTGTATTGTAGAAAATAGCTATTCTAAGCTTTGATGTTGTGACTATTTGAAAAAATATTGTGACTACTTTAAGTAAGCAAGATGACAATCATGGATGTACTTTTTGTTGCTTTGGAGGTAGTCTAGAGACTATTCTCAATCAATTGGCCAACACATTTCAAAAACTCATAACAAATTCATACTTTGCCAAAAAAATATAATTTCAATTGTTTTCACCTTTTTTTATATTTTTATATTTTTGAAAAAAACTAAAAAAATTTCACCGATGCCATAAGGACAAACCATTAATTTTATTAGTAATTGGTTGGTTTATCTTATATATGGAGAGTCATGAGAGAAAGGCCTTCATCCAACCAAGTGACCAATACAAATGAAGTGATTTTGTTGGTAAACTTGGTTGCCTCCATTGAACTCATTAAACAATTTGTCCATAGGATTCAACTTGTAAAGCCCCTATTGTCTCCTTGGAAAACAAAATAGATTTTGGTTTTAATTCTATAAGCCCAATTTTTTTTCTCTAAATCTGTTAAATTTTCTTCAAAGATGCAAAATTCTGAAAGCTTCTTTTGTACATAATTTTCACATATACGAGACTTATAATTTAGAAGTTCGAGATGGTGTTTTGTAAAGTAGAGTTTACGAAGCAAGTTCGGCATGAGAACATTCTTTGATTTCTACAATGAAACAAATTAAAGAGGGCAACAAGCAAAATTCATCACAAACAAAGGATGTGAGGCATTGTTGCGGACGCAATTTTTGAGGAAATTAAGTTCCAAATTGAGTGGATTCTTCAAACAAGAATAACTATGACATGAGTACCTATACACAAGATATACAACAAGAGATTCATAAATTAGACTGCATTGATATTGAGATTGATAATAAAGACAAGAATAAAAATAGGTACAACTAGTGCTAACAAGAGTGAAGAACAATGTTCCTCAACTCTCTATTTACTCTATTGGGTTAGCTAAACTAGCTTGTTTTGGCCTAAAGGTACTATCTAATATGGTGATTTAAGTCTTAATCCACTACAAGAAAACATGTCCGAAATGACAGAAATTGGTCCTAAATGACAGAAATTAACAGTTTTTTGTCAATTTGGACAATTTTCTGTCAATTCGGACAGTTTTTTGTCCTAATTGATAGAAACTTGTCAAATTTCTGTCATTTAGGAGGGTCTGATTTTTGTCATTTAGGACACGTTTCTCTTGTAGTGATCCCCGAAGTACTAAACTACTTTTTTGGCAACATAGCAGTTTTGGGCAATTCACTACAAATGAAATTTTTATTTTATTTCTTTGAATTTTCACACAACATGTGCCCAAGGAGTAGCTTTAAGGCCTAACAATTTTCATAACTTTTGACTACATGGTAAGAAATTATTGTATAATATGTAGTTTTTAGCAATCGGAGGCAGCTTGGGCAACTAAGAATTTTTTTTTTAAAATCACATATTTAAAAAATAAAAATTTGAAATTGGTTCTAACCCTATATTTATTTATATCTAAAAAGCTTTGAACCATTCCATTTTGATTCATGAGATAAAAGCTATGAAGAGTTTTAGTTTGTGGGTAGTTTGTAGGTAGTTTTGATATCTCTACTTTGGGATGAACTTTGAAGTCCTTTATTTAATTCAATTTCAAATATTTTTGGAAAAAATTAAAAACATTAGGTGTAGATTATTTATTACAACATTACAACAATTGGGATTGGCATTTTTCAATTCCATAAATAAATTGTTAACAATTTAGTATTTTGAATCATTCTCTATTTTTTCTACATCCTACTTTTTCCCAATATACAATTCCACATGATCTGAAAATTTTTCAAGTATGTAGCCAACTTGCTTTGAAAAATGAATCCAAAGAAGCACCACCATTTTGGACATTTTTTCATACAAATGTGACATTTTGAATTATAGTTGCCATGTTTTCACAAGTCCTAAAAAATGATTTTGTCACTTCACTAATATCTTGCAATCTACGTGGTAGAAATTTCTAGAATTTCTTCCACATATTTTGAAACAAGGTTCTTCGACGGACACAGTGAACCTGTATTTCAAAAACAGGGCATGACAAAGCTTACAACATTTTTATGTGCCCTAAGGTAAAGTACCTAAATGTGACACTTATTTAAGATTTGCAAATCTTGAGGGTAAGGATAGAATAAAGTGATGTGAGCTTGTTAGAAAATGGTTTAGGAAACCAACAAAATTAGTTTCATATTTTTCCAAGCTTGTATGAATACAATATGAATTTGTAAAAATAAGTGCACAGGTACACCTATTGTGGACAATAGACTACCACAAAAGTGGACATGGAAGCATCCAAAAGTGATAGACCCTAGCTTGTGTCGTGGTTGTTTTATTGGCCAACACAAAACCTAGCCCATAACACATTCATAGAAACTTAGATGTTATCATTGAGTCCACATACGCTTTAGTTTATCTAAGGATTAATTTAGTGGCCCATAAACAACTCTTATTACATCTAGGTGCACGTACCTTATACCCTTGATCAATGCCACCAGGACTTCATTGGCATTTGGCAAAACTACATTGATATGGCCAATGTAGGATTTCATTTGATGTCGCAACGTTGGAGAGATTGATATTTTGACACTATAAACTATAAATGGCTCACTAAACTCAATGTTTTGCAATAAAGAACCAAGGAATGAGCCCACATGCCATGTGTGTGTTAACCACTCAAATGTCCAAGGCATCATATTTTGGAGTTGACTAAACTTTGACATTAAAATGAAATCTTTTAAACATTAGGAAAAAATGAACCCTCAAAGGGGCCCTGAGTTTACAGACAATGGAAACAACAAGGAATGCTAGTTGGAAAAAAATCAATTTTTTTTCTAGTATTCGTATTCTAGAGTTGGATTAAAAAAAATTAGTTGTGATCTCTTTCACGAGGCAAAAAAAATTCAATAAAAAATCTACTTTTATTTTTGTATTCTTGCAAAAATCCAAAATCTGTGATGCAATTAGAAGTCAATTAGACCTCAATACCAAGCCTAACCATATAAAAGACTAATCATATTTAGATGCACTAAATAGCTTAGATTAAGAAGATGTTATGGCCAATTAAGAGAATGATTTATGATTTAAATTTGCAAAGCCAATCGTGCTTATTTATGGCCATTGGTTTAGCTAACTAGCATGGAGGTTTAACAAATCTTGTCCATCAATAATTGGTGGCTTAATCAAGACTAAAGGTGAAAGTTAATAATCATGCACCACAATTGGAGGCCATTGGGTCGTTACTGTACATTTCAATAAAAATTGTTCATCAAACAATGGGTGAATAGTGCATGTCATTCAATATTTTTGAGGCCACACTTTTATTAGTCAAGTTACAACTTCAACATATGTTGGAATTAGCAATAGGAAGTTGAGCATGATTCTTTGCTATAGTTGAGGGTGGAAAGGTTATTTGAATAGATTGAATAGTACTTATTTTTGGTCAAAATTGCGTTGGTAATTGCACATAGAGAGATGACTATGTCTTGTAAGACATAGGTTGATTGACAATTTTTGTGGAAAAGTTATAGTATTGCTTTGCTTGTATGATTTTTTGTTTTTCTACTCTGAGTAAAGACAATAATTTTTTAATATTCATTTTCTAAAATTTATACAATATTTACAAAATTTATTAAAAAATTCATTAGAAAATAATACACATATTAAGGTTGCAAACACTTGTTGCATCCTCACTAACCTCACATGTTGTAGTGTATTTTTGGAATGGGCACAAGTGAGGCCCTATACCTCTCAGAGCAAGTCTCATAGTTTTTGTGAAAAAAAGACAAGTTGGCATACCTTACTTTACATGCAAGTAGCATATGCACCTAGAGTACTACACTTTGTCAAATAGTTTATGACCAAAACTTGAGCTGTTGAATATATGTATCTTCACAGAAAATAAATATATTGTATGATTAGCTAAATTTGACAATATTTAGCTAAAATTGCTAACTTGAGTGCATGAAACAAGTATAGAATACTTACAGCCAAGGTTTTTCTCTAGTCATAAGAGTAATTGCTTAGAAATTAGCAAAATGATGCCTTTGCAAAAAGGATGTTCCAGAATGGTATATTTTAAAAAGTATAAAAAAGTTAGTATTAAAATAAATAAACAAATATCAAAATTTTCAAATTTGATGTGACATTAGTGTGACCACGTCAGACTACTATTTTTTAATGTATACGGTATTCATCATTGATGATGAACAACGGCCATTGTCCTTCAAAGGAACTATGAGTTCCATTCAAGGAACCTTCCACTATGAAGTAGCCAATTTGAGGGCTCATTTTTTTCCCTAATGAGTATTATTTTGTAAATTATATTTTTGTTGCATGTCCTTTAACATCTATGTGAAGCATGAAAAATCAAATTTAGGAAAAATATATTTATAATTTTTCTATTAAAGACTTTATGCAATGGTGTCCATTGCAAATCTTGATTTTCTAGTATTAGAGACTATTGGAAATGAACCTCTAATAAGGTAGAAGGCTCAGAAAGCATTCATCTCACTACAAGAGAAACACGTCCGAAATGACAGAAATCAGCTAGTCCTAATCTACAGAAATTTGACGAATTTCAGTCCGAAATGACAGAAACTGTCCGAATCTACAGAAAATTGCCTAAATTGACAAAAATCTGTCAATTTTCTGTAGATTAGGACTAGCTGATTTTTGTCATTTCGGACCAGTTTTTGTCATTTCGGACTGCTTTTCTTGTAGTGTCTAAGGAAAAAAAGACCTCTGTACAAAAATGGGTGAACCCAAATTTTTTTTACATTTTTGTGAAAAAAAGAGAAATGAGGAATACAACAATGAAAATTTTAAATTTAATTTTTTGACTTGAAATGAACAAGATATGATTTTTCAAAGTTAGAGGTGCACAAGTCCCTATTAATGCTCATAGGTGCAATTGTAATCAATCAAAACATGCCATTGAATGAAGCTAGTAAGTTTAAGAATGATCCTAACCATCTCTTTAAAATAGAACCAATGAGTCTAAGAATGATCCATTGTATGTTACCATTCAATTTCACTCCCAATTGTGAATCAAAATTTATTGCAACCGCTAAACACCCCAAGGTTTCCTCACATAGTTTCAAATCCAATTCAAAGTACTGTAACTTTTGTGTATGATGTCCAAATTCAATAAAATTTGTTGGAAAATTTGCGTTCTCTCTTCTAGTTTGTGTAGTAAAATTTTCAAATCAATACAAGATGTACTGATGTTTTGGGAGCCAATCAAAGCTCACAGGTTCAAATTGAGTCTACAAAACTGCATTTGATGGTTGCAACTTTAGGGGTTTGTATCTCCTTCATCCAATTTTAGATTTCAATAAAATTTGTTGGATTATGTTTACCTTGAAGCCTAGTTATTTTGGTAAGATTTTCATGTCAATCCAATTTGTTTTGAATGTTTGGGAGCAATTCGAAGTTTAAAATCCTGACATTTTTGGATTACAGTGAACTTTGGCCGCTTGTTTCTCCTTCATACAATGTCCATATTTAATAATTTTTTAAGAAAAGTTGCATATACTAGTCTAGTTTGCGTGGTTAAAATTTCACATCAATCCAAAAAGTTATGAGTGACTAAGAAACATTTTAGTAGAAGGAGGTTCAACCTCAGATGTGTTTTTTGCAATATTTCTTGAATTTTTTTTACATTTCAAAGTCATTTTGTAGACCTTATCAAATTCAGGTTTTTATTATTAGTAAAACCACACATGATGATGAACCATGTCACCTATTCAATAGCCTAAAATCACACACATGGGTTGGCAGTTTCTCACCACATGAAGTCATTTCCATTTTTACATCCCATGTACATTGTTTTGGGGCATGCACTTCTATAGGGGCAGTTCTTAATGACCAAACTATTTTCGAGCCTCCTCCTATATACTAGATATTAGGGAGAAAATCACATTTGAAATTCATTGAAAAAATTTATAGAATAGAATGATTTTGAGAAGTTATAAATTGACTATGGTTATCTATGCTATGTCCCTTACCTCATATTTATTTAATGACCTCAATTTTCGATTTGACATGAAAAAATGGAATGCAAAGACTTCAAATCACTTCATAATTTTGATACACTCTTGATCAAATATTATCATCTTTCAATCCATAAGTGACATTGTTGTGTTTTCTTTTTCTATGTGGTCTATAATACACCTAGTTTGAATTTGTACAGTTAAAATTTGTTAAAAGCTGATAAAACTTATCAAAATTTGGTCTTTTGTTTAGTTTTAGCAAATTCTACAAAGTTCAAATTGAAGGCCTCTAGCATATAGGGATTAATGATGCACTTTATGTCCATAGACATATACTAAATTGTTTATTAAAAAGTCAAAATCTAAGAGATAAAAGTCCATCAATTTTTCAGAAGGCGAGTGAGTGAACTTTTTTTTGAATTGCATTATGAATAAGTTGGTTTTGGATGAAGAAGTTTGAAATGGCCTCATTGTTCTATCTTACCATTCAAGATATAGGATGATGCTTTTGGATAAAATATATAAATAAGAACTATGTGACTATGAAGTTCTATCCTATGCAAACAACAATATTAGTTTATTGATAGTGGTAGGAAAATTAAATAAAGGAAATATTGAATCAATGATACACAAGTAAAATAAATAAAAATAAACATTTAAAGAAAAAATTGAACCTCCTTATCATACTAGTCAAATAGAAAGGAACATTCGATTAGTTGGACAAGAAGAGAGGGTAGACAAGGAGAGGGGTTTGACCAGTTGGACCTCATATTTGACTAAAGTTTAACTGTGTTGTGCAATGTGAATGCGATTGCAGATAGGATTTTGAAACTTGGATTTAGAAACCATAGTTGATGTATTAAGCATTGAGCTATTGGATCTCCTATAGAAATATACCCTATCCAACTATTATATAGTAGATAGGACCATATTTGGTTGCTTAGTATTGTAAGATTCCGTCTTTTATAAAATGACACGATTGTGAATTTTCAAAGGACGGGTATGCTCATAAGAAACAATGATAGAAGTTGTTAGGCTTTAAATATTTTTGCAAGTACTCAAGATACAACAATGATGGCGTTTTAAAAAAAGGGCTTAAATTTTTTTCAACAAGCAAGCAAGTAGCTCTCCCGCTATCTACTACTTAATATAGTAGGAGCTTGAGTTGAAAGGCTAGAATTCTCACATTGCCATAGGCCTAAGGGGAGGCCTCTCAATCTCCTATTAAGGACCTTCTTATTCATATTAGTGGGTGGGAAAACTTCCTAGGGAATACTACAAGTACAAATAGCAATTACACTTTCATGTAGACTTGGTGGGTGGGGATGGATACAATAAAAATTGCACACGTATTGGATTCCCTCAAGATTGATTAGTCTCTACCAATGGAGTTGTCCCCCAATATTGGTGAAGCTTCAACCTCAGCTTTCAAGACAATTGGTGGAGCCTATTTGTCTTTACTTTGGAATGCCATGTTAAGATTTCAAAGTTTTTCCTTTTTTCTACCTATGGTCAACTTGGTTGGGGTTCCAATTCCGGTTACCAATGGAAACATGCTCTTATATAGTAGTGGGCTCTTATTGCGACCCTCTTCTTCAAACAATCCCTACTATAACACTAGAAGAAACCCGCGTTTAACTTGACGGATTTTTTTGTGCATCATGTTACATTGGACGTAATTTTTGACATAAAAACATGAAATTGTAACATGATGCGCAAAAAAATCCGTCAAGTTAAACGCGGGTTTCTTCTAGTGTAAGCTATAAAATGGATAGTAAGTAGTTCTGAAATGGATTACACATAATGTGAGAGTATAATAAAAAAAAATCAGATATTGGTTCATACTTCGCCAATAGATGGAATAAGTGCCAGAGTGTGTTCATTTCGAAGCCATAGTATATCCACTCAATTTTTCTAAATGAAAAATTGATCGCCCAATTGCCTTCTTACAAATGCTAAAGAATGTAGGGTCCATTTAAATTTTAGTAATGGTTGCATCTAGGAACCTTGTATATTACTTTCTGCATATGGCAACGCTTGCTTGTTTTGGGTCAAGCCATATCCGTTTTTTCAGACTGCACGTGTGTAGAGTTTGCAAGGCCTATGATCACAAATAGGTGCCTACGACAGAATTCTTTGAAAATTCACAAGTAATTCATAAATGCTCCGAAAAATACGAAATCACTTGTGTTAGATTCCACATCGGTTTCTCTACAAGTGAAAAAATTAGGGAAAAACAACAACTTTTCAGGCAACGGAAACCCCCATCAGAAAGGCCGGCCAGAGGATCGCTTCATGAGCACACTTTGGACGGAGTCAATCAAATCAGGTGAATACCGGTAGAATGGTATTTTCCCAAGAGCCACTTGAATATTGAAAAAGAATCTCATCTGGCACTAGAGCCACGTGGCCGGATGTGGAAACCCGCCCACGTCCCAGCGTCCCATCCAAGGAACCCCCGAACAAGCTTTTTAAAAATTTTAAAAAAATTTGTTGAAGATTGATGATTTTTTTTTTTTGACACAAGTGTGTTAACCCATTAAGGACCAGGTCGATGAATGGAGTGAAAAAGTGGCTCAAACTGACATGTATTCATTAGTATCCACTTTGGCTACTAATGATAACATGTCAGTTTCAGCCAGTTTTTCATTTCTTGTCATTGACCTGGTCCTTAATGGGTTAAACAACACATTGTCAAGTAGATAGGCTGATTTCGTGCTAGATAAAACACCTGTCACTGCCAGGTATCGAACCTGCAATCATGCCATTCGGTTTGGGTATCTTTCCACCATTATCTGGTAGTTTAGGGTCATCTCGGACCAATCGATGACTTTTCGTTTGCAGGGAATACTTGGCGAAATATTCTTGCTTGTTTGTAAGTGGATGAAATTGCTGATCTGAATACTATCACTCTATTTTGGATGAATGTACATTTGTTTTGGATGAATAAATGGAATTTCATCTTTACATTACAAGTTTCATCCATTTCTGTGGATGTAAATAGCTTCATCCTTCCAGTGATTATCGCTTTCTGCACAGCCTACACTAAATGGAAAAAGAAAAAGAAAAAAAAGAAAAAAAAAGAAAAAAGAAAAGAAAAAACCACCCTGCGGCTCCTTCAGTTCCAACTTCCTATTCAGCATGAAAGGCCAATCATGAGATCATGCATCCGGGGTGGGGCCCAGAGAAGGGTCACCCGAAGTTTACAAGGCCATGGCCGTGACCCCAAATGCCCCCCAATTCCCTGCTGACTTGTATTAGTTTTTTTCAATTGGCAATGTAATTCCATTTCATGTGTTTTAAAAAAAAATGAATTTTAAGAAAAGTGGACATGGAATGGAGTATTCCAAGGAAAAGCAAATATTTTTAGAGGTGAATGGATAGAAATGACTAGGATTGCAAAAAAATTTGGTCATTTTCCCGATTGAATTGAAATCACTACAAATTTTGGAAGGCAAAAAGTGTTGTCAACCCATAGACAATCTCTAGACTCTTCTAATTTCAATCTTAGTCAAACTATTGACTTTCTTGCTCATTACTACTCGCTTTCTTGTTCACCACTTTGGGACATGTCTCGTGACCTTATTAGTTGGAACGCATTCCAAAGCTTGGTGGGAAGTAGAGCACCCTATAGGTTGCACATGGGTTATCTAATTGGAAATGGGCACCTCTACTATATTGGAGTTCCACAAACCCCCCTAAAAGATTCTGAAGTTCTACTTGTCCCACGGACAAGTGCATCGTGCCATCGAAGGTGGGCCTAGTGAGGTGGATTCAACTTGGGAAAAATGCAGGAATTTTTTTTATTTGTCATATATGATTTTTTTTTGCAAATTCTGAATTCACATTTGCAATCAGAGACCCTAAATTAGGTACATGAGGTCTCCTAGACATGGCTCAAAATAGTTTTTAATTTTTAATTTTTTTTAATTTTTTTAATTTTTTACTTTTATTCCTAATACACAATTTTTTCCTTGCTGGGCTTACCTTCGATGGCATGATTTAATGTCTTGCCTTTATGTTAGAGTTCCACAAGCCCCCCTAAAAGATTCACCTATCCCACAGACAAGTGACCTCCCATTCAAGGCTCTTATCTATACCTTAAATTAGGCTGTTTGTTTTGTTTTATTTGTCATGTTGAGATCTCCCAGACCGTGTATCCCCCAGTCACCATCAGAAAGCCCTCAGCGAGGAGGGGTGCACCAGCTTGGTTTCGTGACGTTTGGACATATGGTGAGAAAGTGATTGAATTTTGGAGTATTTTTTGGATCTAAAAAATTAGAAAATTACTTTTACTTTTGTTTTGACTGTGACAAGGGCCCAGGGCATACTACTGTAGTAGCTTTTCTAAGTTTATTTGGTCCTTTTTGGCTCTTTGTCTGTATAATCTTACAAATTTTCTAGAGGAAAATTTTCTAGAGGAGAAGAAGCCGCAGCAGGGCAGGTGCAGGGAAACTGCCGATATCGTGACGGCCAGAGGAACAATACCCTTCATTCGTTTAAAATCCCTTCCATTGGCCCCCCCCCTCCAAGATACGGTTGGCCCTTTTTAAATATTTAAATGGTCTGGAATTCGTAGATTCATTAGAAGGGGAATGGATCCATCCACGACGTCCACAGTAGTTAGTTATTTAGTGACGTAACGACCGCCGCCGCCTGCACCGTTCGACGAACAGAGGGTGGGTCAGTCTCCACGCACGAAGATTCATGGCGGTTTTCGTTCACGAAAGAAAGGCGTGGGCGAGCGAAAAGGGGGAGAGTAGACGAACGACGACAGGAGAGACGACGGAGATTCGATTTCGTTGTGACAATCTTCGTTCGTTCGTTTGAAGGAGGGGACGAAGCTTGGGGAGGGGTGGCCTTTGGAAACCATCAAGAAGCGGAGGGACTAATCCTTTGCATTG
Organism: Climacium dendroides; assembly: GCA_950106755.1. Lineage (NCBI taxonomy): Eukaryota > Viridiplantae > Streptophyta > Bryopsida > Hypnales > Climaciaceae > Climacium > Climacium dendroides. Next base: position 22,749,468 of record OX467089.1, read on the forward strand.
TTTGCAGCGTCAGGAGCTTGCGGAGGTCGCTTAGAATTTTTGCGGGGTCGATTTCCTTGTTGTTTTGAGAGAAGATTTGGGATCGGGACAAGAGGGAGAAAAATAGAAGGGGAAAGGGGAAGCGGAAGAGAGGAAGAGAGGAAGAGAGGAAGAGAGGAAGAGAGGAAGAGAGGAAGAGAGGAAGAGAGGAAGAGAGGAAGAGAGGAAGAGAGGAAGAGAGGAAGAGAGGAAGAGAGGAAGGGAGGAAGGGAGGAAGGGAGGCGATGGCGTTTGTTGGAGGTCAACTGAGCTCAGTGACGGAGATGGCGAACAGCGGCGCGGTGCTTGTGAATGGTAATTCCGGCGTCGCGACGAGCTTCGCTGGTGCTGCGGGGAATGGTGGCCCTCTGGCGGCGTTCAAAGGCGCGCACAGCGCCTTCACGAAGCTACCGATAATACCGAACATCGCATTCGGGGGGGAGATTTTCGTGCCGAATAGCTACAAGTTTGGAGGCTTTTGCTCGCACGCGAAGGTGAGCGCTTCTGGAGATTGTTGATAGCCTTCTGCTGTTGTGGAATTATCGTGTTAAGGTTTTGGTCGTGGGCGGTATCATTTGGAGTCCGTATGGCGGTTCGTAGGAAGAGGAATTCCGGGGATTATTGATTGCCTTTCTGGTGCTATGGAATTTCGTTTTCAGGTCTATTCTATGGGCGGTATTGTAGTAAGTGCCTTGTTCCGGTATGGCGGATACGGCAGTTGATTTGCCGGTTTCGGTTCAGATTTTTTATTTTCTGTGCTCTGCTTTCGGACGCTCACGGGTTCTATGTACGGTAGTAATATTGCTGCCTGTTTTTTGTGATCTTCTTTTTGGTGAAATTGAGAGCTACTTGCCGCATCGGTGTGAGAATTTTTGGGACGTAGGAGACACAGATCTGCAGTGTCTGTGAGCTCTCTTCTGTCGATGATGAACTAGGTTTAAGAATAAATCGGAAAATTTTGGGACAACGTTCAATTTGATGCTAAACGAGAAAGCGAGAACGCTGCGCCTATGCTTACACATACAAATGTTGTATTGCTTGGCGGACTGTTTATTTTAACTTTTTTCAACGTTTTTTTTTAACTGTAGAACATGCGACTGACTTACACTTGACGGGGATTATACGCAGATTAATGGTCGGGACAGAAAGAATGAAATCAGAAAGTTCATCGCTGCCTCGAACCGCAGCATCCAGGAAGAAGTGAAATTGTCTGATGACAATGAAGACGAAGAGCTGACGAAATATTTTGATTTTCTTGTAATCGGGAGTGGAATCGCTGGACTGAGATACGCGTTGGAAGTTGCCAAGTACGGGTCAGTTGCAATACTCACGAAGTCTGAGCCGCATGAAAGTAACACAGTGTATGCACAGGGAGGTGTTAGTGCTGTCTTAGATCCTGCCGATTCCGTGGAGAGTCACATCCGAGATACCATAGTCGCGGGTGCGTTCCTGTGTGACGAGGAGACTGTGGAGGTCGTATGTCGAGAGGGTCCAGAACGCGTGAAGGAATTGATGGCCTGGGGAGCTTTATTCGATCACAGTGAAGATGGTCAGCTCCATCTGGCCAGGGAGGGAGGGCATTCTCATCATCGGATTGTACATGCCGCTGACATGACAGGGCGAGAGATCGAGCGAGCGCTTCTGTCAAGCGTTTCTCAAAACCCCGACATTGTTATCTTCAAACATCATGCTGCGGTGGATCTTCTCACTCTTCAGGATGGAGAGAAAGTAGTTTGCTACGGTGTGGATGCCCTAGACACTCAGAAAGACAAGGTCGTGCGATACCTCGCTGGAGTGACTATGCTCGCCTCAGGAGGTGCAGGGCACGTTTATCCGACCACAACCAATCCTTTGGTGGCAACTGGTGATGGAGTAGCCCTGGCACAGCGCTCTCGTGCAGTGGTTTCAAACATGGAATTCGTGCAATTTCATCCCACGGCTTTGGCTGACGAAGGCCTTCCTATCAAGCCTCTCAAACGGGATAACGCGTTTTTGATCACTGAAGCTGTGCGTGGAGCTGGAGGAATTCTCTACAATCAAAGTATGGAGAGATTTATGCCTTCGTACGATTCTCGTGCGGAGCTAGCGCCTCGAGATGTTGTAGCTCGGAGCATCGATGATCAACTCAAAAAACGTAAGGAGAAGTTCGTTTGTCTGGATATTAGTCACAAACCAGCCAAAGAGATAATGGCTCACTTTCCGAATATTGCTGCTGAATGCTTGAAGTACGGGCTGGATATTACGAAGCAACCAATTCCTGTGGTCCCTGCAGCACATTACATGTGCGGGGGCGTGCAGACTGGTTTGAAGGGAGAGACTTCGATCAAAGGACTTTTTGCCGCTGGAGAAGTCACATGTACTGGTTTGCATGGAGCGAATAGATTGGCCAGCAATTCCTTACTGGAGGCTCTAGTTTTTGCGGAGAGAGCTGTGGAGCCTTCAGTTGCTTATGCTCTTCAATTTAACATTGGACGATCAGAGGTGAAGCAAGCGAAGGAATGGCCTCGCCCTATTGCTCCTTCAGCTGCTAAACACTTGAAGATGGATGAGATTCTCCGCATTACAGCTTTGAAGAGGAAGCGATTGCAGCAAGTAATGTGGGATTACGTCGGGATTGTGCGCTCTACAGAACGCCTCAAGCGAGCTCAGGCCGAATTGAGAGTGCTTGAGTGTGAATGGGAGGCCCAACTGCTTCGAAATGGTTGGGCTCCTACCATGGTCAGTCTCGAGGTTTGTGAGATGCGCAATTTGATCTCAGTGGCCTATTTGATCGTCAATAGTGCTCTAACACGGCAAGAAAGTCGAGGCCTGCATTTCACGACGAGCTTTCCAGAGCTTGTCGAGAGCGAAAGATTTCCCACCATCCTTTGTCCGACTGCTGCAATTGCCACTTCGTGGAGCTCGCAGGTAGTTCATAGATTGGCAATAGAATCTCAATAACAATAACCATGTGCTTGTGATCTACTGGAAAGTAGCAGGTATTAGTGGGACAACAGGATGCGCAGCCGGTTGTCAACCATGAGCTATCACTTCTTGCTTCGGCATGTAGAAGATACCATGGACCAGGATGATCGAATTGCTCATCAACTTCAAGTTTTAAGAATCCCATTTGTAAATCAGGTTTCTACAGGAATTTTAGGATCTTGCTTTTGTAGGTGTTCTATTACAATTCTTTTAGATTAGATGAAGAGGGCTGGAGCTATCAATCATTCAAGTTGGTGGGCTATAGGTATGCAAGTTGATGCTACTCGCGCCTTGCATATTTTGAGCTGACAACTTGTAGCAGGTACCTACCCAATCTTTCGAGAAGTGTCGAAAGTCTTCCTGAGATCATTCCATAGAACTTGATTACAGGTAGGTTAAATCCGTCGGATGGCAATTTACATGAATAAATACAGCTTGCCCTGGAAGATTTCTTCTCTGCGAAAAGTGTGTTTTGGCGAGAGCTCTTTCGGTTCAAAGTAAGGAAGACAGGCCACATATTTTTGAGAGGTGTGTGCTTGTTTTATGAGTCAAATCTAGGTGGAATTATAATTTTTTGATTAAAATTGTGATTTCTGTGAATTTTTGAAGTGTTCAACCCTATTATAAAACTACTCATAGAGTGGAGTCATAAATACTCTATTAATAACCCACAACCATCCACAACAAGTACTAAGTGTTCACCATTAATGGAGTGACACATTATCCTTGGATGTCATAAAATTTCTGATTTTGTCATAAAATGCTTAGATTTTGTTCTAAAAAGAATGGATTTGGGGTTTTTGGAGATGAAATTGAGCCCAAAGTAGAGTGATTGAATTGGGCTAGTCTATTGATGAAATTGGGATTGTCTACCTTAGTATTAATTGCAATACTCAAATGCCTAAAACATTGATCACGGTATAGATTTGACACCTTTGAATATTTGGATGCTCTTCTACTCTAATTTTTGCGTATCTTAGATGTCAATTTTTTCTAATTCCTTGAATATTTGAATGCCACTCCCTAAATATATATTTTGGGTGTCCAAAATGCCACCTAAAGTTTTTGGATGTTGAAAATCCCACCTCCCAAACAAAATAAATTTATAGTCTTTATTAGAGTTTATAGCAAAGTACCCCAAACTAGGGACCAACAATCAAAGTTTATCAAAAATATGGCATGTCAAATGAACAATGTTGAAAAGTTAGTTGGTTGTCTTTAACTTAAAATAAACATGGCATGAAATTCTTCCAAGCATCAAAACTAGACTCCATTTTAGCATGGTGCCTAATTTTAGTTTGCATCATCAGTAGGGACATGGGTATATCATGGGCATCCGATGAAAGTTCAAAGCTACTCTTGGCTTTGGCTTTGAAGCTTGTGGTGATGAAATGGGGACTCACTTTAGAGGAATTTATGGCATTCTTTGAATAGTCAAAAGGCACAACCTCATCATAGATAAAATTAGAATTAGAATTGCGATCTTATAGATTCTTTGTTTTGTTTCTACCATGTGAAGAGTTGCATTCTTTTACCCATATGAACTAGATAAGATATGTCTTGTTCTCATGTTGAAGGCTTTCTGAAGTATTCTATTAAGAGGTAGCATTCATTTGGAAATTGAATATCTCCAAGAAAAACAAATAGTAAAGGAGTGAACCCATTCATGTTTCTCGCTTTTAGAATTTAGAGTTGGGAGAAGTGGCACTATGACTACAAATCATATTTGGAATGTATTTGCATTATTTTGTTCGAGTTCAATTTACCATCATGGCTTGCATAAAAAATTTTAGGCCTTCGTGGGAGAAGGGAGCACTCTATGTGGAGTTTGTAGATTACGTGCAGCTAGATTTTTTACTTGGGGGGATATTCAGCAAACCATGAGCAATTAAATGCTCCCTATTATTACCTAATTTACTCATTCTTGGTATTTTATTCCTCCCTACAATTACTTGGAATTCTAAAGTAGGTTCAATTTCCAACACCCTTACTTTTTTACAAGGAAAATAATGAAGTGAAAAAAAACCAAATGCAAATATTAAAGACAAAGATAGACCATGTGAGCTAAAAATACAACATTCACTGCATACACATGCTTGCCCTTACTATACAAGTTTTAGCCTTTAATGTGATATATGTGTTATACATGAACTTTAGAATTTAGAATTGTTGGTTTAGATGAAGACAAGAATCCAAAACAGAACACTACTAAGAAGATAATTTAATGCAAAAGAGAGCAAAGGTTGAAAATAAAGATTCAGCGTTGCTATGCATGTGATCGTACATTGTAATCTAGAAACGTCACTAGTACTTTACAAATACTTCACCAACAAAACAAAATACTAAAATGCTACAAACCACTCTCAATCACCTATCCACAAAGAATAAAATGCTAGGAATTTAGCAAAGCTAAAAAAATAGAAACAAAAAAAAGAACCAACATGTACAGAAGACTTAACTATGGTTTTCAAAACAAAAGGACATTTGTATCTCACTCAATGTCCCAAAGCATTGACCTATGCTTCAAATCGGAAAAAAATATGAAAATGCAAAACCACATTTGTCTAGTAGCCTAAAGAGAATAAAATGCCAAGAATTCGACAAAGCCAAAAAAAATATGGAAAACAAAAAAATATAGAACATATATCAAAGATAGAAACATGATTTAGAGTAAAAAATGGAAATTACAAGACACCCAACATTCCAAAAGGTAGAATTGTACTTCAAACTTGAAAAACTTAATATGGAAATGCAAAACCACACTTGGCCACCTATCCACAAAGAAGAAAGTGTTAGGAACTCAACAAAGCAAAATGAAATGGAACCTACCCCCCCCACCCCCCCACCATGTACAAAAGACATCAACGTGGTTTCTAGAAATCGATGTAGACCTGAAACCCACCCATTGTACCCAAAACACAAACATCTACAAAGTGAAAAATATGGAAATGCAAAATTGGACTACAAATGACAAAATAGGGATGCCATTATCCACAAAAAATACACAAGACTTAGTTGGTAAGAACTTGCACAATGTTTGGTAAACACAAAATGGTAAGGGTTGCCTAGCACCTGCTACTTATGTACATGAACATCCCAAAGCACTAAATTGACTATATCAACAACCTAGGAAACAAAATTGCACCAAGCTAGGAGGGTATACAAAATTTCTAAATCATATCACCCACGGGTTTCAAGGGTCACCCACAATCATGAGAAGCTTTGCTAATGTGATCATGGCACAATGTAAACTTCCTTAGGCTCACAACTTTGGCACACAATGTCTTGGAGCTCTTCCAACTTGCGTGCACTAAGAACTAATAATAGTGAAGTGTGGGACCTTGCATAGAGAGAATTGAAGAGAAACTTATGCATACACTCCCCAAAACCCAAATCCTCACCCTCATTGGAAATTGGCACCAAGCAAAGAGCAAAACTAAAGACTATTGTGTGCATATACAGTCGACCCTAAATCTGAAAACCCTAAACATTCACATTGGCAGGATGCACAAACAATAGAGATAGCATTCGTTTAAAAGCCAAAATTGCATTGTTAACAAAAATGGAAATACAATTGAGCACATGCATTGTTTGGCACATAAAGCTCCCTTAGCCTAACTTGAATAATAATTTTAGACAGCAAGGTTATTTATACCTACAACACCTGGGTGAAGAATCCAAGGACGTGCACTGTTGGAGAAGATCAGACCATGCTGGGGACAAACAAAGAGTGGCATTGACCTTCTACTACCTCATTGTCTTCTATTTGACCAAACCAGGTGAGCAATTAGAAAACAAACATCCTAGAGTTCATTATTTAAGAAAAACACAATAACTTCAAAATTCCCCCCAAAAACTTGAAAATTTTATGACATAAACTTCATTCATAAATATAAAAAATAAGTATAAAAAATTTCATTCATATCTAGTAGCAAACAGAGTGATGGGTGGCAAACAGAGTGGTGCACAGCGAGGCTTGAAATCAGTGGTCATGGGCCCGTCCTTATAAGGGTTAAAAAGTGCAATACCAGGATCATAGAACCAGACATTTGTCCTTCGAGTCCTTCCTTTCAGGACTGACGCGACCATGAAGTCTCGCACACGTTTGCAAGTCATAAAGCGGGCGAGTGGCTGGTACTCACCTGCTAAACCTGTCTTACAATCCAAATCTCGTACTCCAGAGTACCTGCCAATTGGGCTGTATTCATCTAGCTACTGTATACAACATGGTCCCAAAAGGGGGGCTGCAAATGTACATAGGAACAAACAAATTCTTTGGACCTCGCACTTGAGAGGCCAAACTAATCATCGCTCGAAGTCTATTCCCCCAAAACCTGAAGGCCACAACTTGCATAGAGATGTGATCTTTTCAAACTGCTACCGTGAGTTCCGAAGCTCGGCAAGAATCAGTTGGTGCTAGAAGCGTGAGATTGCGAGGTTGTTAAGAAATCATCTGCGATGAACTTTTCTTCTGCATTTTCACGGAGACCAATTCTGAATTGAAAGAAACACCTAGGACCAGGATCGGAGCTCCCATCTAACAAAGATCAGAATCATCACTGCATTCGAATTCGTTGAAACCAGCGCAGTTTGAAAGCACCACTCCTCCCTTTCACGTGCCCGGACAAAAATCTCCTCTTCTTGGAACTCCTCGGTCTACAAACCTCCTTCGGGTTGCGATCAAAGCAGACTGACTCCACGCGCAGGCCTTCCGCCAACTTCAAATCGGTCGTCTAGTTCTCACAGCTCTGATAAAATGGCAGGAATGTAATGGGAAAGCTCTGCAGTTAGCGACTGGAAACCTATCACAAGATTGGAGTGGAAATCTTGATCCTCCTCTCCAATAAGCCTTGCATGGACACGAATGGCTTTCTTGCAAACAGCCATAAACTCCATCAACGCTGATATTAGTTGCTGAAGCTCTTGGGACCGAAGCTTGGTTGTCGGCTCCCCGGACAAGAATGCAGTGCACACTCCAAGTACTCCACTATTAACCTGGAAGAGAAGAACACAACTTCACGATCATTTTGGGAATACCCAATCTTTCTTATGCACGAGAGACCTACGCACACATGTATACATGAACTACAATAAGCAATTGGGAGAGCAAAATCCAAGTATACAGAGTCATATATACCTGGACAGCAACGCTTCCTTGTAATATTCGTTGCAGACTTTGCAATCGGGGTGCCTGGTCACCATCCATTCGATCATGTTCTTCAAGTTCTCCCAGTAAGGCCTTCGTGCGGGCCTCAATCATGCCAATGGCATTCTCGATGGGTGAGAACTCTCGTGAATCGGATTTAATGACTAACAAGCGATTCACGAGGGCGGGAAAAGGACCCTCGGTCTGCAGAATTGTACGACGCTTCCATTGGGCTTCGAGCCCGCCCTGCGTTCGTCCGTTCTTTGTGAAAGGGGTGTCGAATAGGAAACGGTCAAAGACTCGTATAGCGACTCTTGAACTACCATCGGTAGGCTTCGTCTCTTTCCGAATATCGAGATCTTCGTCCTCGAGAACAGGATCAACAGAGGTAATTTGCAGATAGCAGACTCCAGGTTTAAGGTCCTGGTCGTTCACTTGACGGGAATCAGGAATGATGTGCAACGTTTGACCCCCTTCGACCACTTTAGACTCATAGATAGATCCCATAGCTTGCATTATATCTCCTAATCGGACATCACGGGCCTCTCGGTAAACATACTCCTTGCGATCCATCTTCCCAAACTGAGAGCCGTAGAACCCGACCCTGTAGTAAGTGGCATCCTTGAACGGAATGGGGCTGGCTTCTTGTTCTTGGAGGGCCTCGTAAATACTGCACAAAGATGTATAGCACTTCGATAGCTGTCCATATGATTTTCGAGCCTTGTGAACAGGGATAATAAGTTCCAGGATATCGGCACAAAAGTGGAAAAGTTCAGCTTGGAAAAAAAGCTTGTTAGCTAATTGCAGGTACTTGACAGCCGACTCGACTGTCAGCTTGGACGTGCCGTAGCCCTCCACCTCTGCTTTGGCGGCCTCCCCAACAACAGAGTCTCGGAGCATTGGACAAATCTTGCAAAGGGCAGCGACGTGGTGCTTACCCCAGACATTATCCTTATCTCCAACTATGGCCTGGTAAGCATTGCACAGAAATAAGAAAGCCTGATAAGTAATAGCATATTCGGCTCTCTAGGCCCCCACATGGGACAAGAGCAACCAAGCACGTTAGAAGCAGTAGATCAGAACACAAGACAGGTAATCCACTGATGAAAAGGACTAATAGCAGATGAAACAAATTTTAAGGATGAATTATTTGTCATTGTCAATACAGGATTGTCAGAATTACCTGCATGACAACACCGGCAACGGCAACTGCACATTGAGCTGCTTCTGCCCATGACTGATTTTGTTGATGGGCATCACAAAGATATAAAAGCCACATGATATGCAAGTCTGGGACGTTTCTGTAAGCCCAAGCCAGGCCATGAAAACCTTCTGTGGTGGAATATTTATCCGATATCACTGATGGTGCCTGCAAAATGACACATTCAGTGACCGAAAGTAATATTCGATGCTGGATAATGAATTCATGCTCTGCAGGTTCAGGCAAGTGTGGTCATAAAATCGAAAAGAGCATGCTATTCATTATCTACGGCATGCAAATGGTTAAGCATACGGACCATTAGGGCATGCTCTGTTGCAGCGTCAAGTGCTTTCAGGAGAGTCTCTGATAAATCGCTCATTTCTGACCAGCTCCATAAATCTTCACCCTCTTTGTCGAGTTTAGCCTCTAATGTATCTTCCGGAAGACTACAATCACGCAATAATTCTTTGCTGTATGAGGACATAGCCATTTGCTTCAAAGAGTTCTGAAGACGCTGAGCTTCACCGCTTTTTTCTAGAGCACCGTCCATTCTGGTTTGAGTGACTTGAACATCGGACATCAACTCGGAGAGAGTGATGGTCAGCATAACCCTGAGCCTGGAGATGTTCTGAAAGTAACAAAAAGAAGTCTGCAAGGAGGACACTTGTTAGACTTTATTGTGATCATAGAATGAATCCATTAGACTGAACTGGATCGAGGAGACAATGAGATAATTTCACACATTACCTTGGGAACAATTTACAGAACTTACACATTTAGAGACCTGAAACTCAGACACGGAAACAGCAATCAAAGCACGCAACAAAATTTCACGTGGATGAAGTCAAGAAGGGAAGCACAAAGGAAGAGTGATTGCTGCCACTTACGCGAACTAGAATTTGAAGTCCCACAACTGCCATCTTGCGGATGGACTCATTCCTAAACACAGCAAGGCGTAACAGATGAAACACAACTTGTTTCAAAAACCTGTCATTCTCTTTGGTCATCAATATTGAGCCATGGCTTTTGAAGAGACTGTTGAAAACTGGAAGAAATGCTTTCCAGAAAGGTAGCGGCTGACTACGGCTCAGGAATCCAATGAAGATAGTCGTGATGCAGTCAAGCTTAACATAGTCTGTCACTACCACCTGGACTGCTGCAGCATCCATGAACTTCTCAACGATTTCCAAAATCAGTAAGGTCACAGAAGCACTAAGGTTTTCCTCCCAGAGTTCCTGAAATGGTACCAGAAAAAAAAAGATAAGTAACAAAGGCAAGCACTTGTCTGTAAATGGAAAGAAAAATGAAGGAAGAATACGGCAACTGAAATCATTCAGAGAATGTTCACACGGTAATGAAGAACAGAGATTTCTGGATTGATACATGGAGAGGAGTGCAAGAAAACATACAAGCTTATGCCGCAGCATAGGATGCAGGCTAGCACGAAGTTGTGCACTCGATTTCCCAGAGGAATGGCTTGGGCCTTGAGATAGATGATCCCGGTAGATTTGAGTTGGAGAACTCAATTGAGGACTAACCTTCTTCCAGAAAGAGCTATTGCTGTCCGGAGTTGCTTGAGGAGTAGACCACTGGTAACCAGTACAACAAAGGAAATAGATCATTACTGCGAAGATTTAACGCAAGTGAATAAGAAAGAGAAATGCGATAAATAATCTTTGACAATTAAAGAGGGATTTGAGATTAAAAAAAAGCGTGTGATTCGACTTTGAGCTGAATGACAAGTCCATTAGCTCATTCCTTTTCATGACAGGATACAATCTATAAATTTCAACACTATATCTAACCTTGTGCAGTGAGTGCAACTGGGAATGTCCCACATTTGTCGCAATTCAGGTGTTAAAAGCGTAACAAAAGTAAATAAGTACTCAAGATTAAATGATTCACGAATGTGGGCTATAATATAAGATTCACATACCCGACCACCATCTGGACGTGAAGATTCCGCCAAAAATAAGTTAACAGATGGTGAAAGCTTCTCTGTGTATCGAATAATACCATCACCTTGGTCAGATAGTGGCATGGCGCCCATTAAGCCATCAGCTCCAGCCTTCTTGTACTACACAATAAACACAGAAAGGACAACAATCACATTCATTTCCATGTAAGTCGTATGAAAGTACCCGTATCCATTTGCATTCGAGGGAGCAAGATCAAGATATTAAGCTTCTGCTTGTATATGCAAAATTGACTGAAGAGATTGAGAATGCCATTAAAACACAGAAGCATAATGAGACACAAGAACACCAAGAAAACACGAGCTCAGCAATCAAACGGAAAAGTGGAGTCCATGCTGTTCAATTCCAATCTGTACCTCAAACAAATTCTGGCATTCTTCAAGCAACTTGAAAAACAGTCTTGTTTGAGCTGCGCTTTGCTGCCACGCCTTTATCAGTGTGGCATCATCTAGGTGATGGAGGTATTGAAGCATACACACCAGAATTTCACGCTTCTCCGGAGGGTTCAAGTTGTAAAACACCGGCATTTCATCCAAAATCTGCAATTGACAAGTTCAAACTCCTAGAATTGGCGAGATTCAATTACGAAACGCCTATTTTCAACCAGTAACCTCAAAACATCACAGAATACAGAATTATAAGTGAAAATATCTCAAATCAGTCTTGCAAAAATATAACCCAGTAGCAGTTCAACAGATTAACCTACTGTTCACAAATCCCTTGAAAAATAGCATTTAAGAATCATTACTTTGGGATAGGCTAAGAACGAGGAAGTAAGGAAAGCGGAAAGTGTGGATTGTCACTTACATGAGTAATTAATGGGAAGTAGCGTTGTGCAATATACAGTTTATCATCCAAGGTTTGATACCGAGCATCATATTCATGCTTGCACATAAGAACTGCAAGAGTGCGAGCAGCCTGTGACCGGGGTATGCATTCAGTAGGATATTGTAGATTTTGACGTCATCAGAACGTGCAGAGATATTTCCATACAGTGAAAAGCAGACCATCACTGCGACAACGCTACTAATGAATGAAAGACTTGCAAGTATATAAGTATCATTAAAAGATTCAAGGGCTGAAAATTCACAAGGCGCCTCGTCTGCAAACTAGCAAGAACATAGAAGTGCCAGATATACGGAATAAAATATATCGCAATCTCAAAAGAAAAGAGGTCTGAATCAAAGAAACTCGCTGAAACATACGCTGACCTTATTTTTCAATGTAACATCTTCATGGTCGAACGTGATAAAGAGCTCTTGCATTAACACAGATGCAAGGTAATTCCTGCAAAATGCAAATTGCTTAAGTTAATGTAAGGTAATAGCATTAACGCAGATGCAAGTTGCTGTGGATATTTAATGGGATGAAATCGCATAGAATCCTATCAAGGTAACCAAACTTTACTTCATTCTAAAAACCAAGCCAGTATACGTACATAAATAGGTGATCTCAACAATGTGGTCTAAAATAAACGGACTGCCAGTTCCCAAAATTCTGTACCTTTCTGAAGGATCCCGACCAGGCAACTCCACAAAGAGATCATGGTCAGAAATGATGCGAAGAAAATTGAGCTTGCACTCATGCAGCATAGATTGACAGACTCCAGTGAACTTATCGAAGTACAGCGCCACCTGTAAAATAATGATATAAGAAACGAGCCAAAACGTCAAAATACATATATATCTACAGATTCGTTTGCACGCGTCTGAAACTTCATTGACTTCAAGACTCGACTATGGAATAAACAACTAAAACTAAAACTTGAACCCAAGACACATTTTTAGCTATCGCAAATGACTAACTTCTTGCAGTTGAGAGATACTCTTCTCTAGCACACTACGGTAGCTAGGAAGATCTCAGATCGGTGATGTACCAGCTGAAAGACTTGTCTAGGCTCAATGACGGAGAGAAGATCGTAGCAGAAAAATGCTATGCTACTGTTCAGCCGTTTCGCAACAGTAAGCCCCTTCTTGCAACGCTCGTGAACCTCGGTAAGCAGGCAGTCGTATAATTGACCAACGCTTTTGAAAACCTCGTCATTAAGTTGCAGAGGCGGCAAATCCTCGCCTGCTTAAAATAGACGAGACGTCAGACTAAAGCCGAGTGCAGGAGGTCAGTGGGTGTGGTCATTGATGCCCAATAAAACATACATGAATTTTGAAAATCACGGACTTATGAAATGCACTTTCACATATTTTGAAATGTTTTAAGATTCAACAATGTCCTGGAAGCTGAAACGACACATAAAAGAGTCCAACTAAGGAGTCCAACTAAAGAGGTGTCATACCAGGAGTAAGGTTCTCAGAGAACTTGCGCGACTGCTCAAGCGCCATGGACTTCACTATGAGCTCGAGGAAAACCCACGACATTGATAATACATCATCATATACAGGGCCTACCCTGTAGCCTTTTGCCTGCAATTATCGGACAACCCTTTATAAAAATGTTTGAATGAATGAATCGTATTCACAAAGGTGATCTACTTATTTTAAGAGTTTCTGCGTATCAGACTCAAGAAGACATCCTCAGAGCAAAATAGGTCAGTTGGCCAGTCACATAGGGAAAACGGTAAAAAAAAGAAAAGTTATTAATAAAAATTACCTTACTGCGAGCAAGACTGCGCCAGACACTACAGAGTCCTGGGTACACGGGTTCTGAAACTCCTCCAAAATCATCAAAGGAGTAATCAACATACTGTACAAGATACTTGTTACGATCCCCTCCATCTAGAGTTTCTTGTTGTACCCTGCTACAAACAGAACATCACAACTCAGAAAAGTTCCAATCAAGAGGACTCCACAATAGCGCTTATCCAAAGCTTGCGCTCGACAGTAAAATTCTGCTTGGCACAGCTTAGCAGTCCGAATAAAGAACAATATACGAACCATAATTGATCTTCCTGCTTTCATTTTATGAGCATTAAAGCCATAATCATCGTGAAACTTAAAACAGGAATCGCCTACTCCTGGTTCATTGAGTAAAACCGTCGAAAATTTAAGATCAAGGTTAAGGCGGCATAGTGTGCAAGCAGTTGACAGAATACACTAAGTCCAAGGTTGACTTCTAACCTTGTTATGATGTTTACCATTGCCCGAAAAGCAGCAACCTGAGAAGTGCGTGAAGCGATCAAACGTAAGCAATAAGCAGATAATTCTCTAAACACGAGAAGCAACTACCAAGAGGTTACCCATAACACGAACTAGTAAAGGGCTCGAGATAGCAATAAGCAAGCAGAGCAGGCAGCTTTACAATCTAAAGTACCTGAAGTGTCTCTCCTCCATCACCTATCATGCGCAGTAACATGTTCAAGGTCGGCTGTAGAAACTGGAGCATGGCGGATGACTCGACATGCTTCAAACCATTAATTGTCTACAACCCCGAGAGTAGCATCAGTGTTCACAACATACTGCTAAATACTAAGCGTTCATGGAGTAGACTGATTAATGGTCAGCAAATACTCCAATACCACCATTCATACCGACTCATTCAAGAATTATTTGTAATTTTTAGCATTAAGAAAAGAGAGCTTCAAAACATAGCAAGCTATCAAAAGTCTGTGAAAAAAGTAACTCAACTGCCTAGACATATATCGACGTGGAACTTTAACTTGGATCAAATTCCAACTACAGCTTGAAAAACATACCTCCAGCAGTTCACTACCCAAAGGTTGATTGGTATGCAAGACATATCTGTCATACTCAGCAAAGAATTCTCGTATCTTCTCGTTCACAGGATAAAGGGACGAGCACAATCGAGATCGAAGCCTGAAAACTGCTTTCCCTTCATCCAGTAACTCCATTTGTTCCTGGAAAGGGGGTTGGGAATTGGACCACTTCAGTCTCTCTAAGCACCTTAATGCATAGACAGGAAATGCTTGACTAAATGCACCTAAACACTAAACCCAGAATCCTAAGGAAAAAAAGAAGTGAGTGAGACAAAACGAAGTACCTTTACGGGTTCCTGTAAGTAGTGAGGGAGGAGCTCTTTCACCACAGGTAAAGTACCATCCAATCGTAGCACTCTGCACAACACGTCTCAATAGTAAGCGGTCCACGGGTGGACATGAAATATGGATGAAGAAGCCCATGCAATTTAAAAGTAAACACAGTAGAGAGTTAAAAAAGAATAAATAAGTCAAGTATTATATCTGTAAGGTAGTTCTGATATAAGCTTACAAATCAGGTGCTATGATACAAGCACTACCGAATTGGGCAGGAAACTTACTGGACAGCAATCAACAGAGGAAGAACTGAATATCCAACGACCACCTGTATCAAAAGAACACAACCAAACAAGTCAAATACAAACTCTGGCAGAAAATTGTGCATATTCAAAACTCGACGTAAAAATACATTGTCAATGTAGAAACTTCAAAAACTACTAAAACTCGATCATATGCACGATTGCTTCAACAATTGAAGGAAACGTCCAAAACACAATATTCACTTACTGGCTTTGGAGCCTCCAGTTTCATCTGGAGATCCACATGAAAGAAAGTAAAGAGGAGGTGATGTTGTAGGGTGATCACAGCAGGAAGACGGATCTTAAATTCATCATGATAATGAGGCGTTTTGGCGTTGATATCAACTTGAGAATGGCCGTACTTTTGCATGTTACTGTCTACATCTCTGGGGTAAAGAGCCTAAAGTAACAGCAGGGCAAAAGCACGTAAAGAAATTAATAATAAGAACAGTACCAGCTGACTTCCACTGCATGACAGAAAGAATCGATTTCATAAACCACTGAGTTAATCAGCTTTAATGGGACTAAATGGGACAATAAATTTAATGGGACAATAAAATCCTAAGATTTTGAAAAGACTGCATGAAGTTGCCCAAAATATTGCCCCACAACTGGACAGTCCAAATAATAGTAACCTGCGGGGGGGTCGATACTCGATCATGTCAGTTAGTTGACCTACCTCTAGCGGAGGTTTCCGAATGTCGTAATCAACATTACGAAGCTCCACTCGTACAAATATATTCCGCTTCTTGCTGAGGTTGAGAGTTTGTGGGTATATATACAGGCAATGCAGCATCTGCGACATTGGCTCGCCTCTATTTGATGTTCGAAACTCGATGGCTTTGAACTGCCATACCACCACCAAGATACTCATAAGTTAGCAGCCGCAAAGAGTGCAATCAAGGACCATCATGCATTCAAAACAAACATATACGGCAATCATGTGGAAAAGCAGGGCAAAGCACATTGTAAAAAAGGGCAAAAAAGAGTTCTGAGGCATACAGGAGGGCGTGGAAATTCAAAGCTGCTTGCGCTGGCAGAATGTGCCAGTCGACGCTTATCCATAGAAGTCCACTTGGGACGTCCACTGAAGGCTCCTTTAGAGAACCCAGAGGATCCCTGACGTAAATGTCTGGATAATGACGTCTCTCTTCCCTCCCCATCAATCGAACTATTGCTAAAACTGCCACATTCAGATATAGAGTCTTGTTCCACTTCCTCTTGTGACACTCTCTCCACTTCAAGACGTAATGTTGCCTTCACGGGCTTGTGCGCAAGGCGTTTGGGATCCTGTGTGCAAATACATGCACTTGGTTAGACAAGAATCGCTATGTCAAAAACCTAAAATGAAATGAAACCTGCAGCGTCTGAGATACACTAGAATGAGAGAATAAAATCAATATCATTTTTAAAAAGACAGCTCATTAATTAAAATCGTGAAAACTGCCAAGTTGTAAGATAGTTCACCAACCAGGAGAGTCTCCTCCATATAGTTCTCCTTCACACGATTCAGACCAGGAACATCAACTAGGACAGGCTCATGCTGCCTAGTATCATGATGCTTGGAATCACCGCCTGTAATTAATCGTCCCTCAATGTCAACGGCTGCTTCTAACAGACCGGATCCTAATAAGCTAGGAGGTAATGGACTGCTAGGTGACGTAAAGCCCCCAACTCCTCCTGTCACACTGGAATCAAACAGCGAAACTGTTGCCCACGCGAAGGGTTCCCTGAAAGGCATCACCCGCGCCCAGACTTGCAGTTTTTGTTTTTCTCTCTCTGACAGGTAAGGCTGAGACGCATCAAAAAACGCAAGATTAGCATTATAGATGAACGTGTTTTATCACACAAAAGAATCTCTTGAAAGAACATGACATATTAGTGAGCTAACTCACAGGATCTTTGCGGGTGTACACAGATGGTGTGACCCCTCCTTCCTCGGTCACATGTTTCTCAAACTGAATGAGCAAGCAAATGGCCGGTGATCCTGCTTCCAACGAAAAAAGGACACACCTCTGACCTCCACCATTGTCCTGCCAAAGTCCATCTCAAGTTAATATACTTCATGACAGCAGTATTGGAAGCAGTTCCAGGCTAATTGAAATCCTATGTCAAACATTTCCCTGGATCACTAAAAGTAATCTTACATCTTGAAATTCTGAGGGCAGAAATCGAAAGTGAAAGTCCTCGGAAAGCTTTTCACGTTTCTCCTTGTTGTATAGACACATTGTGCCGTAGACAGGTTCTGAAAGCACAACCCAAAACGTGAAACCGTATTAAGCAAAGCATCCCCTGGAAAGTTGACACAAAAAGTAACCCAAAGTACTCAAATTCAATTGCTTACCTACAAGGCCCGCTTGCATAGTAAGCGACACAAGCTTCACAGAAATCTTCAATCCACTGCAACACAACCAACCAGATAAGATGCATGTAATAGTTGCATAGAAAATTCATTCCACTGGTCATACAAGTTACACGCTCAATAATCATAGTACAAAACAACTGAAGACAAGGTTCAAAGTTGCAAGTGACAAGAGAGTATCCACCTTGTCGAGAGTGACGGTGGCAACTCTGGTGTCCTCTGACCAAAGACAGCAGCTCTTTCCGCGAGCCAATTGAAAACAGGGTAGTAGCAAGGTAAAGGAGGCCCTCCATAGTGCTGCATTGACAAAACGTCAACAGTGACTCACATTCAAATAACGGACGCTGCTAAAAGAACCCTCATAATAACACGTTTTCAGGGATCTTTGGAAATACGGTTCACCAAAACCGAAGTAAGAATTCACACTTCACAGTGCGACAGCTCAACTTAGAAGGCACTACGATAAGAAAGCACAGCATTAACGTCAAAACCACGCGAGTAATCAACCTTTTTGGCAAAAGCAGCATCTGGGTCACTCCTCGATGAGAGCCTTCCAGATGTGCTAAGCTCCTCCTCGTCAACATCCCGACCCCTGGTTGCGAGGTTCAACTCTGCCGACAAAGAATAACAACAGTTCATGACTGAATCACGAGATATAAGGACATAAATGAATCAGAGATTGCAAATCTGAAGCGAATCTGGAACCTCGTATCATTATGGGTTACTAGAGTGTGCTCTGCTAGAGTACCTGTCTCGAGATCCGTGTCGGGGCCTTCAAAAACCTGGGACTCGAAAGCAGGGGGGAGGACAGGATCGTAACGCCCATACTTGCTGTCATCTTTTACCCACTCTGATTTATAACTCTGCAGCAACTCCTTCAGATGGGGACATCCGTCCAGGGTACCACTCAGCTGCAATAGCCATCCCAAAAGTCAAATATACCGCGTCCAAAAGCTTTCGAAATTGCAAAAGAAGTAATCTAATATGTTGCGGCAGTGATACCGACCATAGAGCCCTAGGTACACAAAAAAATGCCATGATGCAAAATTAGAGTTACTCCAGCAACAAGACATGAAACGCTTACCAAAGGATCCAAATCCAAGCTTTGACTGGATGATCGGTGAATTATACGCTTGAACCGCTGCCCGTTTATTCCGTTTTCACTCGCCCCCTACACATCATTCAAAAGGATGAGGTTCTTCAGTAGGTAACATAGTTCCTTTGAAACTACCCAGAATATGAGTTAGTCAGTTCATTAAACTAGCTTGAACCTGACATTCACTCCCAATGCGTGGCATCAGCAAACAGACTCCCCGCTTCAGCGTGCGGACTGAACAAATATTAACTGGTTTCAGGAGCCGAAAGTACAGAACCAGTCATTTCACAACATCAAGGAGTGACAGCAACGGAAAGCTTCCATGAAGCAAATGTGCCATCCTATGCAAAAGAAATTCCAATGCCGCCTATTCACGCCACGCAGTAAAGACGAGACGTGTTAAATGAACCATCTATTCTGCACAATTCCCTGTACGTTTAAATCCTCAAATACACCAGAGAAGAGCCAAGAGATTATGAAAGTCTTACACCATCTAGCAAGCGTCTTTCAGGTAAAGAAGAAAACTCCATCTTAACAATTCAAACCTTGGCAAGATGTGCCGACAAGTGTGGACTGTGGATGGCAACTAACAACAAGCGTCGGCAGTATTCACTAGTCATAAAGCACTCTGATGGCAGTGCAAATGCCAGCTCCACTGACCAGCAGGTACAAATTCACAGAGGATATTTAATTCATTGCTGCCCAATTCGGTCAAGATACATTAATTAAGAACCTTCACATTACTAAATAATACGCATCTTACAACGGGGAGGGAGAAGAAGTATGCAAATTCACCGTTCTCGTCGAATGCATGGAAACGCTTGATTGACCTTCATATTCTCTGCCACTATCTGAAAAATATTCTCTGCCACTGAGCTTGGATTCCATTTCGATTCAACCACCCTCCCTTTACTGCCTTGTGTACAACAGCGAGCAATCAATACTCAATTTTCTGTTGCTGAACTTCTCTCTTCCAATAAACTTTCACATCCACCATAAGAGCGCCACCTGGTTACCAGAGTGCACTAGGTTTCTCATCCAAGTCCATGCATTACAGGAAATGACGCAAATCGCGTTCTTAACTCCTGCTGTGAATCGGCATGCTAATAATATTATGTTTCCTTTTTGAAATGCCCACTGTATACTCCCATATGTATGTCCTGCCAAGTAATTGAATCTCCTTGCTTAGAGTCACACGGGATCCCCATGGATGCAGCAAGCATCTTCTATTCTTCCCCATAGGATTACATCAGAAAGTGAGGGTTTATTACAAGATTTACGTTTCTTCATTCGCCCTGTAAGCTGTCATCTGTAATTGCGCATTCGTGTCCACTGAGTTGCAAAATACACGCCTCCAAATGCTAGGTGAATAGGAGCCTTCAAGAAGTCTCCACATTTCACGGTGAAGCTGTACCACTCCATCCATTTAAGATGCACACATTGCCTAGAAACGCCGTGTCCTCGCGTTGATCGCAAACATTACCGATATAGGAAATATAGGGAATTACCTAGTAGTTGCTCTAAATCAATGACAAGGCACAATCTCAGAAAACTAAAACACCAGCTCCTCGTACTTCTGCAAACGCAGCTCCCCTTGCCTCGTAGCAGACCCGTTCCACTACATTGACACTTTAAAAAGTCTGTCTCGCGTCTGATGCCGCCAGTTTACAGAATCACCGTCACCGCCAGATTCTGACACACTTCCACAGCACTTAGCTGTCCGAGATCCGTGATTCCAATAGCACCTATCCCTCCGAACCAAATAACAAAGCCTGCTCAACGAACGACACAGACGTTCTCAGCCCGGATCTGCACTTCCAAAACTTCAACCCCGCCGAAAACGCTTCCTTCTCCACAGCTTCAAGACACGGAATTCCAAAAAGGGCGACCGCAACACAGGAACCTCCAACCTCACCAGCACAGATCCAAGGTCTCCAAACCGCCTACATTACCTGTCCTCACAAAATGGCAACAAACCTACCCCAATACCGCCACGGAACTACTCCTAAATGTCACCACAGATCTGCGTCCTCGCCACCTCTTCTTTCTTGCAACCTCGTCCTCCACTCCGCAAAATCGCAAACTCTCCAATCACCAAACCAAACACTCCGAACGAACGAACGCACGCTTCTTCAAGTTCTCACGTCGTCCACTCCAAAAACAGTGGCCAAAACAGTCGCTCTCTGCTCCAGTCCAAAGATTCGCCCCGACCTCGCCCCCCCAGTCCTTCTCACCACCGTCATTTTGCCACCTAGAAAATCAACCAAAACAAAATCCATCTCATCACCAAAAACATCCTCAACATTCAAAACCTACAGGAATTCAAACAATAAGCACTGCAACAAATACATATACTAATAGGCTTCCGTAACCTCAGCACATCGATAACACGCCACATATTAAACGTAAAAGCTTGAAATCCTGACCTCTCGGCATCCTCGCACCCGCGCTTTTCTCCGGTCTTTTCCGCTCTACCACAGCCGCATTGAAAGGAGAACAAACACAAAAGGTCAGCGAAGTGTGTTTGTTACAAACTAGGTTGTGAAGCTCGCCATAGCGATGGCGTTGTTCTGCGATCAGCAGGCAAGCCGAGAGCTGCGTCCGCGATGCCTGTGGCTTCGCCTCGAGCCCAGCCAAGCCTCCCGCGCGCCCGCCCGCTCTCCCGAACTCACCATTCGTAACTTGGGTTGGTGAAAAGCGCCTCCGCCGTGCGATTGCGGAGGGTGCGATCGGGGCCGTGCGATATACTCGGGGAAGCAAGGGCCCCGCTAAACTGAAAAGCGTCGGCGGTGCAGGATTCAGGTGCCCCGGTAATAATCATGAAGAGTCGGGCGTGGGGGGCCCGGTAATGGAAAAGCGTCCCGGTTGCCGGGTGGGTACCGTTCGGGTGGGTATGGTTCAGGGCCCTTACCCGCTAAACCTGTGTTCCCGTTCTTCTCATGTTCGCAGCTGGGCACTTAGCCCTAACTTAACTTAGTTGAACTGTAAAGGTAAATAATCTGATTTGAACTTTAGTTATCAACTTGTTTTGTGAGCCAAGCTTTCAATATGAGTTATGGTGGGCATGACACTCAGAATCTTTGTAACAAAAGTACAACTAAGTCATAATCATAAGAGGATACCAACATTTGGACCAAATAACAACATACAATGTAGATATTCATATCACAAGATGTACACAATTGGAACATGAGGATTTAAGAGAATTTAAGGTAAACTACCCTATTCCAAATCAAATGGGAGCAAATCCATTGTGGGTTAGATTTACACCATTAACATAATTAGCCCACACCAAATGCGAGCAAATTCATTGTGGGGTAGATTTACACCATTAACATAATTAGCCCACGATAGGTTTGTTCCCATTTAGTCCAAAACATGGTAGTTTACCTTATAATAGTGTTGATTTTGGGTACAACTACTTACACTACTTTGAAATTTTATAACTTATCCGTGCCAACAATGTCTATTACATGAAGTGTACAAGGTCATGAAATGTTGTCACGTTTTTGTCCTTACAATTTTTCTTCCTAGATTTTGAAAGTATTGACAAATTTACAATCCAATTCTAACAAACTATAGAAAATACTACATTTTCTTATGCAATAAGTCAAAGGGCTTGTTGCAAGTATTACAATGATTGTACTACTAGTAAAGATATATTTACAAAAGACAATACAAGAAAAAATGGAAAAAATGGACAAATAGAAATCAAAGAATATTACATACTTTGATATGTTCATCATATTTGTTAAATATGCCATGACATCAATCCATATGCATGTATTAATAAAACTGGAGCAAAAAATATATTTTTTCTTCTAAAAGTTGATTGTAATTTTAATTTTAACAGTTTACGTTTATTGGTTGTTGCCATTGGTTTAAATCATACATTTTTAAATATACATACAGATTTTTATACTAAGTTTGTGGTCCTATCGTTAATCAAGAGGGTGTGTTAGTTGTAGCCTATGTCTTGTTAAATTGTGTTCTATAAACTAAATTGTCCAATCATGTGCACTTTGAAGGGGGGATCATTTTCAAGTGGAATTTTAACTAAGTGGATAAATTTTTTACCATCATTTTTAAAGTATAAATAAAAAATAGACTGCATGCAAAAAGCAAAGAGCAAGGAAAGGTCCACTTCAAGACATGTGCATCTTTTAGCACATGTATTTTTAGGTGTCATAAATCTCCTACTTCTTGATCACACATCATGCATATGGATAGAATAAACTTCAACTAAATTTTGGCTTCCAAACATGAAGAGTATGTTCTTTTGAGGTCCAACAATTATCCTCAAGAAGTTATTACAATTGACACCTAGACTATACAATACACACATACTAAAATTAACAAAATTTATAGTTGATAATCCAAGTGACCAACCATGGCTTCCTAATTGCTTTTTAATCAAGAACTCACTTACATTACATTTACCTTTCAAAGGACAGATCATTGCATATGTTGTCTGCCCTTTGTTCTATTGCACAATTGATAGAATTATAAAAATTTGAAACAATGAATTATAAAAAAGAAAGATTTGGATTTGAACATGAAACATCATGCCATTATTTGTTTTCAAAATGTATTGGCAGATAGAAATTAAAAATATATATTATAAAAATACCAAATAATTAAGACAAACAAAATTAGACTAGGAAAGAGACATACTATAATAGTATTGTTATTTTTATAATCATTTTGATATTTATTTAGAATTACTATCGAAAAATTTTGAACTACAAAGTAGAATTTGTAGTTAGATATTTTTTTTTTTTTATGTATGTATGTATAAAATTTCTATTTTTTTATATGTATGTATGCATATGTATGTATTTTTTTGTATATGCATATGTATATAATATGTAGTTATACTATTTTTTTATAATACATAATGCCCTTTATTGATGCAAAAGAATGAAAATTTAAGACTTTGAAAAAATTCATATTGTCATAATACAAATACAATGAAAAGCTTTATGATCTTTCGGGCTTAATATTTGAGATTATGTTTTTTAACCCCTAGATTTATTTATTAAACATCCACACATGGTAAAAGACATATTTAAGGATTTCCATACCAATTCCTCCAAATTATTTAAAGCATGCAATGTAGTAAGACATTTTTGTAGTGAAAATAATAAAATATTAAATTAGAAAATATATATTAAATTAATTTATATCGAAAGATATGAATTGATATAAAAAATAAATAAAGGGATGAATTCATTAGTATTCATTGAATGAAAGACATTCAACATTTGAAAATAATAAGCAAATAAATTTGCAGTAAAAGAAAAATGATTGATGAGCATGTAATTGCTTGTTGACTTTTTTAGAATTTGCAAGAGAATTTGTAAAAATTGCATATACAATAACTTCTTTAATCTCATTTGGGACCAAGACCATTTTATTGTCAATAAACACTTAAAGCTACCATTTCTATTGCAAAAGAATAAATATTTTTAAACATTTTTTTATTTTATATATAAATTTAAGATCTTATATCAAATTAATATCAAATGTGCAAATTTTTTTTCTTTAACTCCTAAATGCTCGAGGCACCAAATTCTGGTGTTGACAATACTTTGAAGTTAAATAATATCCAACTAAGTTGCTATTTTTAGTAGTTCATATTTTTGATAAATTCTTTTGAAAGTCTATTTTTAGCATCCAAAATCTGATTTTGAAAATGAATGATTATGAATTTTCTATTCAAGATTTTGTGCAAGGGTGTCCATTGTAATCTTGACTTTCCATAGTGTTGAGGGTTCTTGGAAATGAGCTTCAAATACACTAAATCTTGGAGAAAGTTCACATTAAAAATTCAATTAAAAAAAATTGTAGAGTAGATTTTGAGAAGTCAGAAATTGATTGGGGTTATATATGGTAGGGCCTTCAACCTCATATTTTTTTGGTGACCAACTTTTTAGATTTGGCATGCAAAAAAAGAGTTGAAAATTTTTCATAGTTTCAACACCTTGATAATTAAACATTATAATCTTTCAATTCATAAGTGATATTGTTACGTTTTTCTTCCTATGTGATCTCTAACATATGTAGTTTGAATTTGTATGATTACAATCCAAAAAAAGTTGATATAACTTATCAAAATGTTGACTTTTTGTTCAATTTAGAGTAAATTTCAAGAAGCTCAAAACAAGCCTTGGGCATTTAGGGGTTAAACTTTGATTGTACATATTACAAGATATTTGCATTTAAAGTCAAGAAAATGTTTCCTCATGCACCTTCTCTAACTAGAGTTTAAGGTTTTGAATCTTCTTAACTAATTTTTTTCCAATATAGATTTTGAATTAAAAAGACTCATGTTGATAAATTGAGTTGAACAGGTGGAAAATACCCTCTTAATTTTCATTCTTTGACAAATTATTAAATAGAAATAGGAACAAGGCAAAAGGATAAACTAAATCTTTAACCCCTAAATGCTTGAGGTACCAAATTTTAGTGTAGATAATACTTTGAAGTTAAATAAAACCTAACCAAAATACTATTTTTAGTATTTTTATTTTTTCAAAATTTTTGTTGGAAGTCTAATTTTAGCATCAAAAATCCAATTTTGAAAATGCTTGATTATGATTTTTTTATTCAAGATTTGTGCAAGGATGGCCATTGCAATTTTGATTATCCATAGTGTTTAGGGATTTTAGAAATGAGCCTCAAATACACTAGATCTTGAAGAAAAAAACACATTAGAAATTCATTTAAAAAAATTTAGAGTAGATTTTGAAAATTTGTGAATTGATTGGGATTACTCATGATAGGCCCTTTATCCTCGTGTTTTTTTGGTGACCAACTTTTTAGATTTAACATGCAAAAATAGAATTGAAAGACTTCAAATGACTTTTGCAGTTTTAACACCTTCATGATCAAACATTATAAACTTTCAATCCATAAGTGAAATTGTTATGTTTTATTTTCCCATGTGATCTCTAATATGTATAGTTTGAATTTGATGGTTACAATTCCAAAAAAATTGATACAACTTATTAAAATGTTGACTTCTTGTTCAATTTAAAGCAAATTCTTAGAAGCTTAGAAAAGGCCTTCGGCATTTAAGGATTAATCGTTCTAAGATGGAATTGAAACACACTAATCCTACTTGTGAGATAATAAGCAAAATAAACCATGTTGAACTTTTCTTTTGAAAATTTTGAAAATTGAGTTCAAAAACAAATACTATACATTATTCTCAAGAAGATGCCATAATTGCCCGTAAAACAAAATGATCTATGATAATTTTTTCATCACTAATCCAAATCAAATATTTCTAAATACACCTTTATATTTTTATATTTTTATATTTTGCATTATTGTGATTTTTTTATTAACCAAGGTGGGACATTTTGAACTTAGAAGGTATAAGTCTACTCTCAAGCAACATTTGGAATAAAAAAATTACATTCTTATAAGGATGACATGATTTTCTATCTTCAAAAAAGGTTTAAAAATAACACCAAAAATTGAGATTGTAGGATCCTTACTTGAATTTTCATTTCATCCTTTTAGGCTGGATTAAATCTAAAAATTATTCGCATTTTTTTTTAATTTCTTTTAGTTTTTCCCATTCACATTTTTTTTTAAACTTTTCAATATATACATACATTTGTCTTTTCAATATTTTTTAATTTTGTAACATTGATGAAGCTAATAGCACCTATTTTACCAACTTTGCAACGTCAAATCATAATGGGTCAAGTTGATAGAGTCCACCATGTGAGCAAAAGATCATTTTTAGAATAATAATTTAAGTTTCCCACTTTTCAAAAAAAAACAATACAAAAAATTATCTTTCGTATCCTAAACTTTAATATCAATTTCCAAGTAACCCTCAAACCTCTTGTTCCCTACTCTTGTTCACCAAGTATATTCTATAAAATTTTAATTGATTAATCAATTAGTAGAATACATGATAAAATTGATTAAACTTAGATTTGAAGGTTTATTTCTTAATATAATATGATCAAGTACAAGGTGAATATTGGAAGGTGCACAAAAACTTATCACCCACTTTTGGCAAGTGTCAAACCTTTTGAGGGCACAATGTACCAAAAGAGGTAAACCATCGTAGTTTTCTAATTAATGACACCCTTTCATTTTTGTAAAATCTAGGGCCATTGATCTTTGTTGAAAAAAAATCTCCCCCCTCTAATGCCGTTGATCTTCAAAAATCAACTTGGGATACAATATGGGATATGGAATATGAGTATAGACTAGGGATAATGTATTAGTACGGATATAGAGTGATACAAATATGGATATGAAATAATATATTTGTATGGATACATATACAAACCACAAGTACAAAATCAGGATATTTATACCAAATTGAGATATGGATATAGATACAACATTTGTTATATATCCCATATCGAATGCCACACAATATGGCACATCAAAATTACAAATAGGGTTGGAATTGGGATGATTTGAATTAAATTAATTTTTTTGAGGGGATGGGGTGGTAGGCAAATTGAATAAAAAACAAATTTTGAACACATTGTGACATTCTCATATTGTCATGGCCTCTTTACTCAAGTCTAATACTTCTAGGTGGTCTCATGTAGACCAATGTAGAAAATCAAAAGGCAACATTGCACTTGGGATAAAGGCAAGAAGATAAAGACTCTTCATTGACCAACCCTAAACAAACAAAAATGTTCAAATTTTTTTATTTTGAGAACTTGGTCCCATCTATAAAGCACCCCTAAATTTGTCTTGTTCTTTTCCTTAGATGATTTGGAAAATGAGTGTTTGTTTATTTGTTTTTTCAATGAACCATCTTTTACTTCAAATAAAATAAACTTTTGGTGTTTTGGGTGGATACTACATATAAAAGATGGACCATGGGCATAAAAGTTTTTCTAAGGTTTGTCAAGGTGAGAGTAAGTAATACTCACCAAAAGAAGTAGCACCTTGTTTTGGGTCACCTATATTTAAAATGGTCACTTTCAATCACTTCAAACTACCACAAATTCTAAAGTGCAACTAATGATAGTTGATGAGTTCTTTATGGAACCAATGCAAAGTAGAGCATTTTGTGCTTCATGAATGTTTGTTTGAGGAGACTATAGTAGGATGAGTACTAGGTATTCAATGCTTTCAACTTTGAAAAATTATAGAATAGTATGTGAGTGTCCAAAAATTAAGAAAATGCTTGGGTTTGTTTTTTTTTTGGCAAAAGCTAACACTTGCAAAGTAAATCATCATTTGGACAATCCACCTAGTTCACGTAGTGAAAACATCGGCTTTGGGATGCTTTTATCTTTACCCTTCAAGGATGTTGGGAACTAAAAGTGTTCTTTCGATGGTCAAAAAATGGTTTTTCATATTTAAAAATGAACAATCTTCATTCAATTTTTTGTATGTAACTCTATCCAAGATATATTCACATCATTGACTTAAGTTTAAGTCATATTACTTGTTTTCTAATTTTCTACAGGGTAGCTAATAAAAAACTTAATACCAATACAATATTTTTCAATACTTTCAATTTTTTTTCCTAATACCTTAAATTTGACATTTAAAATTATTTCTTTTGCTTTTGAGCAAGATTAACAAAATGAAGCTTCTAATGTCTAATTTCTCTTCTACTTGATTTTTTTAATTCCTAAAAGCAAACATTTTATTAAAGTCTATAGTTGAAGATGAATAACCACATTTCCTTATACTATAATGTTTCATACTATAATTTACATCTCTCTAAAATTTTCATATTTTTTAAATGTGTTTTGTATTTGAGATGAATTTTATTCACTTTTTCTTTACAAAATTATGATAACTTAAAATTTCCAAAAAAATCTAGAAATTTCATGACACATACAAGGCATGTGATTTTCATCTCTTACAAAAAATAAAATTTAAATATTAAATAAATCATAAATAGTAGCAAAATAGAGGATATTGAGTAGAGAGTTTGGAAGATTGACAACACACACTACAAAAAAACAAGTGTCTATAATGACTTGTCCACAATGACTATAATACAACAATTGCAAAATGATTGTTGTACATCGTGGACAAGAAATGACTACTGTCAACAAGTCATTCATACACTCATTTTCTTGTAGTGACAATCATGACTCCATGTTTTAGCCCTAAAAGACTTTAGAGGATGTTTTGTGTCCTTTAGTTGATTTTAGTGAGGCATAAAGAATTGGAAAAAATATTTTTTCATCCAATTGGAGTAGAGTTGTTTGAATTAATTTTTAGAGAATAGGATTGTATATTCCCTTGGTGTATTAAGAGTGAATTAGGGTCTCACATTGAAATTATATACAAGATCTATGACAGCTTCACATTTTTCTAAGATAGGCATCCAAAAATATACCACTCACCCTCAACTCCCATCTTCACTCTATATGCATATCCAAAATTAATCATATATCTATATGGAAGAAACTGTTTTAGAACCAAATTTTTTTCCTTCATAATTTTTGCATACAATATCCAAATGTTACATTGGCTTTGGTGTATTGGAATCTCCTTTCACTTGCCAACAAGAAAATACAAAAACTTAATTAGTCTAATAGGAACAACTAAACATAAAAACAAAAAGTGGTTATTTCATGGTACTAACTTTAAATGAGAAGGTTGTCACACCTTCTCCACATCACAAAATTTAGACCCTAGAGTTTGTCAAAAGTTATCACGTGATTATCATTGTTTCATAGGTTCATACATTAATTACAATTTATCGCATCATTACGATGCATTACTTCGCATTGTTATCACATTGTTACAATGCATTACTTGCAACTACATTGCAACAATGCAAAGTAATGCATTGTAATGATGCAATAAATTGTAATTAACGTGCGAACCCATGAAACAACAATAACTACATGATAATTGTTGACAAACTCTAGGGTCTAAACTCTGTGAAGTAAGAATGAAACTTCTATGAAAAATGAGAAGTTGTGGAGTGAAAAGAGGAGCCAATAGGGAATCACTTTGCATGAAGAAGGTGTGACCCCCCCTCCTTTTATGTTCTTGCGAGAATGAGAATGGAAAATTGGAAAATTGTTTACGCACTAGGGAAGATCCATGTAGTTAAGAGCCACAATCATCAGTAAAGGGAATAAAGTTGTAGTGAGGATCCAAACGAGAATTTGTGGAATGAATTTTCAATTTTCAATTTGTGTCAATTAATTGAAATATGGTATGCAACAAGGCAATGTTGTATCAATGTTGGCAACACATCTAGGGGGAAAGCAACCTGCAGAGAATGAAACTCAAATGAAAACTTCTATGAAAAAATCTTCTTCACATCCATTCTTCACCTCTATATGAGAAGAATGGCCATTCTCAATCTTCATCGAATAGCGTTGTCTCTCTACAAGTCAAGGAGAGCCAACGCGAGAGTGCCACATCCCCTATTCTTAAAAGATTAAGAATGAGGTGAAGAAGGTTTGACAAGCCCTCTTAAATTAATGTTTGGAAAAACTAACGACTAGTTCAAAAATTAACCAATGGAATCGGGAAAAAACCCTAATTGCAATTAACCCCTGAGTGCCCAGACTGTATTTGCCAAAATTCAAACCCTTCTCAATTCATTCCAATCAAACTATCATGTAAAATGAGATCCACATAAATTGACTATACCGATTGATAGTAGAGATAGGGCGGGAGCTATAGGGAAAAGGACACGTCCTTTTACCGTACCCTTAAAAAGATTATAATGGTCAAACAAGGAAATCTTTGAGTTTTGAGAGGCCATACTTGAGGCACTGGGGTGCTCACCGGTTAAGAAAAATCTAGTGTCAAAATCTGTCAAAATTTCTATTTAGAGTTAAAAAAATAGAGAAAATAACCAGACTGGTGAGGTTTTCAAATACCAGTTCAATATGAATACTGAAGGAAACTAGTCGGAAATAAAACCCAAACAATTTCACAATCAATGTAACCAGGGGGGTAAAGCTTCTAAAAGAATATACGACTTACTGCCCCAATTTAGCCCCCCACTTGGACATGCCTTGTTGTTCAAGGCCTGAAGGGATGCTAGCCTACATGGCCCTCCACTTATAGCCCACACTATTTTAGTTCCTAATAGCTCTCAAGGGAATATGAGAATCGGATTCCCTCCGAAGCAGGACATTGGGATGAATATTCTGTCCTCACAAATTGCCCTCCCCGCCTGATATAATTATGCAAATTTTATTAGCAAACTGAATGTGATATGCCCCGCCATATTGGTAAAAAATGAGCGATTTCATCCACTGAAAAGCAAGAATATTTTCGTCAAATATTCCCTAGAGGAAAAAAAAATATTGTTTTTTTAAGTGAAAAATCGCTTCAAAAAGACACCTCCGGTAGGAAGTCAGTCTATAAAGTGTTGGGGCTCGAACCGCGCCCTCTAATGCAGAGGGACATTTTGCTTTCTCATTGTAAAAATAGTAGGTAGGCCCCCCAGCTGGTAGGGTGGAAAAGGCAGGAACTTTACCTTGTGGAAAAATGTAGGAATTTAAAAAAAATTCACGCATGAAGAAATTTGCAAATTTTTGAATTCATGTTTGGAATCAGAGTTCCCAAATTAGCTAGAGGAGTACTAGAACATACCCTAGATACAACACAAAATAGGAGTCGAGATTTTACTTTTATCTTGGAGGACTTGCATTTTTACCTTACTAGTCCCATTTCGTGCAATAAATTTAGTGTCCTACTAACAATAGGGGATGCTCGCACCATCTCTAAAAACAATTTTTTTTGGTGGAGAATGAGAAGTTTAAGAATAAAAAAGTAGGAGTCAACATGGAGACATTTTGCATGGAGAAGGTGTGACACCCCTTTCATATTGTTGCCAGAGCAAGAATGAGAAGTGTCTATCTAATGATTGAATTTGGTGTTACTAGAATACATCAATTCCAAAATATTCTTCCAAATAATACTTTATGATGATTTTTCTCAAATTGTAAATTCTTGAAAAATATTCTATACTTTAAGGGGTTAGAAATTTAAAATGTTTGAAATATAGATCAGTTTTTCAAGGACTTCATCAATTGCATTATTAGAATATAAAATATAAAAATGCAATACAAATTGATTAGTCTATCTCACACAAATGAACTAACTTCAGTAGATGGCATTATAAAGCAATGATGAATGGAAGTTGAGTCGTGAACTCCTAAAAAATAGTTCCCAAATCTCCTTAATCTCTTCAATCATTGAATGTTTCTTTGTTACAAAAATTTCTTATGTTCTAAGATACAAAAGTAACCCTTAAGCGGTCTATCGTCCACATTTTGGACGATGAACAGAGGGCTTGCAGGTGTTGTTTTGTGCAACTCATTTCTCATTCATTCAATGTAATACTTGAATCTTGAAAAGACAACCTTCCGCAATGACCAATTTCATGAAATTGCGGTAAACAATATTTTCGGACAAAGATATATGCAAAAATGTGCAAAAATTCAAAAAAGGATTGAGATGTTAAGGGGTTTAAAATTTTATACTAGAAATAATGTTGCCAAACCTAGTGTATTTAATGTTCAACCTTGGTATTGAATGATACTTCTTCAAGTCAAAGTATTCCAAGACTGAGATGGTATCAAGATGTCGAAAAAACATTTTATCACCAGCAAGTTGCTTCAAAGATTCTGGATCGCAAAACTGTCACTGAAAAGCTGAATTTGTTTTTTTTGGAATTAATGTGCTATTGGATTTGGGTGTAAAGTGATCCTTCAGTGGATGACAAATGATGGATGGATGATTTTTTTTTGAGTTTTACCAGCAATTTTTCTTTAATTCCCATGTTGAACTGTTTTTTTCAAGTATGAATTCTGTTTTTTTCTCTGTTTTTTTACTCCAAATAGGAAATTTATAGATTTTCTCACCAATTTTTTTGTCCAATTTTTATGGATTGCAACTGGGGTTTTCCCCAATTCCACCATGTAACAATGAAGTAATCAACAATTCTCCTCGGACATTGGGGTGGATCAATTGCTCAAATGTTCAAATTTTTCAAAAATGAACCACCTTATATATAGATAAGTCAACCTCCAAAGGCCTGGGGGTGCAAAAAAACTTATTGCAATAGTCATTTGGTGGCCTTGTGGTCCTCTAGAGGGTAAGTTATTAACGACTATGAACATGTAAGTGCATGCTAACAAATAATCTAACTAAGACACTCTATAATAACATATGATTTCTATCTATTGTTTTGGAGTGTAATTTTTTTTCATGGTATTTGCAATATACCATTTAATTATTATTTTTTACTTTATGCAGGAGTTGTACAAAAGAAACACTATTCCTTAGTAGCAAAGGGATCCCATTTAAGAATGCCTAAGTATCAAAGAAGGAATATTTTTATGAATGATGATAAGTGGGGCTAACTTCCATAGCTTTGAGACTACATTCTTAGGTCTTAAACATTGTTAGTTTTGAGGACCCTTGTCCACTATTATATGATGTTATGGAATGCTTGTTTAGTGTATTTTAGGAACTGCTTACAATATATACCTATGGCAAAACAAAACCAAAAATTAATTATATTTTTTATTTGATGTGAATTTTCTAAAACACTTTCTTTAAGAATTTATGGGAATTTCAAAATTTAAGCATATAGAATTTATGGCAAGTTCAAATAAAGGTTATTGACATTAGGAATATTCTTTAATCCTTAATCCCTAAAGGACTAAGCTACTTTTTTTGGCAACATAACAATTTCGGGCAATTCAATATGAACATAATTTTTTCCCTTTCCAATTTTTACACAACATGTGCCCAAGAAGTAGCTTTGGGGCACAACAATTGCATAACTTTTGACTATATGGATTAAAAATTATTACATGACATGTAATTTTTTATACTCGGTGTGCAGCTTGAGTAGCTTAAAAAATCACTTTTCTAAGAAAAAAATTTTGAATATGGTTTTTTTAATTTATATATAGGTGGAAAGCTTTTAATCATTCCATTTTGGTTAACAAAATGAAAGTTACGAGGAATTTTAGTTTGCAGGCACTTATGAAATCTCAACTTTGAAATAAACTTAAAAGTTCTTTATTTGATTCAATTTTGAAATTTTGAAAAAAATAAAATTATTGGATGTAGATTTTTTATTACAACATTACAACTATTGGGATTGGAATTTTTCAATTTCACAACTAAATTTTTAACAATTTAGTATTTTTAAAACATACTCTAGTTTGTTCTACTTATTATTTTTTTCAAACATGAATATGAATTTTTCTTTTGTCAAAATTTTTAAAATATATTTCCAATTTTGTCTTCCACGTATTATGGAGGATAACAAATTGTAGGATCTACACATTTTTGTATAAAAAGTTTGAAAGATGAAATCTAACCATTTGGGAAGAGTTGAAAATATATATTTTTTGAAATCCAAGCGACAAGATCTGACAATAGGTAAGGTTTCTTATTTTGAAATTTTAGAAAGGTAAACTCTAACAAATTAACTAATGGATCTCGTAGTTGGATTTATTAATAAATAAATAAAAATGAAGACTTTAGCCTTGTTTTGGATTTGAATACTTTGTAGTAGTTTTGGGACTAAAAGCACTAAAAACCTTTAGGAATTAATGAACAAAGTGACCTTCCTTGGTCAATGTTCATCTTTCCTAAGCTATCCTTCCTTAAAAATTAACTTTTCTTTAATATGAAAAACAATCCATAAAGAATAGACTAGTTCCTCCATCAAGAATTGAAAATAGTTTAAATATTGTTAAATTTCAGGAAATCATTTCCAACCCTCTTCTCCTTCTTTAACCCCCAAAGGTCCAAACACCATTTTTTGACATCATAGTGATTTTGGGTAGCTCACTACAAATGATTTTTTTTTTTTCTTTGAAAATTTCACACAACATGTGTTGAAGGAGTAGCTTTAAGGCATAACAATTTTCATAAATCTTGACTACATGGATAAAAAGTTATTGCATGATATGTAATTTTCAACATCCGCCAGGTAGTTTGGATAGCCCAAAAAACTTCTTTAAAATCACTTTTTTTAAGAAATAAAAAAATTGAAATTGGTCCTCTAAGCTTATAGATCTTGTAGATAGCTTTGAATCATTTCATTTTGATTAATGAGATGAAAGTTACGAGGAGTTTTAGTTTGTGGGATCTCTAAATGCCATACCTACTTGCAAACTAAAACTCCTCATAACTTTCATCTCATTAATTGAAATTGGATGATTAAAAGCCTTCCACATATATATAAATCTAGAGAACCAATTTCAAATTTTTATATCTTTAATAAAGTGATTTTTAAAGAAGATTTTTGGGCTACCCAAACCGCATAGCGAATGTTGAAAATTACATATCATGCAATAACTTTTTAGCCATGTAGTCAAAAGTTTTGAAAATTATTGTGCCTTAAAGCTACTCCTTGGGCACATGTTGTATGAAAATTTCAAAGAAAAAAAATTCCATTTATAGTGAGATGTCCAAAATTGCTATGATGCCCAAAATAATGTTTGAACCTTTAGGGATTAAGCATGGAGAATTAATCAT
This sequence comes from Climacium dendroides, assembly GCA_950106755.1. Lineage (NCBI taxonomy): Eukaryota > Viridiplantae > Streptophyta > Bryopsida > Hypnales > Climaciaceae > Climacium > Climacium dendroides. Next base: position 22,784,967 of record OX467089.1, read on the forward strand.
GCCAAAATACTCACATAGAATTATGCTTCTCCACAATATTGGGTTGTACACTACAAGTGACTTATAACAATCTTCAAACTCAAATATGTACTAAACCATGCAAGGTGTTTGCAAGCTTCAAATACTCTAAAAATGTACCCACAAATTGATAATTTTGAATTTTTTGAAACTATGGTGGGATTTCTTCTATTTTTTTGGATTTTTTTAAATAAGCCTACTTCAAAAAGAATATATCTATACTAGTATTTTACTCCTATAAAATTTTGGGACCCCTATTTTGGGAGTTTTATGTCTAGACTAGTGCATTTCTAACATGTCACAATGCAAAGAAGAATATGTACACAATAGACAATGTTATACGAAGATTTGAGGGGGTCAATTTTACAATACATGCTCTAAATATGGAATAACCTTTTGCAGAATGGATTTAAAAAAATTAGTTTAAGCTTTTCTCTAAACGATTAATAGATTGAAAAAAAAATTCAAATGGCAATTGAATTCAATAGGTAGGATTTGGGAAGCTAGGAAAAGAGAATCTTCATGTTGAGGTGCTTTTAGTGGCTCCATAATTTTTGTTTTTTTTAGAAAAATATAAATTGAACTATATATGAAATCATATGAGAAATTTTGTTTGTAAATATTATGTATGATATTTCAGTAAAAAATTATTATCATTAATCTTCTAAATTTAAAATATCAACAACATCACAACTACTTCCAAGGCACATTGGAGCTTGAGATTAGGCAATCTATGGGTCTTGTGCATTTTTGTACATGCACTTCAATGATTACTTGTAGCATGAAAATACACTACATTCAAATCCTACGAATTTTTTTGATGTCTTCACTTCCAACATGAACTACAAGATTTTATAAGTGCACTCTATATAATCTAAAGGAAAAAAGAAACAAATTAATCAAGCCCAAAGCAATTTTGTTACAATTTGTAGATATACCCCACATCCACACGTATTTGGCATTTAGAGGTTTAGGTATGTTAAACCATCATACCCTGCATTATGCCTACAATTTATGATCTAATCCTTTAGAAGATTGAAGAAATATGATTTTTTTATGCTTGAAAAATTAATATAAAATGCAATATAAAGTAGGACTATATTTTTTGATATATTTGAATTACATATGAAATTTTGGAGTGATCACTTCTAAAGTGCATAAGTGCCAAATAAATCATCCTCCAAACTAATAGACAATGAATCTATAATGGTCATCTTACTCACCTAAAATGACTACAACAATTTTTCAAAAAAGGTTATAATGTTAAGGCACTAATATGGCTACATCCTTTGACAATTTTAGAATGAAAAAGAATAAAAGTATAAAATATACTTTACTTCTAAAGTTTTATTCTTTACTAAAACTACCAATAATACAAATTACACTCATTGGTCCTAATAGTGAGGGGAAAAATTTAGTGTCGCCTATAAAATTAGTTTTAATAGGATTTTTTATTTTTGTGGAAAATAGTAACATACATAGACATTTGTATAGTGTAGTGTATTAGTTTTATAATACAATGCACTCCTTTTTCTTTTTAGGATTTCCAAACTTTCAAGATGCCACCTATTAAATTACAACTTACAATTTTGCAAAATTAGATTTATAAAGATAGAAGATTGTATTATTTATTGAAAAATTTAAACTAAAAATTAATACTTGAAATGAGGCACTTTGAAAAAGATAATTGCATTGTCACACTACTTCAATGCATTAAAAAATACACCCAAAATAGATTAACGCAGTTGTGAATGGATTTTAAGCTATACTAATAATGCAACACTAATTACAACTCAACGATTCTACTACACTAATAACAAAATTTAGTCTTAATCACTTTAAATAATATAAAAATACTATAAGTTCTTACACTTGAAGAATATTTTTACCAACAAAGTTTATTAGGGGTTTTCCTTTTTGAATAGAACAATACGTGAAGGTATCATTCAGCATTCAAGTGCCACAATTGATTTTTTCATGTCTCACACCATTCACAAGATGACATATAGCTTAATGGCTTAATTTATATTGAATCTGACCTTCATGTAGGATATCGATATCTATACTTTTGGTAAAAATGTTAATCAAGAATAAAGACTTGTAACATTTTCAAATCAATTCGTGTGGTAACTCTAAATTTCGTTATCAATATAGTGCTATCAATGCTAAATGTCAACAAAAACACTATTTGTCAACTATTGTATTTTTCATAGTGTTTTTCTTGACATGTACTGTAGTAAATGTTAAGAGGACTACCAACACTAAGTACAAACCTCAACACTATTTATCAAATATGTGCTAATGAAAATGAGTCAAGTTATAGGGTAAACAACACTAAAACTAATCATACTACTAAAATCATAAGTTCCTCTGTAATATCACAAATGCTACCATTAATACTAGGGGCTCGTGCTTGCTATGCTATGCATTCATTGTATCACATATTAGTAAAATTTTGATATATTTGAATAGAATGCATGTTAATGATTTCAATAAGACTTTAAAATAATTATTTTAAATATTTTGTGAAAATATTTTCAATCATGCATACATAAAAATTGTATTTTCACACAATGTGATATTATAGAAATAGAATAGCAGTTTGCAATTACTTTCGTAATATCATTTTTTACAAAGGTGATATTATAGAAACAATATAGTTGTTGCAATTAAGGTGATATTAAAGTGGATCCATAGGATGATATTATAGAGGTAACAAATCCATTGCTTTTCTTGGCTTTACACTTCTTTGCACTTCTATGATTTTGTGCTTTTGTGAGCTTTGAGCTTTGTTGATTTCAATTTTCTATTGCTACTACCAAATGAATTTGAGAAATTTATTCAATTGAAGTGATTTTGGATTACACAACAATTAAGTTGTTCACAAAGTTTTTGAGATTTATAAGTTTTTCTTTTCAATTCTTCAATTTGAATTGCCATTTTTTGCAACAATGGAGTCAAATTCCTAATGTATTCTAATGTATGTGTATCTTTTATAGTATTTACCATTGCATATGTTTCATTCATCATTCAATAAATTTCTATTGTACATTTCAATATATGCTTACTCATAAAAAAAATATTATACAAAGGTTTTAGTCATTTTTATTTGAAGATTTATTGAAATAATTGTCCAACATTCTATCTAATACATAAAAATTTGAATGATGAATGCATAGCATAGTAAGCACCAACCGCTAGTATAATACTAAATATCATTATTAGTGCAGTGCTCTTCATATTGTCATAGTTTTCATAAATATCATTGATAAAAATATTCCTTCCTTGTATAGAGTTTTAACCATTCGTAAGTTCATTTTGTAACTCGCATTATTAAGTCCAATTGGAGTAGTTATTCAAAAAATTAAAGAATTAAAAAATGTGCTCAACAACCTTTTTCTTCTATTGTTGATTGAGATTTAGGAGCATCCAACTACTTAGTATAGAACTTAAGCATTTAAGTTAGCCCCTTTATGCTTAAGCAATCATTTTATAGTTGTTGCCCGACTTCAAGCAACATTTTCGGGAGGATTTTTTTTCAATGATATTTTTTGTTAAAAAAAGATTGGGTTGTCTTTTATTATTTATATTCAGAGCCAAGATCGCTACGGTCAAACAAAATTTATAAGAGAAATAGCACCTAGTGTTGAAAAATTTACTTATTTGGGAAAAGAATTGGTGTTCTCATTACCGTACTAGATCTTATGCATTTTTTCAAAAATCAATAGAAACCACAATTTTCACCAAACAAAAAAATTCAAATTCTAAAGATAAAAATTGTATTTTAGTGAATTTTTGAAGTTATATTTTCAAAATTTATAAAAAGAGTCTAAAAGTATTTTAAAATTTTTGACCATACAAATACTTTCTATTTTTCACATTATCTTCACATTATCTTCTTTGATGTAAACTTCAAAAAATTTATGAAATTTATATTTTATAACACATTTTGTGTTTTGTCCAAATCCCTCAGACTTTTTAAGGTTTAATTTCCGTTCAATTTGCGTAAATTCTTACCACAAGAACAAACAACTAACAAACAAGAAACAAACAACGAACGAACAACGAACCAACAACGAACCAACAACGAACCAACAACGAACCAACAACGAACGGAAAGATGCGTTCGAGATCTGACCTTTCTGGACCCTGAATGGTCACTTGATTTGGTTGTCGCCCGGGCCCTTCACATCCATCCATGTCCACCTCCTCATCCATCCTCACTCATTCATCCATTCCCACTTCGTCATCCATACAACCAGGACTGACCGCCACCGTTCCCCCTTCCTCGATCCGCCGCTGCGGAGGCGCCACCTGCGCCCGCCACGGGATCCTTGGCGACTCCACGCCCGCGCAGTGCCGGGCCACGGGCACGGGACGCCCGCGACGCATGCGGAGCCCACGCCCGTGCCCAGCAGGCCTTCCTCGGGACCTCCGAAGGGGTAGGGCCGTTGTTGCAAATATAGAATCGAGCTTCCTGTTCTGCATCTTTAGGGCTCCCGCTTTTCGCCTTTCGTCTCGTATTAGCACAAGTGCCGCTTGCAGAGCTTCCGTTGCGTTGGCTGGGTTTGGATCGTTATGGCAGAGCATGGGCCGGGCATGGCAGAGTTTGTGACTTTTCACGTTCCTTTGCATTGCAAGGGAGCTTATTGGTTTATTGTTTTTCCTACTCACGGTTGAGGTCATTCTTGGTAACGGTTTCTGGTGTATGAACGGATGGAGTAGAGGGAGCTTATTATGGAGAATTGCGTTGGAACATTGGCTTGACGGTATTGTCGTTTCTGCAACTTTTGCATGGCGACGTGCATGTTATTGAGCCTGTGTTGCTATTCCTGTGGAAGGCGGCTTCGGCATGCTTGTTATGGCGGCGTGCTCTGACTAAAGCGTCGTCCTTGTTCTCTGCGTGGACTTGGATTGTTCCGACATTTTAGGGTCTTCCTTTGGTGTGATTCCTATGTTAGTGCGGGAAGCTAGTCTCTAAGATTCTATGTGGTAAAGAATTTCAGAGGGGATGGAACATTTAGGGTTTGACTTAGGGATTTAGGTCAGCTGTGGGATTGGATTTGATCCAGTGTTGGTCGCTACAACTGGGAGGGCTTCCTCTTGGAATGATTTTATCACCTTTTAGAGTGTTGATTCATCTACAATATTATAATCTCGCTGTCCAGTGTATTTTTGCAGTCATTTGCGTTGCCGTCCGAAGGATTGATAACTACATAGCTGATTTCCAGATTAAAGCTTTTATGTAGGCAGGGCCCACTGTCTGGTCTTCGCAAATGCTCGGAATCAGTACGAGTGTACCCTAACCTGAAGTATTTAATGAGCATGGTATTTACCATGTTCATAGGTGTTTGGAAATGGTGTAATCCAAGTCTACTTCCCGAGAAATTGAAGTCGATCGAGGCTAGTCTTGAAAGATCTCATCAAGCCCAAATGATTCAATCTTACAAGAAAGCGAAGAATATAACAAAACTGATTCTGGAAACGACCACAGATCCAGTGAGAACCCAGAATCTGGAAGCCAATGTGCTACTTCCGAGAAATATCCAGTTCAACTTTCAAATTCATATCAAAATCCACGAGGAAAATCATGCAACGGAAATGGAGAAAAATATGGGTACGCACAAAATTCAAAGAGAGTTTGCCATATTGTTTTCAAATCAATTTACATCATTTCATAGGGAGCAGGATGCACTCAACACGAACGTATATCCTCTATGGAAACTACCTGCATCATGAGTTGTGAGCTACTAATTCAAGTCTATGCATTTACTCCCAACAACTGGACAAGTTGTGCTTCATTATTATGACCAGGATTTCCTCCAATTGACGCCCACTAGTGTACAATGCTACTATTATTTACAACCTTTAAAGAAGTGGCGTCGCCAACTATCTCGACAGTTCCAATCCTATTGACAGTACTTTTATCTTGATGCAACCCTATTGATGCACACAGTTTGTGAAGACCTCAGGTCCGCCAGCTTATTGACTCTCTTGACTATCCTGGTCGACATTAAACGAGCTAAAGTTTGTTGATGTAGCCACCACCAAAGGTGCCTTACTGTAAGGGCCTGCCTGTCCTTCGTGCATAAACCTGCTCTCGACAATGGACTCTTCCTTAGGGACCACTTTGTAGCAGTAGCAACTCTTGAGACCTTTCTCGTGCTTGTAACAATCATGGTCACTCTGCTTCACGCGCCTGAAATTCCAAATAACCGTGTAATTTCCCACGGTCACCACCAAGTTTCGCTCAAGCTGTCCGCTCTCTGTGACCTGCATAAGCACAGCAAGAAAATTCCATTCAGAAAATCGTTCTAAAGAAAATTTTCCAAGAAGAGTGTTCTATGGAACTATTAATCTACTGCCTACAAACAACCTGGAGTCCTCCCACACCACAAAAGGTAGCGAGAAAGACAATGTTATTCAGAAAAATTAGAAATTCAATAAACAAGGATTTCCAGTAAAATTAAATTGTTTCAGGAAGTTTTTGACCACATCCAATGGTGGTTATTCGCATAATTTACTACGAGACCCATATGTTATATCATGTCGAGATCTCCACATGATTTCAAAGACAAAGAAACAACATCAAAGGTAGAAGATATTCACTCACCCAAGAGAATTGTCCGCCATGGAATTTGTGTCCCTTGCCGGCGTTGTGTGCATCAATAGGATTCAACTTCAAGAGCCGGGGAGCCGCAATTTTGCCCCCCATTCGGCCACTGAATCCCGTCTTCGTCTTGCCATCCTTGTCCTTGAACAAGGTGCTGATGAGGATCATGTAAGTGTCGGTGGTTGCGAGAATCCACTTCCCGTCGTATGTCACATCCACATGAGTAATGGGAGACCCCAACCCTGGAAACGCGGTTTTGGCTTGCCTCATGGAGGTGATGCCGTACAGCCTCACCTTCCCGTCCTTGGAGCCCACCACAATGCTGCCATCCCCGGTGGTAGCGAAGCACTGGAAGTTGGTGCCTCGAGAAAATTGGTGCCCCTCGGACCAGTTCAACACAGGACTGGAAAGCTCTTGCACCACTCCGTACCGGTCACGCATGTCCCAACGTACGAGACGGTTATTGTCCAAGCCCAGAAAAGTGGAAGACGAGGAGTCCAATTGTGATGACTTGGAATCGTTCGTCACGTCCAGCATGGTGATAGGAGTCCCGTCCTTTCCGAACTGCCAGTTTGCAACTGTTTGCCCGGTGCTCAAATCGAGCTGGCTCACCCCATTGGCATGGGGATCTCCCTGTTCTGTAGGACTCAAGACCATCATGTCTCGCTCTCCACGGATAAGCATTCCCTTTTTCGGAGTTTGGTAAGTGGGGCTTTGGTTGTTCGTAAGCGTCAAGGTGACACCCCTGCTATGGACACCTTCAGAGAGATTCGACAAGACCTCGATACCAGACTTGCCAACTAGAAAACTGTTGTCCAGAGCGCCCATTGTAAGACTCTGGACACCCGTCTTTGCCTTTTCATGTAACGTCTCCCGAAGGACCCTCTGCTTCTCCTCAAACTCATCCTCCGCGTCCGCCCAAATGGATTCGTCCTCTCCATCTCCTCTTGCCCAGACAACGAAGTCTTTTCCAAAAATCTTGATCTTGTTTTCCTCGGTGGGAGGCAGTCCATGGACATTTTCAAACAGATGACCCTGATATTCCGCAACGAAGCTCTGGTAATCCGCGGAATTCATGAACTTCATGGCCCAGACACCATTCCAGATGAAGTCCACTCGCAACTGGTCGTCAAAAAACTTCGTCTGCAAGTTGTCGTCGACGCGAGCACTGAATTTCCCGCCCACTACAAGCAACCAACTCCTGAAATTCTTCTTGGTGCTGAGCTTCCAGTTGTCGTCGTCGTCGTCGTCATCGTCATCCTCCTCGCGTACAAACTCGTAACCGACTTGCTTCTCCACGGGCACCCATTTTGCAGCAGCAGTAGTGCCACCCATGTGTTGGTACAGTTTCACTCTTTGCAGTGTTTGAGGCGTGCTCTTTAAGGAAAGACCGCCAATCTTTGTAACAAGAGCATCGGTTTTCGCTTTTGACGTTACGCTTTCACTCTTCAACTTTGAGGCACTCCCCAAGGTTGTGCCCTTGCTTGCTCCGCCACTCGCAGAATGGAAGCTTTCGCTAGTACTTCCTCCTTGAGAGGTTGACGTTTCCGATTCAGTCTCAGACTCTGTACCAGATTCGGAATCTGTGTCCCTCAATCGGCCTTCGCGGCTCTGTCCGGTTCCCATGATTACTGTCGATTAAATCACTGCAAAAATATCCAAAGTCAGACAAGTCAGTATACAAGATGTTCTATTAATCGCCTAAAAATTCCAGGAAACTGAAGAGTCCCTGAAATAGCTGATCCTACGGAAAGTCTCCTGAGAAATCCCTCAGACTGACAGTATAAGAGTATTCAAACCAATTGTCCAATTTCAGGCTTCATCTCAAAAGTGATCTACAAATTCCTACTTAACGCACAATCTATGGAACCCGTTGCATCAGATGAGAGTACTAGATAATTCTCTAGCGTAACGTAATTCGGTTCTTCATGTTAACAACAACTCTGAAATACTAAACAGGGCTTAATTCCTTCACTCTGCTATTCATCACCTCCCAATTCCATATCCTTGGAGCATGAGTTCGACCCTACAATTTTTTCAACATCTCCCTAACGAAAGAACTACTACAGCAGTGGAAAAAGATTGTCAAGAGCAAAAACACTTACCGATTATGCAGAACAACAAACAGAACGCAGCGGCTCACAAACTCCCTAAAGAATGGTTCACCTCCTCGAGACTCAATCAGATGTAAAGAAAATCTGGCACCTGCAGCTCTAGTGACAAAGTGCACAGCACCCTAACAGACCTTGTCAAACCCCCGCACCAACGTTACGTTAGCAAAAAAACAAAACAATGGAACGACCACAATCGTGCACTAAAAAAAATTCTACTTAAATTTTTGAAGCCGCTGCGATTGATTCTCTGCAGCGATCAGATCTCAAATGTATAGAAAACTTATAAACCACTAAAATTGGAAGCCGGGAATTTATAGACAACGAAACAACAACACCGACGGAATGCGAGGATGGTGGAGAAGGGAACCACCATATCCACGCGTCCGGACTAAGCCTCTGTATCCACGCGTCAGGCTTGCGTGACGTCCAAGTTCACACGTGGCACCGACCCATTGATAAATGCTGAGCTGGAAGCAAAAGAATCTCTGATTGGACAGACTAACTCGGAAAACCATGTGGCCAGTTTTAGGGTTAGAAGATTTGCTGGTTCGTCGGTGCTTAGCATTTACGCGACGCGATAAGAATTTCCTGGGCTCTAGATTTCGGAAGTTTGGAGATGGCGTGGTGAGATTGCGCGGTTGTCGAGATCGTTGGGAATTGTTCAGGTTTTGGAAGGACGGGTCATCTCGGCAAGGTTGAGACGTTGAGATCTCGGTTTTAGGATGAAGCTGGGGTGTGATTCCCGAGGAGCGACATTTCCGTAAGACGACTTTGGAAGAGATTGAGCTCCACTGCTGAGATTTGTGAGTCAATGGCATCTGTCGATCAGTAGTTTTGTTTTAATTTGTAGTTCTTTGAAGCGGATTGGCTTGGCTTCGAAAAGAGGAGTTGCGATGTAGGAAGCGCGACGTGGTCTAGGGTTTCGTGGACGAGGGTATATTGTTTCATGATTTCATTTATTTCTGGAAGAAAAGGGCTGAATACCGGGGTTTTTTTCTGATTTAAAAGAAATTCGTGGTCTTTTGCACCAACCCCCCCTCCCCCCAAATTGAACGATTTTTCTAATCCTAGATTTCGAATTTGAGCATGACCGTGTGCCTCATTTCTTATTCCTTTGCGAAGGGGTAAGCTGACATAGAGTCCGTATTTGACGGTTTTTAATCTTCACGTATCCGGTGGATTGAGAAATCACGTAGTGTTGAGTAGTTTAGGATGTATCTGATTTTGACTTTACTTTTCCTCCGAGTCATGACGGACTAGGTCACTTTGAAGAGTGCTCAGGAAGAATTTTCTCTTGATTTTTTCTCGATATTTTTTAGGAGCTTTCGTCTGCTTTATGTTCAATTTTTTTGGTGGAGAAATACTTGTGAATTTTTCTGACGTGCTGTTTCAGTTTCTAAGCATTGAGAAGCAATTTATGTAGTGAAAAATCTATGCGGGCTAGTCTGAGTCCTAGCTAATATTTGACTCCATCTGAACACCATTGATGTTGGTTGTGTGCTCTACGCCATACAGTGTCTCAACATGTATTTCTCTTGAATCAATTGCTGAAGCATGTGCTCTGGTCAGGTTTAATGGTTGAATAACTGGAGGTCACCTTTAAAATCTCGACTCTCTGGATTCAGATGGCTGCTGTAGATCGGAGCACTTCCAGAGGGCAGCACAGAGGTATTGCCTCCTTGTGAGTTGAGATGGCCCGTGGTGGTGATGTAGAGAAGGGAGAAGCATCCAGGAAGCGTCTTAGATTACCCGAATCTGAAAGAGCCAAGAAGAAGGCCCGTCCTACTGAAAATATTTCGAAGCTTTCAAGGAAGAGAGCATGGAGTGAGGTGACAGAGACAGAGTATCTGAATGATGATCAGGACTCGTCTAAGAGGAAAGTTTTGCGAGTCGGTTCTATAAAGAAACGCAGTGGCGAGAGAGACAAGCTCGTGGAGGATCGTGGATCCAGGGGTTCAGAACCAAATACGCAAGAGTCTGTGAGTCCGTTACGAGAAACTGGAGCTGCTCAGGAACCCGACCTTCCTCAGAGGAAATGGAAGAGGACACCGAGAGTTGCACATTCTGGACCATCAGGGAGTTGTTTGAGAGGAGTCTCTGGTGACTACCAGGACACCAGCGAAGAGCACTTCGGAGCAAGGTCTGCTATGAACGAAGAGAAGGAAGGAAAGCAGAAACAGAGTAGAGAAAATGAGGTGGTTCGAAAGGTCTTGCAAACCGTGCATTTGGAAGAGGGTCGAGTGGGAGCCAACAAGCACTCGATCACTGAACATGAAGAATCTGGTATTGATTTGGAGACTGAGAGTGCAGACATAGTATCAAGCCTGGAGGAGACGGTTTTAAATGGGAGAGACGGGAAAAGGAGAGGAGGCGACTTGGGAGAGGGGTCACCACCAAGGAGATCGGAGAAGAAATTACGCATTGATGTTGCAGTAGCGGAAGGATCTCATAGAAGTGGAGAGCACGGAACAGGAGGTACTCTAGCACATACGAACACTTGGAAGAGGGTAAGGAGACACAACAAGGAGAACAGTGCTGCTGCTTCAGAGGATATGAAAGTGAGTATATCTGAAGCTTGGAAACGGTTGCGGGACTGGAAGGACACTGAGACGTCGGGTAGCTCGGTGAATGGAGACTCGGACAGCGACTTGTCCATGCATTCTTGTCCCTCAATACCAGAGCGCATTGAAGGGCGGTCGAAGAAGGCTCGGTATGAGTCTCCACTTCCATCGGTGGGGAGAAAATGGAAGAGACATAATAGAGAGAAGAAGCAAAGCAGCTCCGGTAAAAGGCAGCGAGACGGTAATGGATGCGAATCTTCAGGTAGCTCTGGTAGTGACATGGCGCAGTCTTCTTACCTTCATAATCGAAAGTGGAAAAGACCACGGCATGAGAATTTGATGTCGGTTCAAGGGCGTTCGTTAAGGAGTCAATCTAGAGACGTTGAGGAGTCTCGAAAGAGATCCAGGAAAAGGGTTCAGGGTGATGCATCTGAGAGGTCAAGTAAATGGCCTCGGAAGTAGACGTCAACATTCTTCTTTTCCCTTTCATTATTATTACAAAGATTAGTCCCCAGATTAGAATCATTGATTTGTCCCCAGATTAGAATCATTGGAACAACAACTGAGTGCCACATTGTCAGAATAAGTTTTCTGAGAATCATGGTGAAAATGGAGGTGTGCAGAATCTTCTGCTTGGATGTATCATAAATCTGCAATTTGGAAGTGTTTTGTTCGTTATGATACATCATCTTCATAAGGGTATTTTTGTTGCTTGATTATACCAGAGAATGTACCCTGATGGTGCATTCCTGAGATTGGTGGTTGGCTGGTTGCTTCGGGTGGTTCACCTAAATACCGACACCACAAGTGGCGCTCAAAATTGGAAATTGAAGCATTCACTTTGTTACCATGTGGCTTGCCGTCTAGCCTTGGTATTAGAACTTGTTTTCAAAATAGAGCATTTACGAATCACTACACTTAATGGTCATTTGTCTTTGCACCAATAATTTACGAACTTGACTTCTGTGACTGCAATTTGTTGGACTTGAAAGTTAATTAGCACTGCAGTCCCTACCGTTGTAAGCCCTACCGATGGTTTGTCTATGGTGCTTTGTGAGCATGTATCTCGGATGCAACAGAATGTACCAACAAGCTCTTATTGCACTAAGCAAAAGCTCATAAAAGCTCATAACGACACTGATTTTTTCTGTCACTGAAATTTAGCGTCGCAAATGTTTTTTCAGTGTGGAAAATAGCACAATACATTTACTCCCAAGGGGTTCGTTCCCACGTCAAACTTGGTTTTAATTTTTGAAGGGTCCATTTTTGTATTGGGTTTAACCCTTAATTAAATGTTAAAGGAGGACTTTTTTTTGTCCTATGTATGACAGAGAATCCTTGTATTCTATAATGCAACTATTCATCCTTGAAATTTTGTTGTGAAAAGTGGAGGTCTTCTACAATAGTTTGACTTCCAATGAGTGTTTTTGTAATTTTTTAAGCGAATGATTCACATGGTAACCAAAGGGATGATTTTAATAGTCACCAATCCATCTTTAAGGGTTAAAGTACAAATCAAAATGAAGCTTGAAGTGTTTTGTTTTGACTCCATTTTATTTATCTATGAAATCCAAAAAATCAATGAATTATTGCAATTGCAAGCTCCATGCATGAGCTACTGCAGGTGTAGGTTTCGAGGCAATTGTGGATTTAAGAAGTGATCATGGATTTAGGTTTGAGGAGGGAACAATGGATTTTGAGGTGACCTTGGATGTTGTTTTCATGATGACCCCTAGTCGAACAACAAACTTTGTTCCAAAAAGTCATCTAGTCCAAAGAGACCTCTGGTCTAGAAGTAACCTCTAGTCTAAGGGTGCCCAATTGGGTGGACAACTTCATTTTTGCAATTATCAAATTAAAATCCTAATGATGCATTATTTATCAAGATGATTTAAAAATACAAAATAATTGATGGAGATTTAAATATAGACTTTTCCATTTGATTTTCTCCATCCTGAAGAATCATTTTATTAATGAATTACTTATGACATTGATCTACAAATAAGAAATTAGAGGAAAAAGATTTAAATTAGAACTTCCTCTTTTGATTTTTGCAATCATCAAAAAATCATTCTACTAGTATATTGATTTTCAAGTGGATTTCATAGTAGAAAGGAAAAGGTAGAGTATATCTTAGTATGAACTTCCCAATTTTTGGCAAGTTTTTCCTTTGTTGAAGGAAATTGTTTTTTTTGTCTCCCGTAGTCATTTCTCACATGGTTGTTTGAAGGTACACACAAGTTGGTGACCTTGGGATAGAGGTGAATATGAATGCAAGAAGAGAATAATTATTTTTTGATTAAACCTCGCATTTAGACTGTAGAAGCATATCCAAATAGGGCAACATCCAATTTTAGAGCACATCCAAATACAATTTTAGAGCAACAACAAATGAAGGAGCTAGCTCCATCTCATTCTTCCAAAACTTACCATGCTTCATGTTTTTTTGGATAATCTTCTGTTCAGGGCGACCTCAAATCAAGGCAAGAACCAAACCTTTTTCCTTCTTCAACTCCTCCACCATGTTCTGTATTCCTTGTGTAACTTCTAGTCCTAAGAGACATCTTGTCTTAGGTGGTGTTAGGTAGAGAAAGGAGTTAGCACCTTCTTTTTCTCCCCAATATGCCATGCTTTATGTTCCTTGGGCAACCTTTGGTTTAGAGTGACTTTGGATTAATGGCTTCTTCACTAGTGTGGCTTCAAGTAGCCCCTCCTTGAGTTGAAATATCAATATTCATTAGATGAGATATCTTTTGCTAAGATGGCATTGAACCTTGTAATATTTAAAACATGTAAAATATTTTTCTAAGGAATGATATTTCACTTCAATATTCTTAATTATATAATTTATATATGGAGTTTCTTTATAGATGTGCATGGAATGATATTTATGCCATTTCTAAGAGTGTGCATTACTATATTTATAATATTGTTTTAATTATAAAAATTCTTTAATAAATCATTCTTTTGATTTTAATACATAAGTAAATTGGACTGCTAAAATCTACTCTTAGTGAAAGAGCTTCAAATAGAGTAAGCAAAACAATTAGCCTTGTTTGAAGGCAAAGCCCAATATTGGCATGGATCAAGATTTATGTTTCAAGTTTTATACACAAGACATTGGTACTAATGAATTGTCCCCCATAAACATAAAAGACAATAGTTTATAATGTGGAAAAAAAGATATAATGTGAAGTGATGGCCCAAAGTGCCTTCTCTATTCTCAAAGAATTCACCCAAAATTGCACATGCAATCATTTCTTGATTGGATTACATCAATAGATTCAACAGAAAAAATCATTTAGGGTCTCTTCGTTGTAAATTCACAAATTGTTAGTGAGGTTCACATTTCGAAATTTCCTACAAATGTAGTTGCAGAAGTCACCTGGTGGCCTTATGAAAAAAATCATCTAGGGTCTCTTCATTGTAAATTCACAAACTATTAGTGAAGTTCACATTTCAAAATTTCCCACAAATGTAGTTGCAGAAGTCACCTGGTGACTTTATAAAAAGAATCATCTAGGTCTCTTCGTTGGAAATTCACAAACTGTTGGTGAGGTTCACATTTTGAAATTTCCTACAAATGTAGTTGCAGAAGTCACCTGGTGACTTTATGAAAAGAATCATCTAGGTCTCTTCGTTGGAAATTCACAAACTGTTGATTGGTGAGGTTCACGTTTCGAAATTTCCTACAAATGTAGTTGCAGAAGTCACCTGGTCAGACGGTCAGTGCATGCGGAAGAGTCCAATGCGGTTGTCGCCAGTCAAGTCCTACAAAGAAAACTTTGACCATGACGGTACTTCGAAAATATGATAAGGCAAACTGGCAAAGTACTACAAAGTACTACCCCACAATGCACCTTTTGCGGCGAGCTCCAGCTGCCTTCATAACAAGAAGTGTCAACCCCGATGTTTTCCACTTACTGTCCCTTCCTGCACGGAAGTGTACGGAAGTTTTAGTCAACTGAATCCATTCAAAGCCGCGCCCAACTCTCATGTGTCGAAGAAGACTCGAAAACACAGCAATCAAAAGTGATCAAAGGAAGCTCAAAAGAGCAGTCAGTCACTCGTCTTCAGAGAATGCTCACCTAGTATCAATAGATTTTGGATGTCTGGACTCCATGTGATGTGCACAACACGCTCTCACCAACTTCAAATTCAAGCAGCTTGAGAATTGTGCTTGAATTCCTTGCTTGAATTGATACTCCAGAGAGAGAGAGAGCGAGCTAGAGAGAAATAAATCCGTTTTCTTTTGATAGAATCGGCGTACATGAAGAGTCTGTTCGTATGAATTGCCTCTCCACTTTCATTTTCGACGTCAATTTCGTTCAATTGGTGCAAATCCCACGACTTTGGCAAAAATCCCACGACTTTGGCACTTGAAACGTACGTGAATTTATATCAGTGCCCAATTGAGCGAGTTGACGATCTTTGTGCACGCTGGAGGTTTTGATCTGAAGCAAGAATAGAAGAAAGAAACCAAGCAGGCAAGCAAGGAAGAAAAGAATCACCAAACGTTCAATGGGTTCTCTAGTGTTTGCCAAGAGCTTTCTGCGTCTTCTTCTCCACAAATCTTCCTTCATCGCACTTCTCCTCGTCTTCTCATCTTCACCTCTCGCCTGCAATGGACTTACCTGGAATATTTTCGAATTACGCCAACGTAAGTTCCTCGTTGAACCTCATCACGTTGAGCGTTCACACTTGTGCGCATTCACGACGCCTTTTGAGTTCCAAGCGTGGCAGTAGAAATTGTTGAAGGTTTCAGTTGCCGAGTGTGATGTTGATTTTGAGTTTTCCTTTGGCAGTGAATGCTCTGCAAGCCGTGTGGGGAGCGTGGAATGAAAGCACACCTGATCCAGAGAAGAACTTGCCAGGCTGGAACTCCGATCATAAATTCCCTTGCAGTCAGGACACAGTGAATCCACAACCCAATTGGCGGGGAGTAGAGTGTCTGAAATACGTTGATTGTACGGTGTATAATGCGAGTACTGGTGACCGAAATTGCAGCGCTTATATCGCAGGCCTGTGAGTGTTGTTCTTCTTTCACTTCATTCTCTGAAATCCGTGATTGTTTTCATAGCACTTCTTTTTCGAAACTACTGTGGATTTTTTGATGGTTTTGAAGTAAAATTAAATGGTGACAAACAGGACCCTCGACAAAGCCTCCATAGTAGGCTTTCTGCCTCCGGAACTCAGAAACATCAGCACTCTCAGTACACTGTGAGTCATGACGAATTCATTCCTTTGTGCTGGTTGATAATGTTTGTTAGGGTTTGGGGTTTTAGGGCTAAGATCCATTCGTCGATACCCTCGTTCATTGCCAAGGTCATTGACGCCGATACTGGCTTGTGGGTGGATGTTGTGCTGCAGAGAGCTGACAGGAAACCCTGATCTTAATGGAACTCTTCCCGACGAATTGAAATCTATGCCTAACCTGTATAACTTGTAAGATTCAGATTCTTGATAGATTCCAGCAGTCCAGATTATGAGTGTGATTGAAGGGGACGCACGCCACCTCTGTTCGTTGAAACATTCATACTTCCAGTTGAGAAATTCCTTGCCGGTGCGTAGAATTTTCAAGAAGAACAGTTCAGTTAGTCTGGAATTTCATTTCAGGCTGAAATATTTTGATGATGTGAACCTCACATATTCAAGTGCTGCTCTTGATCGATCTTTTCGCAGGGATCTTCACGACAATGGTTTCTCTGGCGAAATTCCGGACTTCCAGAATCTCAGGAACGTGAACCTGAGGGGCAATCGGTTTAGTAGCAGTGGTGCTTTTCCACTTCCTACAGTGCGCAGTAAAGGCCTTGTCCAAACTGTCAACCTTGCCAGCAACGACCTTGGCGGACCGATACCTCAATATGCCTTTCAGAACTTGAGCCAACTCGTCCAATTGTAAGAACCCTTTTCAGTGTTTAGGGCTTGGGATGGTCGACATGAGTGCGTTTAGCTTCTGACCATGCTGGTGTGCTTTGTTTTTGAGGTAATCAGTGGTCGATACTAGTCAGTGTCCTGATTCTGGTTGCATGCAGGGATCTTTCCAACAATAGTTTTTATGGAGCTCCGCCGAGTCTTTCGAATGTCACCAGCCTTGAAGTCTTGTGAGTAGCCGTATCCTTAGCCTCGAGTTTGCAGTTTCTTGCACTTCCTGAGTGGAAGCTTGGGTTCACATCTTTGTTCTAGGGTTTACCCTGTATTGGGGTTGGGCCAACCATTGGTTGGTTCGGTAGCTACAACATAAGACTCATCTGGTTAGTGTATCTTTGAATCACACTCATTAAACCTTTCCACCACTAATCTTGTGGTTCTGGTGTCGGCAGGGATTTGTCATACAACAGCTTTTCCGGAGCACTGCCCAATCTGACAACCCTGACTGCTTTGCGCTCAGTGTGAGTTTTAGATGCTGATGGGCACCAAGTGCATGTAGTGCTTCAGAAAACTATGCTTGCAACTGATGATGTATTGCAGCTCAAACCTGGAGCAGTAGCACCCAAGTACCAACAGCCGTTGTCCTCTAATTCGTTTCATACCGTTTTCCACAGGAATTTGAGTGGAAATGCGTTTACTGGATCAGCTCTCGGTTTTTGGAACAGCTCGGAACTACAGGAACTGTAAGCTGCTTGGGCAGAAGGCTCTTTGAATTTTTTTGCCATATTCACAGTATTACCATCACAAGGTGTATCATGTGTTTTTTAATCTTAGAGAGAAACAACCATACACAGCTAAACCCTCTGCATCATTACCATGTACTGTACATTGTCACTGTTGTAATTGTGGACAACATGCACCAACATGCAACATTTTACGGACGTTGTGGGTTTACATTAATGCAAGACAGTTGCCTGATGAGATTCGTATTCGTTTTGTTGATATTCCAGGCGTCTAGACTCTAATTCAATAAATGGGTCACTCAACATCAGTGACCTTTCTGTCCGAAGCTTGCTGAGTATGAGAATTTCTAACTCGTCGGGGCAGCTGAAAGTTCTTTCATTGGTGAACAACTCGATTGAAGATGTAATCTATGATGTGACGAAAATTGGAGCCTCCACCACAATCATAAGGTATGCGCAAGTTTAGATGATGATCATTCCAACCCAAATGCTACAACTGTTAAGGATAAAAAAATTTAATGACTATCATTGACGTTGATAATGAAGTACTTCGTGTTTCCACGAAGTCGTGATGAGAGCTTACAGTGGTTTCTGAAGATGCTTGAGTGATCATGAACTGGAGTCTCTGCTCGTAGTTGACAGCAGCAAGTGATTTACAATGTCGTCTTTTGCAGTCTCCAAGGGAATCCTTATTGCAAAGCTCCAGACTCTGATGACGGCACAAGATGCTTTTGTACCCAAGTTTGCAAATACACCGCCGAAGATGCTGCACGGAAAGATGCCAAACGAAAAATCGTGATAATTTCTGCGGTGACAAGTGTATCATCACTGCTGGTCCTATTGACCGGTCTGGCTTGTTTTTACCATCGAAGCAAGAAATATAGACAATATTGCGAAATTCAACTTCAGAAAAGTAAGCATTATTGCTGGAAGCTTCAATTGATAAGGGCTACATTTCTTGGTCCCTTCATTATTTGTGTATTATTTATATTATTTGTAATGTGTTTTTACTATGTAAATAGTATCTAATTTGACAAGGTGTATGCTTGGAAAATAATAGTTCATTGGACGATTATTTGATGCAGAGTGTGAAGAGTTCGAGGTGCAGCCTACAATCTTTCCCTACAACCAGCTTCGAATTGCCACACGAGACTTCCATCCCGATATGAAGCTAGGCCAAGGGTCTTTTGGGGCTGTATACAAGGTGAGACTTCTGACGCCTATTCTGAATTCTTCCAGAGGTCTCTTGTGACAAAACTTCAATCTTGAATGACTCAGCACTTCAAATATTCTTCGACGTAATCTTTAAGTTCTCGGAAGCACCCGTAAATGATAGACGTATTAGTGTATTTCTTGGTTTTAGATTATAACCCAATTTTGAAGTTTCAAGTTTCAAGGGACTAACACCTCCTTTTCACTTTTACCAGGGTATACTGCCCAGCGGAAATGAAGTGGCAGTCAAGCAGTTGTTTGCCAAGACGACGCAGAGCATTGATGAATTCCTGAACGAGGTCGTTTTGTTGACTGGAATGAAACACCGAAATCTGGTTAACTTGAAAGGATGTTGCATCCGCGGACAACAAAGGTTGTTGGTCTACGAGTATGTCGACAACTACGACATTGATAAGATTCTTCTACGTAAGATTCTGCGTCCTCACAAATAGGATTCCTATATTTTCATAGCATTTGCTTTTTCTTCAGGGCTGTGGCTTTCTTACCAGAAGCAGGTGGTTTCTTTAATCTCCAGAACCTTGTGCACCTCAGGATTCAAAGATGTGCAATTCGTATACCTTAATTTGGTTCGTAGATCAAAGAAGGATTAATAGGAAAGATATCCAATCTTATATTATGGTACTCTCAATTGGTGTTGCCATGCCTAACAACAGGTCCCGTTCAAGGTACTAGCAAAGCTCTCTTGAGTTGGCCTGTACGATTGAAGATTTGCTTGGGAGTTGCTCGTGGGTTGCATTATCTACATGAACTTGCCCAACCAAGGATTATTCATCGAGATATCAAACCAAGTAATATCTTGTTGAGCAAGAACTATGAAACCAAAATAGCTGATTTTGGATTGGCCTTTTTGTTTCCTGATGAAGAAAGTTATATTCTCACAAAGCATGTGGCTGGTACCAAGTAAGCCTGGCTCAAAACTATTTGTTTTATATGATGATTTTTTTTAAAAATTTAGTTGTTTTCTATTAGTTCTTCCAATTGGTTTTGCTATGTATTAGGAGGTAAGATATAGGGTGGTAAAATGGGCAATGTTCTAAAGTTGTTCAGATCTATGAATGGTGATCATTTATGTCCTAAAATGATCTCCATGGGCACATGTGAATCATTTGAGAACCTTGTTTGTTTTGACACCTTTTACCTTATGCACATCAACATGAGTTTACCATGAAACTTTGTATTCTTGTGGAGTGGTTGAATGAGGTTCTTGTATACATTAACCATATTTAAGAGGTTAACTCTTGCAATTTTGATCTTGTTTTTGACATAGAATTGGATTACATATTTGCAGGGGGTACTTGGCGCCTGAATATGCCTCATATGGTCAATTGAGTGATAAAGTAGATGTTTTTAGCTTCGGAATTTTATGTTTGGAGGTTGTAAGTGGACGAAGAATTATTGATGAAAATCTTGAACCCAACAAAATGTATTTGTCCAAATGGGTAAGCTTTTCTTGATCCTAATTTTCAAAAGTTGATCCTCTATATTTTCTTGTATGATGATTTTGTGAAAGTGATGACTTGGATTGATAAATGGTCTCTTTATTCTATTTTGTGTTTTGACTACATTGAATTCGTTGAATTATTTTGAAGATCTTTAAATTGAGTGAAGTCGTAATTTTGTATCTTGGTTGTTGAACTTTTAGGCTTGGAATCTTCATCGGCAAGGTAACTTGATCGATTTGATTGATCCAACAATGAGCCTACAAGAAGAAGAAAAGGTGGAAGTGCATCGTTTGATCAATATTGCTCTGCTTTGCATCCAAATCGAGGTTGAACTACGGCCTAGAATAGAACAAGTAGTGGCCATGCTACAAGGAGAGAGTGATTATCAAGTAGTGGTGCCAAAATCAAAGATGGAGGAACGATATTTGAAAAGTACGAAGTTGCTTGCATCTGGCAACAATAATCTTGCTACAGTGGAAGAAGAGAGTGACTTTTCATTCATAAATTCATGGAAGAGAGTTGATAGTTCTCAAGTCAACACTTCAACTAGTGGAATACTTGAGCTTAGCGAAATAAGAGTTAGATGATACTTAGGATATGTTGGTTGAAATAGTAAAATAGTTGAAGCCAATTTTTTGTGGTAGGGAAGTGAAAGCTAAGTCATGTTTCCTTCATTTGTAGATATAAAAAGTCATTTTTGTATATTATAGGTGGAAAGTTGAAGGAATTTTAAGAGGTGATTTTAGATTTTTTTCTACATTGTTTTGTAACTATACAATGAATTCAAATACATTTTTGTAAAACAAGAATCCATTTGTTGTGTTGTTTATAGGTCAATTGGTTCACTAACTATGAAATCACCATTTTCATTTGTTACTTGGTTGATTCAAAACAAGGCATATAATTGTGGACCAAATTTTATTTGTTTACACATAATGTTATGTTGGGAAGGTTGGATTGTTTGGATTTACATCCTCATTGCTTTAATGCAAATATTTTCTCTATTCTATAGATGTCTAAGATCAATAAAACTCCCCAAAGTCTCAAGCCTTTTGGTATGTCTTGAAACACAAAGTTTGCTATGAAGTAGACCATCCTATTAATGTATAAATGTTCTATTCTACAACTAAGCTAATTTGTTGTTTCTATAGGTGATTTTGTTCATAGACTTGTACAATGAATGAGTTTTGGGGTCTCTAAAAGATTGTTTTTGGGGTTGTTCCATCTAACTATATTGTAAACCACAACAAAGCAATCAATATATTAAAAAATTAAAAAAATATCTTTTTTATTTTATTTTTTTATTTAATAAAAATATATTAGAAAATTAACCAGATATTATTTTGTAACATAGAAGTCTCCTGACCACATCATATTGTTGAAATGGCTCTGTTTCCATATTTCCTATAGTCTGGGAACTATCTAGGAACTCATAGTCTCCTAAAGGCATAAAAAACTATCTAATGTGTTTTCATATATAGCAACGCTTTAGATATAGGGTATATAAAATGGCATTCCTCATTAATCCTTAAATGTTTCCACGAACGTTAGACGTCCAATAGATCACAAGAAATCCTTCATTATTTCTAGTAGTAGGATAGAAGTGCAACTATTCATCCTCAGAATTTTGTTGTAAAAAAGGGAGGTCTTTTATAATAGATTGACTTCTAATGAGTGCTTTTGCTATTTTTTAAGTGAATGATTCACACAAAAATGAAAGGGGATGATTTTCAAGGTCACCCATTTGTTCTTTAAAGGTCAAAAAAAGTCTCGGACCAAAAGGGTTAAATTCTTGGGGATTGTCTATCAAAATCAATCAATTATCATTTACCTTTTAAAGGATACATCCCCTATGACAAAGGTAGTTACTAAAATTGCTTTGATTATTAGACCAATAGGTGCATTCTTTGTTTCTACAATGAATAGTGAAGTCATCCATCAACCACTTTAATTTCAACCTTCTTGTCCCTTAAGGATTAAAGGATTGGCTATGAACGTTTTTTACCTTCTAAATGACCTCACCTAAGTCTATTGGATGAAAAAACATGTTCTCATTCAATTTCTTTTTTAGAAGTTACTTATACATTTTCAGTGAATAGTATGCAAATTTTTTCATTATGGTATTATTGACTTTTTTAAAGAAAAAAGATGTCTAATCCATGGATCAGCTTTATAATGTATTTTGGTCATATGTTGTTATTTACTCTCAATGATATAAATTTTTGCCATAAAAATGATGCTTTTTGAATTTGAAGGCAACTTATGAAGTGAAGCTTATCAAGAGCAGATTCTACTCCAATTAGAAATTTTGAAAAATTCATAAATTTCAATATCTTATAGCAATACTAGTGGTTGATGCTTACTACGCTATACATTCACATTTATATGATAAAATGCAAAGTAAATTTCAATAAGTCTTCAAATAAAAATGTTTATAGAAATGCATACATTGAAATGTACAATATAAATTTTAATGAATGAAGTGTATGCAATGGTAAATATATTAAAATATATATATATATACATTAGAATGTAGTAAAATTCAAATATAAATAGCAAAAATGCTTGAAATATAATTTGGTCGTAAATATTGATATAGTAGATTGTCTCAATTGAGACAATGACATGATGATGAACACCAAAAGAATGAAGTTGGATGAATGGGAAACATTTTTTTACCGTTTGTACAACATTTGAATTTTTATTGGCAACCTTATTATTTGTAGGATGTCTACCATGAAACAAAACAATATATAGTTGATCATGGCTAAATAGTTCATTTTGAAAATAAATTCCAACTTGGTTATATGATTGACCTTACAATTTGTTGATTGTCATGGCAAAAGTACCAATATTAAGAAATTGTCTCTAATATAGTATGAATGGCAAATGATTATCGTTGCGATTATGTGTGATTCTTGAAATCAACATCTCTTGCCCATGATGGCGCCCTTTTATAATTTCACACAATAATACAAATAGAGACACTTGTAACAAACGCAAGTGACTACCATTGCACAAACCTTTTGCCGGATTCAAGTTCCTTAGCAATATCATATTTGACCATATTTAAGATTTAATTGGTGAAGTGACAATCCACTTAAATGTAGAAAATTTTAAAATTCTATTGGATAATGATGGGTGTGCTCATCATTCTCATAGATAAAATTAGCACTAAAACATTGATGTATTTCACCAAATATGCGATCAATGATTTTATGGTTGATTTTGTAGACATCATTATTTCGGACAACCAGAATTACACACTCAGATAAATCAACCAGGTCATCGAAAATTGTATCAATGAATCCATCTAGAGAATATCTATGCACAACTATTCCAAGTGGTATCTCTACCTTTGAACCTATTTTATCTTTACCAATATCTAACAAAAATTCATTAAATGAGATTTCAGCCCTCTGGAGGGCTGTGAATTTCCAGCAGTTCCCAAACTACAAGAACTACCTTGTAGAAGGCCATAGCAACTTATTGACATGGTCGAGATATTCCCATGTTTGAAAAAATTAATTTTTTTTTCAATTTTTTTCTTCATATCAAGAATGTATTTTTTTTAATTTCTTTTTTAGGAACAACCATTCACCAAAATTTGTGGGGGGACCAACATCAGGAACAAGCCTGAAATGGCACTCTCGGATCCCCACAAATCATCTAATGTTTCAAAAATTCAATTGACTTTGCAAATACATATTAGTGGTCAAATGAAAATGTTGCATTAGTGGAAACAAAAATGAATACTATAAGAAAGCCTTAATAGTTCACTTATAACCTCCATCTATAATAAAGGGCAAAATTTGGTGAAAATCACTACCATATAAAACTATAAACCACCATTTGAAATATCAATACCATGAATATCTTGCAATGAGCCAATAATTGATCTATTGCTTCAATCATAAATTTCTGTTTAACACAAGCTTCATCAAGTACAATCAATTGCACTTCATATAAATGTTGAGCTAACAATGATTGAACACTAATATAATAGGTTGATTTATCGTGTAATTGTAATAGAATAGCAAGAAAAGAATGTATTGTTTGCCCTTTATGCAAAAGGCAAGTAACAATTTTACTTATTGTCATTGCCATACATTTAACACTACAATCACAAAAATATATACAAGTCTTGTCAGTACCTCTAGGACCGTTAAAAAAAAACTTATTTGGAGGATGGGATTCCAAAATAGCAGTAGTAATTGCATTAAAAACAATGCATTGCTCTTCACTTAATCTACCTACATTTTCTCATATAAAGTTAATGTTTGAATTATCTAAATCATTATTGTTGTTGGCATCACTACTAACATTAACAATGTTTGAATAACCCAAATCATTCAAATCTTAAATGTCAAACAAATCTACAATGCATTTATTTGAAGATGCCAAATGTTCATTAATAGACAAAATTGTTTTGTTATAATGATTTTAATTATTATGCTAATGATCAGACATAGTATTGAGATATCTCCTTAATAAACCAAGAAGATTCAATGGTTATTTAAATACAAAAAGTAGTACAAACAATTGTCAAATTTGTTTAGACAATTTAATGATGGTTGCCTCTTAGAGACAATTATCTCATTTAGCATTGTCTTTCAAAAGCCCTTTTGTAATACAAGCAACTTTGTATGTTGAATGTATTGCATCTTGAAAACAAAATAAGTCATCAAATAAAGTTGATGCCACAATATGAGTCACCAACAAACACAAGTAAAATAATTTGATATTTATAAGAATCATGTTCACCCTATTAAAATTTTTTATTTTGCATTGTCTTTTTTTACGTATTATTATTTACATTCTACTTATAATAAAGTGAAAGATCCATGTATCTAAGAAGGATATGATTGCTTTGATTGCTAGAAGTAATCAAAGCATGAATGTAACGATTGAATTCAAAAAACTTTGTAAGTTTAGTCTTAGTGTTCTAATCAATCAATGATTGTAGAGATGTTCTTTCTTAAAAAATAACATATTGCTAATTGAAAAGATGAACAAGTGAATGACAAATATTATAACTCTTATTGTTGATTTCAATACCAAAAAGCATTCAATATACTTTTTGAACAACCACATAGCGTTCTTCTAAAAAACTCTTAATTTCATCTACCACCTCATCTATTTTTACAACGTCGTGATCTTGATTCTCAAAAATATATTCATGGAAGTATTTGATAGTTTTTACCAAATTGCAAACTTCCACATTAATAGGACAATTAAAACAACTTATTAAATATAGGTTGTATGGTATAATTCATCAGTTGTCCAAATGAGTAATTTAACCACATGTATACTTTTCAACATACTAACCACAATTTTAACTATGATATAAAATATGATCATCACCATTCATCTCAATGGTATCTTGAGTTTGCATTGGATAATGTTTGGAATATTTTCTATCCTCCATACATGGACAATTGGGATTATTCAAACCGCATGGACTATGCATTATGTATTTAGTAACCGCAATATAAAGTTGTGCTTATCTATCCAAATGAGGAATCTTAGCACATACAATTTTATCTATAAGATTACAATTGTTGATCTTGTCTTTCAACCAAAGAAGAATGTGAACATCAAGGAGACTATTTTTGAAATTCAATAGTATAACAAAAAGCAATTGTCCCTTTCAACACATTTTTTTGTGATTTTGTCCATTATTGCTTTTAACTTGAATTCAAAGACATGCATAACAATATTTAGAAAATCAAGAGGATTTTGACTTGGCTCAAGTTCATTAATAATCTCAAATCAAGTCGGATTATACATCATTATTACAAATAAATCTAGTTTACCTAGAACTCTAACCAAAACCATATTGTCATGCAAGAGTTTTTGCATGTATTGAGGGGATTCAATAAATGGTGCAGATAAAACGATGTGACATCTAATGCATGCTCTATTGTTTTCCTACATAGTATCTACAATCCCCTATTAACATTTTGCTTGAAATTTTGCTTGACGTTGTCTAATAAAAAACAGATTTTTGTATTTTACACGTAAATATTGATCTACTACATATTGTTGGAATAATCTATCAGCCCTATGTAGTATATTAGACTTAGACCTCTTTTAAAGCATATATTAAACAAATGATTTTAAAGTCACTTCAGTATTTGCTTTAAAAGTGGGTGACCATCTACATCAACCATTTGAAAATAACAAAAGATATAATAAAGTATCATAAGCTGAATGACTTTTCTTTATTCATTATAAACTTCTACCACGTTGGTGAAGAATAATATCTTGACCAGATTCTATGTATTGTTTGTTAAGAAAAACAACAACAATTTTTGAAACTATATGTTGCTTGTACTGATGGCGATGCTCACATATAGGAGTCTCATTAGAAATACAAAGTCCCAAATTATGTCCTCTCAAAAGAATATGACATGAAGACTTGAAACTATAAACTAATGTATTTATCAATTCTAAAACATTTTGAATGTTGTTAACGGTGTTGCAATGGAGATCATCAAAAATTTCCATACAACAATTCTCTTACAAATCATCATCTAAAAAATAAATTTGTACAAATCTTGCACCATGATCTATTTTGGGCTTTAAATTTTCAATATGATGGCATAATTCTACATTTACTCGAGAAGTATATATTTCTTTATCCTCAATTTGGTTAAATTGAAACTTATTACATATAATTGTAAATGCAAATGCTTGATTATATTTTTTTAATGGATTTAAGAAATCCTTGAGAGGTGGGTGTATTGCCTATAAAAACCTCATTGAACATTGAATGGACAATGGGATGGCTAACATTGTCACTAATAACTTTGTCATTGTAATAACAAATTGTTTTTGTTTTTTTTCTTAAAATGAAATGCCAAACATTTTGAATATTGAATGTACATGGATCCAATATTCCAATACCATCAATATTGACATCTACATAGTCATCAATCATAGACAAAGCTTGAGCCATAGTTTAAGACAAATGATAATCATACATTTAGGTTAGGATAAAAAAAATCCTAAACTTTAAACTATGCAACAATAAAATTTTGTAGTAAATTTTTTTTAAAGGTTAAAATTAATAAGATAATAAAATTTGCTAGCAATAAACTCTAAAATCCATGAAAGGTAGAAACTTTGTAGTGCACAATCACAAAAAAATAGATTGAAGATTGCACCTATATAACTTGCACTTCAAAAATATTTACCCGTTAAATATGCTTCACTTCGTTCTAAAATGCTTTGTTCTCCTAAAATTCATTACACATCAAAATATATTAAAAAATATATTCAACGAATAAAATTTTGAATTTCAAAATTTATTGCAAAAGTTAGGTCAAGTTAAATCAAATTTAGCCAAATTTATATCAAATTGGATCAAATTGCTCAACTTAAGTCAAACTATTGAAATTAAGGTGGGTACACCTAAAACCGCCACTTTTTGCTACTGAGCCTATTTACCATTATTAGACTGGTCAAATTTTCATATGTTCTTGTTGACAAGTGAAAAGAGATTCCAACGCACCAAAGAACATGGCATTTGGGTACTGTATGCAAAAGTTATTTAGGGTCAAAGTTTGTTTCTAAAAGTGCTCTATACAAATAGGTACATATCTGAAATTCGAAATCTACAAACCCTGTAGATGGCGCTTCAAGGTCAGGTGCCATTTTGGGGGTGCCTACCTTAGACTCAATTCCTCAAATAGCCTCAATTTGCTCATTGAATCTCAAAAAAATCTTAAATTCTTCAAATTAGGCTCTAATTAGATCAAATCATTAAAATTAGGTTACATTGTATTAATTAAATTTGAGTCAAATTGCTCAATTGAAGCTCAAATAAAATTCAAATTGTTGAAATTAAATTTGAAATAGATCAAATTATTTTAATGCTCAAATTAAGCTCAATTTAGGCCAAACTATTGAAATTAAGTTAGATTGCATTACTAAAATTTGCCTCAAATTGTTCAAATGAAGCTCATTGTTCAAATAGAGCTTAAATTGCTCAAATTAAGCTTTAAATAGGTTAAAATATTAGATTATGACTCAAATTAGACTCAAATTATTCAAATGAAGATCAATC
This sequence comes from Climacium dendroides, assembly GCA_950106755.1. Taxonomy (NCBI): domain Eukaryota; kingdom Viridiplantae; phylum Streptophyta; class Bryopsida; order Hypnales; family Climaciaceae; genus Climacium; species Climacium dendroides. The sequence continues at coordinate 22,813,633 of OX467089.1, forward strand.
TTCAAACCACCAATCTATACCTAAAGTCAAATTTGTTTAAAGCGGATGTAAAGAAAATTGTGTACCTTAGAGGCATTCTTGAACTCAATTGAATACTTGTAAACCACCACTTGATAAAATTCTTGCCTCTTAAACAATAGTGATTAAAATTGAAGAATTGAAATAACAAATTTATAAATATCAAAGACTTAAAGGTCATATTCATTATATTGAGATTTTTCATAGGTTTTGAGATAGAATGCTAGATATTATAAATTCATTTACAAAAATAATAATTGAAACCAAAAATAAATAATGCTCAAATAGTGATTCTAAAATGAAATTCTAAAGTTGATATTGTTACCTATTTATAAAAATACTAATAAAGAAATAAAGTGGTTTATCTTCGAGTCAAAGATAAAAATGAGATTGCGAAAAGTCTTAATATAACAAATATGGCTTTCTTTGTAAATACATGAATTGTCGTGGAATCCAAAATTGCTTCAATTTAACAAATTTCTCAAATCATTTAATATTAGCAATAGAACATTGAAGTTATAAAAGTTCAAAACTCATAAAATCACAAAATTGAGGAAGTGAAATGAAGTTTGAAGCAAAAAAGCAATCAAAATATTAACTTTATAATGTCATTTTATCGATCCTCTCTAATATCACCTTTCTTCAACGGTCATCTTTCTATAAAATCACAGACTTTGTATATGTGATATTACAAAGGTCATTGTATTTATGTAATATCATAGAGTTTAGAGTGATGAACTTTGGACCTATAACCATGGTTTGTTGATTGTTTGATTTTAAATTGACATAGTAACTTTGGTCTACCTCATAATGTTATACACTATAATGTACCTCTATAGTGAAAATATCAGACTCTTTGAGTTTCTTTGATGTTTGATATGAATTTTATTCATTTTTTTCTTGAGAAATTCATAGCACTTTGATCTTCTTCCCAAAAAATTTGGAAATTTTATGACTTGTAGTAGACACATGATTTCACCTCTAACAAATAAATATAAATTTTTTCATTCATATTTGGTTCCAAATTGGCAATAAACAAAGTGATGGGTAGTGAGGTTTGAAATCAATGGTCATGGGCCAATCTTTTAAAGGCTAACCTTGTAATGCCGCAGATGCCAATATATGACCTTTGGATGACAGTGTAATGATTTGGATAGTGATTGAATGCATCTTTGGACTTCGAAATAGTTGAGGCAACAAAAGGTTAAAGATTAAAAGATATAGTTGGAATAGGAGGATCATTAAGAGAGGGCAAAAATGGTGGATATCATGAAACCCCCGTCCTTCTCCAAATTTCCTAAAGCCGAACTCTAAACCCTGTGAACATAGTAAGACATCATTATCTAATGTTGAGAGACAAAATTGAACACGAGTTTCAAAATCCTCAAGCTTCATCACAGTATTAGTTAAAATGCAATATTGTTGAGCTCAATAACTTGAATTTCCTACCCAAGCGCACCTATCCAAGCGCATTCATTTGGCAAAGTCCTATTCATATTCTTGAGCAATCTACAAACCGACCAACACATTAATTGTCACCCATCCTTGTTAGACAAGAAAGACTTGTGAAATTTTCTTACGTACTGTTTTAGTTTCTAAGCTAGCATTGAGAAGCAATTCATGGAGTGAGAAAATTGATGCGGGCTTGTTTGAATCCTAGCTAGCTAAATATTTGATTTCATCTCAACACTAGCCTTTAATGATGGCATTGTCGATCTGCCACACCATGCCATATCTTGACATATATGTTTTTGGAGTCGACAGTTAGTATCTAATTGCTTGAAGCATGTGCTCTAGTTACGTTGAATGGTTCCAATTTTAATGTTCAAACACCTCAAAAATTTGGACTCTCGGGAATCGAATGGCTGCTGTGTAGTAGATCAGAGCACGTCCACAGGACAATACAGATCAAGGCATTGCCTCCTTGTGAGTTGAGATGGCCCGTAGTGGTGATGTAGAGAAGGGAGAAACATCCAGGGAACGTCTTAGATTACCTGAATCTAAAAGGGGAGATCCGACCTACTGAAAACATTTCGAAGCTTAATTTCAAGGAAGAAAGCATGGAGTGATCGAGGTGACAAAAACAAAGTATCTAAATGATGATCAAGAGTCGTCTACGAGGAAAGTTTTTGTGAGTTGGTTCTATAAAGAAACGCAGTGGCAAGGGAATTTGAAGCTACTTAGGAACCCGACCTTTGTCAAAGGAAATGGAAGAGGACACCCAAAGTTGCAAGCACATTTGGGTGGCTTCAAATCTAATTCTGGAGTCTGAACCATCAAGGAGTTGTTTGAGAGGGACTTCATTTTGCTAGAGTACCTCTTGTTACAAAAAGATAAGAGTACCTATAACAAGATAAATGTAGTTTGTAGGTGATTGGCAAGGATGTTTTGGTTGTATAAAACAATAAATTTTTTTATACTAATCTCTATTGTTATTGTATCTCTTGAAAAAATTCAAACCATTTGATCTATTTTTGCTCTTTTGACTTATTTATTTTCACTTTTTGCTACAAAAATAATAATTTATGAAACAACTTGATATTTTTTCAATAATAGGTGATTCTTAGTTTTGGGTAATCAAAATGTAGGATTGATATTTGAACACAATATAATAAATTAACTTTACCACAAAGATGATGTTTCATTGACCATTTGGCAATAGATTGGATCCTCTAGAGTTTAATCAAACCTACATATATAAAGTGAGAACACCCAAAATTGTCCTTGTATCTATTCTTGACAAGTAAAATTTTATTGAAGTATCCTCCAAAGTACAATTAACTCACTACAACAAAAGCAATGTTTTATGACTGCAAAATATGACCGCAGTGAGTCGTAAAATCAAAAAATATGACTCACGCAGAAATCATTGTAGATGACTTGGGATATGACTGACTCTAGTCGTTTGGAAGCAATCGCTTCAGACATCAATCATATTAGCAATCATATAAGTTGAATGATATAAATACCCATATTTAGCCATAGTATGCCAACATGCGTATACTTTGACTCTCCTAGGGAGGTTTTGACTTTTTGTTGAGTTGCTCGGGCAAACAAAAAAATTCTACGTGGAATATGACTGTGGCGAGTCATATTTTTGAATGACATGGAATATAACTGCAATGAGTCATTTTTTGATGACATGGAATATGACTATAGTGAGTCATATTTTGCAGTGATATAGAATATGACTATAGTCAGTCATATTTTGTAGTGATGTGGAATATAACTATAGTGAGTCATATTTTGCAGTGATGTGAAATATGACTGTGGTAAGTCATATTTTGCAGTGATGTGAGATATGACTATGGTGAGTCATATTTTGCAGTAACACGAAATATGACTTTTTCCAATCATATTTTTAAATGATGTGTAAAACAATTCTTTTCAATCATATTTTTTGATGATTTGTAAAACGACTATGTGTAGTCATACATCAACATAATTTAGTAGTTAAATAAGAGAATCCATTTAATTAAAAATGAATACATATGATTTCTTAAATGAGCAAAAATTAATCAAATTAGAAAGTCAAATACAAGAAAAAATGTGATTTTTTTCAATAACATTTATTAGTTACTAACACAAAATATATCATAATGGCTCTTTATATATGTATATTTCCACATACTTATAGAACCTATATTCCAACAAAAATGTAAAGATGTTACCTCTTTTGTATTGCAAGTAACCTTCAATAACTTCATTTCAATCTCCAATGCCTACATGTATCAATAAGAAGGTTAGTTTTCAATAAATGAACAATATAATTCAAACTTTAAAGATTTAAAGTACTACAAAATACGTAGACATGTTTAAGATAAAAAAAAATTATAATCATTATATATTCAAAAATTATAAATAACAAAAAAAATAACAATGATGATAGAGAGACTAAGAAGAAAAAAGAAGAAAAAAAGAAGAAGCTAAAACTAAGTGACATTATGATTGCAAAATATGACTAGGAGGCAAGAAAAAAAACCTAAGATGGAAGAAGAAACAAAAGTTAAAAGGCAAGAAGAAGCAAAATCTAAGATGGAAGAAGAAATAAAACCTAAGATGGAAAAAGAAGCAAAAGTTAGGAGGCAAGAAGAAGCAAAATCTAAGAAGGAAAAAGAAACAAAACTTAAGAAGGAAGAAGAAGCAAAATTTAAGAAGGAAGAAGAATCAAAACCTAAAAAGCAAAACTTAAGAAGCAAGAAGAAAAAAAACTTAAGATGGAAAAAGAAATAAAAGTTGAGAGGCAAGAAGAAGCAAAACCTAAGAAAGAAGAAGAAGCAAATCTAAGAAGCAAGAAGTAAGAAAGAGCAAGATCAAGTAAAAAGAAGCAAGAAGAAGAAAAACCTAAAAGGCAACAAGAAACAAAACTTAAGAAGCAACAAAAACAAAGAAGAAGAAGAAGAAGCAAAACCTAAGAAGTAAGAAGAAGCAAGAAGAAGAAAAACCTAAGAAGCAACAAAAAATAAAACTTAAGAAATAACAAAAACAAAAACGAAGAAACAAAAAAGAAAGAAGAAGGGGCAAAAAGAAGAGTGGCTACAAAAAGTGGTGGCTAGGGTTTCAAAACCCTAATTTTGTGGTGGCTAGGGTTTTGAAACCCTATTTTGTAGCGGCTAGGGTTTCAAAATCCTAAATTAGTGGCAACTACAAAAAATTGATTTAAAAAAAATATGACTACAAAAAATCCTACATGGAAAAATATGACTAGATACTTTCTAAATATATTCCCTACTCAAATTGTTTTTGGTCTGCCCTAAAAAAAATCTTACTATCATGGAGATATGATTGCAAAATATGACTAGAAAATATAACTGGGCGTTTCCTAAATATGTTCCCTACCGTTCTCTATGAAGTATTTTGGTGTTCCCAATGGCCATATACTATACGGCCATGATGTATAAGGCTAAAATATGACTCGCAGTCATATTTGCAGTCATATTTTTTTTTACCTTCAAAAATATGACTACAAATAGTCGTCAATCATCCTCAATCATAATTCTGCAGTCATAAAACACTGCCATTGTAGTAGTGACTTCTAAAGGACCAAATGATCATTGAACACACACAAGTGATCTTAAGTAGGTGCATATAAAGTCCCTTTTTAATGAATATTCTTACAATTTTGGCACAAGGTGTGAACGTATACTACCCCTTTGATAGTGAGAATATAACTTTTTTGTAATCGGGAGTCCAAATCAAAAGTAATGTGCCGTGGATTTTTAGGTAGCATAGGCAACATGTACAACAACTCCTCCAACAATTCTGAAAATTGGTAGGTATGACCATACAAATTTGTACCACTAAACTCAAGGTCATTCATCTAGTACTCAAATATGACCACTACACATCATTAGAGAATACTTGGGATCTATACAAGGCCACTTGACTTTTGGTAAGAGTGAAAATATATGGAAATGAAAAAATAATATTTATATATATAATTTATTTCAAAACTACTATAAAATTTTTACATTGATAGACAACCCATGGTCTCATGTAATAAAAATGTGAAAATAGAAACTTGTAATAAAAGTATAAAATTGAAACTTGATTATAATTCAATCCCTAAAGGTTTTTGACTATGTTTTCATCAAAAATGCTCCAAAATTTAGGAAAAAAAACATTTTTAGACATGTGTAATTGTAGAATCTTGTAGTATGCTAATTTGAGAAGATGTGGAAAAAATTTCAGAAATTTCGACTATGTAGATTAGCATTTGAAGTGACAAAAATCCTTTTTTTACCCCTACAAAAATCTACACAACTACACTTCATAAGGTCACATTTGTATGAAAAAATGTCCAAAATGGTGGTGCGTCTTTAATATTACTCTTTAAGGCAAGTTAGCTACATGCTTGAAAAAATTCAGATCATTTGGAATTGTACAACATGTAGGAAAAAATAGTAAGTAGAAAGAAGAGATTGATTTAAAATACTAAATTGATAAGAATTTAATTACGGAATTGAAAAATGCCAATTCCAATGGTTGTAATGTTGTTCTAAATAATATACACCTAATGTTTTTCATTTTTTTAAATACTGAAAATTGAGTTAAACAAAGGACTTCAAAGTTTATTTTAGAATAGAGATTCCATAACTACCTGCAAACTAAAACTCTTTCATAACTTTCATCTCATTAATTAGAATGGAATGATTAAAAGCTTTCTACATATGTATAAATCTAAAGAACCAATTTAAAAAAAAATTATTTTGTAAAAAACTAAACAAGTGATTTTTTCAGATTTGCTCAAACTGCCCAACCTCAAAAGAAAACTACATATTATGCAATAACTTTTAAACTTTTAGTCAAAAGTTATGAAATTTTTTGGATCTTAAAGCTACTCCTCAGCCACATGTTATGCAAAAATTTCAAAAAATAAAAATAAAAATTCCATTTGTAGTGAACTGCCCAAATGATCTATAATGCCAAAAAATGTTGTTTGGAGCTTTATGGATTAAAGAGTTTAATGAGCTTTTAAATGATGTTGACCTTAGTGCAATGGAATTGATCCTTTAGTGGTGAATGTTTTAGCCTATAGTAAATTAAATATATTACAATAAACAATGTAATTTTGGTAAAATATTTTTTTAGACAATAATAGAAAAAATCAATGAAGGATCAATGCCAAAAAGAATTTAGCCCTTGTATTGATGACATTTTAAGTGAAGATTTACTTTCTTCCTATACATTGGTAAAATTGAAATTGCCAACTGCAATTAACTTTAACCTATGAAATTAATGGTCCACGCATCCAAAAGTGGATGTGCCTAGGTAATTTTGAAGTTTTTGATTGTAACTCTTAAAATAACCATTTTCGATATTTGATTTAAATTTAAAGTTTAAAAAATCTTGACAAGTTTTAATTCTACCCCATCTTGATATTTTGAAAAAAATAAAAAAAGTCGAATGAATAATTGTAAATGCAAGCTCAATTTGTCATAATCCAAGTTATTTAATATTATTTTTTTATTTTTTTATTTTTTTATTTTAATCCTTAAATTTTCAACTATCCAAAATATGTTGATCCATTTTTAGAACATTCATTTTTGAACTTAGGAATGTAAAGAGTCACTTGAACTTGGGTTCATTCTCAAGAAAATCAAGTTAGCTATTAGGTGGTCTATTCTGATTTAGAAAAAGATTCACTATTGAATGTACAAACATTTCCAAAGCAAGGGTAGTATAGCGGTTGTAGCAAAGAATCATTGGTTTAGGTAACTTTAGCTAGTGAGGTAAAAGCATGTGTTTATGGGTAAGCAAGGCCATAACTATGTTGCTATCTCTCAATGTTAGAAAGGGTGCAATCTTTGGGATGGGAGAGAGGTCGTTGAAGACTTTTAGAGCACTTTTAGAAGCAACACATGGCAAGCTATGTGAAAGACATGCTAGGAGAAAACTATTGGAAATTGTCTAAAGTGGGAGAATAATGAGGTTTGATAACTATGATGCTTAGAATTTTAATGGATTCTTAGCCATGTTCCTTGTCCACTATGAGATGCTTAGTAGTAGATTAGGCCTAGAGGAGTACTAGCCTCCCCCTTTTTTTCTAGTTCTATCCAATTAGTGGGTTCAAACAATGAGGGTTGCTATTATGTGAGCATAGGAGTGTGAGTCCACGAGCCTAGAATACTACACACCTATGTTATAGGTGTATATACTATAGAAACCGTCTATGATTATAAGGTATATAGGTACCAATGTTGTAGGTTCAATGCTCACAAGCTCGCATTCTTGAACTCACATACTAGCACCGTTGTTCAAACAACCATTGGAATATATATCTTGCACTTAGATTTGAACCATTGTTTCAAAGATTTGCCATTAGGTCAAAATAGCAAAGGGCCTTTGGTATAAAAGGTTTTTGTATATAATCTCTAATATCTTTAAACATCCTAAATAATAATAAATTTACCCTAAAACTTCCTTTTTTTCAAATTCCTATCCTACAATTCTTACTATACCTTAAAAACTGTCATATTTTGACTTTGGTTTGGTATAAATGCTTGACAGTAGTTCTAAACAACTTGAAATTTTTTCACAATGTAGATCAACTATCTAAATAGTCACATACCAATTTTTATTTCATTCTAAAATATTTTTCAGCTTTGGTAGACATTTTTCCACTACAGACCTCCTAATCCTTTATTACCTCTATACCCCAAGTGAATTTTATACATAACTCATAGATCCCAACTTCATTGAAGCTAAAATTTTAACATAAAATAATACATAAGATAAAAAAAAGATAACCTCTAAGTTTCATTGCTATAACACAAAATCTCAATAATAAGAAAGCTTCTTAATACACTCTCTTTCGTTGCCTTAGAATTCAAATACCTTCACTTCCAAGCCCCATAATTTTTTCTTCATAATAAATCTAGACCCACAACTTAGCATTGTAATAAATCAACTATCTAAAAACTGAGATTCAAAAGATTGCATTCATCTAATACTTTTTCAAAATGCAACACAAAACTCCTTTAGATTAATGCTTCTTTCTATATAAATCCAAAACAACAACACAACTTTGCACCTTTAGTGCCTTCCACACCTCCCACACCTCCCAAACAACAAGAAAATAAGAAAAAGAGATAAAGGACCAACCCTTGCCTTAAGTAGCCACCTGAACCCCCAAAATGATTAGCAGCTACCATCCTAACCCCATTAATGTGGGCATTAATGCTAATATCAACTATTAACCAATTGATTATTAACCAGACATTATCAAGACAACTAACATAAGCTACTAACACAAATCTTTTAATACAAAAAACTAAAAACACTAAGCACCTTTTGATTAGCAAATAAAGATGTCATTTCAACTAGTAGACATTAGACAACCTACATCTTGATATTGTTTTTCAATTTTTTTCCTATTGTATATCTTTTCTTGTATTCTTTCACTCTACTATGTTCTAGTCTTAAATTTTGGCTTAAGATTTGTGACAAATCTTCCATTTATCTCATAATTTCTAAAATTTAATAATAAAGTGGTCACTATTGCAAGATCATTTTCTCACTCAATTTTGGTCCTAAAAATACAAGACTTGTTTCCATGCATGTGGAACTTGGTTGCTTAGAGAATGACTATAAGATTGCCAACTTTCAAAAATGTTATGTGTCCAAAAGAGCTAGTTAAAGCACAATTTCAACTTATGCCAAAACATTGATTTTTTTTGTAGTATCCTTCACCTTTATGTTATAATATTCTAATATATGACTTGGATTGAAACAAAATTTTGTAGAGATAATAAAGATTTGGGTTTTCTACAAGACCCTATGGTTAGTTTTGCCTAAAAATGACTCATTTTTTTAAGCTTCAACTATTTGTAACTTATCCAAAACCTCCTTGAAAATGATTGAAAAATTTAAGGGTTAAAATGTTTTTAAATTTAAATTAAAAAATTATATTTATCATTCCAACCTTCAATTATGGAAAAAATTCCAAATTATTCTAATATGTAACATAATTAGTATAATTTTATTTCCACCTTTTTCTTTAAAAAATTATATATATACATCAAAATTTTTGAAAAATCAATTTCAACAAAAAATACATTGTTTCACAAGTGAAAAGTATTAAAGTTTTATATATCAGTTTTATAAAAGGATAAATATTGCTTGAGAGTGGGATTTGACTTAAAAATCATTGGGTGTTTTTGTTGCAAAAATATGAGAAATTTTCACAATTAATCAATCTTCATTGCTATTTGTATCTCTTAAGAAAATTTCAAATTGATTGGCTTACTTTTGCTATTTGTACTTTTTGCTATAGAATTATAACAGTGACTATATTTCACGGAACAAATTGATTATTTTTACAATAATAGTGAATTTATAGTTCTATATACTAAAAAAATAGGATTGATATTTGAATACAATTTAATAGGCTAAATTTAGCTTAAACATGTTGTTTGACCATTTGGCAATGGATTGTGTGCTTTAGAGGTTAATCAAGCTTGCTGATGTAAGGTAATAACATCCCAAAATGTCCTAGCTTGCATTCATTCTTGATAAGTAGACATTCATTGAAAGCATCCCCCTAAGTGCAATTAAATTGTTCCCATACTTAATTGTGATTGTTTAAATGTTGATTCTTTAATCCCTAAAGGACTGAGGTTTTTTCCTAGGGAGACATGGGGGGAGACATTGTCAAAAACTGCAGTTTTTGGTATGTTATTCTAAAATGAAAATTGAAAGTGTTTTTTGAAACTTCAATTATACAAAACTAAAGTAAAGTGTTTGAACAAAGTGTAGAAAAAATTTCAGCCCACTTGACTGTACAGATTGAAAGATTGTAACATTTGAAATGAGAAAAAAAAAAAAAATTTTAATCATTTGTGCTAAACAAGGTCAACAAATTTTTGGCCCTCATGGAGTACAATTCTTGGAGCACATAAATGAGTATTTTGACCATTCATAAGTATATAATGCTATGTTCACTCATGAAAAAAATTAGAAGCAATTGAGATGTTTAGCTTATACTAAATCATCCTGCAATGCAGTAGGTTAAGTGAATTGGAAACATATGAGTCATTTTTTGATGATTTCTTGTGCAATGAAGAAATTTTTTATTTGAAATCCAAATAGTAAAAATTTAGAGACAAACATTTGGAATAAGTAGGAAAAATTTCAATAATTTCAATTTCACAAATTGCAAGATAATAGGACTTGATGTTAGAACACTACTAGAAATTGGCACCAAACGTGATTGCAAAATGTGACTGCGTAGCAGTCGTCGATGAGTTGTATGACTGGGTGGTGACTTTTGGCCCTGCAGTCGTGGCAAACAAGTCGTGCAGCAATTGCGGTGACAATATACCATGAGCATTCATTTTGGCGAATGGATGAAGAATCAGGTGGATGAGTAGGGATAAAGAAACTTGGGCTTAAAGGAAATGGATGACAAGCTGCCATGTGGACAGTGCATCCTAATATAAATAATTAACTAAAATTTCACGTCGAACAGTCATGCTCTAGTTGTAGCAAAGTTATGGGTCAAGAAATTTTAAGATTATACTAGCGGTTGGTGCTTGCTTTGCTACGCATTAACTATATTATTTTCATCAATTTCTTATGTGATAAAATGCAAATGAATAAAATATGTATAATATTTAAATGAAAATATTGACATCTTCATATAATATTCTTTGGAAATACATATATTGTGCAATAAAAAGTAATTAAAGAAAATCTTTATATCATAATTTTCACAAAAAAAATCTTTGCAAAAATGAAAAAATTGTAATAAGAAAAATTAATCAAGTGAAAAATATAAATAGAATCTTCACATTTAAATATGTAGAACAATAGTTTCAATTTCAAGAAAATCTTCAATTAAGAAATTATTAACCTTCATATAGTAGTTTATAAATATACATATAATAAAATGTAGAGTAATTCTAGTATTTTTCAAATCAAAATCTTTACAATTAAAAAACATGCAAAATTTTCACCTATTAAAATGTAGAATAACAATAATGATTCCAATTTCAATAAAAGATTCAAATAACAAATTATGAAAATCTTCACAATCATTTGAATATATTGCAATTTAGAATAAAAGAAAAATATATATATTCAAGTTAAATTTTATACATTAGAATCTTTGCATATTTGCATATTTTCAAAGAAAAGTGATAAATTTTATAAATGAATTGCATCCAAAGATACAATGTAATATCCTTCCATTGGCTATAAAAGAATGTAACAAAATGGCTACAAATATCATCCTACCATATTTATTGATAAGGTAGGCTGTCTCAATTGAGACAATGAAATAATGATAAACACCAATAGAATGCAGTTGGATGGAAGGAGACGTCACCAAAGCGTGCATGAACCCTAAACATGCAGAGTTTGAAACAAACTCTTAACTTTTCTATCCACCTGATTTAAGTGTAATTATATGTAGGAATCTCCATGACAATGTCATGTAAAAACCTCATGATAAACCACATTTTTTACCTTTCCTATGGCATTTAAATTGTCATTAGCAACTTTAATGTTTGCAGGATGTCTACCACGGGACATAGCCACATATAATTGACCATGGCTAAATACTTCATTTCGAAGATAAATGCCGACTTGGTCATATAATTGGCCCTGCGATTTATTGATTGTTATAGCAAAAGCTTCAATAATAGGAAATTGTCTCTGGCAAAATGTAAATGGTAAGCAACTATTGTTGCAATGATGTGTGATTCTTGGAATCAACACTTTTTAACTACGATGGCACCCTTCTACAATTTCACACAATAATATAGTGGAAGGCAATTGCAAAACACGCAAGCGACTACCATTGCATTAATCCTTTGTCGAATTCAAGTTCCTTAGCAACATAACATATTGACCACATTTTAGATTTAATTGGTGAGGAGGCAAACCACTAAGTTGTAATGAATTTAAAAACTCTACCGGATAATTATGGGAATGCTCATCATTTTCATGTACAAAATCAACACTAAAACATTGATGCACATTTCTAGGCATGTGATTGGTGATTTTTCGATTGATTTCTTAAGTATTATCATTTTGCACAACCAAAACAATATGCTTAGAGAAATCAATTGGATGATAAAAAATGGCATCAATGAGACCATCTAAAGAGTTTCCAACCGCAACCATTCCTAACGGTAAATCTACTTTTGAACCGGTTTTGCCCTCACCAATATCTAACAAAAATCGTTGAAAGTCTAATTGACTTTGTAAACGCATATTTGTGGTCAAATGAAAATGTTGCATTAATGGAAACAAATATGAACGTTGCAAACAAGCTTCAACAGTTTGTTGGTAGCCTCCACGTACAGCTATGGACAAAGTTTGGCGAAAATCACCACCATATAAAACTACAAGCCCACCGTTTGGACAATTTAAATCCCAAATATCTCGCAAAAATCTATCTATAGCTTCTATCATAAATCGATGTCCAGCATAGACTTCATCAACTACAATCAATTGTACTTCACACAAATTTTGAACCAACGACGATTAAGCACTAATATTACAAATTGAAGCTTCATGCAATTGTAATAGAATGACAAGAGAAGAATGTGCCGTTCGTTCTTCATACAAAAGGCAAGTGGCTATTCTACTTGTTGTCATTGCCATACATTTAACACCACGACTACAAAGATAATCTAATATGGTATTGTACACAAAAGTTTTCTCAGGCCCACTAGGCCCATCCATGAAAAAAACCTTATTTGGAGGATGAGGGTCTAAAACGGCAGAAGTCATTGCATTGAAAACAATACGTTGCTCTTCATTGAGTCTAACCACATTTTCCTCTACAAAATGAATGTTTTGATTATCTAAATCATTGTTGTCATTGACATCACCACCAATATCAACAATATTTGGATAACCAAATTCATTCAAATCTTGAATGTCAAAAAAATTTACAATGCGTTTATCTAAAGATGACAAATACTCATTTATAAATAAAATGACTTTACAATAGCGGTTTGGATCATCATGCCAATCATCAGACATAACATCAAGATACTTTTTAAGTAAATTAAGAGGATTCAACGGTTGTCCAAACACAAGAAGTGTTACAAACAACCGCCGAATCTGTTTAAGCAAGGCAATGAGGGATGTTTTTTGAAGACAATTGTCCCATTCAGCATCATCTTGCAAAAGCCCTCTTGCAATACAAGCGGCTTTATACGTTGAATAAACTATATCTTGAAAAGAAAATAAGTCATCAAACGAAGTTGGTGCCTCAACATGAGTCAATAACAAACGCAAGTAAAATAATTCAGTACCTATGAGAACCATATTTACCCTACCAAAAACTTTTACTTTGCGTTTTGTTCTTTTTCATATGTTCTTTTTCACATTCCACTTATAGTGAAGTAGAAGATCCAAGTATCGAAGAAGCATATGATTGCCTTGAGTGCCAGAAGCAATCAAGACACAAATACGGCAATTGAGCTCAAAAACTTTGTGAGTTTGGTCTCAGTATTTTGATCAATCACTGATTGCAAAGATGTACCTTTGTAAAAGGTGACATACTGTTGTCCGGAAAGATGAACCATTAAACGACAAATACTATGACTCTTGTTGTTGGTTTCGAAACCAAAGAGTCTTCAACATGCTTCTTAAACAGCCATATAGCGGCCCTCCAAGAAGTTTTTAATTTCATCTACTATCTCGTTAGTTTCTACCATGCCACAATCTGGACTTTGAACTATATACTTGTGAAGGTATTTAACAATTTTTACTGAACTGCAAACCTTCACATTAATATGGTAGTTAAAACAGCTTATCAAATATGAGATGTATGGCACAACCCATCGACTGTCCAAGCAAACAATTTGACCTCGTGTGCATTTCTCAACATACCTACTGTGATTTTGGCGACGGTACAAAATATGACCGTCACCATCAAGTTCAGTAGTATCTCGAGTTTGCATAGAATAGTTCTTTGAGCATCTACCGTTTTCCATACAAAGACGATTAGGATTGTCCAAACCACATGAATCGTGCATCATGTGTTTTGCAACCATCGCATAAAGCAATGGTTTTCTATTTGCATCTGGAATCTCAGCACATATAAGTTTATCTATAACGTCACAATCATTGATCTTGTTTTTCAACCAAAGAAGAATGTGAGCATGAGGGAAACGATGCTTTCGAAACTCAATAGTGTAACAAAAAACAATCATCTCTCCCAATACATTCTTTTTTGTGATTTTTTCCATCATGGCTTTCAACTTGAACTCAAAAACACGTACAATTGCATCTAGACGATCCGGAGGGGTTTGACTTAGACCAAGCTCATCTATAATCTCAAGCCAAGTTGGATTACACGTCATTGTAATAAATAAATTCGGTTTACCTAAGACTCTAATTAAAACCATACTATTTTGAAAAAGATTTTGCATATATCTAGGGGAACCAATAAATGTTGCAAGTAAAACAATGCGACATTCAATGCGTGCTCCATTGTCTTCTTGCAAAGCATCTACAATTCCTTGATAACATTTGGCACAAAATTTTGCTTAGTGTTGTTTAATGAAAAATAAATTTTCATGTTCTACACGTAAATATTGATCTACTACATATTGTTGGAATAATCTTCCAACTCTATGTAGTACATTAAACTCGGGTCATTTTTGAAGCATATATTGAACAAATGACTTTAAAGTCACTCCAATATTTGCTTTAAAAGGAGGTGACTACCCATATTGCCCTTCAGGAAACAACAATGGATAAGAAAATGCATCATAAGAAGAATGAATTTCCTTAATCCTTTGAAATCCTCCACCACATTGGTGAAGAATAATACCACATTCAGATTCCATGTATTGTTCATTAAGAACAACAGCAACAATCTCAAGAACAACGGGTCAGTTGTATCTTCGACAATGTTCTCCATCGGGAGCCTCACCGGATATATGAAGTCCCACATTGTGTTCTCCTAAAAGGACATCATGTGAAGATTTGAAACCACAAACTAATACATTAACTGATTCTAAAACTTCTTAAATGGTGTTTACAGTGTCACAATCAAAATCATCAAAGATCTCTATCTGACGGTCTATTTGCAAATCATCATCCAAAAAATAAATTTGTGCAAATTTTACACCGTGATTTACTTTAAGCTCTAAATTTCCAATATGGTGGCATAACTCTCCATTCACACAAAATGTATATACCCCTCGTTCTTCAGCTTGCCCAGATTGAAACTTACTACACATACTTGTGAAGGCAAAAGTTTGATTATATTTTCTAATGGATTTTAAGACTCAGAAGTGTTGCCTATAAAAAACTCGTGGAACATTGGATGGACAATGGAATGACTAACATGTTTGCTGGAAATTTCACCATCATAACAACAAATAGTAGTCTTTTCCTTTCTAAAACGAAATGCCAAACACTTTTGACATTGAATGCACATGGATCCAATGCCATTGATATTAACATCCACGAAATCATCTATCATAGCTAAAGTTTGAGCCATATTCTATGATTAATAACAATCACAAGTTTAAATTAAGATAGAAAATATTCTAAATCCTTCAATTATAAAAATAAGGATTTAAAATATTCTTAGCATACAAAAAGTTGAAGACTTACTTATAGAACTTGCGCTTCAAAAAATTGGATCTTTTGAATATTTTTTACTATACTCCAAGTGCTCCTACTCCAAATTTTCACTACATATAAAAAACACAAACACATTAGGTCAAATTCATATGTTGACATTAAAAGAAAATTAAATCAAAATGTTGACATTAAAAAGAAATTAGGTGAATTTGTTGACATTAAGATGAAATTAAATCAAAATTGTTTCAAAAATGCTTCCAAAAAAGAGCTTAAATTGTTCATATTAAGTCACATAGTGAACATTAAGGTGAAATTAGGTGAAATTAGGTCAAATTGTTTCAAAAAATTACTCAAATTGCTCCTATTAAGCTTTATTTAATTCAAACTCTTAAAATTCATTTAAATTGAAGATCAAATTACACTCAAATTGTTCAAATGATGCTCAAATTGATCACATTAGGTTAAATTGTTGGTATTAAACTCAAATTAGGTCAAATGGCTTCAAGAATGCTCCAATTGTTCCAATTTGTCTCTAATTACATCAATCTCTTGAAATTAAGTTAATTGAAGCTCAAATTACATTTAATTTGTTCAAATGAAGCTTAAATTGCTCATATTAAGTCAAATTAGGTCATACTAGGTCAAATTAGGTCAAATTGCTTACATTAAGCTCAAATTAGGTCAAATTGCTTAATGAATGCTCCAATTTGGCTCTAATTACGTCAATCTTTTGAAATTAAGTTAAATTGAAGCTCAAATTACACTCAAATGAAGCAAAAATTACTCACATTAAGTCAAATTGTTCCAAGAATGCTCCAATTGCTTCAAGAATGCTTCAATTTGGCTCTAATTACATCAATCTCTTGAAATTAGATAAGATTGAAGCTCAAATTACACTCAAATTGTTCAAATGAAACTCAATGTTCAAATCACCATTCTATACGTGAATTCAAATTTGCTTAAAACAAATATTAAGAAAATACCTTGGAAGTATTGTTGAGCTCAAGAATACCACCACTTGATAAATTTCTTCACTCACAAACAATGGTGATCAAAATTGAAGAATTGAAATGTAAATTTGTCAAATTGCAAAGACTTTGTAAATACTTTGTTGTAGAATCCAAAATTGCTTTAATCTAACAAAGCCTCAAATCATTTAGTAGTAAGAAAAGAACATTAGAATTGAGAACATTCAAAGTTTCAACATTCAAATCATAAAATTGTAGAAGTAAATTGAAGTGTGAAGCCAAGAAAGATGAAACCTCTGTATCTTTATAATATCACTATACCTCTGTAATATCACATTTTAACACTGTGTGATATTACAAAGGTAAAAGGGCCGTTGGAACTCTATAATATCATATTGTATACAAATGTGATATTACAGAGGTATTGGACCTCTATAATATTACACAGTGTTAAAATGTGATATTATGGAAGACCTTGTAATTGTAGTAGTATGATTTTGAAGATTAACTTTTGCAATCTAGGATTATTTTTTGAAATCTAAAAAATTTAAAGATTATATTTTAAAATATAGGAAGTTTGAAGATTATTTCTAAAATCTAAAAAATTTAAATATTGTTTTTTGAAATCTAGGATTATATTCTAAATCTAAAAAATTTGAAGATTATTTCTAAAATCTAAAAAAATTTATGTTTTTTTTTAAATCTAGAAAATTTGAAGATTATTTTCTAAAATTAAGGAGTAGTCATTTTATAATTTTATGAGTACATTCAAAGTTCTATGACAATACTACATATATCATATATTATACACCATACATCATAAGCCATACACCAAGACAAATATATAATATGCCATACACTTTATTTTGTATATGTTTACATGACTTTCCAAGCCATTGTACAAGTGTGAAGAATGCAAATCACAAGCCTTTTATATAAGTGACCTGGTAGGAGGCAAGACAAACCATATGGGATTTGTAAAATGTAAGAATTGTACTATAGTTGTGCTGAAGTTATAGAAGAGTAGATGTACAATATATTGAGTCATTTTGAAGTCATTTTGAAGTCGTAGGAAGTCATAGTTTAGTCATCAATAGTCATTTTGCAGTCATAAAAACTCTTTTTGTAGTAGCAACAAAGAAACAACATTGTTGTCTACGTTAGGAAGAAAGAACATTTAATAACTACTTTTAGCACCATAATAATACTTTTGTGTATGTATGTTGGATCCTTCAAATAGTCAATTTTTTAGCATCAATATATATTTGTTACAACCACAACACATTTTTTTGATACCTTTAGTAATTCAAATTCAACTATCTCAAGTATTTCCAAGTAGTATCATAACAATAATGCAAATTTTTATAAGTCAATGCTAGCAAACTAATAGGGGATAATTAAATCATGCAATGGATTTAGCACAAGGGAAAAACAACATACACCTAGTGTTTGAGAAAATGGCAATCAATTTTTCATCCATGATTGATGCATATATTCTTAGTTGTTGTTGTAGATCTAAGAGTTTGGTTTACAAAATCATAGGGAAGTGGCTATTGAGTCATAGGCAAGTGGCGCTGGGTAAGTGGTGATTGGTGGACTTTCCTTTAGCTAACAATGGAGTAACAATGAAGTCATTATGGAGTAGTCGAGAAAACATGTCGCAGTTATACATGGGAGACTGAAGCGCACATCAATCACTTCTGAAGGCATTGTGCTACTTAGACTGAGGGGCATGTCTTCCCGACACATAATTTAGGGAGCCTTTTTTATGTTAGGTAAATCATGGTTGATGACCCCAAGCATAGCAATCATTTGTAGTGGTCAAGCAAATTCTTAACCTCTAAAGGACCAAGGTCATTTTTCTATCAAAAACACTCAAATCTATCATTTTTGCTATGTTCATTCAAGAAAACCAAAAAAAAACTTTTTTTAGAATCTAACCATAGGATCTCGTGATTTACTTGTTTAAGATCACATGGTAAAAATTTCAAAATTTTTGGCCGTATAGATTGGAAGATATGAGCATTCAAAGTTGAAAAACAAAGATTTTTTGAACTCTGGTTTGTAGTTTCAGATGACTTTGATTGCCATTTATAGAATTTTTTTATACTATAGACTTTGAATTAAAAAAATTTTGTATTGAAGGATTGAGTTGAAAGTCTAGGAAAAAAAATTTATATAAAAAAATTGATTTTCATTCTTTAAAAAATTGTTAAGTAGAAGTAGGTTCAAGATTGAAAGAAAATCTAAATTACTAATAACTCTTAGATGGGATTGAAACACAATAATTCCAAAAGTAAGATTGATCTAGCAAGCAAGTTCAACCTTATCCAACTATTTTTTTGGAAGAATTGCAGAAATTGCATTCAGAAATGAATCCTATAAGTTATTTTTTCTTGAATTGGCCGAAAAACAAGTATAAGGAAAAAAATTTCAATCTCAATTTTAATTTTTTGTAGATTAATTTTTTTGCCCGCCAAATTGAAATTTGGGCTTTCTTGTGGTATAACTTTTGCTCTTGGGCACTGACTGAAATAAAGACTATACTCCTACAAAGATAATCATTTTTTCTATCTTATGTAAGAATTTTAAAAAGTTTTATTAAAAATTGAGATCATATAAACCTACCCAAACTCCAAATTGTCCCCCGAGGGGACAATGGTCCTTTAGAGGTTAAGCTGATTTGCACTCCCCATTTTCTTGGCTTTAGCCCTATAAGGCAATCACTTTCAAAAGACTAGCCCCCTCAACTAGCTCATGTTTTTTTTGAGAGCCCCCCTTATAAGTTTGCACCCTTGCGATGTGTCACACTCAACATGTGACCACTTCTCAAATGATAAATGAGTGTAACACTAACCCTTTTACTTCTCCCTACTTAGGTCAACTGTGCTTCACTTTTTTTTGCCCAATAATGACTTCCTTTCAATGTTCTCGTGTCACTTCCTCATGATTCACTCCACATGCCCCCTCCCATTTTTCACTACATTATCATTTGATGTCAATGAAGTCCAATCTTCAACCCCAAGACATGAAAAACATGTCTCCACTTGGTACATGGTGTACTAGTAAAGCAACAATCTCCGTTCAGACAATTTGCAATCACATTTCAATGCCAACGTAGTAGCCCCTAGCCGGCAGTTCAGCTGCAATAAAAATTGCAGCAAGCCATCTTTTTCTTAATCTTCTCTGCGCAGTAAATGCATCCAATTCAAGGAGTCACATTCCAATTAAGTGAAACGAAGTGGTGTCCTGGTCGTGGCATAGAAGTGGCGTGCAATCGCAAGTGGTCACTATCTAGGCCGTCAATTCCAGTCATTGCTGCTTGGTGGAGTCCACGTCACCGTCTACAATCGCAATGGATGGATGGAATTCAACCGCCTAAGCTTCTCATCTTGTAGTCGCATTCCACGACTGCGCCATGACTTTGCCAATGCTAGTAAGCAGAAATCAGTGCAATTAGAGAGGATCAGTCGCGTTGTAGTTGCCAAGTCACGGCTGCCTAATTGCATTTGGTGCCAATTTCTAGTAGTGGAAGAAAATATTTTTTCTTGAAATCACCCAAACATAGCTAACATAGTTTGACTCCTCTTAGAATGAGATTTGAGGACTATATTTTATTTTATGATTGTATGCCATAGTTTATTTGTTACATACATGAGAAATTTCAAAAGTTGATGAGTTTTTTTATAAAAGATTTCCAAAAGATTCTCAAATTGCTTGAGCTGTCCAAAAAGTTCAAGGTAGCATAATTTTTAATCCAAGCACCCAATGGGAAAAAAATTAGTTTTTCACCAAGGAGGTACATATTTACACATTCATTCTATATTTCATGAATATCAGACCAATAATGACTTTGTAGGAAGCTATCCAAGATTTCTTGCATACATTGAATAGCCACATGGTCCTTTAGGGGTTAAATTTCAGTTTTATGACCAATCTATGTAATAATTTTAGTGGCCTAAGGAGCTTCCACTTTGAAAATTCATAGTAATTACTAGCATTTGGCGCTTGCTATGCTACGCATTCACCATTAGAATTTCATTAGAATTTTTTATGTATTAGATAGAATATATAGCAAGAATTTCAATAAATCTTTAGGTAAAAATTACTAAAATCTTCATATAATTTTTTTAATAAATAAGCAAATATTGAAATAAACAATAGAAATTTAATGAATGATGAATGAAATACATGCAATGATGAATACGGTAAAAGATACACATACATTAGAATGCATTAGAAATTTGACTCAATTGTTACAAACAATGGCAATCCAAATAGAAGAATTTAAAAGAAAAACTTGTAAATCCCAAAAGCTTCATAAACAATTTAATTGTTGTGAAATCCAAAATCGGTTAAATTTAATAAATTTCTCAAATCATTTGGTAGTAGCAATAGAAAATTGAAATCAGAAGTTCAAAGCTCTCAAAAGTACAAAATTATAGAAATGCAAAAGAAATATAAAGCCAAGAAAAGCAATGGAATTGCTACCTTTATAATATCACCATATTGATCTTCTTTAATATCACCTCAATTGCAACGACTATATTATTTCTATAATATCACCCTTTATAAAAAGTGATATTATAGAGGTGATTGTGAATTGCCACTTTATTTCAGTAATATCACATTGTGGGAAAATATGATTTCTATGTATGCATGATTGGAAATATTTTTATAAAATAATTATTTTAAAGATTTATTGAAATCATTATCATGCATTTTATTCAAATATATCAAATTTTTACTAATATGTGATACAATGAATGCATAGCATAGCAAGTACAAGCCCTTAGTATTAATGGTAGCATTTGTGATATTATAGAGGGATTTATGATTTTAGTAGTATGATATATCACATCTAAATATTTTGTTTTTATTTAAAGTCATAATTTTCTATTCTTGAATTTTTTTAATTATTAAAAGTCATGATTTTAATTTTAAAAATCTTGAAAAAGGTGCTTTTAATTATGTTGAATTGCTTATTATGATGTTTTTTTGTATTTTCACTTTAGTTCAGTTTCAATAGTACTAACCCAAGGGCACTCTTTCAGTACCACTACAATATGACCACCACCCCATTTTGATACTAGATTGTTGATTTTAATCATAAATTGACACAATTCTTAAAGACAAAAATCGTCTCAATATATTACCTTTCATAAACTAATTGAGTAGCAGCACATAAACAAATGAAGTAATGGAAGAATTTCTTAGTGATAGCAACCATCACCTAATTCATAGCCATGTTGGTTGCATATACATAGACAATCAACATTTGAATACTAAGATTTAAAATTCTCAAAAAAACCCTCCATTTTCTCAAAACTATTTTTCCAATGGTCATTTTTCATCGAACAATTCATTTAACACATCTAAACTCCTTTCAATTAATCCACAACAAATAACTTATCTCGTAAACTTCAATCTTACCAAATTGCCAAAATACTATTGATAAAAATGACATTTTGAATCTTCAATAATTTAAAAGAATGAAATGGATCAAGGAGCCAGGAGGGTGACATGGGTAGATATCCTAGTTTAGCATTGCACAATGTTAAGAATCTTCATATGCATCTTTATACATTATATTAGTTTGAATTTTCTTTATAATATTTAGATATGGCATGTTTTTTTTATTTGATATGGTGAGATCTCTAGAACTGTCCCTTCACTCCCTTGGTCACATTCATGGTATTCTTAGAAAACCCTTTGCAAAGAGGGATGCACAAACTTTGTTTTGTAGTGTTTGGACATATAGTGTCTAGCAGAAATAATTGTATAAGGTGAGTTGATTTACAAATTTGATACCAATCCTACATATACCATTATAAAATTGTAAGGAAAAGACTATAAGAGAATATAGTTGCATTAAACATATAGAACTTTTAAAGATGAAATATAAACCAAAATAACCTACCTTAATTCAAATATCCAATAAAGATGTACAATTCTTTTTGTGAAAACTAATTATTCATTGTATATTTATTGTAGAAAATACATTCAAAGGCTTGGATTCATAAATCATGTGACTCCAAAAACCATATCTCAATATACAACATAAAGCTCAGAGATTAGAATTTGCATTGAACATATGATAATTGGAAGAATATCATATGGATAGATGAGTCATCCATTGAAGTTGGCAAATCTCGGCAAATTCAAATTTGGAGAAAGACACAAGAAAAATACAAACCACATTGTATTGCACCTAGTTTCAAATTTGGACGCTCGTTAGTAATGGTTTGAAGAGCTTTTATTAGATTCGACAAATGTCCATTGGTCTTTCTACCACAAAATGAAAGAACTGCATCACATTTTGTTCAAAATGTTTATGAAGCCACATTAAGAGGCTTTTACTTCATGCATGAAGAGTCACAGAAACTTACAGTCTTGGAAGACAATGCTTCCATACATCATAGTAAAGTTCTCAAACTCTGAAAGTTTATTCATAGGATAAAAAAATATAGTGACCTCCAAATTCACCATACTTGAATCTCATTGAGAATGTGTTGAAGATAATCAAAGATCTATTGTGAGATCGACATAGGCCATATGACAAGCAAGAAATGATCCAACAAATTCCAGTGGTATGGAATGAAGTGTCTCTACAACAACTACAAACTCTCATTGTTGATATGCCAAATCAAATGCAAGCTATAATTTTGGAGAAGGGTGGTGTCACTAGATGGTAGATAGTGTACATAAAACATTCACAATAATGTATGATTTTGACTTTCACATGTACATATTATTATGATCATAAAGTACTCTTCTCTATAATTCCTATACAACTTGCAATTTGAAAATTGAACCATTTTTTAGCATGAAATGGCTTAGTGAACTTTCTAGACTTTGTAATGAAAACTACTAGGATGCAGAATTTGTAAATGAACTATACCCCACTGTACATTGGATATGCTGGCTTAAGAGACTCTTTCCACTCTTTCTCCAACAATATTCTTACCCATTTGAACTAAAAAGGTTAAATTTTGACTCATCACAACAAATGACAAAACTTCAATCTTCCCAAGTTACAACCTTACACTTCACCTAATTAAAAAGACGCACTTGATGCTTCTCTGTCAAAAGTGGCTTCTTGATTTTGACATGTGCTTGCAACCCTTGCCTTTGAAGGCTCTTTCTAATAGTGTCATCACTCATTTGCATGCCCTCAGACCATAATCCTCTTCATATTGCTAGAGCAATATTAGTATTTTTTATGATTTAACCTCCTTATAATTTCATTGTTGCCAAGATCATCAAGAATTTTAGGTTTAACAAGTGAAGCACTAGCTTTTAGACTCACTCTCTCACCAAATGTTTGCACCATGTCACTACAAGTGCTTTGGAGAATGTCCAAAATTGTTGAAATTTTGTCATATGAGTTTCTTCGCTTGTGCATCTCAAGAACTACCCTTTGCTCATTTTCATATCTCTTAGCAAAAGTGAACCACTAATACCTTCTTTAAAACACCAAAAAATTTTGAACCACAAAAAAGCTTGAAAACAATAGTTGCATTGAAAAGATAGTGGTGTGTACAACTTTTGTGCATATTAAGTTGTACACACCACTTTGAGATATTTCAAAATGGAGGTCTTGCAAGTGGCTAATTTTGAGGGAAATTATTTTCCGTGTTATTTTCATTACATACCATGTGTTTTTCTTAATAAATGTGGTCAAATACTTCAACTAACCACTTCACTATTTAGTCATTGTTGAGCAATTTCGAAATTGACCACACTATCCAAATACATTTTTTAATCTTAAAAATATTCTTCTTTTTTTAAATCAAAAACTAAAAATTAAAAAAAAAATCCTATACTTATCTTTTACTTTGGATCAAAACGATGTTGGATTCAACATAATCTTCTTGATGTTTTTGTTGTATCTAGTACAAATTTTTTTATTCCAACACAAAATCTGCATTGAATATTACAACAAAAACATCAAGTAGATTATATTGAATCCAAGGTAGTTTTCTTCTAGTGGAAACATAGAGGTTCATTATCTTCTACTTTGGGCCAATGACATACTAGGGTTATACTAGTGATAGTAAAACTTGCTTATTTAATTGGATATCCACAAGCTAATGTAAATGTGAAAATGACACATAAAATACTGCCAATTCTATAAAATTGGCAATCCAAACATTTCATCACCTTTAGATGTACCTTTATGGCCCAATTCCATTCACTTATGTCGATTCAATAATGATAAATTCATCAAGCAGAAATTGCTTTGTTTTAGCCACTCCACCTCTCCACACAAGGACTTCAAAGACTTTGGGCCACAACACAATTCCCATAGGTGAGTTTGCTACAAGAAGTTCCATACTAGCTAAATTTGTTAGCTAGGATTCCATAGGATCTGCATATCATTGCTTGGAAAATTGGTTGTAGTCATGTCTCACTAGAAGGATGTAGCCTCCATGACCAAGTAGTCACTCCATTACTTTGATTATTGGAGCAATAGGTGCATTTTTTTGTTTCTATAGGTAATAGTGAAGTCATCCATCAAACTATTTAGGTTTGTGGTGTCCTCACAATGTTAAATTTATTAAATTCCTTCTTTTTGTAGGACTTCCAATCAAAATGAATAAGCCTCATTATTCTTTGGATCTACAAGGACTAAATAACAAATCGATGAGTGGTGAATTAGTGATCCTTCCAAAATAAGCAATACCACCTAAGAATTTGTTTCCATGTTCACCCAACTCTACCAATTTGTTTGAGGTAGGGCTACTTCCATGTTTGTTCTTGGAATGCTAGCTTGTCATTAATTTGACTACTGTTACTACATAAATTAGGCTTGCAAAGAAGAGATGGCAAGCCCATAAAATACTTTTATTTCCCAACTTACTTAGTTTTCTTGGTCATTTTAACACAAGTTATATTTGCACTAGGAGGCTTTCTACAGTGTTGGATGGTACTATAGTGTTGGAGAATCATTAGGTTTAATGCAAATACAGTATATTGAAGGTATGTACAATACGTTGAATCATCTTAGAAATTAGATATGGATTTGTCCATAAGAATAAATATTAGTGCAACTTGAGGTTTGACCTTATCAATTGTTCCTTTATTGGCTATGAACCAGATTTGAGAATTTTTCACATTAACACAAGTTAATGTGAAGAAATAAGAGTAGGACCTTTTCTTTGAAAAAGGAAATTATTGTACCTATGTAGTATAGGAAAGTTGGTTGTTAGGGCATCTCTACTCCAACTTCTCAATACTATAAATAAAATCAGTTTATTCATGTGGAAATTAAATATGAAAGAAATATCATTGAAATTGCTTAAAATAGACTCAAAAATTTGAAATTAGACATCAAATGCATTAGGAAAAATTCAAGCCTCAAAGAGGTTATGAGGTTTGCACGCCTACAATGCAATTATAGAAAAAAATTATTTAAATTATTTAAATTTTAAAATTTTAAAAATTTGACATGTCACTACTAGTGCCACATCAGATTGGCTATTTTTGAATGTTTTTAATAAAAAATTATATTTTCTATTTTTTTGTATTTGCACTGTTGGGGGCTTGAAAATAAAAAACTCACGACCTTTTCAAGCTTGAAATTTTTCCTAATGATTGAAATACTAAACTGTAAAAATCTCCATAGTAAGGTAAAAAAGATAGTTAAAAATTGCTGCAAAATTTGTTGTTCACTTGAAAAATCATCACTCAAGTTTATTGAATTGACAACAAAATTTATAAAATATTTTAGATGAAGCCTCTCTATTATTTTATTATATTTATATTTTTACCTCGCAATAGAAGTATTTAGGAGAATTTTGGTCATCTAATATCCAATTTTAGATTTTCTTGTATCTATTTCATGTAATATTTTTTGATAAGTGCAATATGTATTATTGTATTAACTATATAGAATTGATTGTTGAATATACTAAAAGGTACATAAAAAGGTCTCTAAAAAGTGCACAATTAAATATGAAATATTCCTTCTATATTCCTTTCCAAGACCAAATTCAAATGCATTGACTAATTACTTTCTTGGAGTCTTGGTTTAAGGACATGATTAATCCCAAATGTTCTTTAAGCTCCCATGGAGCTTTTTGTAGTTTGGATAGATTCACATAAAGTCAATTTCAAGGATAAAATTCTTACCAAAGATGCACATTTCTATAAGCTTACCAAAAATTTAATTTATTTTTCAAATCAAGTGCTTAAATAAGAAATTATGGAGCTCAAATGTTTAAGGGTAGCTTGGGTAGCATGCTAATAGAAAAGAAAAGCCATTGGAATTGGCAAACTGTGAAGTTTTTATCATTAATTTTGAGTGTTTATATCTTGGTATCTATTAAGTCCAATGGATTGAAAATTTTAGACACATTCTTATAGTAGTATAGAATAATAATTTTTATTTAAAATATAAATTTTGTCTCAATATCACTCAATGTATTGAAAATGGAAATTTTAGAATAAATTTAGAACCATTAGTACAAATTGTAGTGTAAAACTATAAATTCAAGATATTTTTTTCTTTGTTTTCTTTGTTTTTCTTCTCTTTAATCCTTGATTAAGAGAAGCAAAGCTTTGTGTTGACTGTTGTAATTTTAATTCTTCTCCAAAATGAGTTTTCCAAAAAACTTTAAAATCTTGCTAATCTATTTGCTTTTAGGGGGATGTTCTCTCAATGCAAATTTTTTTTGTATATATTAGCTAGTTCCATTATGCTTGAAATTTGGCATGCAAATAATTAACATAAAATACCTATCCAATGGTCTAAGTTTTAAAAATTGGATACTATCTCTTTCTTCATAAAGTAGAGTTAAGCTATGCTAACCATATAAGTCAAGGCCAAAAATATCTTTTGTTTTAACTTCAAACATTGTAATCTTCAATCTACACAATCAAATAGTGTAATTTTTTTTCTATGAATTCAACAGTAGTCTAGTACAAATTTGTATAGTTAAAAGTTCAATTCTTTTTTATTTTTCAATAATGCTCATTGCATTAGAAAGTGATAACTTTAAACATTTTTTATGTAAAAAATAATCAAAGAACTTTTGGGATTAAACCTTGGATTAAACACCCTACAATGTTAATTGAGGATGTTGGTTAAATCAAACTTAATAATAGGGATCAAATCATTCAAGTTTGTTGTTTGTACATATTATATACAATAGTACTACTAATGAACCATTTGCAACAATCCCCCCCTTGCATGCAGAAATACAAATTTTCCTTTCGTTTGCAAGAACTAGATTCTGTGCTCAAAAATATTTCCAAATTTTTGGGGAAAGTGTGAAAGAATGAATATATGAACATCCAAGTGGATGAAATCATAACATAAAGTTGAGACACTATACACATAATATAATTTAGAAGATATAAATGGCAACTTCTTCCCTTCAAACTCAACCAATTTTCACATTTTTAAAATCAACTTAATTTTATGGCAAAAAATCCTTAACCCTTAAAGGTATAAAAAGTCCAATTGGGTCGCAACAAAGAATTTTTTGTGTACTTAATTGACACACAAGGTGCAAGAATTGAAGTGTACATTACTAACAATAGTTTGTATTCATGTTGAGCTAGGTCTAGTGATATATGACATTTAAAAGTTAGATTATTGTTACACCTCCTACATGTCCAAAAAGTTGCAAAATGATCACATATTTTACGTATATAATATTAAGGCATATTTGCTAAAGCGACATCCAAATGAAATGTCATTTAATCATTTAATTTTCTAACGATGATATATGCACTACCATGTTTTTGTACATAATTCATATTCTATAAGCCTAATTTGGTATCATTTATACTATTCCTTACAAGCTTTTAAAGTTAAAGGGTTGAAAACTTGAAATTAGGTCTCTTTGTCTTAGTGTATACAGACTAAATTTTTTAATCCAACAACATGTCCATTGCAAGTCAAGCCATTCAAGGAAAACTTCAACAAATACAATACTATTAAAATGACATCCATTATGAAATGTGTTAACCCTTAAAGGACAAGCATTTGACCATGGAAATCATCCTTTTTGGCATTGTGTGACATAACATTGCTAACCAGCTTGCTTTCATCCCCCCAAGTGGAGGTATAATTCCCTCCTATATACCTGGGGGGAGAGTTTAGTTATAATGCTGCAGAAGTCATTGGCTGGGCAGAGGTGATGTAGCACCAAGTTGTCAGAGCTCGGTATGTCATTGGCAAGGCTACTGTTGAGGGCTCCTGATTTTTGGGGAGCAAAAGGGTCCCCCTCAGGGAAGGTTAATAATGTTATGGAATAGTTAGTTGAAAACATCCTACAACATTCACTGGAAGTCAAACTACTATACAATTCCTCCCCTTTTCATGCAAAATTCCAAGGACAAATAGTTGCAGCTCTGTCCTACACAGAAACATTCTCTGTCATTCCTCGACCAGAAAGTGGCTGCAGAGTCGTTTATGGGTCGATTGTTACATTTTCATTCCAATGGATAATTATGCATTGCCATATTTTTGCATTTAATTTGTATTCTATGAGTGAAATACGGTACCTTTTGAACACGGTACAGACTTTGAAGGGTGAAAGGGTTGAAATCGGGTCTCTCTGTCTTCGAAAATTTCCAATTCAACAACGCGCCAAACTCATATGTCGAAGAAATTAAACAAGAAAACACGGCAGTCGGTAGAGATCAAAGGAAGCCCACTGGTCCTCAGTGGGTGGAAATACTGTTCTCCGTAGTATGAATAGCTAGATTTTGGATGTCTATGATGCTCTCACCACCTCCAATTCAAGCAGCTTGTGAATTGTGCTTGAAGTGCTGCTCCACAGAGAGAGAGAGAGAGAGAGAGAGAGAGAGAGGGAACTAACTCCGTGTTGTTTTTGTTAGAATGGGCGTACATAAAGAGACTACTCGTACAGGACGAACTGGCTCTCCAGTTTCGATCATCTTCGACGTCAATTTCTTTCCATTGGTGAAATTCCACGACTTTGGCACTTGAAACGTAAGTAGATTTCTACCAGTGGCAAGTTTTGGGAGCCAGAATAGTGCCTATTGAACGAAATTGACGACCTTCGAGCACGCTGGAGGTTTTGATTCCGACGCAAACGTAACAAGCAAGAAAGAATCCAAGCCCGCAAGCGAGGAAGCAAAGAATCGCCAAACGTTCGATGGGTCCTCTCGTGATTGCCAAGGCCTTTCTGCGTCTTCTTCTCCACAAATCTTTCTTCTTCGGACTTCTCCTCGTCTTCTCATCTTCATCCCTCACCTGCAATGGATACATAGAGTGGCATGTTTACCAAACCAGCCAACGTAAGTTCCTCGTTGGACCTCATCACGTTGAGCATTCACACCTGTGCGCATTCACGACGCCTTTTGAGTTCCATGCGTGGCAGTAGAAATTGAAATTGTCGTACGTTTCAGTTGCCGAGTGTGATGTTGATTGTGAGGTTTCCTTTCGCAGTGGATGCTCTGCAAGCCGTGTGGGGAGCATGGAATAAAAGCACGCCTCATCCAGAGAAGAACTTGCAAGGCTGGAACTCAAGTCAGATGTACCCTTGCAGCCAGGAAAACTCACAGCAACAATCATGGCCCAATTGGCGGGGAGTGGAGTGTCTGGATAACGTTGATTGTCAGCAGAATGAGAGTTCTGGGGACTGGAGTTGCAGTATTTATATTACAGGCCTGTGAGTGTTGTTCTTCTTTCACTTCGTGTTTTGAAATCTGTAATTGTTTTCATAGCATTTCCTTTCCGATTTTACTGTGGCTGTTTTGATGAGTTTGAGGTAAAATTAAATGGTGACAAACAGAACCCTCTACAACGCGTCCATAAATGGCTTTCTGCCCCAGGAAATCGGAAACATCAGCACTCTCACTACACTGTGAGTCTTCACGAATTCATTCATTTGTGCTGGTTGATAAGGACGTTTCTTCAGGGCTTGGGGTTTAGGGTCAAGATCCATTCGTCGATACCCTCATTCACTGCCATGGTCATTGACGGTGATACTTGCTTGTCGGTGGACGTTGTGCTGCAGAGAGCTGACAGGAAACCCTGATCTTAATGGAACTCTTCCCGACACATTGGAATCTTTGCTTGACCTGCAAAACCTGTAAGAGTCTGATTCTTGATAGATTCCAGAAGTCCAGCTTCTGAGTGTGATAGAAAAGGATGCATGGCACCTCTGTTGATTGAAATCCAGTTGAGAAATTCCTTGCTCACTGGTGCGTAGAATTTTCGAGAAGAACAGTTCATTTAGTCTGGAATTTCGTTTCACTCTGTAATGTTTTGCTGATGTGAACCTCACATGTTCAAAAATGTTTCTCTTGATCGATCTTTCGCAGAGATCTTCACGACAATGGTTTCTCTGGCGAAATTCCGAACTTCCAGAGTCTCACAAACGTGAACCTGAGGGGCAATCGGTTTAGTAGCAGTGGTACCTTTCCACTTCCTACAGTGCTCAGTAAAGGCCTTGTCCAAACAGTCAACCTTGCCAGCAACAACCTTGGCGGACCGATACCTCGAGATGCCTTTCAGTACTTGACCCAACTCGTCCAATTGTAAGAACCCTTTTGTAGTGTTTAGGACTTGGATACTGGACATAAGTGCGTTTAGCTTCTGACCATGCTAGTGGGCTTTGTTTTTGAGGTAATCAGTGGTCGATACTAGTCAGTGTCCTGATTCTGGTTGCATGCAGGGATCTTTCCAACAATAGGTTCAAAGGAACTCCGCCGACTCTTTCGAATGTCACCAGCCTTGAAGTCTTGTGAGTAGTCGTATCCTTGGCCTCGAGTTTGCAGTTTCTTGCGCTTCCTGATCGAGTGCATGCGTGGGATCACATCTTTGTGTTAGGTTTTGCTCTGTGTTGGGGATAGGCCGACTATTGTGTGGTTTGGTAGCTATAACATAAAACTCATCTGGGTTAGTATGTCTTTGAATCACACTCATCAAACCTTTCCACCACTAATCTTGTGGTTCTGGTGTCGGCAGGGATTTGTCATACAACAGCTTTTCCGGAGCACTACCCAATCTGACAACCCTGACTGCTTTGCGCTCTGTGTGAG
The DNA here is from genome assembly GCA_950106755.1 of Climacium dendroides. NCBI lineage: Eukaryota > Viridiplantae > Streptophyta > Bryopsida > Hypnales > Climaciaceae > Climacium > Climacium dendroides. Next base: position 22,845,699 of record OX467089.1, read on the forward strand.
TTTTCGATGCTGATGGGCACCAAGTGCATGTAGTGATTCAGAAAATTATGCTTGCAACTGATGATCTATTGCAGCTCAATCCTGGAGCAGTAGCACCCAAGTACCAACAGCCGTTGTGCTCTAATTCGTTTCATACCGTTTTCCACAGGAATTTGAGTGGAAATGCGTTTACTGGATCAGCTCTCGGTTTTTGGAACAGCTCGGAACTACAGGAACTGTAAGTTGCTTGGGCAGAAGAAGGCTCTTTGATTTTCCCTGCCTTTTTCACACTATCCCTATTATAATGTGTATCACATGTTTTATTATGTAGAACAGGAATAATCGATACAGAGCTATTTACTCTGCTTGGTTACCGTGTACATTGTCACGCTGTACTTGTGGACAAAAGGCAATGTCTTACGGACGTTGTGAGTTTATATTAATGAAAGACAATTACCTAATGGCATTCGTTTGTTGATACTCATTTGCAGGAAACTGGACGCTACTTCAATCGATGGGTCACTGAACATCAGCGACCTTGCAGCCCGAGGCTTGCTGAGTACGCGAAATGACTCATCGGGAAAGCTGAGAGTTCTTTCACTGGTGAACAACTCAATTAGTAATGTAACCTATGATGTGACGAAAATTGGAGACTTCACCACAATTATAAGGTATGCGCATGCGTGGACATGTTAGAGGATGATCAATTGAACCCAAATGCTACAACTATTGAGAATATAAAACTAATTACTATGATTGAGGTTGACAATGGAGTATTTCGTGGTACGTACCAAGAAGTCCTGTTGAGAGCTTACAGTGGTTCCTGAAGATTTTGACGTTCTTTTACTTCCTAAACCGACGTGAGTGATCATGAACTGGAGTTACGGCTCGTAGTTGTCAGCAGCAAGTGATTTACATTGTCGTCTTTGGCAGTCTCCAAGGGAATCCTTACTGCCAAACTCCAGACTCTGATGACGGAACAAGATGCTTTTGTACCCAAGTTTGCAAATACACCGCCCAAGATGTTGCAAGAGCGATGGCAAGCAAAGCTTCCAGACGTAAAACCCGTAACACCGTGATAACCTCTGTGGTGACAAGTGTATCATCACTGCTGGTCTTATTGGCCGGTCTGGCTTTTTTCTACCAGAGAAGCAAGAAATATAGACAATATTGCGAAATTGAACTTCAGAAAAGTAAGCATTATTCCTGGAAGTTTCAATTGATAAGGACTTATTTTCTTGGTCCCTTGATTATTTGTGAATTATGTTTAGTGTCTGATGTGTACATATCTATTTTGTATCTATCTCGGAAACTAGTAGCTCATTGTACGATTATTTGATGCAGAGTGTGAAGAGTTCGAGGTGCAGCCTACAATCTTTCCCTACAACCAGCTTCGAATTGCCACACGAGACTTCCATCCCGATATGAAGCTTGGCCAAGGGTCTTTCGGGGCTGTATACAAGGTGAGACTTCTGACGCCTATTCTGAATTCTTGCAGAAATCTCTTATGGCAGAACTTCAGTCTTGAATGACTCAGCATTTCGAATTTTCTTCGTTGTAATGTCTAAATTCTAGGAAGCACCCGCACATGAGAGACGCATCTGTGTGTTAGATTAGACCCCAAATTGAACCAGAAGTTTCAGGGGAATCATGACACCTCTATCTCACTTTTTTCAGGGTATTCTGCCCAACGGAACTGAAGTGGCAGTCAAGCAGTTGTTTGCCAAGACGACGCAGAGCATAGATGAATTCCTGAACGAGGTCGTTTTGTTGACTGGAATGAAACACCGAAATCTGGTGAACCTGAAAGGATGTTGCATCCGCGAACAACAAAGGTTGTTGGTGTACGAGTATGTCGACAACTACGACATTGATAAGATACTTCTACGTAAGTTTCTCGTACCGACAAATATGATTCCTGTGTTTTCATAGCAACATCCTTTTCTTCAGGGTTGTGGCTTTCTCATCAGAAGCAGGTGGTTTCCATAATATTCAAAACCTTGTTCAAGTCGAGATTCAGGATGCAAAGATGTACAATTTGTAAACCTTCATTTTGTTCATAGACAAAAGTAGGAAAAATAGGGAAGATACCCAATCGTGTATTTACTCTCAATTGGTGTTGCCATGCCTAACAGGTCCCAGTCAGGGTACAAGCAAAGCCCTCTTGAGTTGGCCTGTACGATTGAAGATTTGCTTGGGAGTTGCTCGTGGTTTGCATTATTTACATGAACTTGCCCAACCAAGGATTATTCATCGAGATATCAAACCAAGTAATATCTTGTTGAGTAAGAACTATGAAACCAAAATAGCTGATTTTGGATTGGCTTTTTTGTTTCCTGATGAAGAAAGTTATATTCTCACTAAGCATGTGGCTGGTACCAAGTAAGCTCAAAACTATTTGTTGCAAATGATGATTTTTTCTTAAAAACTTCATTGTTTACTTTTGTTTTTTCAAATTGGTTATCCTATCTATTAGGAGGTAAAGTAGATGGTAAAGTAGGCAATGTTGTACATTTATTCACATCTATGAATGGTGATCATTTATGTCCTTAAATGATCATTGTGGGCCCATGTAAACCATTTTAGAATCTTGTTTATTTTACCCCCTCTACCTTAATTGCATGGACAGGACTTAACCATGAAACCTTACATTTGCGTCAAGTAGTTCAAATGTGTTTTTTATAAATATTAATCATATTTGAGAGGTTAAATGTTGTAATTTTGATGTTGAATTTGACATAGAATTGGATTGCATATTTGCAGAGGATACTTGGCACCTGAATATGCCTCCTATGGTCAATTGAGTGATAAAGTAGATGTTTTTAGCTTTGGGATTTTATGTTTGGAGGTTGTAAGTGGGCGAAGAATTATTGATGAAAATCTTGAACCCGACAAAACGTATTTGTCCAAATGGGTAAGCTTTTCTTGATTGTAATTCTCAATTGATATCCTCTATATTTGTAGTATGTTGAAAGTTATTATTTTGGAGATCTATGAATTAATTGAAGTCACACTTTTGTATCTTGGTTGTTGAACTTTTAGGCTTGGGATCTTCATCGGCAAGGTAACTTGATTGAATTGATTGATCCAACAATGAGCCTACAACATGATGAAACGGTGGAAGTACATCGTGTAATCAACATTGCTCTCCTTTGCATCCAAATTGAAGTGGATCTCCGGCCTAAAATAGAACAAGTAGTGGCCATGCTACAAGGAGAGAGTGATTATCAAGAAGTGGCACCCAAATCAGAGATAGAAGAACAATATTTGGAAAGTATAAAGTTGCTTGCTTCTGGCGGTACTCTACCTACAGTGAAGGAAGAGAGTGAATCTTCATTCATAAATTCATCAAGGAGAGTTGGTGGTTCTTGGGGAGACTCTTCAACTAGGAGTGTTCTTGAGTTAAGTGAAATTAGAGTTAGATGATACTTTTAGATATTTTGTTGAATAGTAGAATAGTAGAAATCAATCTAATTTTTTTTAGTAGAGAAGTCAATATCAAGTCACAGATAGATACAAATAATCATTTTTGTACTTTTTCTTGCTTTTTTAATAAGAGAAGGATTCTTGCTTTTCTTTTTGTTTCAAATTAATACTTGTATAAATTTAGTTGATTAATGCATCATAATCACTCTCATAGGTCGGTGGACTTATTGTGGGTCCAACTATTCATGTCAAGGTTGCCAAAAGAAGTGTCGTGCAATGGCCATGAAAAAAAGTGCTAGCTTTTAAGATTCTATGAGATTGTAACGAAAGACATAAGTGATAACCAATTGCTAATGAATGAAAATTGGTTATGACAAATATACCAACTTCACTAGTTGGTGTGCTATGGGTGGTTAGATGTATAACTTATCATGAAAAAAATTCATTTCTTGGAATGTCCTCTATTGTGATTGTAAATTGCTACAAACTCCATAGTTCATCCTAGTGCTTATGGTTTCCATGAGTTTATTGAAGTCATAAATTTCTACCTTGATGGTTGGACTTGTAGACTCAGGATCTTTATTGGCTAGGTAACTTGATTAAATTGATTGACCCAACAATGAGCCTATAATATGAAAAAAAGTTGGAAGTGTATTGTTTAATCAATGTTGCTTTCTTTTGCATCCAAACCAAAGTGGAGCTACAATCTAGAATAGAACAAGTAGTGGCCGTATTACAAGGAAAGAGTGATCATCAAGAAGTGGAGGCCAAAATCAAAGATGGAGGACCAATACTTGGAAAGTATAAAGTTGCTTGCATCTAGCAACAACGATCTTCCTAAAATGAAGGAAGAGAGTGAATATGCATTCATAAACTCATTAAGGAGAGTTGTTGGTAGTTCTTGGGGAGACTCTTCAATTGGTAAAGCAATTGAGGTAAGTGAATTTAGAGTTAGATGATACTTCTATATATGTTTGTTGACCAATAGAAGCTAATTTTTTTGGTATGGAAGTTCCCTTCTTTGTAGATACACAAGCCATTTTTGTATACTATAAGTCAAAAGTTCAAGATATATTTAGAATTAACTTTAGATTTTTTGTACTTTATTTTATAGCTTTACAATGAATTCAAATAGATTAAACGCCATAAATTAAGCATCCATTTATTGTATTCTTTATAGGTTTATTGATTCATTAACTATGAAATCACCATTTTCTTATGTTACCATGTTAATATGGTACTTTGGTCATTCAAAACAGGCCCTAAAATTCCAAACCAATTCAAGGTCAAAGCTTATAAGTTTGGATCCTAAACTCATGTCACGTTGGGAAGGCATGAATGCTTAGGAAACGATCAATGAGACAATGCTATTGCCCACAACAAACATTTTGCTGCACAATCAAATTGGCATTGTCAGTCAAATTGAAGAGCATACAAGCTAGCCATATTAGAGTTGGAATTGACAAACAATCAATTTTGCATCTTTCTTGGCTACACTTGGGCAGAGGAAGTCAAGTAAAGCAAAAACAATGGTCTTTATCATAAATACATATGTATCCAACAATCATCACCGTATTGGCTCAAGAGAAATCTTTAAAAAGCCGATTGTAGACTGAGGTTGAAACCAAAAATCAAGAAAGTAAAACATGTGTAGCAATGGAGGTGGGGGTCATCCATATGTTATCCATAAGTTCTTTGAAACCAAGGCCCCTTCCATGTGTAATCTTACCACAACGCTCTCTCTCTATGTGTCCATAGTGTCGCCATTGTACTCCGAAATCTTGCTTGCTGGCCTATAATGTTGCCCGTGGCAGCACTCTTATTTGAGAACTGAATGCAGGATGAAGACCAAGAGTTTGCGCCTCCACCCGTGCCCAAACAGATGCCTCAAAACAAGTCGAGTGCCCATTCAAGCAAAGGAAGTGTTTTTCTAAATCCCCACGTGAAGAACCACAAAAAGTCCTTGTAGTTTGGAAACAGTGCAAGAGTTGAGCATCTCCTTCAGCTCAAGGATGAGGACGAGGGTCCACGCAGTTACCAATTGTTTGCTTCACATGAGGCCGATTGTCACCATGCTTTTAGAAAATACACGAACAGATTTGTCGGTAAGAATGAAAGGCAGCCCAATTTGAAGTTGACCTAATAAAGTGGTTCTTTGTGGTCCAATTTGAAGTTTGGATGGGCTTTGAGGATGCTTTGAATGTGCAAAAGCTAATTTGACGAAGCTTGAGGAGGATGCGCAGTTTGAGAAGTTCTGTAGGAAAATCGGTGGATTTCCTACATATTTTCACCGACTTTAAGTATTCTTGGAGTTTGTCTAGAAGTACATAACATTTTGTAGCAATGAAAAGGACTGCCTTCCCTTAGATAGAATGATGTGTAATATTCCACACCATTACATCTCCCGGATGATATGGTGTGAAATATTTCACACGCAAAATATTCCACATCCATTAGTAGCTATGGGGACACGCGTTGGAAGTTGTCAAAAAATTGAAGCTTGCTTGGCTGCGTACCTCGAAAAAATCTGTATTTATTTTTAATAACAGAATGGGTTACTAAAAAAACAATGCATTCAACTCAATTAGAAACAAAATCAATGTTTACTTATGATTGCAAATTTCATGAAATTAGGATTCTACTCATTGAATCTAATGCTTCAATTTCCTCACTATGTTTTGAATACCTTTCATGATTTGTGATTTAGGAATGAGAAGACAAATCTTTATATACATATGGGGTGGTAGGTAGTAAAGTAAACAATGTGGGATATATAAATTAAAGGTAGTAGGAGTTCAACCGCTCATAGTTAAATCAAATTATTTAAAGCAAGAATTCTATTTGAAGTAAAATTTTAGACCTCTTTCAAAAAATTTAGACTAAAAAAATTTCGGAAATGTATTTGAATTTCATCTCCAAATATTCATTTGATATTTCAAGCCCCCAATCAAAAGTTATGGGCAAATTTCAAAGAGGGATAGGAAGGGATATTTTCTTTTACATCTTGAAACGTCCTCTTTAAATTTTGTTCATAGCTTTTGATTGGAGGCTTGAAATATGAAACAAATTTTAAAAAATGAAATTCAAATTGATTGTTCAACTTCTTTAAGTTCAAATTTTTTTTAAAATAATTCTATTATGACTAAATGAGGTCTGAAATTCTACATAAACATAATTTTGACATTTTGACAATAAGCGGTTTAACACTTATTTTCAAATAATCCCATATCTTTTGAGGATTCATGGTGAAAAATCAATTTCAATATAAAAATGACATCTCCAACCTTCACTCCTCCAAATGTTTCCTACTCAATTCCTCCAAAGTTATTTTTGGGATGGCGGAGGATTAATGACATTGGGATTTTGATTCAAAGGATTCTTGTGGTGTTTGGCAAATCATCTTAATGTTTCTTTGAATATTTGTTTGGTTAGTCAAAGATTTACATTACAACAAAAGCAGTGATTTATGACTACAAAATATGACTGCAGTGAGTCGTAAAATAAAAAATCATTGCAAATGGCTCAAAATATGACTGACTCCAATAGTTTAGAAGCAATCCCTTCAGACATTAGTTATATTGGTAGTCATATAAATTGAAGGTATAAATATTCATATTTAGCCATAGTATGCCAACGTGACATATACTTTGACTATCCTAGGGGGGGCTTGACTTTTTCTTGAGTTGTCTGGGCAAACGAGAAAATCCTACGTAGAATATGACTGTGGTGAATTATATTTTTTGATAACATGGAATATGACTGTAGTGAGTCATATTTTGCAATGATGTAGGATATGACTGTGATGAATCATATTTTACAATGACATGGAATATGACTATAGTGAGTCATATTTTACAGTGATGTAAAATATAAGTACGGTGAATTATATTTTACAGTGATATAAAATATGATTCTTCTGAGTCATATTTTGTAGTGATTTAGAATATGATTACGGTGAGTCATATTTTTTGATGATACAAAATATGATTACGGTGAGTTATATTTTTTGATGATACAAAATATGATTACGGTGAATCATATTTTTTGTTGATGTAGAATGTGACTGTGGTGAGTCACATTTTTTGATGACATGAAATATGACTACGGTGAGTCATATTTTTTGTTGATGTAGAATGTAATTGTAGAGAGTCACATTTTTTAATGACATAGAATATGACTACAGTGAGTCATATGCTTGGTTGATGTGGAATATGATTCACCATAGTAAAAGATGGTTCTATTGGGTTGTAAGTAACTTCCAACAACTTTATTCCAACTTTTCATATTTGCATACATACAATTAAAGAAATGGGAGGTTAATTTTTAGTGAATGAATAATAAAGCTCAACCTTCAAAAACTTACAACAACACAAAATATATAACATAAGTTTAAAGTAGGAAGAATAACAATGGTGGTGAAGAGAATGAGAAGAAAAAAGTAGCAAGTGCTAAGAGATAACAACAAGCAAGAGTTAAAATGCAACAAGAAACAATAAAGAGCAACAACTAAGAGACAATAATACAAAATATGTAGTACAAGTTTAAAGTAGGAAGAATAATAATGATAATGAAGTGAAAAATAAATAAAAGTCAGTGTTAAGAAATAACAAGTAAGTGTTAAGATGAAATAAGGAGCTACAATTAAAAGACAATAAAAAACAACAAGAAATGAGAGTTAAAATGCAACAACAAGAAAATTAAAAGCAAAAACTAAAAGCCAAGAAGAAAAACGAGTTTTGACGCAACAAAGAAAAAAAGAATTTTGATGCAACAAGAAATAAGAAGCATGAACTAAAGAGCAAGAAGAAGCAAGAGTTAAACTATGAACTAAAGACCAACAAAAAGCAATAAATAAGAAGCAAAATCAAGAAGCAACGAGAATTAAAAGGTAAGAAACAATACAAGGCAAGAAAGAAGAGTTCAAAGAAGTGACGGCTAGGGTTTCTAAAATCCTAAAAAAGTGGTGGCTAGGATTTTTAAAATCCTAAAGAAGTGGTGACAAAAGTGGCGGCTAGGGTTTCTAAAACCCTAAAGAAATGGCAGTTAGGATTTTCAAAATCCTAAAGAAGTGGTGACAAAAGTGGCGGCTAGGGTTTCTAAAATCCGAAAGAAATGACAGTTAGAATTTTCAAAACCCTAAAAAAGTGGCGACTAGAGTTTCAAAATCTTAGAAAATTAGTAGCTAGGGTTTCAACATCCTAAAACAATGTCTTGACCATATTTTTTTTTATTACCCATATTTTTTTTGAATTGCCCATATTTTTTGAAGACTACCATAAAAAATATGACTAGAAATATGACTGAATCCAAAATATGATTTCAACAATTTCCTTGCCCAAATTTACTTTAAATTGCCCAAAACAAAAATGTAATCACTATAGAGATATGACTACAAAATATAACTAAAAAAAAATATGATTATAAAATATGATTCCATATTTCCAAATACATTCCCTATAGTTCCCTATGAAGTATTTGACATTCCTAATGAACGTATACTATACTCCCATGAAGTATAAGGTCAAAATATGACTGCGACTAGTCACCAGTCATATTTTTGTAGTCATAAAACTTGCAATTTCTAGTAGTATTAGATGGAAAAATCAAAAAGCCTAAACCATAAGTCTATTGCTACGGTCTTGGTACCCAATACTAAAGCTTACTTTAATTCCTCATGTAGATGTTTTTCATGGATGATGCCTCCAAGGAAGGAAAGACAACATCTCTTAAGACTACTGAATGTTATGCATGCTAAATGGTGGAAGGAATTCTTGGTTCATTTCCTATAGCTTCATTTTTCTATTGGTGGCATTGCCACCACTATCAATTTCCATTTGGAAAAATTCCTTAACTTTGTGAATTCAGTTGGTCCTAAATATTTTTATTTTTTTCATTTAAGTTGCTTTGCTTTCTAAACCTCAAACAACAAGATTGTGACCTCCACCTTTGATACTCATTCAATGTTTAAACTAAAGATCAAGTTTCCAATAGCATTCATGTGCCAAGAGTGACCTTGAAGCTTTCAACTATAAAACAACAATTTCTAAGGATCACATTTTTAACTTGACTCGATCATCTACCAAGAATGATTGTCGACCATAAAAGAAGAGTTTATGGTGATAAGGCAATGCTTTTAAGGACAAGTGATATAATGATGATGAACCCTAAGTGCTATCCTAAATATGAGGTATTCATTTTGGCCTAATTCTAGCTATAGAAAGAGTATGAAGGACACAATGCTAACAACATGAATAATAAACAAAGCATGAATACACACTCATGGTTTGAAAGTGAAGAAAGGTACTGGCAAAAACAACCCTAAACTATGGACTAAAATTGGTACTTATCCATCACAAAGGAGGAGATAGTACGCTACAAGAGTGGATTGATAGACTTCTAAAACCTAGTAATGGTAACATTTTGAGGAGTGTAGGTGGTAGAGTTTGGTTGGCACCAAATGGATATAGGTTGGGTTGGCATGACATGTACATGGTGTATGCTTGCTACATGATGTAATAAATTTGGCATTCATATGTCACTCCAAATCCACGATTTTCCAATTTTTGGTGTTGACCTACAATTTTTGGTGTAATTAGGCATGTAAATGCCTAATTAAAAAACATTGACTCCAACATGACCACTACACATTATTAGAGCAAACTTAGGCCCTATAGAGGGCCATTTGACTTTTGGTAATAGTGCAAATATAGGAAAATGAAAAAATATTATTTATATTTAAAAATTAATGTTTTAAATCTTATTTTCTATTCCCACTTTTGTTGTATTTGAATTGTTGTTAAAAATCAAATGGACCTTTGTAGGGCCCAAATTTTCTCTAATGTTTTCAATACTAGATTGTTGCTCATAATCATAAGTTGAAGTCTTCCAACTCCTAGAGACAATTTAATCACTTCAATAAACCTACTTCAGTAAACTAATTGAATAGCCACACATAAACAAACAAGAGTAATGGAAGAGTCTCTAAGCCACAAAAGTCAATCATTGCATAATTCAATCATGTTGGTTGCACATTCATGGACAATCAACAATTAATAAAACTTAAAAAATCTCAAAATAAGAACGCCATTTTCTCAAAGTCATTTTTTAGTTTTTTTTTTTCAATTGAACGATTCAATTATCAAATTTAAGCTCCTTTCAATTAGTCCATAACACATAATGTATTTCCTAAACTTCACTCTTGCCAAATTAGTAACATACCATGAATAAAAATGGAATTTTCAACCTTCAATATTTGAAAGGCATGAAATGGTTCACCGTTAAGGAGCCGAGAAGGTGATGAGTAGAAATCTAGCTAGTTTAGTAGTGCACAATGCTATTTAGGAATGATAGTATAATTTGTTTGTTTATTTGCATAAGTACAAGCATATGTAAATGCGAAAATGGTGCATAATGTACTGTCAATTTAACAAAATTGGCAATCCCAACATTTCATACACTCATGGTAATTCAATAATAATAAATTTATAAAGCAAAAATTGTATTGTCCTAGCTACTCCACCTCTCCATGACCAAGATAATCTCCAAAATATTGTGATTATGAGAGTAATAGGTGCATTATTTGTTTTTATATGTAACAATGAAGTCATTTATTCAACCTTTTAGGTCTGTAGCATCCTTGCAATGTTAAATTCAATGAATTTTTTTTTGTAGGACTTTCTATTGAAAGGAAGAAGCTTCATTATTCTTTAGTTTTTCAAGGACAAAATAATTGGTAGGTGAGTGGTGAGTTCGTGAGCCTTTTCTAAAATAAGTAGCACTACTTAAAGAGCTTCTTTGCATATTCACCCGACCCTAGCAATTTATTTGGGGTCGAGCCACTTCCATGTTTGTTCTTGGAATGCTAGCTCATCCTTAACTTGATAGGGGTTACTACCACTACTAAAGAGGTAGTCAAAACCAAACACATTTTTGCTATATTTCGATTGAATCAACATAAAAATGATTTTCTCTCATCAAACTTGTTTTTTTGAACTACATTAGCAAATTTTATATTAGTTCAATCTAAAGCAACATAATTCTATTAAACTTTTAGGAATTCCATGAATCTTTTTTAATCTTTTGAATTTTTTTGAATCTATTGGAATTGTAGGGATCTATTGGAATCTTTTGCAAATCTAATAGAATTGATTAGAATCTTTTAGAATCTATTATTTGAGTTGCAAAAGATTTTAAGAGATTTCACTTGATTCTAGTTGATCAACAAAACCCTTTTGTATATTCATTAGAATTTATAGGAATCTTTTGAAATCTTTTGCTAATCTATTAGAATTTGTTGGAATCTTTTGAAAAACTATCCAAAATCTATTAGAATCTGTTAGAATCTTTTGAAAATCAATTCAATCTTTCAATTTTTTAGAATCTTTTAGAATCTTTTAGAATTGTTTGAAAAATTTAAATCATTTGGAATCTTATATAGAGTATGGATTTTGAAGTCAAATTTTAATCAAATTTTTCATGAGTATAATTTGATTTTGAATTTGATCCAAATTCTAATGATGTTTTTAAATTACAATTCAAACCTAGAATTTGATCAAAATTTTAATCAAATTCAACTCTAAATCAAATTTTGATTCAAATAACTTTATGAAAACTAAAACTTTCATTCAACTATAACCAATTCAAGTTCTAATGCAATTTTCATTCAAATATCTATAGGGTAGTATACTTAGTGGATATAAGAGATTTCACCAAGATGTTTAGATTTCTCCAAAATTATGATTCTTCGTAACTTTTTCATTGCAAATCTAAATAGAATGAATAAAAGCTTCACATATATTATAAACTACAATATTTGAAATTAAAATTAAGTCCAAAGAAAGATAATAATATTTTCTATTTTATGACAAAGTTTCATTAAAAATTGAGGTGATAGGAACTTGCTTGAAGAAAACACACCTACATGACAAGAATAGGGTTTCAGAGAATCTTGACAAAAAAAATTCATAGCAATTTTGTTCTTAGGCCAAAAAATACCAAAAAATTTCAATTTTGTCTGAAGTCTATTTCCCTAGGAAAGAAATATCTCCCCCAACAAACCCAACAGACAACTATGTTGAATACCTTAAGTGGTTGGAAATGGGCAATAAGCTTCTATAGAGGTGGAAATCGGGGGGTTTTTTTGACGAAATTTCGCCAAACTCTCATAAATCTGACCTTTCTAGCTTCCTCTGTAGCACCCCCTCTGTGGGATCTCACTCTTTGATAGGACAAAGTAGGAGAATTGCTTTAAAGTAATGACGTAGTCTGTGAATCAAGTGGCTTCATGTAAACTCAGGCGCTATGAGACTCCAACATTTGGAAATGAATCAAGTTTGAATCAGCTTGAAAAAATTCATTAGTTCATTCAAGTATTATCACCTTTGAGGGTGCTTGCCATTACTTTACAAAAGGCTGGTTTGATGTGTTCATATTTTTGAATTTTTTTTTTCATTTAAAAATAAACATGAGAAATGTAGAGAGTAGTTGAAATTTTATTTATTTTGACAAACGATCAATTTGTTATGAGTTTTTGGAGAGCACTTGAAATTTTATTTGTCTGACACATTATCAATTTTTGTTATGAATTTTTGAAGTGTGCTGCCCAATTGGCCCACAACAATCTCTAAACTACTGCCAAATCACCACAAAGTGTACCCATAATGGTCACCTGACCACCTAAAGCAGTCTCAAAATTTCCTAACATGGTTACAATATTTTCTAAAATGGCCATGATATAAAGAAATAAAAAAAAAATTAGTTCTTGTAATGAATTTACACATATTAGAAAAGTAAAAGGTCTTAAAATAATCACTAATAATTCCATCACATCACCCAAAGCGTTGATTTCAACAACTAACCAACTTAATAAAGTCTTAATCATTTATTAGCAAAAATTTGCCATGGATTGATGTAAGCCTGTAATAGGTGGTTTTCTAGGTGTCTACATTGGATAGTTTGCATGTCATAGGCAAGTTTACCTTATACAACAACTTCATATATTAAACAAAAAGCACAAGTAATACAAGATATTAATGCATTACATATTATTCATGAAGAAGAAAATGTACGTTCTTAATGTTATTGGTATTTTCCCTATGGAAAATGTTCTAGTTTCAACTTCACAAAACTCTATATTATCATTAGATGAAGCACTATTGACTATGGTAAAAGATGGGCAAATCATATCAAAATTAGTTCATTGGATTTAAATTTCTATAATGCCCCAATAGAATGCTTTAGCATCCAAGGATATTTGGAGATTTCATACATATTCACATGAACAACTTAGAAGACGCTATAAGTATTTGCAAACTCAACTTTCAATCCTACCATCTTTTAATTTTGATGTTGTAGGTGATATTTATCAAGACATCACTGAAGAGGTTGAGACATGAGACAAACTTGAAATCAGAGTAGATTTACCATCATTGCCTTTGGTTGATTTAAATTCTTTATAAGTATCAAGATTAGAATCTATATATGACCTTCCACTTTGTAGTTAACTTCCAATGGTTGATTTAAATTCTTTATAAGTATCAAGATTAGAATCTATATATGACCTTCCACTTTGTAGTTAACTTCCAATGGTTGATTTAAATTCTTTATAAGTATCAAGATTAGAATCTATATATGACCTTCCACTTTGTAGTTAACTTCCAAATCTTAAAGAAATTGACTCGATAATTGTACCATCTCTAGCCAAAAGGCACTTCATATTTTGAAAAAGAGACTCAATTGTTTTCATATTTATTGCATTGTGAAAATGAAAAGAAACATATCAAACCAAACAATCATACTGCAATTAATTGGAAAAAGTTTGCAATCTGATGGAAGTATTATTGTCAAGTAGGAAATTGTCTTGGAAATTCTAATGTCCTTGTGTGAGATCAATTTCAATTTGAAATAAAAGAAGAAAGATGAAGACAAAAGAGGAAAACAAAAAATGTAATAGATATTATGTATACTCATGTTAGAATTTATGTCTATTTTATTTAATATATAGATTTATCATACATGTAAAATTATGATTATTTAGAAAATTTAGTTGTCATATTGATGTTTTTTACAAAGCATTGGTTTTCATTCATATATTTTTTATTATTTTTTATTATTTGAACACATGTTCTTTTTGTACAAATAAAATGACAACATTACTTTGCAATCATTTTATATTCACTTCACTTCACTATATGATTTCATTTATTTTTCCTTCATTTTAAATCATTCATTCATTCATTACATAAAATTTATGATCAGTTTATCATTATTGAATTTTTTTCCTTCAATACTACTACAAGATTTAATATTTTATTTTAATTTGAAAATATCCAAATAAAAGAAAGAAGAAGGGAAGAAAAACATTTACCATTATTCAAATTGAAATATATACATTGCATTCAACATTGCTTAGAACGTTTAATTTTTGTATTTTAAAATCATATTCAAGATTTATTGAATTATTTAGAGAATATTAAACTAATTTATGAATTAAATTGAAATTTTTTCTTCTTCTTCAATGCAAAGATTTTGTTGTTGTTATTTTTTTTTTTAGGTTTGACTTACAAACAATTTGTGTAGTATTTATTGTACACTTGTCCAAGTCTTTTTTTTAATGATTTTCCTATATATTCTTTTAATTTATTTTAGAATAAATTATCTGTAATTAGATTTTATTTATTGAAACAAAATTCAATTAAAAAACCATAACTTTTACAACTTAAGAATCAAAAGTGCAAAACAACTTTGATACATTTCTATTCATTGAAGGTCTTTTAGCGATGCCAACTATGTCATTGAAAATTCCTATACTTCATTTTTCATAATTTAATTCAATTTATGGTCTTAAAAATTGCTCACAAATCCTTCATACATCCAAAAGCAATGATACAACTTTAGTACAACCCTCATTGAGTCAAGCTCTCCAATGGTATGAAGAAAAGGACTGGTGAGTGCACAACCGGAGATATCTAAACATTTTATATAAAACAAATTAGAACAAATGTTACCATAGTATATTTATTTTTACTTTTATTCAACTTTTACTTTGCATACTCATGGATGCAAAGGATGCAAACCTCTACACTCTTAATCGATAATGAATTAAGAGGTCAAACACTTTTTTTTAACCCCTCAAGGACTAAGGGGACACAATGTGTCCTCTTCAAATTTTCAATGGCAAATTCCCAGTACGGTGAAACAAATCACAATATTTTGTAAGCTTGGGACTTGTAGAGTAACAAGTTGACATACTTGTTGCATCTTCCTATTATCAAATTTTCAATGTAAGAAGTACTTAAAAATTTATTTAGGAAATATAGTCTAATAGAAAAAGGGAGCAAATATAATGTTTACAATGAAAGAAATAGTAGGGATGGAAAAAATCATTTTCTTGGACATTTTTAGTCTTTCTTTTGCACAAACAAACTATGTCTAAGGAAAAAAATTCAAATTTGTATTTTAGCAATTTTAAAAGTATAAAATTCAATCTAGTGTGATTAAAAATACAAAAATAATTAAAACAATTCCAAAAGATTTGGAGATGTTCCAAAAAAATATGCTAATAATATCAATTGTTAAATTTCAAAAAAGATGCATACATAAATTTTTTTAAATTTAGTAGGATCCGATTTGGTCAGTTTTGGCTTTCTACTCCTTTTGTTTGAAAAAGTTTACAAATTTGGGAAAGTTTTTTTTTTCAATTTTTTCAATAAAAAAATACTAAATTTGCGTTAGGTTCTAATATAATACTTTGGGAGGGCAAAAAAACATTCTTCAAGTTCTTATAATTTTTCTTCTCTAAAAGTTGTGTTTTTTGCTTAAAGAGTCGATCATCCAAATTTGTTATAATCTAATAATCCAATGGTCAATATTTTCCACAATTAATTCCATACATACTAGACAAAATATTTTTCACTTTTTTACGGTTAAAATTAAAAATTTCAAACACATCCATGTGAAAAAAAATATCAAAGTGGGTCAATTCGTTGAAAACCTCCATTGTGAAAACATTGTTAGGCCTTGAGGGGTTAAGGTCAAGTTCAAGTTTTGTTTTTAATTGATTTAAGAACTCAATTCTTCTCCGTCTCCTTCTCCTCCCCTCCTCTTCTTTTTTCCTTTTTTCTTCTCCCCCTCCTTTTTCCTTTTTTTCCTCCCCTCCCCCTCTTTTTACCTTTTTATCCTAGAGTAGGTCCCGGCGGCCCCAAGCGGAGTTGAAACCAGGTTCCTCTGTCGCAGTGCTCGCGGACGGAAGTTTCCAATCCAACACCACGTCCGTCGCCAGCCAAGTCGTACAACGAAAATGTGAGAAGCCCAACGAATACCCACCAAGGACTACTATTGCGTCGAGGGGCCCATTTTCTACACTCCGACAGCTGCCTTCCCAACAAATGCTACCCAGATGCTCTCCTCGCACTGGATGGAATGATGATACGGTGGTTGAAGTCCACTCCGAGCTTCGAATTCAAGGCCGCGCCAAACCCGATCATATGTCGAAGAAAACACGAAAACACAGAAATCGGTAGAGATGAAATGAAGCGGAAGCTCCAAAATGCATGCAGTTAGTCAATGGTCCTCCGTGGGTGGAAATACTGCTCCCCTTCGCAGTACTCCGTAATAAATATGGATCTCTCTCGTCCATATGCATGGTACTGCACAACACGTCCTATAAAAAGAGAGAGACGACTCCCTATGATGCTCTCGCCACATCCAATTCAAGCAGCTTGTGAATTGTGCTTGAATTGCCTGCTTGAATTAATTGCTACTCCGGGGAGTGAGAGAGAGAACTAACTCCGTTCCTTTTTGTTAGAATGGGCGTACGTACATGAAGAGTCTGTTCGTTCATGAAGAATTGCTACGTACTCGACTTTCATCTTCGACGTCAATTTCGTTCCATTGCGGAAATTCAACGACTTTGGCACTTGAAACGTACGTAGATTTATATCAGAGGCAAGTTATGGGAGCCAGAATAGTGCCTATTGAACGAAATTGACGATCATTGAGCTCGCTGGACGTTTATGAAGCAAGCAAGGAAACAAGAGAGCAAGCAAGCATAGATTCACCAAAACGAACGTGCAATGGATCCTCTCGTGTTTGCCAAGGCCTTTCTGTATCTTCTTCTCCACAAATCTCTCTTCTTCGGACTTCTCCTCGTCTTCTCATCTTCATCCCTCACCTGCAATGGATATACAATCTGGCATGTTTACCAAACCACCCAACGTAAGTTCCTCGTTGGACCTCATCACGTTGAGCATTCACACCTGTGCGCATTCACGACGCCTTTTGAGTTCCATGCGTGGCAGTAGAAATTGAAATGGTCGTACGTTTCAGTTGCCGAGTGTGATGTTGATTGTGAGGTTTCCTTTCGCAGTGGATGCTCTGCAAGCCGTGTGGGGAGCATGGAATAAAAGCACGCCTCATCCAGAGAAGAACCTGCCAGGCTGGAACTCAAGTCAGATATACCCTTGCAGCCAGGAAAGCGCACAGCAACAATCATGGCCCAATTGGCGGGGAGTGGAGTGTCTGGATAACGTTGATTTTGAGCAGAATGAGGATTCTGAGGACTGGAGTTGCAGTATTTATATTACAGGCCTGTGAGTGTTGATCTTCTTTCACTTCGTTTTTTGAAATCTGTAATTGTTTTTATAGCATTTCCTTTCCGATTTTACTGTGGATGATTTGATGAGTTTGAGGTCAAATTAAATGGTGACAAACAGAACCCTCTACAACGCGTCCATAAATGGCTTTCTGCCCCAGGAAATCGGAAACATCAGCACTCTCACTACACTGTGAGTCTTCACGAATTCCTTCATTTGTGCTGGTTGATAAGGACGTTTCTTTAGGGCTTGGGGTTTAGGGTCAAGATCCATTCGTCGATACCCTCATTCACTGCCATGGTCATTGACGGTGATACTTGCTTGTCGGTGGACGTTGTGCTGCAGAGAGCTGACAGGAAACCCTGATCTTAATGGAACTCTTCCCGACACATTGGAATCTTTGCTTGACCTGCAAAACCTGTAAGAGTCTGATTCTTGATAGATTCCAGCAGTCCAGCTTCTGAGTGTGATAGAAAGGGATGCATGGCACCTCTGTTGATTGAAACATTAATAGATCCAGTTGAGAAATTCCTTGCTCACTGCTGCGTAGAATTTTCGAGAAGAACAGTTCATTTAGTCTGGAATTTCGTTTCACTCTGTAATGTTTTGCTGATGTGAACCTCACATGTTCAAAAATGTTTCTCTTGATCGATCTTTCGCAGAGATCTTCACGACAATGGTTTCTCTGGCGGAATTCCGGACTTCCAGAGTCTCACAAACGTGAACCTGAGGGGCAATCGGTTTAGTAGCAGTAGTACCTTTCCACTTCCTACAGTGCTCAGTAAAGGCCTTGTCCAAACAGTCAACCTTGCCAGCAACAACCTTGGCGGACCGATACCTCAAGATGCCTTTCAGTACTTGAGCCAACTCGTCCAATTGTAAGAACCCTTTTGTAGTGTTTAGGACTTGGGATGCTGGACATGAGTGCGTTTAGCTGCTGCCCATGCTGGTATGCTTTGTTTTTGAGGTAATAAGTGGTCGATACTAGACAGTGTCCTGATTCTGGTTGCATGCAGGGATCTTTCCAACAATAGGTTCAATGGAACTCCGCCGAGTCTTTCGAATGTCACCAGCCTTGAAGTCTTGTAAGTAGTCGTATCCTTAGCCTCGAGTTTGCAGTTTCTTGCGCATCCTGATCGAGTGCATGCGTGGGATCACATCTTTGTGTTAGGTTTTGCTCTGTATTGGGCATAGGCCGACTATTGTGTGGTTTGGTAGCTAAAACATAAAACTCATCTGGGTTAGTATGTCTTTGAATCACACTCATCAAACCTTTCCACCACTAATCTTGTGGTTCTGGTGTCGGCAGGGATTTGTCATACAACAGCTTTTCCGGAGCACTACCCAATCTGACAACCCTGACTGCTTTGCGCTCTGTGTGAGTTTTCGATGCTGATGGGCACCAAGTGCATGTAGTGATTCAGAAAATTATGCTTGCAACTGATGATCTATTGCAGCTCAATCCTGGAGCAGTAGCACCCAAGTACCAACAGCCGTTGTGCTCTAATTCGTTTCATACCGTTTTCCACAGGAATTTGAGTGGAAATGCGTTTACTGGATCAGCTCTCGGTTTTTGGAACAGCTCGGAACTACAGGAACTGTAAGCTGCTTGGGCAGAAGAAGGCTCTTTGATTTCCCCTGCCTTTTTCACACTATCCCTATTATAATGTGTATCACATGATTTATTATGTAGAACATGAATAATCGATACAGAGCTAGGTACTCTGCTTGGTTACCGTGTACATTGTCACGTTGTACTTGTGGACAAAAGGCAATGTCTTACGGACGTTGTGAGTTTATATTAATGAAAGACAATTACCTAATGACATTCGTTTGTTGATACTCATTTGCAGGAAACTGGACGCTACTTCAATCGATGGGTCACTGAACATCAGCGACCTTGCAGCCCGAGGCTTGCTGAGTACGCGAAATGACTCATCGGGAAAGCTGAGAGTTCTTTCACTGGTGAACAACTCAATTAGTAATGTAACCTATGATGTGACGAAAATTGGAGACTTCACCACAATTATAAGGTATGCGCATGCGTGGACATGTTAGAGGATGATCAATTGAACCCAAATGCTACAACTATTGAGAATATAAAACTAATTACTATGATTGAGGTTGACAATGGAGTATTTCGTGGTACGTACCAAGAAGTCCTGTTGAGAGCTTACAGTGGTTCCTGAAGATTTTGACGTTCTTTTACTTCCTAAACCGACGTGAGTGATCATGAACTGGAGTTACGGCTCGTAGTTGTCAGCAGCAAGTGATTTACATTGTCGTCTTTGGCAGTCTCCAAGGGAATCCTTACTGCCAAACTCCAGACTCTGATGACGGAACAAGATGCTTTTGTACCCAAGTTTGCAAATACACCGCCCAAGATGTTGCAAGAGCGATGGCAAGCAAAGCTTCCAGACGTAAAACCCGTAACACCGTGATAACCTCTGTGGTGACAAGTGTATCATCACTGCTGGTCTTATTGGCCGGTCTGGCTTTTTTCTACCAGAGAAGCAAGAAATATAGACAATATTGCGAAATTGAACTTCAGAAAAGTAAGCATTATTCCTGGAAGTTTCAATTGATAAGGACTTATTTTCTTGGTCCCTTGATTATTTGTGAATTATGTTTAGTGTCTGATGTGTACATATCTATTTTGTATCTATCTCGGAAACTAGCGGTTCATTGTACGATTATTTGATGCAGAGTGTGAAGAGTTCGAGGTGCAGCCTACAATCTTTCCCTACAACCAGCTTCGAATTGCCACACGAGACTTCCATCCCGATATGAAGCTTGGCCAAGGGTCTTTCGGGGCTGTATACAAGGTGAGACTTCTGACGCCTATTCTGAATTCTTGCAGAAATCTCTTATGGCAGAACTTCAGTCTTGAATGACTCAGCATTTCGAATTTTCTTCGTTGTAATGTCTAAATTCTAGGAAGCACCCGCACATGAGAGACGCATCTGTGTGTTAGATTAGACCCCAAATTGAACCAGAAGTTTCAGGGGAATCATGACACCTCTATCTCACTTTTTTCAGGGTATTCTGCCCAACGGAACTGAAGTGGCAGTCAAGCAGTTGTTTGCCAAGACGACGCAGAGCATAGATGAATTCCTGAACGAGGTCGTTTTGTTGACTGGAATGAAACACCGAAATCTGGTGAACCTGAAAGGATGTTGCATCCGCGAACAACAAAGGTTGTTGGTGTACGAGTATGTCGACAACTACGACATTGATAAGATACTTCTACGTAAGTTTCTCGTACCGACAAATATGATTCCTGTGTTTTCATAGCAACATCCTTTTCTTCAGGGTTGTGGCTTTCTCATCAGAAGCAGGTGGTTTCTATTATATTCAAAACCTTGTTCAAGTCGAGATTCAGGATGCAAAGATGTACAAATCGTAAACCTTCATTTTGTTCATAGACAAAAGTAGGAAAAATAGGGAAGATACCCAATCGTGTATTTACTCTCAATTGGTGTTGCCATGCCTAACAGGTCCCAGTCAGGGTACAAGCAAAGCCCTCTTGAGTTGGCCTGTACGATTGAAGATTTGCTTGGGAGTTGCTCGTGGTTTGCATTATCTACATGAACTTGCCCAACCAAGGATTATTCATCGAGATATCAAACCAAGTAATATCTTGTTGAGTAAGAACTATGAAACCAAAATAGCTGATTTTGGATTGGCTTTTTTGTTTCCTGATGAAGAAAGTTACATTCTCACTAAGCATGTGGCTGGTACCAAGTAAGCTCAAAACTATTTGGTGCAAATGATGATTTTATCTTAAAAACTTCATTGTTTACTTTTGATTTTTCAAATTGGTTTTGCTATCTATTAGGAGGTAAAGTAGATGGTAAAATAGGCAATGTTGTACATTTATTCACATCTATGAATAGTGATCATTTATGTCCTAAAATGATCATTGTGGGTCCATGTAAACCATTTTAGAATCTTGTCTATTTTACCCCCTCTACTTTAGTTGCATCAACAAGACTTAACCATAAAACCTTCTACATTAAGTGGTTGAATGAGGTATTTTATAAATATTAATCATACTTGAGAGGTTAAATGCTGTAATTTTGATGTTGAATTTGACATAGAATTGGATTGCATATTTGCAGAGGGTATTTGGCACCTGAATATGCCTCCTATGGTCAATTGAGTGATAAAGTAGATGTTTTTAGCTTTGGGATTTTATGTTTGGAGGTTGTAAGCGGGCGAAGAATTATTGATGAAAATCTTGAACCCGACAAAACGTATTTGTCCAAATGGGTAAGCTTTTCATGATTATGATTTTCAATTGTTAATTCTCTATATTTTGTAGTATGTTGAAAGTTATTATTTTGGAGATCCATGAATTAATTGAAGTCACACTTTTGTATCTTTCGTTGTTGAATTTTTAGGCTTGGGATCTTCATCGGCAAGGTAACTTGATTGAATTGATTGATTCAACAATGAGCCTACAATATGATGAAACGGTGGAAGTACATCGTGTAATCAACATTACTCTTCTTTGCATCCAAATTGAAGTGGATCTCCGGCCTAAAATAGAACAAGTAGTGGCCATGCTACAAGGAGAGAGTGATTATCAAGAAGTGGCACCCAAATCAGAGATGGAGGAACAATATTTGGAAAGTATAAAGTTGCTTGCTTCTGGCGGTACTCTACCTAAAGTGAAGGAAGAGAGTGAATCTTCATTCATAAATTCATCAAGGAGAGTTGGTGGTTCTTGGGGAGACTCTTCAACTAAGGATATTCTTGAGTTAAATGAAATTAGAGTTAGATGATACTTTTAGATATTTTGTTGAATAGTAGAATAGTAGAAATTAATCTAATTTTTTTAGTAGAAAAGTCAATATCAAGTCACAGATAGATACAAAAAATCATTTTTGTACTTTTTCTTGTTTTTTTAATAAGAGAAGGATTCTTGCTTTTCTTTTTGTTTCAAATTAATACTTGTATAAATTTAGTTGATTAATGCATCATAATCACTCTCATAAGTCGATGGACTTATTGTGGGTCCAACTATTCATGTCAAAGTTGCCAAAAGAAGTGTCGTGCAATGGCCGTGAAAAAAAGTGCTAACTTTTAAGATTCTATGAGATTGTAACGAAAGGCATAAGTGATAACAAATTGCTAATGAATGAAAATTGGTTATGACAAATATACCAGCTTCACTTGTTGGTGTGCTATGGGTGGTTAGATGTATAAGTTATCGTGAAAAAAATTCATTTCTTGGAATGTCCTCTATTGTAATTGTAAATTGCTACAAACTCCATAGTTCATCCTAGTGCTTATGGTTTCCATGAGTTTATTGAAGTCATAAATTTCTACCTTGATGGTTGGACTTTTAGACTCAGGATCTTTGTTGGCTAGGTAACTTGATTAAATTGATTGACCCAACAATGAGCCTACAATATGAAAAAAAGTTGGAAGTGTATTGTTTAATCAATGTTGCTTTCCTTTGCATCCAAACCAAAAATGGAGCTACAATCTAGAATATAACAAGTAGCAGCCATATTACAAGGAAAGAGTGATCATCAAGAAGTGGAGGCCAAAATCAAAGATGGAGGACCAATACTTGGAAAGTATAAAGTTGCTTGCATCTAGCAACAACAATCTCCCTACAATGAAGGAAGAGAGTGAATATGCATTCATAAACTCATTAAGGAAAGTTGTTGGTAGTTCTTGGGGAGACTCTTCAATTGGTAAAGCAATTGAGGTAAGTGAATTTAGAGTTAGATGATACTTCTACATATGTTTGTTGACCAATAGAAGCTAATTTTTTTGGTATGGAAGTTCCCTACTTTGTAGATACACAAGCCATTTTTGTATACTATAAGTCAAAAGTTCAAGATATATTTAGAATTAACTTTAGATTTTTTGTATATTATTTTATAGCTTTACAATGAATTCGAATAGATTAAACGCCATAAATTAAGCATCCATTTGTTGTATTGTCATAGGTTTATTGATTCACTAACTACAAAATCACCATTTTCTTATGTTACCATGTTAATATGGTACTTTGGTCATTCAAAACAGGCCCTAGAATTCTAGACCAATTCAAGGTCAAAGCTTATAAGTTTGGATCCTAAACTCAACATTTGTGAACTTTACGATAAATGGAGAAGTGTTATTGATGTATTGTACACATAATGTCACATTGGGAAGGCATGAATGTTTAGGAAACAATCAATGAAACAATGCTATTGCCCACAACAAACATCTTGCTACACAATCAAGTCGGCATTGTCAGTCAAATTGAAGAGCATACAAGCTAGTCATATTAAAGCTAGAATTGACGAACAATCAATTTTGCATCTTTCTTGGCTACACTTGGGCAGAGAAAGTCAAGTAAAGCAAAAACAATGGTCATTGTCATGAATACATATGTATCCAACAATCATCACCGTATTGGCTCAAGAGAAATCTTTAAAAAGCTGGTTGCAAACTGAGGTTGAAACCAAAAACCCAGGTCATCATTGAGAAAGGAAAACATGTGTAGCAATGGAGGTGGGGAGTCATACATATGCTATCCATAAGCTCTTTGAAACCAAGGCCCCTTCCATGTGTAATCCTACCACAACGCTCTTTCTCTATGTGTCCATAGTGCAGCCATTGTACTCCGAAATCTTGCTTGCTGGCCTATAATGTTGCCCGTGGCAGCACACTTATTTGAGCACTGAATGTGGGATGAAGACCAAGAGTTTGCGCCTCCACCCGTGCCCAAACAGATGCGTCAAAACAAGTCGAGTGCCCATTCAAGCAAAGGAAGCGTTTTCTAAATCCCCAACTGAAGAACCACAAAAAGTCCTCGCAATTTGGAAACAATCTTGCAAGGCAGTGCAGGAGTTGAGCATCTCCTTCAGCTCAAGGATGAGGACGAGGGTCCACTCAAGGCCAGTTTATACTTGGGGCCGGATTGAGGGCCGGCCGGAACTCTCCAAGTTTGAACCAATAGGAGTGCTCAATTTCTCCAAATCCGGCCCAAGGCGTTTATACTTGGGGCCGGATGGAACTACAACTCATCCTACGTGTCACCTTAGGTGGCATGGTTTGGGCGCCAAACCATCTGGCCCCAAGGGAGCAATCGGGACGAGGTTTTGGGTGGCTTGAACTCCCATTTAGGGCCGGATTGGGGCCGGATTGGGCTCCTCCGTTGAATTGTACAAATCTCCACCCTCTAACTATGCAAAGTCTTTTGTTTTCTATTTTGATGCATGCTTGTTGATTGTGAACTCAAGAAACTTCCACCATTATGCATTGCTAAATTTTTGGAGCTTGATCTGTTGTCAATGTTGTCAATATTTGAATTTGAAATTGGGAGCAGTGGACTGACGAGTTTGGGAGCTTTGAAACAGAAACAAAAGTGGACTGAGTTTGGGAGCTCTGGGACAGACTGATGAGTGTATACAATTTATGTTATTATTTTAATGTATACATTATATAAATTCATTATAATATGATATATAATCTTATTATAATATAATATATGTTCTATAAAATTGTTCTTAACTGAATATGAGATTTTAAAGTTTATTTGGTTCAATCATTTTTAACTGACTCAACATAAGATTTATTTTTATTTGGAATTTGGTACATGTTTATTTCATAGAGTTGTTCTTAATTTCTAAATATCCAAGGCACAAAATTTTGGTGTGAACATTACTTTGAAGTCTAATAAAACTTAACCAAGTTGCTATTCCATATATATATATATATATATATATATATATATATATATATATATATATATATATATATATATATATATATATATATATATATATAAAGTCTATTTTAAATCTAATTTTAGCATCAAAAATCCAATTTTCAAAATGATTGATTATGATTTTTTATTCAAGATTTTGTACAAGAGTGTCCATCACAAACTTGACTTTCATAGTGTTGAGGGCTTTTGGAAATGAGCCTCAAATACACTAAATCTTGGAGAAAAAACATTAAAGATTCATTTAAAAAATTGTAGAGTAGATTTTGAAATGCATGTTAGGCCCTTTATCCTCATATTTTTTTAGTGACTTGATTTGTTTCATATTTTTTAGATCTTTGTGTAATTAGTTATGATTTTTTTAAGTTGAAATACAACGGTCATTAAAAGTGACCATGTCCTAAAATGTGCTAGTACATTCAATAAAGCAAAATGTACCTCTCCGTCATGATCACTCCTAGAGCATGGGTGTTTTTAGAGCAAACTCCCTTATGTATTTACTTTTTTTAATTTTAAAGGAAAATCATCTAACTGACTACAATAAAGTACCTATGTTTTAGCATTAAACATGTTGATTACAAATGCATATTCTATATAAGAGGAAAACCAAAACATTAAATTTTTAAATATTTTTAAGTAATAAATAAATAAAAAATTTATTTATTTTAGAAATAAAATATACAGAAACAAGAAGAAAAAAAAATCTTTGTTTTTAATTAAAAAAGAAAATAAAGATAAACATGCATATTTTTATTTTTATTTTTAATTGAGAATTGAGAAAATCCAAGAGCACATGAATTGGAAATCCGGCCCTAGAATCCGGCCCAAGAGGTTTACATTAAGTAGAGCCAGATGGAAAAACTGGGGCCGGATCGAAGGCCGGATTGAAGGCAAATCCGGCCAGCCTTCCATCCGGCCTTAGGCACAGTATAAACCCACCCTCAGTCACCAATTGTCTGCTTCACGTGAGGCCGACTGTGACCATGCTTTTAGAAAATACACAAACAGATTTGTCGGTAAGAATGAAAGGCAGCCCAATTTGAAGTTGACCTAATAAGGCGGTTCTTTGTGGTCCAATCTGAAGTTTGGATGGGCTTTGAAGATGCTTTGAATGTGCAAAAGCTAATTTGAAGAAGCTTGAGGACGATCCACAGTCCTAGAAGTTCTGTAGGAAAATCAGTGGAATTCCTACATATTTTCATCCACCTTAAGTATTCTTGGAATTTGTCTAGAAGTACATAACATTTTGTAGCACTGAAAAGGACTGCCTTCCCTTAGATAGAATGATGTGCAATATTCAACACCATTACATCTTCCGGATGATATGGTGCGGAATATTCCACACGCAAAATATTCCACATCCATTAGTAGCTACGGGGACACGTATTACAAATTGTCAAAAAATTGAAGCTTGCTTGGCTACGTACCTCGGACAAATCTGCAGTTAATTTTAATAACAAAATGGGTTACTAAAAAAACAATGCATTCAACTTGGTTAGAAACAAAATTAATGTTTACTTACAATTACAAATTTCAAGAAATTAGCATTCTACTCATTGAATCTAATGCTTCAATTTTCTCACTATGTTTTGAACACGTTTCATGATTTGTGATTTAGGAATGAGAAGACAAATCTTTATATACATATGGGGTGGTAGGTGGTAAAGTAAACAATGTGGGATATATAAATTAAAGGTAGTAGGAGCTCAACCGCTTATAGTTAAATCAAATTATTTAAAGCAAGAATTCTATTTGAAGTAAAATTTCAGACCTCATTTAGTCATAGTAAAATAAAAAGCTTTCAAAAAATTTTAGACTAAAAAAATTTGGGAAATGTATTTGAATTTCATCTCCAAAAATTCGTTTGATATTTCAAGCCCCCAATCAAAAGTTATGGGCAAATTTCAAAGAGGGATAGGAAGGGATATTTTCTTTTACATCTTGAAACGTCCTCTTTAAATTCTATTCATAGCTTTTGATTGGAGGCTTGAAATATGAAACGAATTTTAAGAAATGAAATTCAAATTGATTTTTTAACTTTTTTTAGTTCAATTTTTTTTTAAATAATTCTATTATGCTTGAATGAGGTCTGAAATTCTACATCAACATAATTTTGACATTTTGACAATAAGCGGTTTAACACTCATTTTCAAATTATCCCATATCCTTTGAGGATCAATGAAAAATCAATTTCAATATAAAAATGACATCTCCAACCTTCACTCCCCCAATGTTTCCTATTCAATTCCTCCAAAGTTAATTTTGGGATGGAGGAGGGTTAATGACATTGGGCTTTTGATTCAAAGGATTCTTATGGTGTTTGGCGAATCATCTTAATGTTTCTTTGAATATTTGTTTGGTTAGTCAAAGATTTACATTACAACAAAAGCAGTGATTTATGACCGCAAAATATGACTGCAGTGAGTCATAAAATCAAAAATCATTGCAGATGACTTAAAATATGACTGACTCCAATAGTTTAGAAGCAATCCCTTCAGACATCAGTTATATTAATAGTCATATAGATTGAAGGTATAAATATTCATATTTAGCCATAGTATGCCAACATGACGTATACTTTGATTATCCTAAGGGGGACTTGATTTTTTCTTGAGTTACTCGGGCAAACGAGAAAATCCTACGTGGAATATGACTATAGTGAGTCATATTTTGCAGTGATGTAGGATATGACTACGATGAATCATATTTTACAATGACATGGAATATGACTGTAGTGAGTCATATTTTGCAGTGATGTAAAATATAACTACGGTGAATCATATTTTGCAGTGACATAAAATATAGTTCTTCTGAGTCATATTTTGTAGTGATTTAGAATATGATTACGGTGAGTCATATTTTTTGATGATACAAAATATGACTACAGTGAGTCATATTTTTTGTTGATGTAGAATATGACTGTGGTGAGTCACATTTTTTGATGACATGAAATATGACTATGATGAGTCATATTTTTTGTTGATGTAGAATGTGACTATGGTGAGTCACATTTTTTAATGACATGGAATATGACTACAGTGAGTCATATGTTTGGTTGATGTGGAATATGACTCACCATAATGAAAGATGGTTCTATTGAGTTGTAAGTAACCTTCAACAACTTTGTTCCAACTTTTCATGTTTGCATACATACAATTAAAGAAATGGGAGATTAATTTTTAGTGAATGAACAATAAAGCTCAACCTTCAAAAGCTTACAACAACACAAAATATATAACATAAGTTTAAGGTAGGAAGAATAATAATGGTGGTGAAGAGAATGAGAAGAAAAAAGTAGCAAGTGCTAAAAGTTAAAATACAACAAGAAAGAATAAGGAGCAACAACTAAGAGACAATAATACAAAATATGTAGTACAAGTTTAAAGTAGGAAGAATAACAATGATAATGAAGTGATAAAAAAAGAAAAAATAGTCAGTGTTAAGAAATAACAAGTAAGTGTTAAGATGCAATAAGGAGCTACAATTAAGAGACAATAAAAAACAACAAGAAATGAGAGTTAAAATGCAACAACAAGAAAACTAAAAGCAAAGAAGAAAAAAGAGTTTTAACGCAACAAAGAAAAAAAGAATTTTGATGCAACAAGAAATAAGAAGCATGAACAAAGAGCAAGAAGAAGCAAGAGTTAAACTATGAACTAAAGACCAACAAAAAGCAATAAATAAGAAGCAAAATCAAGAAGCAACGAGAATTAAAAGGTAAGAAACAACACAAGGCAAGAAAGAAGAATTCAAAGAAGTGGCGGCTAGGGTTTCTAAAATCTTAAAGAAGTGGTCACTAGGGTTTTCAAAATCCTAAAGAAGTGGTGACAAAAGTGGCGGCTAGGGTTTCTAAAACCCTAAAGAAATGGCAGTTAGGATTCTCAAAACCCTAAAAAAGTGGCGGCTAGAGTTTCAAAATCTTAGAAAATTAGTAGCTAGGGTTTCAACATCCTAAAACAATGTCTTGACCATATTTTTTTTACTACCCATATTTTTTTTGAATTGCCCATATTTTTTGAAGACTGCCATAAAAAATATGACTTGAAATATAACTGAACCCAAAACATGATTGGACACTTTTTCAACAATTTCCTTGCCCAAATTTACTTTAGGCTGCCTAAACAAAAAATGTAATCACTATGGAGATATGACTATAAAATATAACTAAAAAAAAATATGATTGTAAAATATGACTCCATATTTTCAAATACATTCCCTATGATTCCCTATGAAGTATTTGACGTTCCTAACGGGCGTATACTATACTCCCATGAAGTATAAGGTCAAAATATGACTGCGACTAGTCACCAGTCATCCTCAGTCATATTTTTGTAGTCATAAAACTTGCAGTTTCTAGTAGTGTTAGATGGAAAATCAAAAAGCCTAAACCATAAGTCTATTGCTACGGTCTTGGCACCTGATACTAAAGCTTACTTTAAATCCCCGTGTAGATGTTTTTCATGGATGATGCCTCCAAATAAAGAAAGACAACATCTCTTAAGACTACTCAATGTTATGTATGCTGAATGGTGGAAGGAATTCTTGGTTCATTTCCTATAGCTTCATTTTTCTATTGGTGGCATTGCCACCACTATCAATTTCCATTTGGAAAAATTCCTTAATTTTGTGAATTCAGTTGGTCCTAAATATTTTTATTTTTTTCGCTTAAGTTGCTTTGCTTTCTAAACCTCAAACAACAAGATTGTGACCTCCACCTTTGACACTCATTCAATGTTTAAACTAAAGATCAAGTTTCCAATAGCATTCATGTGCCAAGAGTGACCTTGAAGCCTTCAACTATCAAACAACAATTTCTGAGGATCACATTTTTAACTTGACTCGATCATCTACCAAGAACGATTGTCAACCATAAAAGAAGAGTTTATGGTGATAAGGCAATGCTTTTAAGGACAAGTGATATAATGATGATGAATCCTAAGTGCTATCATAAATATGAGGTACTCATTTTGGCCTAATTCTAGCTATAGAAAGAGCATGAAGGACACAATGCTAAGTACATGAACAATAAACAAAGCATGAATACACACTCATGGTTTGAAAGTGAGGAAAGGTACTGGCAAAAACAACCCTAAATTATGGACTAAAATTAGTATTTATCCATCACAAAGGAGGAGATAGTACGCTACAAGAGTGGATTGATAGACTTCTAAAACCTAATAATGGTAACATTTTGAGGAGTGTAGGTGGTAGAGTTTGGTTGGTACGAAATGGATATAGATTGGGTTGGCATGACATGTACATGGTGTATGCTTGCTACATGATGTAATAAATATGGCATTCATATGTCACTCCAAATCCACGATTTTCCAATTTTTGGTGTTGACCTACAATTTTTGGTGTAATTAGGCATGTAAATGCCTAATTAAAAACATTGACTCCAACATGACCACTACACATTATTAGAGCGAACTTAGGCCCTATAGAGGGCCATTTGACTTTTGGTAATAGTGCAAATATAGGAAAATGATAAAATAATAAAAGTCAAATAGACCTTTGTAGGGCCTAAATTTTCTCTAATGTTTTCAATACTAGATTGTTGCTCATAATCATAAGTTGAAGTCTTCCAACTCCTAGAGACAATTTAATCACTTCAATAAACCTACTTCAGTAAACTAATTGAATAGCCACACATAAACAAACAAGAGTAATGGAAGAGTCTCTAAGCCACAAAAGTCAATCATTGCATAATTCAATCATGTTGGTTGCACATTCATGGACAATCAACAATTAATAAAACTTAAAAAATCTCAAAATAAGAATGCCATTTTCTCAAAGTCATTTTTTAGGAGTTTTTTTCCATTGAACAATTCAATTATCAAATTTAAGCTCCTTTCAGTTAGTCCATAACACATAATGTATTTCCTAAACTTCACTCTTGTCAGATTAGTAACATACCATGAATGAAAATGGAATTTTAAACCTTCAATAATTGAAAGGCATGAAATGGTTCAACTGTTCAAGGAGCCGAGAAGGTGATGAGTAGAAATCTAGCTAGTTTAGTAGTGCACAATGCTATTTAGGAATGATAGTATAATTTGTTTGTTTATTTGCATAAGTACAAGCATATGTAAATGTGAAAATGGTGCATAAAGTACTGTCAATTTAACAAAATTGGCAATCCCAACATTTCATTCATTCATGGTAATTCAAGAACAATAAATTTATAAAACAAAAATTGAATTATTTTAGCTACTCCACCTCTCCACACAAGGTGTTCAAAGTCTTTGGGCTCTACAATACAATTCCTTAGTTGGGTTTAAGGTAAACTACCCTGGTACAAATAGAATGGGAGTAAGCCCATTGTCAGTTGAATAATGATAGTTTTGTAGTTGAGTTTGTTACAAGAAATTTTGTAGCTCAATTTGTTACAAGAAGTTCTGTAGGTGAATTTTCTACAAGAAATTTTGTAGCTCAATTTGCTAGCTAGGATTTCACAAGATCTACATATCATTGCTTGGAAATTGGTTGTTCATATTTCACAATCACTAGAAAGATGTGGCCCTCCATGACCAAGATAATCTCCAAAATATTATGATTATGAGAGTAATAGGTGTATTTTTTGTTTTTATATGTAACAATGAAGTCATTCATTCAACCTTTTAGGTTTGTAGCATTCTTGCAATGTTAAATTCAATGAATTCTTTTTTTTTAGGACTTTCTATTGAAAGGAAGAAGCTTCATTATTCTTTAGTTTTTCAAGGACAAAATAATTGGTAGGTGAGTGGTGAGTTAGTGGGCCTTCTCTAAAATAAGTAGCACCACTTAAAGAGCTTCTTTCCATATTCACCCGACCCTAGCAATCTATTTGGGGTCGAGCCACTTCCATGTTTGTTCTTGGAATGCTAGCTCATCCTTAACTTGATAGGGGTTACTACCACTACTAAAGAGGCAGTCAAAACCAAACACATTTTTGCTATATTTCAATTGAATCAACATAAAAATGATTTTCTCTCATCAAACTTGTTTTTTTGAACTACATTAGTATGTTTTATATTAGTTCAATCTAAATCAACATAATTCTATTAAACTTTTAGGAATTCCAAGAATCTTTTGGAATCTTTGGAATTTTTTTGAATCTATTGAAATTGTAGGGATCTCTTGGAATCTTTTGCAAATCTAATAGAATTTATTAGAATCTTTTAGAATCTATTATTTGAGCTGCAAAAGATTTTAAGAGATTTCACTTTATTCTAGTTGATCAACAAAAACCTTTTGTATATTCATTAGAATTATAGGAATCTTTTAAAATCTTTTGCAAATCTATTAGAATTTGTTGGAATCTATTGAAAAAGTATCCAAAATCTATTAGAATCTGTTAGAATCTTTTGAAAATCAATTCAAATCTTTTGATTTTTTAGAATCTTTTAGAATTTGTTTGAAAAATTTAAATCATTTGGAATCTTATGTAGAATATGGATTTTGAAGTCAAATTTTAATCAAATTTTTCCTAAGTATAATTTGATTTTGAATTTGATCCAAATTCCAATGATGTTCTTAAACTACAATTCAAATCTAGAATTTAATCAAAATTTTAATCAAATTCAACTCTAAATCAAATTTTGATTCAAATAACTTTATGAAAACTAAAACTTTCATTCAACTATAACCAATTCAAATTCTAATACAATTTTCATTCAAATATCTATAGGGTAGTATACTTAATAGATATAAGAGATTTCACCAAGATGTTTAGATTTCTCCAAAATTATGATTCTTTGTAACTTTTTCATTGCAAATCTAAATAGAATGAATAAAAGCTTCACATATATTACAAACTATAATATTTGAAATAAAAATTAAGCCCAAATAAAGATGATAATATTTTCTATTTTATGACAAAGTTTCACTAAAAATTGAGGTGATAGGAACTTGCTTGAACAAGACACACCTACATGACAAGAATAGGGTTTTAGAGAATCTTGACAAAAATAAATTCATAGCAATTTTGTTCTTGGGCCAAAAAATACCAAAAAATTTCAATTCTGTCTGAAGTCTATCTCCCTACCTAGAAAAAAAATATTTTTCCCAACAAACCCAACAGACAACTATGTTGAATACCTTAAGTGGTTGGAAATGGGCAATAAGCTTCTATGGAGGTGGAAATCGGGACTTTCTTTTTTTGACGAAATTTCGCTAGACTCTCATAAATCTGACCTTTCTAACTTCCTCTGTAGTAGCCCCCCCCCCCCCGCAGTGGGGTCTCGCCGTGGGGTCTCACTCTCGGATAGGACAAAGTAGGAGAATTGCTTTAAAGTGATGACGTAGTCTGTGAATCAAGTGGCTTCATGTAAACTCAGGGGCTGTGAGACCTTAGCGTGTAGAAATGAATCAAGTTTGAATCAGCTTGAAAAAATTCATTAGTTCATTCAAGTATTATCACCTTCGAGGGTGCCTGCCATTACTTTACAAAAGGCTGGTTTGACGTGTTCATATTTTTGAAAAAAAATAATTTTTTTTCATTTAAAAATAAACATGAGAAATGTAGAAAGTAGTTGAAATTTTATTTATTTTGACAAATGATCAATTTGTTATGAGTTTTTGGAGAGCACTTGAAATTTTATTTGTTTGACACATTATCAATTTTTGTTATGAATTTTTGAAGTGTGCTGCCCAATTGGCCCACAACAATCTCTAAACTACTGCCAAATCACCACAAAGTGTACCCATAATGGTCACCTGACCACCTAAAGCAGTCTCAAAATTTCCTAACATGGTTACAATATTTTCTAAAATGGCCATGACATAAAGAAATAAAAAAAATTAGTTCTTGTATTGAATTTACACATATTAGAAAAGTAAAAGGTCTTAAAATAATCACTAATAATTCATCACATCACCCAAAGCATTGATTTTAGCAATTAACCAACCTAATAAAGTCTTAATCATTTATTAGCAAAAATTTGCCATGGATTGATGTAAGCCTATAATAAGTGGTTTTCTAGGTGTCTACATTGGGTAGTTTGCATGTCATAGGCAAGTTTACCTTATACAACAACTTCATATATTAAACAAAAAGCACAAGTAATACAAGATATTAATGCATTACATATTATTCATGAAGAAGAAAATGTACGTTCTTAATGTTACTCATATTTTCCCTATGGAAAATGTTCTAGTTTCAACTTCACGAAACTCATTAGATGAAGCACTATTGACTATGGTAAAAGATGGGCAAATCATATCAAAATTAGTTCATTGGATTTAAGTTTCTATAATGTCCCAATAGAATGCTTTAACATCCAAGGATATTTCAAGATTTCATACATATTCACATGAACAACTTACAAGACGCTATAAGTATTTGCAAACTCAACTTTCATTCCTACCATCTTTTAATTTTGATGTTGTAGGTGATATTTATCAAGATATCACTAAAGAGGTTGAGACATGAGACAAACTTGAAATCATAGCAAATTTACCATCATTGCCTTTGGTTGATTTAAATTCTTTATAAGTATCAAGATTAGAATCTATATATGACCTTCCACTTTGTAGTTAACTTCCAAATCTTAAAGACATTGACTAGATAATTGTACCATCTGTAGCCAAAAGGCACTTCATATTTTGAAAAAGAGATTTAATTGTTTTCATATTTATTGCATTGTGAAAATGAAAAGAAACATATCAAACCAAATAATCATACTACAATTAATTGGAAAAAGTTTGCAATTTGATGGAAGTATTATTGTCAAGTAGGAAATTGTCTTGGAAATTCTAATTTCCTTATGTGAGATCAATTTCAATTTGAAATAAAAGAAGAAAGATGAAGACAAAAGAGGAAAACAAAAAATGTAATAGATATTATGTATACTCATGTTAGAATTTATGTCTATTTTATTTAATATATAGACTTATCATACATGTAAAATTATGATTATTTAGAAAATTTAGTTGTCATATTGATGTTTTTTACATAGCATTGGTTTTCATTCATGTATTTTTTATTATTTGAACACATGTTCTTTTTGTACAAATAAAATGACAACATTGCTTTGCAATCATTTTATATTCACTTCACTTCACTATATGATTTCAATTATTTTTCCTTCATTTTAAATCATTCATTCATTCATTACATAAAATTTATGATCAGTTTATCATTATTGAATTTTTTTCCTTCAATACTACTACAAGATTTAATATTTTATTTTAATTTGCAAATATCCAAATAAAAGAAAGAAGAAGGAAAGAAAAACATTTACCATTAATCAAATTGAAATATATACATTGCATTCAACATTGCTAAGAATGTTTAATTTTTGGATTTTAAAATCATATTCAAGATTTATTCAATTATTTAGAGGATATTAAACTAATTTATGAATTAAATTGAAATTTCTTCTTCTTCTTCAATGCAAAGATTATGTTGTTGTTATTTTTCTTTAAAGTTTGACTTACAAACAATTTGTGTAGTATTTATTGTACACTTGTCCAAGTGTTTTTTTTAATGATTTTCCTATATATTCTTTTAATTTATTTTAGAATAAATTATCTGTAATTAGATTTTATTTATTGAAACAAAATTCAATTAAAAAACCATAACTTTTACAACTTAAGAATCAAAAGTGCAAAACAACTTTGATACGTTTCTATTCATTGAAGGTCTTTTAGCGATGCCAACTATGTCATTGAAAATTCTTATACTTCATTTTTCATAATTTAATTCGATTTATGGTCTTAAAAATTGCTCACAAATCCATCATACATCCAAAAGCAATGATACAACTTTAGTACAACCCTCATTGAGTCAAGCTCTCCAATGGTATGAAGAAAAGGACCGGTGAGTGCACAACCGGAGATATCTGAACATTTTATATAAAACAAATTAGAACAAATGTTACCATAGTATATTTATTTTTATTTTTATTCAACTTTTACTTTGCATACTCATGGATGCAAAGGATGCAAACCTCTACACTCTTAATCGATAATGAATTAAGAGGTCAAACACTTTTTTTTAACCCCTCAAGGACTAAGGGGACACAATGTGTCCTCTTCAAATTTTCAATGGCAAATTCCCTGTACGGTGAAACAAATCGCAATATTTTGTAAGCTTGGGACTTGTAGAGTAACAAGTTGACATACTTGTTGCATCTTCCTATTATCAAATTTTCAATGTAAGAAGTACTTAAAAATTTATTTAGGAAATATAGTCTAATAGAAAAAGGGAGCAAATATAATGTTCACAATGAAAGAAATAGTAGGGATGGAAAAAATCATTTTCTTGGACATTTTTAGTCTTTCTTTTGCACAAACAAACTATGTCTAAGGAAAAAAAATTCAAATTTGTATTTTAGCAATTTTAAAAGTATAAAATTCAATCTAGTGTGATTAAAAATACAAAAATAATTAAAACAATTCCAAAAAATTTGGAGATGTTCCAAAAAAATATGCTAATAATATCAATTGTTAAATTTTAAAAAAGATGCATATAGAAATTTTTAAACATTTAGTAGGATCCAATTTGGTCAGTTTTGGCTTTCTACTCCTTTTGTTTGAAAAAGTTTACAAATTTGGGAAAGTTTTTTTTTTCAATTTTTTCGATAAAAAAAATACTAAATTTGCGTTAGGTTCCAATATAATACTTTGGGAGGGCAAAAAAACATTCTTCAAGTTCTTATAATTTTTCTTCTCTAAAAGTTGTGTTTTTTGCTTAAAGAGTCGATCATCCAAATTTGTTATAATCTAATAATCCAATGGTCAATATTTTCCACAATTAATTCCATACATACTAGACAAAATATTTTTCACTTTTTTATGGTTAAAATTAAAAATTTCAAACACATCCATGTGAAAAAAAATATCAAAGTGGGTCAATTCGTTGAAAACCTCCATTGTGAAAATATTGTTAGGCCTTGAGGGGTTAAGGTCAAGTTCAAGTTTTGTTTTTAATTGATTTAAGAACTCAATTCTTCTCCGTCTCCTTCTCCTCCCCTCCTCTTCTTTTTTCCTTTTTTCTTCTCCCCCTCCTTTTTCCTTTTTTTCCTCCCCTCCCCCTCTTTTTACCTTTTTATCCTAGAGTAGGTCCCGGCGGCCCCAAGCGGAGTTGAAACCAGGTTCCTCTGTCGCAGTGCTCGCGGACGGAAGTTTCCAATCCAACACCACGTCCGTCGCCAGCCAAGTCGTACAACGAAAATGTGAGAAGCCCAACGAATACCCACCAAGGACTACTATTGCGTCGAGGGGCCCATTTTCTACACTCCAACAGCTGCCTTCCCAACAAATGCTACCCAGATGCTCTCCTCGCACTGGATGGAATGATGATACGGTGGTTTAAGTCCACTCCGAGCTTCGAATTCAAGGCCGCGCCAAACCCGATCATATGTCGAAGAAAACACGAAAACACAGAAATCGGTAGAGATGAAATGAAGCGGAAGCTCCAAAATGCATGCAGTTAGTCAATGGTCCTCCGTGGGTGGAAATACTGCTCCCCTTCGCAGTACTCCGTAATAAATATGGATCTCTCTCGTCCATATGCATGGTACTGCACAACACGTCCTATAAAAAGAGAGAGACGACTCCCTATGATGCTCTCGCCACATCCAATTCAAGCAGCTTGTGAATTGTGCTTGAATTGCCTGCTTGAATTAATTGCTACTCCGGGGAGTGAGAGAGAGAACTAACTCCGTTCCTTTTTGTTAGAATGGGCATACGTACATGAAGAGTCTGTTCGTTCATGAAGAATTGCTACGTACTCGACTTTCATCTTCGACGTCAATTTCGTTCCATTGCGGAAATTCAACGACTTTGGCACTTGAAACGTACGTAGATTTATATCAGAGGCAAGTTATGGGAGCCAGAATAGTGCCTATTGAACGAAATTGACGATCATTGAGCTCGCTGGACGTTTATGAAGCAAGCAAGGAAACAAGAGAGCAAGCAAGCATAGATTCACCAAAACGAACGTGCAATGGATCCTCTCGTGTTTGCCAAGGCCTTTCTGTATCTTCTTCTCCACAAATCTCTCTTCTTCGGACTTCTCCTCGTCTTCTCATCTTCATCCCTCACCTGCAATGGATATACAATCTGGCATGTTTACCAAGACAGCCAACGTAAGTTCCTCGTTGGACCTCATCACGTTGAGCATTCACACCTGTGCGCATTCACGACGCCTTTTGAGTTCCATGCGTGGCAGTAATTGAAACTAGTAGTGCCACATCAATTGTGTAGAAATATTTTGAAAGTTTTCAAGAAGCCATGGACCTGACTTGTGTCCATCCTACAACAAAAAACACATTGGAATGTTAGTGAGGAAACAACAAGTATCTTCAAATGAATCCATAGCGCATGTTATAGCTATCACCAGAATACAATCAAATTACACATGCAAAACAAATTTTAATACAAGGCCAAAATAGCTAAACCTAAAGACTAGATGAACATTGCATTGTGCTTTGTGAGGGATCCATTACAATTTGAGAGTAACCACCAACAAAATAAGAAACACTTTGTTGTTATTATATAAGAGTTTGCTACAAAATCAGTTCAAAATTCCATAGCTTGGTAAGCAAAGTTGAATTAAGGTATATGAGCTTCCGAACTACCGTTCTATTCTCCATGTTGAACATTAAGGCAAAGTTATTATATGTTAAGGTTTGTTGTATGGGCATGCAACCTTAGAAGATTTGTAGCCATCCAAGTTTCATCAAAGCATTAAATCACAACCCTCCTAATAGAGTAGTAAACTAAGGGTGCCATAAGCACTAGGGCTATAATTCCAAAGTTGACCAAATCTAAGAAGCTAATTAAACATGTGATATGGCCATGGTGCTAGTTAGCTAATTCAAATTAAATGTACTTTACGCATGAAGTATATATTATTTCTTGCATATTGTTTTGTATCCCTTTCAAATCACAAAGCTAGTAGATATTTGCATATCTACAATGCCATTGGGCCACAATGTCAATTTAAATTTTTACTATGAAGCATGGAATCCCAAAAGACTTCGTCTAATTTTTCTTTTATCTAAGCTTTGGCCTAGGGTTTGAAGTTTAGAGAAACAAACAAACATACATGCATACATACATACCTACCTTAATGGATGGATAGGCTATTTGTTTGTTTTGTTTTGCTTGTTATAGTGAAATCTTTCAGACCATGCGTCCCTTGGTCACATTTTGGGAATTGTTGCAAAGCTCTTTGCGAGGAGGGGTGCATGGACTTTGTTTTGACTTGCGATGTGAAAGTGATTGAATTCCAAAGTTTTTATAGATTATAAAATTAAAAAATAATTTTTCTTTGGCAATTACTATGGCAGCTGTACAAGACATGCTAGTTTACTAGAATTCATTGTAAAAACACTACAAAACAATGGTAGAGAAAAAAGAAAGTCTGAAGTCACTTCTACATATTCCTTCAACTTTCCACATATGATATAAAAAATGACTTTTTGTACATTCCGTGCCGTGCAGGATTCAATGGGCCAGTGCGAGGAGAGCATCTGGGTAGCATTTGTTGGGAAGGCAGCTGTTGGAGTGTAGAAAATGGGCCCCTCGACGCAATAGTAGTGCTTGGTGGGTATTCGTTGGGCTTCTCACATTTTCGTTGTACAACTTGGCTGGCGACGGACGTGGTGTTGGATTGGAAACTTCCGTCCGCGAACAGGGCCTCGCTACAGACGAAGCCAGAAAGGTCAGATTTATGAGAGTCTGGCAAAATTTCGCCAAAAAAAATGCCCTGATTTCAACCCCTATAGAAGTCTGTTGCCCATTTTCAACCACTTAAGGTATTCAGCATAGTTGCCTGTTGGGTTTGGTGGGGGAAATATTTCTCCCAGGCAGGGAAATAGACTTCAGACAAAACTGAATTTTTTTGGTATTTTTTGGCCCAAAAACAAAATTGCTGTGAATTTTTTTTGTCAAAATTCTCTGAAACCCTATTCTTGTTATGTAGGTGTGTCTAATTCCAACCATAGGCTGGTCAGAAAATCAATAAAAAATCAACGGCTCACAATTCATCATACCTTAGCAGTTAAACATGGACGTGCAAACGGAAATACAACAACCTACAAGTTGAAAATGGGGAGGGGGGGGGGGGCGGAAATGGGTTGTTTACTCTAACTTTAAAAGTCTGTCGGGAACCATACGAAGGGTACCATAGTCAACCTGCCGAATACGAACTGCGTACAAAAATATGGTAGTGCATGTATCATTGGAATGACAATTCAACAATTAATTCATACATTTCATTTGGATATAGTGGGCAAGATTTTTGTTGTATGACTTCGTTGGTGATGGAGGTGCCAATGGATTGGAAATTTTCATCCGCATGCATTGACACAAAGAGACTTAATTTCAACTCCTTTAACTTTAAAAGTGTGTAGGGAACCATCTAAATGGTACCATATTTCACTTGCAGAATATGGATTAGCATAAAAAATAGAAATAGAAATAGAAATAAAAATAAAAATAAAAAACTTAGTAGTATATAAATTATATCATTGGAATGAAAATTCAACAATTAACATATTTTATTTGAATGAATGTCAATTTAGTAGTATTGTATTTGTTAAGATTTCCATTATTTGACTTGGTTGGCAATGGGCTTATTGTTGAATTGGAGATTTTTGTCCATATGCACTAAAATAGAGGAACCTCATTTCAATGCTTTAGCTTTAAAAATTTGTAGGGAATTGTGTGAATAGTGCCATAATTGACTTGTAGGGTATGAATTGCATCCAAGAATATGGAAGTGCATGTATCATTGGAATGAAAATTCAACAATGAACAAACATGTCATTGGACCCAACTCAATGTGAATACAAATTATCATCACTATAATACGCTTCA
Organism: Climacium dendroides; assembly: GCA_950106755.1. Taxonomy (NCBI): domain Eukaryota; kingdom Viridiplantae; phylum Streptophyta; class Bryopsida; order Hypnales; family Climaciaceae; genus Climacium; species Climacium dendroides. Next base: position 22,887,237 of record OX467089.1, read on the forward strand.
ATTCTTGCACCTTCTATGGCACCTTCTATGTCAAGTACACAAAAGAAAATCATCTTGGCATCTAAGTTGGACTCTCTATAGCTTTGAGGGACAAAGATTTTTTGCCATGAAAATAGACTTATGATACAAATCTAAAAAAATTTGGAGGGTAAAAGTTGTTTATATCTTCTATTCTATTAAATTAAATGTATAGTGTCCCGACTATATATCATGACTTCATTCACTTGGATGGCCATGTATTCATTCTTTTACACTTTAACCCAAAACATTTGGAAATATATTTGAGTTACAAAATCTAGTTTTGGAAAACTAAAAAAATTTGTAATTCTTCATGCGAGTGAGGGGATTGTTGCAAAAAAGGCACCAACAATAGTATTATGTATGATTTACACAAACAAAATAATCATAAATGATTTGATTCCTATATTAAACTACAACCAATATCTTCAATTGACTATTTGACTATATAGATTGCAAGATTACGACCATTGAAGTTAGAAGAAAAGAAATTCTAGAGTCTAGACCCTACTTTATATGGTCAACAAACTTTGATTCTATGTTGTGGAAAAAGAGGCAATATCCAACTTTGGAATTTCATACTATTGGATAGGCAAGTATTTGCATGCCAAGTTTCAAAGATAATGGAAGTGGCTAACATACACCAAAAAATCTTGCATTGAGAGAATGTCTAGAAAAACAAAGTTACATTAGCAAGATTCTAATGTTTTTTGAAGAACTCATTTTTTGAAAGAATCAAAATCACAATGGTCAATATGAAGCTTATTTTATATTAATTAAATTTATAAATTTACAATTTTACACTAGACTTTCTAGTAATGGTTCTAAAATTATTCTAAAATTTCCGTTTTTAGTGTACTAAGTGAAATTTTTTTTTAAAATCTTTTTTTAAACACACATTATTTTCCTTTACTACCATGAGAATGTATATGAAGTTTTCAACTTCACAAATAGTAAGATATATTAAAAGGTTCAAAGTGAATAATAAAAACTTCACAACTTGCCCATTTCAATTGCTTGCCTTCTCTATTAGCATACTACCGAACTACCCCTAAACTTTTGAGCCCCATAATTTTGGAATGGAGCACTCAATTAGAAAATAAATGATATTTTTAAGAAGCTTAATACATAAGTGTGCATCTTTGGTAAATTTTTTATTTTCATTCACTCAAATTCACTTCATATGAACCAGTCTACAAAATTAAAAAATGCACAAGAACTTAAAAAATGTTTGGGGTTAATTGTGCCTTTTAAATCAAATGTATGACTAGTCAATGCAATTAAAATTGGGAAGGAACATGGAAGGAATGTTTTATATTTGATTGCGTATTTTTAGGGACCTTTTTGTGTACCTTATAGTATATCCAACAATCAATCCTAGATACTTAATACATGGTTTAGTCATCAAAAAATATCACATGAAATATACCTTAGAAAATATAGATTTGGGTATTGGATGATTAAAATTCTTTTCAATTCCTCTATAGTAACTGAAGGTAAAAACAAAACAATAACAAACTAACAAAGGAACTCGTGAAGGAACTTCATCAAAATTTCAATGGTAAATTTTATTGTTAACTCAACAATTTGGAGTGATCTCTTTGTAAGTCAACAACAAATTTTGCAAGAGTTTTTCATTATCTTCTTTATTTTACAATGGAGATTTTTATAGGTCAATGTTTCAAGCATTTGGTGTCCAATTTCAAATTTCTCTGGAGTCTATTTTATGCAATTTCAATGACAGTTCTCTCAAGTTCCACTCCCATGTGAATAAATCAATTTTATTTACAAAATTGAGAAATTGGAATGGAGATGCTCTAAACAACCAACTATCTTGCACTATAAAAAGCTTTGTCTCCATAGCACAATGATCTTTGTTTTCAAGGAAAATGGTCCTAATCTAATTTCTTCACATTAGGTTTTGCAAGTGTGAAGAATCCTCAAATCCAATTTAGAGCCAACAAAGGAATAATTGACTGATAAGGTCAAATTTTAAGTTGGATTGTTGTTTATTCTTACTGATGGATCTATATGAAATTTTTAAGATGATCAAATGTGTTGTACATATCTTGCAAATGGAATATATGAAGTAAATTTAAGTCAAACCAGGGCTTTTTTTTTCATTTTTGAAGAAGTGCTAGAGTAGTGATATAAAATGTTATAGTGGTGCTCCAAATTGCAACATTCATCCACTTATTGGATGTATAGTATGGTTTTCATCCACAATTAGGCGATTTCATCTAATATATTTTTTAATTTTATAGTTGTTTGGCGATTTCATCCAATTTTTTTGGCATTTTTTATAACCTTTTTTAGCCAGATTTTTTTCTCTAGTGCAATCTGGCATCAGAAAGCCAAAAAAAAAGCCCTGAGTCAAACCTATTGATTTTTGAACTCGTGCAATTGTACCATCCAATGTCTAGAGAATAGCCATCCCAATGCAAATAGGTAAGAGCGAGAAACTCACTCCAGCTTAACCCCTAATGGAACAAGACCTTTTTTGCCAAAAAGCACTTAAAACTGCCATTTCTATAGGAAAAAGTGAAAAAAAAAATGAATTTTTTTTTCTTGCACATTTTACCTTTATGTACACTACTAGAAGAATTTGGTCCAATTGAAAACATAGTCAACAAAGTTTGTATTTATTTGTCCTATTGATTAGGAACAATTGGTTTGGACCAACTATTGACACATCTTTGTTGGTTTTGTATTGGTCAAGTCTAAAATTAAAAACAAAAACAAAGAAACCCAAACTCCAAAACAAACACTTTTTTATCACTATTCCACCACGTAGCACTACCTACCATCACTGGGATTTGAAGCGGAGACCACTTGGATGCAAACCATGAGCTCCAAACATTGCACCATGGTTGAGGTCTCTAATTTATAAAAATTGTATTTGTTATATTTATCCATTTTTGTTTACATTTTGTAAAATCAGGGGACTTTGGAGGCCTATATCTCCCTTATTACAAGTCCTTTTTTCATGGAACTTGTTTGAATCTCTTGGTATTGAAGTTTACTTTTAGTGGTAAAATTTTTAATTCTTTGTAACATGTTTGAAAATCTCACAAGCATTTTTGTATAGGTAGTCTTATTTAGTCATTTTCATTTTCATTTTGCAAAGTCATCAAACTTTGGAGGTCCATATCCCCTTCATAGAAAGTTTGATTTCCAGGAAACTTGTTGAACATGATTTATATTGAAGTCTACTTTTAGAGATAAAATTTACAATTTAATCTAACTTGGAAAATCTAACAAGCATTTTTTAGAGGTGGTTTAGCCGAATTTTAAAATTAGAAAGTTCAATTGTTGAATAGTTCAAATTTAGGATTTTGAATAGCTTAAAACTCACATTTCAAATATCAAATTTTAATCTCTAATTTACTATTGTCATCTTGAGGGACAAAATGGATTTCAAGCAAGCTCCTATCACCTCAATTTTTAGTGAAACTTTGTCATAAAATAGAAAATCTTATTATCTTTCTTTGGGTTTAATTTTTATTTCAAATATCATAGTTTATAATATATGTGAAGCTTTGATTCATTCTATTTAAATTTGCAATGAAAAAGTTACGAAGAATCATAATTTTGGAGAAATCTAAACATCTTGGTGAAATCTCTTATATCTACTAAGTATACTTGTTATATTAAACTTTATAACATAAGTTAAACATTAAATTAAATTATAAGTTTGAACTCTAATCAAATTATACCCTATAGAAATTTGAATGAAAATTGCATTAGAACTTGAATTGATTATAGTTGAATGAAAGTTTTAGTTTTCATAAAGTTATTTGAATCAAAATTTGATTTAGAGTTGAATTTGATTAAAATTTTGATCAAATTCTCGGTTTGAATTGTAGTTTAAGAATATCATTGGAATTTGGATCAAATTCAAAATCAAATTATACTCATGAAAAATTTGATTAAGATTCGACTTCAAAATCCATACTCTATATAAGATTCCAAATTATTTATATTTTTCAAACAGATTCTAAAAGATTCTAAAAGATTCTAAAAAATCAAAAGATTTGAATTGATTTTTCAAAAGATTCTAACAGATTCTAATAGATTTTGGATAGTTTTTCAAAAGATTCCAACAAATTCTAATAGATTTGCAAAAGATTTCAAAAGATTCCAATAAATTCTAATGAATATGCAAAAGATTTTTGTTGATCAACTAGAATCAAATGGAATCTCTTAAAATCTTTTGTAACTCAAATAATAGATTCTAAAAGATTCTAATAAATTCTATTAGATTTGCAAAAGATTCTGTTCGATCCCCACAAATTCCAATAGATTCATAAAAAATCCAAAAGATTCCAAAAGATTCTTGGAATTCCTAAAAGTTTAATAGAATTATGTTGATTTAGATTGAACTAACATAAAACATGCTAATGTAGTTCAAAAAAACAAGTTTGATGAGAGAAAATCATTTTTATGCTGATTCAATCGAAATATAGCAGAAATGTGTTGGTTTTGTGTTGGTTTTGACTGCCTCTTTAGTAGTGGTAGTAACCCCTATCAAGTTAAGGATGAGCTAGTATTCCAAGAACAAACATGGAAGTGGCTCGACCCCAAATAGATTGCTAGGGTCGGGTGAATGTGGAAAGAAGCTCTTTAAGTGGTGCTCCTTATTTTAAAGAAGGCTCACTAACTCACCACTCACCTACCAATTATTTTATCCTTGAAAAACTAAAGAATAATGAGGCTTCTTCTTTTCAATAGAAAGTCCTACAAAAAAAAAGAATTCATTGAATTTAAATACATATATAAACAATATTTCTTGTAGCAAACTCAACTACAAAACTATCATTATTCAACTGACAATGGACTTACTCCCATTCTATTTGTACTGGGGTAGTTTACCTTAAACCCAACTAAGGAATTGTATACTAGAGCCCAAAGTCTTTGAACTCCTTGTGTTGAGAGGTAGAGTAGCTAAAACCATACAATTTTTGCTTTATAAATTCATTGTTCTTGAATTACCATAAATGTATGAAATGTTAGGATTGCCAATTTTGTTAAATTGACAATACTTTATGCACCATTTTTGCATTTACATAAGCTTGTACTTATGCAAATAAACAAGCAAATTATTGTAACTTACATTCTTAGCATTGTGCACTACTAAACTAGTTGGATTTTCAATCATCACCTTCTTGGCTTCTTGAACCATTTCATGCCTTTTAATTATTGAAGGTTTTTAATTCCATTTTAATTCATGGTATGTTACTAATTTGGCAAGAGTGAAGTTTAGGATATACATTATCTATTGTGGAGTAATTGAAAGGAGCTTAAATTTGATAATCGAATTGTTCAATGAAAAACAAACCCTAAGAAAATGACTTTGAGAAAATGGAGCTCTTATTTTGAGATTTTTAAGAAGATGAAATTCAAATACATTTCCCATCTTTTTTTAGTCCAAAGTTTTTTGAATTTTTTTATTTTACTATGACTAAATGAGGTCTAAAATTTTACTTGCTTTAATTTTACTTAACTATAAGTAGTTGAGCTCCTACTACCTTTAATTTATATATCCCACATTGTTTACTTTACCACCTACCACCCCATATGTATATAAGGATTTGTCTTCTCATTCCTAAATCACAAATCATGAAAGGTGCTCAAAACATAGTTGAGAAAATTGAAGCATTAGATTCAATGAGTAGAATGCTAATTTCATGAAATTTGTAATCGTAAGTAAACATTGATTTAGTTTCTAATTGAGTTGAATGCATTGTTCTTTTAATAACCCATTTTGTTATTAAACTTAATTGTAGATTTGTCCTAGGTTTCTAGTCGAGCAAGCTTCAATTTTTTGACAATTTGTGACGTATGTCTTCATAGCTACTGATGGGTGTGGAATATTCCACACCATATCATTCGGGAGATGAATTGGTGTGGAATAATCCACATCATTTTGTGTAGGGGAAGGCAATCCTTCTTGTTGCCACACAATTGATGTGGCACTACTAGTCCCATGTCAGGTTTTAGTATTTTTTTTAATTTTTAAAAATTAAAAAAAATATATTTTTCTATACTTGTACTGCAGCATATCGGAAAACAAAACCTTAATGGCCTTTTGTAAGGTTCAAATTTTTCCTAATGCTTGTGTGATCTAGCTCTTGTAAAGTTGAGATTGAAATTATGGATTGTATATAAAGTATTGAGTATACAATATGTCCATCTACTTTGTCAATCAACATGTTGATAATAGTACGGAAGTTAACTTGATCTAAAACACCTTACTATGCATTGAACTTTTGAATAAATTATCTCATTATACAAAGTGAATGTTGTGCATTAAGTTTCCAAGAACAAGAGGAAGTATAAAAAATTATACAGAAATCATGATGGTGCCCTAAAAATTTTGGGATGTTCCAATATAAGTCTTGTTTTGTTTGTTTTGTTTTGTTTGATATAGTGAGATCTCATGGACTATGCATCTTCCAATCGCGTGTTTGGTACCATCAGAAAGCCCTTGGTGATGGGAGGGGTGCATAGATTTTGTTTCATGGCATTTGAACCTATAATGTGAAAGTTATGGGTTTTTGAGTGATTTTTGGTTCAAAAAAATTAAAAAATTACTTTGAATTGTGGCAATGGCACAGGGCACACTATTAAGATAATTTGTTTTTTTGTTGGGCCTTATAACTATTCCTTGGACACATATTGTGTAAAAATTTCAAAGAATTAAAATAAAATTTCCATTCATTGTGAGCTGTCCAAAATTGCTATGTTGCCAAGAAAACGTAGTTTGGTCTTTTAGGGGTTGATGGACAGATTTCAATAGAGTAAAACAAGAAACCATTTGTTTTGTTTTCTATAGGTTAGTTGGTTCACTAACTATAAAATCACCATTTTCATGTATTACTTGGCTCATTCAAAACAAGGCATAGAGTTGTGGACCAAATTTTATTTGTTTACATATGATGGCAATTGGGGAAGGTTGAAATACTTAGGTTCACATCTTGGTTTGCTTCAATGCAAATATTCATTTTGTTCTATAGATGTCTAGAATCAATAGATGCATAAAACTCTCCAAAGTCTCAAGTCTTCTAGTATGTCTTGAAATGTAGAGTTTGCTATGAAGTGCACCATTCTATTTATAGAATTAAAAGTAAAATGTATACTAGGAAGGACCAAAAGCCAAAGCTTGGGAAAAACACAAGATCAAACTCCTTGGAGCACCCAAACTTAGGTTGATTGAATTCAATGCAATGTTTGTTTTGCTCTATTCTTAATTAAACCTTCTTCTGATATAGGTTCACAAATACAAAACAAACTTTAAGATTAACTCTATTAATGTATCAAAATTTCCATCCTACAAAAACTCAACTTACTATTTTTGAAGGTGATTTCATTCACAAACTTCAAATTTCCATGTTTTCATAAAGAGCTACACTTTAGAAACATGGCACACAAAATGTCACTCTTCATCAAAAGATGTCTGGGACCAAAAGGGTCATATTTATACAGATCTTCTAACAAATCAATCAATTATCCCTTACCTCTTAAAGGACACATCTCCTATGACCAAGGGGATGTCATCAAAAACTTGCTTTAATTATTGGACCAATAGGTGGATTCCTTTGTTTTTATAGTGAACAATGAAGTCATCCATCGACCACTTTTCACCCTCCATGTCTCTTGAAGGTTAAAGAATCAACTATAGATGTTTTTTGCCCTTTGAATGATCTCACCTAAGTCTAATGGATGGAAAAAAACATGCTCTCATCCAAATTTTTCTTAGAAGTTACTTAAGTACATTTTCAATGAATAGTATGCAAATTTCTTCATTATGGTATTATTGACTTTTTTAAAGAAAGAAGATGTTTAATCCACAAATCACCCTTGTAAAGATTATGGGCAATTGGGTGCGTAGTTTTGTCAATGTTTGTTTTCATGTATATGACAAGTGAGTAAAAAAATGGATCACAAAAAAAGTTGTTTTAGTGTATTTGGGGAAGTTGTTACTCCTTGCCCTAAATCTGAAATTTTTCTATAAATATGATACAATTTTTGAGTTTAAACCCATTTAATGAAGAAAAGATCTCTACTATAGTTTCTACTCCAATTTGGATTGTGAAAAATTCCTAAAATGAATATTATATTAAAATTTGAATTTTGTATGTATTTTCAATATCTATTAAATTTGAATTTTGGGTGTATTTTCAATATCTATTAAATTTGAATTATAGAATGACACAGAAATTAAATTTACATTGTCCTACACCAAGGTCAAATATGTTAAAAAATAATTCAAAATATAATTAAATATGGCATCTAATGAAATTTTCAGAAATTATAAGGGGTATTATAATTAAAGATTGTAGAAAGTATTAATGAAATAATCTTAAATCTAAAAAACATATGATGAAAAATGAAAAACAAAGTACATATTAAAGGGACTGCTTTATAAATTAAAAGAATCATAGAGTGCATAATGGAATGGCATAGCATACAACTATAATGTATGGCATTACATTCTTGCTAATAGATTGGCCATCAAACTCAAAATATTAAAGTTCTAAGGGAATTCATTTAGGTCTTTGTCATTCAAATCAATCTCATTTTTACACACATGAATCATCTACATTTTACATTGCACCAAATAATAATGCACTATTGACTTACTATTGACTCACATATAAAATTTATTAGAAGATCACATAACATAATTGTAATATAAAAAAATTAGACAAAATAAAACCCCAAAATGTTTCAATGTTTGCCTTGGTGTTTGCCTTGCTATATCAAATTGTACTTTGAAATAGAAGATACAAACAAAACTTTATTCTTACAAAAATAAATACACACAACTAAATATTCCCCAACACTAAGGCCAACTCCTCCAATTTTGTAGCAAAACTTAAGGGCTTAGTTGATTCATTGATAATTGCCCCATGTTAGGATCTAAAATTGGAAGTAGTACATCTATACAAGTCCAAATTCAATGGATCTTCCACCACCATATGGATAATAAATTGTTTTGCTCTTCACTTACAAGTGCACCACAAAATATTCTAAACCTTTCTAAATAAAATATCTAAAAACTCTAAATTGGATTGACAAATGAAAATTCAACCTAAAAATAAATCATTTCACATAGGACCTAATAAATCTGACCTTGGAATATGGAATGATGTTTTACACTATAGTATCTACACATGGTGAAATTTTCACATTTTTTAAGATAATTATCTCTTTGATATGATTTTTCTTCACTTTTTCTTCAAAAATTCTCAAAAAAATTAATTTTCGACCAAAAATATTGAAAATTTTGTGAAATAATATTTCCTTTGTGAAAAATAAAAGTAAATTTTTTGGTTAACATGTAATTGCTAAATGGGAGCATACATAGTGATGGAATTTAATCTCCACCTTAGTTTGTGGTCATATCACTAGAAGAAAACCATATTGCTCTCAACCCAATCTAAACGACGATTTTCTTTTTTGTAACATAAAAACAGCAATTTTAGGGCAAAATTTTCACCGAAGTTGATTATTTTATGTTACAGAAAACAAAAGCATTATGTAGATTGTGTTGACAGCAACTTGGTTTAGGATAAAAATGTATGCGAGAGGTTTTAACCCCTAAAGGACTGTTTGTCCCCTCGGGAGACAATATGGGTCCAAGTAGGTTCCTATTGTCTCAATTTGTAGTGAATGTTTTTGAGATTTTTTGAGGGTTGTGGAGTTTGCCAAGAACTTTGTGAATATATAATTTTTGTTTCAATTGGTGCCTAGGAGAAAAAGTTATGGTACAATAAGCCAAAAACAAAAGTCAACGCGCAACACAAAAAAATCAGAAAAAGCCAAAATATTTTTTCCTAAAACCTTATATTTTTTTCTACATTTGAAGCTTTGATTCATTCCATTTGGACTAGTTATGAGAACGTTATGGACAATCTTAGTTTTTTGGTCAATCTAAGCATTTTCATGAAAAAATAACTTATAGGATTCATTTGTGAATGCAATTTTTACAATTTTCAAAAAAAGAATTAGACAAGTTTAGGTTTGCTTTCTAGAACAATCTTGCCATTAAGATTATCATATGTCAATTCCATCTTAAAGCTATTAATGATTTATTTTTTTCTTCAATCTTTAACCTACTTCTACTTAATAAATTTTTAATAAAAAATAATAGTGCAAAAATTTTTAGTTAAAAAGATTCAAAGCCAAAAAATCTAGTCAAGCAAGTTGCCAAAAATGCCTTCTTCACTTTGGATGCAAATATCTTGCAATCTATGCAGTCAAATTTGATGAAACTTTTACCACATGTTTTCAAACAAGTTAAGTACAAGATCCTATGGTTGGATTTTGAAAAACATATTTCTTGGTTTTTGTAGGTGAATGCAGTAGAAGTGGTAGTTCTAAATGGTTTTTGACAGAAAACATCCTCGGGGCTTTAGGGATTAAGGTTAATACAAGGATTAATGCTTGAGTGGAGTTTAGAAATAGAATTAAAATAAATTGAGGTCTATTAGAAGAGAACCAAAATAAAACACTCCTCAAAGCAATCAACTCCAACTAAATTAGTGCAGTATTAGACTTCAAAATAGTTGAGGAAGAAAAAAGATTATTGCTTCCAAAATTGGAGTAGGAGGATCATGAGGAAAGGGCAAAAATGGTGGATATCATGAACCTTCTGTCCTTCTCCAAATTTCCTAAACCCTAACTCTAAACCCTATGAACATAGTAAGACATCATTATCTAATGTTGAGAGACAAAATTAAACATGAATTTTAGAAAGCTCATGCTTCATCACAGTAGTAGACAATTGGCACTTCAAAAATTGGTTGTAGAGACAATGGCTGAGGAGTGAATTTTTATGTATTAGATAGAATGCAGAGGAAGAATTTCAATAAATCTTCAAATAAAAATTACTAAAATCTTCATATAATTTTTTATTTATAAATAATCATATATTAAAATTAACAATAGAAATTTAATGAATGATGAATGAAATATATGCAATGATGAATATGGTAAAAGATACACATACATTAGAATGCATTAGAAATTTAACTCAATTGTCACAAACAATGGCAACCCAAATAAAAGAATTTAAAGGAAAAACTTGTAAATATCAAAAGCTTTGTGAACAATTTAATTCAAAGCTCACAAAAGCACAAAATCATAGAAATGCAAAAGAAGTATAAAGGCAAGAAAAGCAATGGAATAGCTACCTTTATAATATCACCATATTGATCATTTTTTAATATCACCGCAACTGCAATGACTATATTATATCTATAATATCACCCTTTGTAGAAAGTGATATTACAGAAGTGATTGTGAACTGCTACTCTATTTCAGTAATATCATATTGTATGAAAATATGATTTCTGTGTATGCATGATTGAAAATATTTTTATAAAATAATTATTTTAAAGACTTATTTAAATCATTATCATGCATTCTATTCAGATATATCAAAATTTTATTAATATGTGATACAATGAATGTGTAGCATAACAAGCATGAGCCCCTAGTATTAATGGTAGCATTTGTGATATTATAGAGGGAGTTATGATTTTAGTAGTATGATTGTAAATTCATGAGATTTTTTTTCTTTTTTAATATTTTCTTTTTAATCCTTAATTAAGAGAAGAAACCTTTGTATTGACCATTGTGATTTTGATTCCTTCCAAAAATGATTTCTCCAAAAAACAATAAAATCTTACTAATGTAGTTGCTTTTGGGGGGACATGATTTTTTTAGTCTAAGATTTTTTTATATATGTTAGCCACCTCCATTATCTTTGAAATTTGGCATGCAAATATCATAACCGCATATCCAATGGTATGAGTTCCCAAAGTCGAATACTACCTTTTTTGCTACAATGTAGAGTCAAACTATATTGCCCATGCAAGGTAGGGCCCAAAATTTATTTTCTTCTAACTTCAAACATTGTAATCTTTCAATCTATGTAGTCAAATAGTCTAATTTTTTCCATGAATTTCAATAGTAGTTTAGTATGGTTGAAAGTTTGAAAAATGTTTTTACATTTCAATTATGCTCATTGCACTAGAAAGTGATAGTTTTGTTTAACCTTTTTAGTGATAAATAGTTAAAGAACTTGAGAGATAAAACGCCTTGTAATGTTAGTTGGAAATGCAAGTTATAAATTAATAGAAATTAACTCAATTAAATTTAGGGTTTAGGATTTGTTTATATATTTTATATACACTACTACTATTGGTACACAATGCAACTATTGGTACCTCCCTTGCATGAAAAAATATAAATTGTCCTTTAATTTGCTTCAAGTTGATTTTGCGTTCAAGAATAGTTCCAAATTTTGGGTGATTAAATGTGAAAGAATGAATACACAACCATTCAAGTAGATGAAATCATGATATAAATGGCAACTTCCTCCCTTCAAACTTAACTAAAAATTTTCAAATTTATTATATTGGCATATTTTCATGGCAAAAGATCCTTAAACCTTAAAGGTATGGAAAGTCCAATTTGGGTCACAACGTGCAGTTTTTTGTATGCTTGATATAGAAAGTGCAAAAATTATAGTATATAGCAATGACAATAGTATTGAGCTAGGTCCACTGAAATATGACACTTAAAATTTGAATCATCATTACAATCCTACATATCCAAGCAGTTGCAAAATGGTCACATATTCTACTTATAATATGTTAAAGTTTTGCAAAATGGAACTTACATATTTGCTAAAATGACATCCAAATAAAAAAAACATTGGAAAAAATTTCAACCCTTGAAAGGGCAATTAAAAAAAGGTACTCCAAACTATAAATAGTCCAGTGCAATGTTGAACAGATTTACACCAAATTAGACATTCTTGCACTTTGCCAAGTGCAATCACCGTATGTAATACTATTCAATGAAGAAGTGTTTTTTAAAAGTAAGGTACTCCCTATTTTTTTTAGAATATCTTTTTTTATTCTTCTGTATTGTATTTCACATACATGTACAAATTTTCAGTTGGAATGCATTGTTAAATATCTTGTAGAAGAATAAGTTCCTAATATAATGTTTTCTATTTGCATTTTTCTTTTTTTTCTATTTGAATCTTTGTATGTCACCACATACTGCAATCACATTAATTTTATATCGTTTTTATGTAAATAACACATGTAAACCATAAATCACAACAATCATTGGAAGCTTTACTAAGAAAATAAAAGTGAAATTGAAGGTATTTGCACTACCTTTTCATTTCTCAATTATTGTTCACACAAAACAAAAACCACACACTCCAACGTCTACATAAACTACCATAATGAGTATATATTCTCCACATTCCTACATATCGTATAGTACTGTCACATATACCACTATTTTGCTTGTTACTGCAATGTTTCATCCGGTGTCTCCAAGACTCGTGTAGATGATTGTGTCATGTCTTTGGCTTCTCCTCTATCAATTGTTTCTGTTTCCTTGTTCAAACTGGGTTCACCAATTGGACTTAGTAGGGGCGGAGAGGTACCAAGATTGTGACCAAAATATAAGTAAAACTAATGTTCTAATTATTTAGTTCATAAAAATACTTCAAAATTCAATAACTTTCACACCGTGAGTCGAAACACCACAAAACCAAGCTGGTGCACCCCTCCTCATTGACGCCTTTCCGATGGTACCAAGATTGTGACCAAAATATAAGAAAAAAAGTAATGTTCTAATTTTTTAGAACCAAAAATAACTCAAAAATGCACAACTTTCACACCGTACATCCGAATGCCATGAAACCAAGCCGGTGCACCCCTCCTCGCCGAGGGCTTTCAGGCGGTCACTACAAGGGAAAGGGGTCCAAAATAACAAAGATTTAACACAAAATTATCGGAAATGACAATAGTTGTCAATTGCAAACCTATTCCTATCAATTCTTTGTTTCTATCAACACTTTCACACAAAACTATCCGAATTAACAACAAGCATGTATTGACAATATGCTACTATCAAATGATAAGAATTGAGAATTCTGTGAATTAAATTTTGTAAGATTGGAGTGTAGAGAGGTTGTTTTTATAGTGAAATGTATTGTCCATTAAGAATCCTCAAAAACTATGGGATAATTTAATAATGAGAGCTTGACCGTTCATTGTTAAATATTGTTAGTAGGAATTGTGTTCAAAGTTTACATTGTCTCTAAATTTTGTTCATAACTTTTGATTAGAGAATCTAAATCTGAAACGGATTTTTGGAGGTAAAACTTAAATTGATTTTCCAACTTAAATTGATTTCCCAACTTAACTTAGTTCAAAATTTTCTAAAAAAAGATACTCTACTATGCCTAAGTGAGGTCTGAAATTTCACTTTAAACACAATTCCTGCAATTGATATCCCATATGAGTTGCCTTGCCTACCACCACCCTTTTTGTATAAAGCAATTGTCTTCTACACTTACCTCACCTGCAATAAGAGGCATTTGGAGGCATGTTTTTGAATGTGAAGCTTGATTTTAATAAATAATGGTTTTAAGTAGTAAAACTTAATTAGTCGGTTGTTTAGAAACAATGTGGCAAACTTGGGCCATGAGCTTAGAAATCATTATTTTTTTTGACATCATGGATGAAAATCAGGTTGAAAAGGTCTCAAATTCTGATGACAACTAATGACAAAATTCTGTCAACTAATTGGCCAAATCAAGACGTTCCAACTAACAAAGCAATTGACAAATTTTTGTTAATTTGTTGTCAATAAGGACACAGATATCCTTGTAGTGGGTACCAAGCACGCAACTGGGGGATGCACGGTCCAGGAGATCTCAATGTGACAAACAAACAAACAAAACAAAACAAACAAACACAAACAAAACAAACAAAACAAACAAACAAACGAAACGAAACCAAAACCAAACCACACCAAACCAAACCAAACTAAATCAAACCAAACCAAACCAAACCAAAACCAAAACCAAAACCAAAACCAAAACCAAACCAAACCAACCTTTTCTGGAACATTTCTTGTAGAGTACTTATCTAACTTTTTCAGTCCCATCACAGTGTAGTTTTTCTAAAAGTTACTAGTCATAGAAAGCTGCCTTTAGTGAAAAATCAATCCAACTTCTAAGGCTTAATATTTCATAGAGGTAAACTTGATGCATAAGTTTTGTAAGGAACTATGCATATAAGTATATCATATCACAAAAATCTGATTTCTGTCACTAATATTCCTACATCAACTACAAGTAGTAACATAATTAACTTTGAGAAGATAGGAATAATCCCTGTAAAACCATAATGCTCCAAGTAAATTTCGAGAGGAAGTGGTCCTCACTTGTACTCGTCCTAAAGACAAATCACACAAAAATGAAGTCAGTGAGGTTGTACCAGGTGTTTGCAAACCACTTCACTTGCTATTGTTTTCATTTGAAAAAAACTTCGAATAAAGCATGTAACTCAAAGTCTGAATAATTACAATATAAATTTGTTCAAAGCACAAACATAATCATAAACATAAACATAAACTTAAATATATACGAAGCCTGGACCTAACTGTTGGCTGAAGACTGTGAAGAAGCCATTTGAACAAACTCCCTTGTTTTATAGTTCAAAAATAGACAAGTCAGGAATAAACCAGCAATCGTTCAGCAGTTCTTTGATATAAAGGTAGTTCTTTTCTGGAGATTATGCTTATAAATAACTCAAGTCCTATTTAGATGACAACCTACTAATGTGATTGATCATCCCATTTTGAATTGGAACTATGGTCATTCGTACCAATGCATTGCTCCATTAATAAAAATAGTACAGTAAATGCAATGTTTAGATTGGAGGCTAATTACATCACCATCAGTTTGATGGTGGTTACTGGTACCCTTCTTCAATGACATAGGCTGCTTAATAGCTTAGCTAGTTATAATTCTTTTCAAGCCAAGATCCTTTTTTGGCGTCTTAATAAAAACTGATCGTTAATTTGTCAATATTTTATTAAGTAGTCTTTAGAAATATTTAGCTACTTTAGAGATCAGCATAAATATTTTGATGGGTATAAATCCCATGTATCCAAGGTTTAGGATTTGATTTCATAAGTGAAATTTCAAATCATAATTTTAGTCTAACATCATATGCTAAGATATGTGCACATTACTAATAATTTTGAAAAGAGTATAGAACAAAAGAAGAATGCAGTAAGAAATATCACATCCTAATGGAATGTTTATCAAGTCTTTTAAGTCATGGTCATTCCTATGTATGTTTTAGTCTACATTTATCCTTTTTTGTTTTAAAATTTAGCAACTCTAACTTTTGAAAGTTTTTAGAGTTTCTTTTATCTCACAACACATGTGCTTTGCCATGTGTTGTCACTAGATGATGAGCCTTTATCTAGGTAATAGGCTAGAATCTAAAATCTGGAAAAATAAAATAAAACAAAACAAAATAAAACAGTTGCAAATACAAAACTTAAACAAAATCAAAGCACAAAACACCAAAGTATGCAAGAAAAAATACACACATTAACATTGAAGAATGAAAATATATACAAAAGAAGAGAGACGATCAATAGTACTTTCTCCGTATTGGCTAAGAAATACCACCAATAACTTTATTGACTAATCCGCCATGTATTATGGGAAGCGTTTACACTACGTTTCTTAACATTCCTCTTCGCTCGACATAATAAAGATAAAATAATAAAATAATAAAATCATACGGGCTAATCAATGAAGACAATAAAATCAATTGAATGCCGAATATAGTCGTCAAGTTGTGGACTTGGTCGGCTGGTTTCATACGTCGGTGGTCAACCGATTGGTCTATAGTTTGATCCTTGTCGACCTCGTTGACTGGTTCGGGAAACTTGAAGCTTGGCAAGTTAGTGAGGTAGGAATAATAGTCGACCAACTATCCCACCCTTGAGCTATAATGTGACAAGATGCAGGAATCCTCAAATTGGTTAACAGACTCCAACATTGATCCTCAAATTGTGGTTCTCACTACGACCCCCTTTTTTCTATGTAATTTCCGTAATCTTGTGATTTTACAATTGTTGCTTCATTAAAACCTTATTTGGGAAAACCTTGATTATTTTCAAGAACAAAACTACAAATAAAGGAAAAAGAGTACATTACCTTTACTAATCCATTCTCATAGTAAAATCCAATGGGAAAAATCCATGGAAGGATATCAAAAGGTTTACATAGTAATAACAATAAAAAACTATTGAATTTCTTGTTCTAAACTATTCAATCGTCGCATTCCAATGCTATGAACAAGTCGATGATGTGTACATAATGGAAGAGCCTTAGTAAAGAGATCAGCTAAATTATTTGCTGATATGACTTTCTTGATTTTTAATGTTTCATTTGTGATCAAATCATGCATATAACTAAAATACTTCGGATCAATATGCTTTATTTGATTGTCTTTGACAAAATCTACTTGCATTTGTGCAACACATGCACTATTGTCTTTATATAAAATAGTTGGAGATTCATCATAAGACAATCCACAATTGGTTTGAATAAATTTGTCCATAGATTACAGCCAAATACATTCCCGAGATGCTTTATGAAGAGCAATGATTTCCGAATGATTTGATGATGTTGTAGTGATTGTTTACTTTATAAATTTTAAAAATATAACAGCTTCATATCATAAAAAAACATAACATGTTTGAGACTTTGATGTCACAAGATCAAACTTATATTCAGCATCAACATATCTAACCAATGTTGAATCTAGTGATCGAGTATTGTGTAGTCCTAAATCTATAATTTTTTTCAAATAACGGGAAAGGTGTTTGATGCCACTCCAATGTCGAAGTGTAAGGCGAGCACTATGCTTTGCAAGAACACTAACCGCAAATGCAATATCAAGCCTTGTAGATGTGGCTAAGTATAAAAGTGCTCCGACCACAACGAGATATGGATATTGCTCACTCAATGTTTCCTCCTCTTCCTTGCAAAGACAATATGGATCATCATCTTTACTGCTACGACACACCATAGGTGTAGAAAGTGGATAGGCATCTATCATATTGAATCTTTTTAGAATTTGGTTGATGTAGGTCATTTATGAAAGAAAAACACTGTCATCTTTCAAGTGAAGAACTTGAAGACCAATGCAAAATGTAGTTTTGCCAAGTAACTTTATTTCAAATCCACAACTAAGAAGTTGAGTAGTTGCAGCACAAGCATCTTTTGTCCCAACAAGGTTTAAGTCATCAACATATACCGCAGTAATGACAAAACCAAGTTTGTCTCATTTGATAAAAATACATGGAAGTAATAAATCATTTGTAAAATGATTCTTAATAAAAAAATGTCGAATACGTTGATACCACATCAATCCAGATTATTTGAGACCATATAATACTTGTTGTAATTTGACGCCACAATGTTTGCTTAGAATCGATGTAGCGTGGGTTGTAAAGTTAAGTTCTTCTAGAATTTTCATATAGATGTCAACATTTAATGAGCCATATAGGTAAATAGTGAGAACATCTGTAAGATGCATTTCAAGTATGGCATGTACAGCCATTCCAATAAGATATCGAAAAGTAATGGAATCCATAACTGGTGAGTATGTGGAATCATAATCAATACCAAACTTTTAAGTAAATCCTTAAACAACCAAACGCACTTTGTAACGAATAATTTGACCTTTGTCATTGCATTTATGCACAAATATCAACTTGTATCCAAGAGGTCGAGAAGGAAGATTATTAACAATTGGTCTAAAAACTTGCCTTTTACATAGAGAAGCATAATCTTCTTCAATAATAACTTTCCACTTCAACCAATCAGGTCGACGCATTGCCTGTTCAATAGTATTTAATTCAATATCATCATTCTCGCAAGAAAATGTTTCCACCATCATAGAAATGAATGAATCATCAATATCAGTTGTTGTTCTATTCCATATATCACTAGTATCACAGTACATTACAGATAACTTTGTATTCAATTTAAACTTTTATGTATCAATTATAGTAGTAATATTTGATGTTGATGGAGAGTCTGAAATAATATATCCTATAATATTAGCAGTGGTAGCTGAAGGCATAGAAGGGTCAATAGCTTCAATAGTTGCCATGCGTTTACGTGATTGCTTATCTAGTCCACAAATCCATTTGCTCAACGTTTGAATAATTGGAATTGCAACAGACTCTAGTATCGAAATTCAAGCAGGAACATTATGAGCTTCATTCAATAGAATTATGGTAATTCTAGGTGCATCATTGAATCCATCGGGAGTTTGATCCACAATCTTTTGCAAATGCAAAATTTTGGCAACTTCAGTTTCAGCCAAAGATGTTCAAAAATCAGGATTTGATGTCAATGTTTCGGGTGCTTTAAGGAAAAGTCTTGCAGAAGGCTATTGAATAGAAACTCTTCCTTTTAAAGATAGAAAAACATCTTCTTTAAATCGATAATTGGCAAAATGAGCACGGAGCAACGTACCAATAGATGGGTTAATATATTTGATGATACTTGGAGAGTCAAACCCAATATAGATACCTTTTTGTCGATGAGCTCTAATAGTATGGCGTTGAGGTTTCGGAATTGGAACCCAAAGACGGCAATCAAAGACTCGAAGATGAGATACATTTGAAACTCGTTTTGAAAGAAGCTCTTGCGAAAAAGTAATTTCCATAGATGAAGGACGGAGCCGAATGAGGATTGTAGCATGAAGAACCACATGACCCCACATAAATGAAGGTAAACTCGCATGAAGAAACAAAGACCTTGTAGTAAATTGAATTCGTTTGATAAAAGACTCAGCTAGTCCATTTTGAGCATGTTTATATGGAACTGAGTATGTTAAGTCAATCCTCGTTGCAATACAATAATCTTCAAAAGATTTTGACCGAAACTCTTGAGCATTGTCCATCTTTAATGTCTTGATAGGATAATTGAAGAAATGAGCCTTAAAACGAATCAACATAAAAAGTAAATTGACAAAAGCCAAATTTCTTGTAAATAATAATGATATATGGGATTACTTGCTTGATACATCAACTAAAACCATGAAATACCTAAATGATTCAGATATAAGGGCAATTGAACCACAAATATCACCATACAACTTTGAAAGCATAGGTGGTAACTCATGTGAAAGTTTTCATAAAGATGGTTTGGCAATAAATTTGTCTTGCACGCATGCTTGGCATTGTGTCATAGAATTGACATCTGCTGGTTGTAAATTATGACCAACAGTACATGGAAGGATTTTACGAAATAAAGTAGAGTATGGATGATTCAATTTTCCATGCCAAATAGAAATTTTATTATTTTTAGTAGATAAAGAAAAACTAAATACAACATGTGGTCGGATTGAAATCCGATATGAGTTACTTACCGCAGCAAAGGCTATTTCTACTACTTTATTATCATGCATAAAAAATAGAGCCTCTCGCCTATCTAGAATTCTGGTCAAGAGGTGAAAACCGTTGGTACGCACATCTCGATAGCTAATCAGGCTTTGAGGTGCAGAGGGTGAATACATTGCATGCATGCAAGTAAGGGTGGTGTCCTTAAGCAATATCACCTTTGCTGGTCCTTCTTGGAAACAAAACACATTCGATCCAGCCATAGTCATTAAATTTCTGATTTGCCAATTTGAAAGATTATTAATATCAAAAAATTATTTATCCTGTAAGATTGTATGAGTAGTTGCAGAGTCAAGGAGTGCATCACAAAACTCACCAGTGGAGGTATCCTCAACAACATACGCTTCCGCATCTTCAACTCCAAACGGGTCCATAGATGCATCTATGGTGTAGGCTTCCCGAGTTTGAGCACGGAGTTTCTTATTTTCTTAAAATATTTTGACAAAATATTTCGATGTTCGGTATACATTTGTCAAATGTCCCTCTCTACCATATTTGTGGCAAAAACGTGTCTTTGATAGACGTTTACCATGGTTATTAGTAGAGGAAGTGGTATTCTTCCTTTGAACATATTGGTTATCACAGTTATGACTACCTAATTGTTTATGACGATGTTTAAAGTGATGTTTTTATGTTTTAAATTTTAGAGTTGAAACCTTAATAACATGAGACTCAGGAACAGTAGTCCCAATAGGGCGGGCCTCTGCATTGCGTAGAAGGATTTTGTTTTGTTTTTCAGTAAGAAGTAACAAAGACATGAAGTCTGGGTGATTCTCAAATTTCATGTTTCAATATTGCTGAGCAAGTACAACAAAAACTGGTGGAAATATTGGGAGAATTTTCTCAATCATTTCTTGTTCGGTAATAGATTGATCACACAACCGTAACTGCGATACGATACGATATAATTCATTGTTAAAAGCAACAAATATTGAAAAATCCAATACTTGTAAATGGATCCAATCGTGGAGAGCTTTAGGAAGGAACATCATTTTTTGATGATCAAAACGAGATTTGAACTTCTGCCAAAGTTCATCTAGTTTTTCTATCTCTAAATATTGATGTTGTAAGGAAGGATCAATATGGCGACAGCAAAAGTAAAGCTTTTCAAGAAGTGAAACGAAAAATAGTAGCAACGGGAACAGTGGCACTTACAGTGAGAATAGTGTCAAAAACAATAACATCTGATAATTGCTCAACAAATATATGTGCTTTGATAGTCCTCACCCATAATAAATAATTATTCCCATCAGATATCAGTTGTAGAAAAAGAAGCGGCTGAAGTTGTGGTGTCTCAATAACGGTAGCAAATACTGAAATAGTGGTAGATGTTGCAATGGAAGAGATTGAAGTAGTCATGATGAAAAGGAAAAAGTGTTATATAGAAGTAAATTGGAGAATTAGGATTTAATGTAAAATAAAGGATAAAGAAAAAAAAATTCTGTAAAGATAAAGAGAATTGAAAAAAAAAAATTGAAATAATTTTTAAAAAAAAAAAAACTGTAAAGATAAAGATAAATTGTATAGATACAGATAAAGATACTATAAAAAATCATAAAGATAAAAATAAACTATAAAAAAAAAAAATCGAAAACAAAAAGATATAAAAATTATAAAGATAAAAATAAACTGAAAAATAAAGATTTTAAAAAATATATGAAAATTAAAAATTTTAGTGAGGGGGAAGGAGGCCGGGGGAGGTAGGGGAGGATGGAGAAGAAGGGAAGGGGGAGCTGTAGACAGGGAGGGGGGAGCTGTAGATAGGGAGGGGGGAGCTACAGACAGAGAGGGGGGATGTAGTCAGGGAGGGGGAGGAGAAGGGGGGCGGAAGGAGGGGGCGCTGTGGGAGGGGAGAGCACAATGGGAGGGAAAAACACAGCAGGAGGGGAGAGTACAACAGGAGGGGAGAGTACAGTAGGAGGGGAGCGAGAAAAAAAAATTGGGGTGGGACTGCAAAGCTTCTTAAAATAAAAAACTAAATCGGAATCTAAATTGAAAGTGAGAGTTGGAAAAAAAGAACGCGTGATTGTACGGACGTTAGCATGAGAGCTTGCTGATAACGTGTTGCGAACACAAAACTTAAACAAAACACAAAACTTAAACAAAATCAAAACACAAAACTTAAACAAAATCAAAACACAAAACTTAAACAAAACCAAAGCACAAAACACCAAAATATACAAGAAAAAATATACACACTAACATTGAAGAATAAAAATATATTCAAAAGGAGAGAGACGATCAATAGTACTCTCTCCATATTGGCTAAGAAATATCACCAATTATTTTTAATTAGTCCATCATGTATTATAGGGGAATGTTCACACTACGTTTTTTAACAAAAATAAAACAAACCACTTGTCTTAATAGAAGAGATGATACCTACAGCAGATGTTTTCCTTGCATTGGCCCATCCTAAACGGAATGCACATTAGTTTCAGTCAATTCCGGGCTTCAAGGTTATACCAACTCATGTGTCGAAGAAAACACGAAAATACATGCAATAGTCGGTAGAGATCAAAATAAAGGAAGCTAAAAAGTGCAGTCAGTGAATTGTCATGGGTGGATGGAAACCCATGTATTAGTAGATTGTGGACGTCTGTACCCCATATGATGCTGCACACTTACTACACGCTCTCGACACCTTCAATTGTGCTTCAATTGCTTGCTTGAATTGCTACTCTACAAAGAAAACCAACTCCGTTTCTTTCTCTTTGTTAAAATGGGCGTATATGAAGAATCTGTTCGTGCATGATGAATTGCCTCTCCACTTTCATCTTCGACATCCATTTTGCTCAATTGGTGAAATTCCACGACTTTGGCGCTTGAAAAGTACGGACAACTATATCAGTGCCCAATTGAGCGAGTTGACGATCTTTGTGCACGCTGGAGATTTTGATCTGAAGCAAGAATAGAAGAAAGAAACTAAGCATGCAAACTAGGAAGCAAAGAATCACCAAACGTTCAATGGATCCTCTCGTGATTGCCAAGGTCTTTCTGCGTCTTCTTCTCCACAAATCTTTCTTCTTCGCACTTCTCCTCGTCCTCTCATCTTCACCTCTCACTTGCAATGGAAATGTCACCTGACATTTTTACGAAACACGCCAACGTAAGTTCCTCGTCGGACCTCATCACGTTGAGAATTCACACCTGTGTGCATTTGCCACGACATTTGAGTTCCATGCGTGGCAGCAGAAATTGAAATCAAGGTTTCAGTTGTCGAGTGTGATGTTGATTGTGAGGTTATCTTTGGCAGTGGATGCTCTGCAAGCCGTGTGGGGAGCATGGAATGAACGCACGCCTAATCAAGAGAAGAACTTGTCAGGTTGGAACTCCGATTGGATATACCTTTGCAGTCAGGAAAACACAATGAATCCACATCCCAATTGGCGAGGAGTGGAGTGTCTGAAATACGCCGCTTGTACGGAGTACAATGCGGATCTTGTAGAATGAGTTGTACAGCATTCAAGAGAGAGAAAGGAGAAAGAACATGTTTATATATATTAATCACTAGAAGAAACCCACGTTTAACTTGACGGATTTTTTTGCACATCATGTTACAATTTCATGTTTTTATGTCAAAAATTACGTCCAATGTAACATCTTGATGAGAATATCAACCCACAATCTTGATGTTACATTGGACGTAATTTTTGACATAAAAACATGAAATTGTAACATGATGTGCAAAAAAATCCGTCAAGTTAAACGCGGGTTTCTTTTAGTGAATGTATAAAGTACAAGACTGTTTATATAAGAGAGATCACTATCTGTTGGTTTCTTGTACAGGTGTGTCTCTAGGTGTATTCAAGAGACGTAGCTACTGAGGATTACTGATTGTGCTAATTATATGGACTAACACGCCCCCTTCAGCTGCATAGATGAAACTTATAAAGAAATTTATATAAAAAACTAAATAAATATTCAGACGTCAGAGGAAGCAGCACTCCTAGTGTCGCCCCCTTGCTGCAAGTCCGAAAGAGCGGGTGTAGAAAGGCCGTTAATGCAGGCATGATGTTTGGGCTTCGAAAGTGACTTGGTGAAAATATCAACCCACATAAATTGAGTGAAAACATATTCTAGTTTAAGTGTCTTAGCGTTGACTTGTTCACGTATGAAGTGGTATCAAATATCAATGTGCTTAGATCGGTCATGAAATTTAGGATTGGCATTGAGCGCAATACAAGACTGGTTGTCGCAATAGATAATGCTGGGTCGCAAAAGTGAATATCCAAGTTCAGTGATAAGAGTTTGGAGCCAGATGAGTTCCTTGGCCGCCGTAGCAACAACAATGTACTCAGCTTCAATGGAAGAGAGTGCAACAATGGATTGTTTACGACTTTGCCAGGAGATTATACTTTGGAAATTCAACTGAAATATGTATCCTGAAGTTGAGCGGCGAGTGTCAAGATCGCCAGTCCAATCGGCGTCACTCCAGCCGAAAAACTGGTGGGAAGAATGTGAGGAAGGTATATAGCCAGTATAAGTAAGGCCTTGGTGAGATGTACCACAGAGATAACAAAAAATTTGTTTGATCCCAAGCCAGTGGATTGGAGTTGGGTTTGACATGAACTGAGCTAAATGATTTACTGAAAAAACTAGGTCCCACGTGGTTCCAGTAACCAGATATTGCAAGCTTCCTATAGCTTGCTGATATGGGGTCTTGCTCATTTGTTGTTGTTCAAGATTTGATAATTCATCACTTTGAAACCGGGAATATCGAATACCAGGTTCAAGTGGTGTGTCGACAGATTTAGAATTGGTCATGTTGAATTTAGCCAGTATGTCACTAATATATTTGTCTTGGGACAAAGTCAATGTTTTTGTTGAACGATTACAACGTATTTGGATCCCAAGTAGATATTCAATTTCCTGGTTGTCAGTCATAGAGAATCGTTGATGAAGTAGAGCTTTGGTAGCAGATAATGCTTGATAATCATTTGACATTAAAATGAGGTCATCAATGTAGAGACCCAAAATTAATATAACATTTGGGGATCATTGAATGTAAACATTAGTATCAGATATACATCTAGAAAATTCGTGACTTAATAAGAAGCTGTCAAACAACTTGTACCATACACGGGAAGCTTGTTTTAAGCCGTAAAGAGATTTTAATAGTTTACAGACTTGGTGCTTTTTGCCAAACTAGGCATATCCTTCTGGTTGAGAAATATAAAGATTTTCTCGTAATATACCGTGAAGAAAGGTTGTTATTACATCCATCTGATGGATGTGATAGTCATATAACGTTGCAAGAGCAAATAATAATCTGAGAGATGTCATTTTAATGACGGGCGAAAAAGTGTCAGCATAGTCTATACCTTTTGTTTGAGAAAAGCCGCGAGCGACAAAGCGCGCTTTATAGCAGGAAAGGGAGCTATCAGAATTAAATTTGCGGCAGAAGACCCACTTGGTACTAATAAGAGGTTGATTTGGTGGAAGATCAACCAGAATCCAGGTTTGATTGTCCATCAAGGACTTATATTCCATATCCATGGCTTTTTGCCAATGAGAGGCATTTGCACTCTTAAGAGCTTCTTTAACTGAAGTGGGCTCATTTATTTGAGCAAGGAAAGTATAAGAAAAGTTGCTTTGATCATGGTACTTGGTAGATTGCCAAGCTCTACGAGTTTTTCGTTGTGAAGTTCTAATTGGTGGAGGCTGATGGTTTTGTCGATAATGAAATCATAAGTGTGGAGAGAGACTGATTATAGAATCGTCAACAAAAATGGAGGGGCTAAGTGGTGAAGGTCCAGTTGGAGGAGAGATTGTTAATGGCAAAGGTACCGACTGATTAGTAGAGTCAGGCTGCTCAATAGAAGAGTCTGGTGGAGCCTGGTCCAGGATAATAGGGCCTGGAGTGGCTTGAATAGGAGTAGTTTCAGATTTTATTGGATGGAAAAAATCATTGATTGTGTAAAATTCATTATTAGGTAAAGTAGTATTGGTATTTGGAAAGAGATTCGAGTTGAAAGAACTCGGCTTGAGAAATTCATGTTCAGCAAAAATAACATCACGACTGAATAAGATTTGCCATGAGCTAGGATCGTAGAGTCGATAACCTTTAATGCCACTAGTTGCACCATATCCAATGAAAATACACCGGGAGCTTTTAAGGTCAAATTTCTTGCGTTTATCTTTTGGGATATGTTGATAGGCGATACAACCAAATATTTTTAAATGAGAGAGGTCAGGGCGTATGCCAGTCCATAGTTGATAAGGGGTGGTATTAACAAGGGAATTTGTAAAGGAGCGATTTTGTAAATAGCAGGCTGTTGCAATGGCCTTAGCCCAAAGAAAATTTGGGAGCTGGGCTGTGTTAAGTATGCTGCGAGCAGATTCCACAAAGGTGCAATTTTTCCTCTCAGAAATTCCATTTTGTGTAGAAGAATAGGGATTAGTTAAGTGACATTCAATATCAAATTCATTACAAAATTGTTTGAATGCATGTGAAGTAAATTTTCCACCGTTATCAGAACGAAGGATTAATATCTTTTGACCAGTTTGATTCTCTACTAAATTTTTATATTGAATAAAATTTGATAAGACATCGGATTTCTTTTGAAGAAAATAGACATATGTATAACGAGAGTAATCATCAATAAATATAAGAAAATAATACGCGCCACCAAGGGATGGCGTTTGCATAGGTCCACATAAATTTGTGTGGACTAGGGCCAACACTACAATGGCTCTAGTGGTAGAATCCGAAGAATAAGGTTGCTTATGATGTTTGCCAAAGATACACCCGACACATGTTGGAAGTGTGGATTTTAAGGGTGGAATTCCAATGGCTAAATTATGAACTTGCATATTATTAATAGATCGGATATTAAGATGTCTAAGTCTTTGATGCCAAGTAATTGTATCACAGTCAGATTTAGTGAGAGTTATAGCAGTAAAACTGGAGGCAGAGGCTTCAATGCCAATGCCTAAAGAATATAAATTATCTTGTTTTGGTATGGAATAAGTCATTATAAGTTTAGTATGAGGTGATATGTTTTTGATGAAACAGTGGTCCTTTTTAAATATGAGGATAGTATTGCCTATGTTGGTAATCTGAGCCACCGATAATAAGTTTTTGGTGAGGCCAGCTACAAAGAGAATATTAGAAATAATAAGTGATTGGCCAGTTGAAAGGCGTAATAAGACATTGCCAATACCAGTAGCAAGATAACTAGTATTATCACCCAAAATGATGGGTCGATGTATTTGTAAATCTTGATATTCCCGAAGTAGTGATTTATTAGGAGTCATATGTTGACTGGCACCAGAATCGAGGAACCATAAAAGTGAAGAATCACATTTTGTGTCCATGGTAGGGAATAAATATTCTGGGGTATCACTTGTAAAATTATTGGTATGAGTATGAAAATTGCGAGGTATATTGCGTGAAAACTGATTAAGGCTTGATCTCATTTCAAATTACGACAATCTGGTCGTTTATGACCAGGGATGCCACAATGATGGCATATAATTGTATTAGTAGAAACTTTTTGATTTCGTAATCTTTTTGAGTTAAAATGAGAAAATTTGAATTAGAGCGGAATTGATTAGGTTGTTGACCTCGTAGATAAGATTTATTATATGGGATTTTGATAAATTTGTCTTTTATATAAAAAGCACTAGTTTTAGTAGAATTTGATTTATATTGATTAATAGAGTTTTGTTGTAAAATATTAGAAAGGAGAGTTGAAAAACTCAAATTTGGAATGCCACCTTGTGTGGTGATAAATGCTCCCAATGAATCTGGCAGAGCACTCAAAAGAAGGTTTACTTGTTGGTCTTCTATAAAGACACAACCAACAATTTCAGCTTCTTGCAAAAGCGATTGCCATGTTTCAAGAAATGATGTAACATCTTCTGATTCTGTCATAACCAAATGACACAATTTTTTTATGTAAATGTACTTGGGAGGCCTTATTAGACCTCTCATAGAGTTGTTTAAGTCGATCCCAAACATCTTTAGATGTAGTAAGTTGTCGTAATGAGATTAATTGTTTCTCATTACAATGTAATAAAATATCAGAACGAGCTTTTGAGTCTTGTAATTTCCAAAGGGCAAGACCATCAACATCACTTATACTGGGTACTTTGGTAGTGCCATCAATCACATCCCAGAGTTCAGAATGGGTAAGAAGCATTTCTAGTTTTAAGCTCCATGAAGAATAATTATTTGCATTTAGTGGTGGAATTATATAAGCTCTAGGAATAGAGTGAGAAGATGATGTAGCCATCCAATTGAAAAGAAGTTGGAAAAATAAAAATATTTTATGTCAATTAATATAAAGGTTAAAGTTCTTGATATAAGTAAGAAGGCATGGCTCTTGATTCTAATAAACGTTAGCTATAATCAACTCATCAGTGAAAAATTGTGTATTCATCTCATCAAATTGTCTAGGTGCATTCATCAAGTTCGCAGGGACAAGTGAAAGTCCATATGCATTATAAATAAATTCAAATTGTTGCTCTTCTAATTCATCTGAATCGACTAGTTCTTGAGATGCACGTTCCAAAGGAATTTGGAAGAATCCACCTTGAAGGTTGGTTTGCTGCAGCTCTATTTCAAATTCTTCTGGAAATGCTTGTTCAACTATGTCTATTGCAAAATTAAAGAATCTATTTGTGGTTTGGAACTGATATTCTAATTCAGCTCTTTCATCATTATTAACAAATAGATCGTACACATCTGTACTTGAGTTCTCAACACTTGAGGTCACAGGAAACACATGATGCTTATCAATAAGCATCTACAAGCTCTGATACCATGTAGAATGACTTGTACATCATTCAAGAGAGAGAAAGGAGAAAGAACATGTTTATATATATTAATGTATAAAGTACAAGACTGTTTATATAAGAGAGATCACTGTCTGTTGGTTTTTGTACAAGTGTGTCTCTAGGTGTATTCAAGAGACGTAGCTATTGAGTATTGCTGATTGTGCTAATTATATGGACTAACAGATATGGTCCGGAATTGCAGTAGTTATATCATAGGCCTGTGAGTGTTGTTCTTGTTTCACTTCATTTTCTGAAATCCGTGATTGATTTCACAGCACTTCCTTTCCGATTTTACTGTGGATGTTTTGATGAGTTTGAGGTAAAATTAAATGGTGACAAACAGGACCCTCGACAACTCGTCCATAAATGGCTTACTGCCCCAGGAAATCGGAGACATCAGCACTCTCACTACACTGTGAGTCTTCACGAATTCATTCATTTGTGCTGGTTGATAAGGACGTTTCTTTAGGGCTTGGGGTTTAGGGTCAAGATCCATTCGTCGATATCATTCACTCATTGACGGCAATACTTGCTTCTCGGTGCTGCAGAGAGCTGACAGGAAACCCTGATCTTACTGGAACTCTTCCCGACACATTGAAATCTATGCCTAACCTATATAACTTGTAAGAGTCTGATTCTTGATAGATTCCAGCAGTCCAGATTATGAGTGTGATAGAAAGGGATCCATGGCGCCTCTGTTGATTGAAACATTCATACTTTCAGTTGAAAAATTCCTTGCTGGTGCGTAGAATTTTCAGGAAGAACAATTCAGTATTTAGTCTGGAATTTCATTGTAGTCTGAAATCCTTTGCTGATGTGAACCTTACATGTTCAAAAATGTTGCTCTTGATCGATCTTTTCGCAGGGGTCTTCACGACAATGGTTTCTCTGGCGAAATTCCGGATTTCCCGGGTCTGAGAAACCTGAATTTGAGGGGCAATCGGTTTAGTAGCAGTGGTGCTTTTCCACTTCCTACAGTGCGCAATAAAAGCCTTGTCCAAACAGTCAATCTTGCCAGCAACGAGCTTGAGGGACCGATACCTCAAGATGCCTTTCAGTACTTGACCCAACTCGTCCAATTGTAAAAACCCTTTTGTAGTGTTTAGGACTTGGGATGCTGGACATGAGTGCGTTTAGCTTCTGACTATGCTGGTGTGCTTTGTTTTTGAGGTAATCAGTGGACGATACTAGTCTGCGTCCTGATTCTGACTGCATGCAGGGATCTTTCCAACAATAATTTTTATGGAACTCCGCCGACTCTATCGAATGTCACCAGCCTTGAAGTCTTGTGAGTACCGATAACATTAGCCTCGAGTTTGCAGTTTCTTGCACTTCCTGAGTGGAAGCTTGGGTTCACATCTTTGCATTAGGGTTTGCTCTGTATTGGGGTTCGGCCGACCATTGTTTGGTTTCGTAGCTACAACATACACCTCATCTGGGTTAGTGAATCTTTGAATCACACTCATCAAATCTTTTAACCACTAATCTTATGGTTCTGGTGTCGGCAGGGATTTGTCATACAACAGCTTTTCCGGAGCACTGCCCGATCTGACATCCCTGACTGCTTTACGCTCTGTGTGAGTTTTAGATGCTGATGGACACCAAGTGCATGGAGTGATTCAGAAGACTATGCTTGCAACTGATGATGTATTGCAGCTCAAACCTGGAGCAGTAGCACCCAAGTACCAACAGCCGTTGTGCTCTAATTCGTTTCATACCGTTTTCAACAGGAATTTGAGCGGAAATGCGTTTACTGGATCAGCTCTCGGTTTTTGGAACAGCCTGGAACTCCAGGAACTGTAAGTTGCTTGGGCAGAAGGCGGATCGTTGGATTCCCTGCCATGATCACAGTATCCCCATCACAGTGTGTCTCATCTCGGTTTCTTCATATAAGCGGGGAATAATCAATACAAAGCTAAACCCTCTGCATCGTTACCATGTACATGGTCACGTTGTACACGTGGACAAAATGCCCCAACATGCAACATTTTACGAACGTTGTGGGCTTATTTCAATGCAGAAAATTTGCCTAATGAGATTCGTATTCGTTTTGTTGATATTCCAGGTATCTGGACTCTAATATAATCGATGGGCACTAAACATCAGTGACCTTGCTGCCCGAGGCTTGCTGAGTAGGCGATCTTCCAACTCATCGGGAAAGCTGAGAGTTCTTTCATTGGTGAACAACTCAATTAGTAATGTAACCTACGATGTGAAGAAAATTGAAGACTTCACCACAATTATAAGGTATGGACATGATAGAGAATGATCAAATCCACTTAAATGCTACAACTATTGCGATTTAAAAAATATTTACTATCATTTCAGTCGACAATGAAGTACTTCATGGTGCCGCGACGTCCTATTGAGAGCTTACAGTGGTTTCTGAAGACTTTGACATTCTTTTACTTCCTAAACCGACTTCAGTGATCATGAACTGGAGTCACGGCTCGTAGTTGTCAGCAGCAAGTGATTTACATTCTCGTCTTTGGCAGTCTTCAAGAGAATCCTTATTGCAAAGCTGCAGAACCTGATGAAGGTAGAAGATGCTTTTGTACCCAAGTTTGCAAATATACCGCCGAAGATGCTGCCAGAGCGATGGCACGCAAAGCTTCCAAACGTAAAACCCGTAACACCGTGATAACCTCTGTGGTGACAAGTGTATCATCACTGCTGGTCCTATTGGCCGGTCTGGCTTGTTTTTACCATAGAAGCAAGAAATATAGACAATATTGCGAGATTCAACTTCAGAAAAGTAAGCATTATTCCTGGAATCTTCAATTGATAAGGACTATTTTTCTTGGTCCCTTGATTGTTTGTGTATTATGTTTCTGGTATGTCAATAGTGTCTGATGTGAACGTATCTGTTTTGTATCTATCTCGGAAACTAGTAGCTGATTGTACGATTATTTGATGCAGAGTGTGAAGAGTTCGAGGTGCAGCCTACAATCTTTCCCTACAACCAGCTTCGAATTGCCACACGAGACTTCCATCCCGATATGAAGCTTGGCCAAGGGTCTTTCGGGGCTGTATACAAGGTGAGATTTCTGACGTCTAATTCTCACAGGTCTCTTGTGGCAGAACTTCAATCCTGAATGACTCAGCACTTCGAACATTCTTCGTTGTAATCTCCAAATTTTGGGAAGCACTCGTACACAATAGACCCATTTGTGTGTTTCTTGGTTTTAGATTAGACCCAACTTGAGTCTTAAGTTTCAATGGAATAGCATCTCCTTTTCTCTGCTCAGGGTATTCTTCCCAACGGAACTGAAGTGGCAGTAAAGCAATTGTTTGCCAAGACGACGCAAAGCATAGATGAATTCCTGAACGAGGTCGTTTTGTTGACTGGAATGAAACACCGAAATCTGGTGAACCTGAAAGGATGTTGCATCCGCGAACAACAAAGGTTGTTGGTGTACGAGTATGTCGACAACTACGACATTGATAAGATTCTTCTACGTAAGTTTCTGCGTCCTCACAAATAGGATTCCTATATTTTCATAGCATTTGTTTTTTCTTCAAGATTATGGCTTTCTTACCAGACGTAGGTGGTTTCTTTAATCTCAAGAACCTTGTTCAAGTAAGATTCAAAGATGTACAATTTGATACCTTCATTTGGTTCAAACACCAAAGTAGGAGTAAAACAAAAGATATCCTGATATTTACCCTCAATTGGTTTTGCCATGCCTAACAGGTCCCAATCAGGGTACTAGCAAACCCCTCTGGAGCTGGCCTATACGATTGAAGATTTGCTTGGGAGTTGCTCGGGGTTTGCATTATCTACATGAACTTGCCCAATTAAGGATTATTCATCGAGATATCAAACCAAGTAATATCTTGTTGAGCAAGAACTATGAAACCAAAATAGCTGATTTTGGATTGGCCTTTTTGTTTCTTGATGAAGAAAGTTATATTCTCACTAAACATGTGGTTGGTACCAAGTAAGCTCAAAACTATTTGTTTGATATAATGATTTTCAAGATTTTTGTTGTTTTCTATAAATTCTTCAAATTGTTTATTCTATCTATTAAACAGTGGTAAAATAGATAGGGTTCTAGAATTGTTTACATATGTGTTAGTGGATTGTAATCATTTATATCCTAAAATGATTCCCATAGGCATATATAATCCATCTTAGAATGTTGTCCAATTTATCCCTTTTGACTTTAGTTGCATCAACAAATCTTAACTATGAAACCTCATGCTTGTGTCAGTGTTTGTATTGAGTGGTTAAATGAGGTTGCTATAACAATAATATTATTTGAGAGATTAGATGTTATAATTTTTTTAATCTTGATTTTGATATAGAATTTCATTGCACATTTGCAGGGGATATATAGCACCTGAGTATGCCTTATATGGTCAATTGAGTGATAAAGTAGATGTTTTTAGCTTTGGGATTTTATGTTTGGAAGTTGTAAGTGAACGAGGAATTATTGATAAAAATCTTGAACCCAATGAAATGTATCTACCAAAATGGGTAAACTTTTTTGGATGTTAATTTTCAAATGTTGATCCTTTGTATTTTCTAGTATGATGGTTGAGTATGGACAAGTTTCTAGTAATTTGAAGATCTATAAGTTTATTAAAGTCATAACTTTCTAATTTGGTGGTCGGACTTTTAGGCTTGGGATCTTCATCGGCAAGGTAGTTTGATCAAATTGGAACCTACAACATGAAGAAAAGGTGGAAGTGCATCGTTTGATCAACATTGCTCTCCTTTGCATCCAAACTGAAGCGGATCTACGGCCTAGAATAGAACGAGTAGTGGCCACGTTACAAGGAGAGTTTGGAGTGATTATCAAGAAGTGGCACCCAAATCAAAGATGGAAGAACAATATTTGGAAAGTATAAAATTGCTTGCATTTAGCAACAACAATCACACTACAGTGAAAGAAGAGAATGAATCTTCACTCATAAATTCATCAAGGAGAGTTGTCAATATTTCTTGGGAAGACTCTTCAACTGGTGGAGAGACTAAGCTAAGTGAATTTAGACTTAGATGATACTTCTATATATGTTTGTTTACCAATAGAAGCTAAATCTTTAGTATGGTCATTCTTAAGTCATGTTTCCTTCATTGTAGATAAAGAAAAGTCATTTTTGTATACTATAGGTTGAAAGTTGAAGGAATATTTAGAGATAACTTTAGATTTTTTCTACACTATTGTGCAACTATATAATTAATTTGAATAGATTTAAGCACCATAAAACAAGCATCCATTTGTTGTGTTGTCTACAAGTTTGTTGATTCACTAACAATGAAATCACCATTTTCATATAGTATCGGGTTACCATATTACTTACGTCATTCAAAATAGGCTATAAAATTCCAAACCAATTCAAGGTCTAAGCTTATAAGCTTAGACCCTAAACTAAGCACAAAATGCATTTGTGAATTTTACAATAAATGGAGGAAATTTTATTGGTATACACATAATGTCATGTCGGGAAGGTTGGAATGTAGCTTAGGAGACATCAATGAGACAATTCTTTTGCCTACAACAAACATCTGGCTACACACAATCATATTGGCACTGTGAGTCAATTTGAAGAGTGTACAAGCTAGCCATATTAGAGCCAGAATTGACATCCAATACTTTGCATCTTTCTTGGCTACTCTTGGGTGGAGGAAATCAAATAAAGCGAAAACAACTTCACATTTGTACCCACCAATCATCAATATATTGTTCCAAGAGAAATCTTAAAAACAAAGTTTTCGACCGAGGTTGAAACCAAAAACTGAGGTCACTTTTGCACCAACGGAAGTGGTGAAGTGCAGCGGCCGACATTCGATCGACATCAAAATGGAGTTAGAAGGATACGGCTGTGGAGTTCGTCAACATGTTATTAGCAAGTATTGAAGAAGGATAATTATCGAGTTGAAAATTACCCTATTAGTATAATAAGTTCATTCCAAGGGAGGCTTGTCAATGGGAATTTTATATCAACAAAGAAATGATTTTTAACTTCTAGTTTTGATAAAGGATCTATTTCCAATTCAATTGCTTAACACTCCAATTTGGAAAATAATGACAATCATCACTACAACGACACTTCAAACTCAAACCTAGACTTTTACTCCAAATTTCACCATTCAACATGCACTTCTCATACACACTTATTCCAACTTGAATTTGCTCACATACATTGCAATCAATTAGGCCTAAAATTTTATCATATTAATTTAGATGGTGAGCACATCACCAATTATAAGTTTTTAAGTTTTTAAAATATTTTTCAATCATATTTCAATCACCACATTAATTAGTCTTTTACTCAATTTATCATCAAATTTCACAACCACTTAGCATACTCAACCTTCCTACTAGCTTCCATCATTAACTTCATAACACCATCTCACCCACACATCCATCATAAAAAAACTAAAAATACACAACCAACTTGGGGTTGGGACTCGCACTGGCACCCTCAACAGTGGGTAAAGAAAAATGAAAGAAAAATCAGACTAATAGGCAACCAAAACCTGACAGTTACCAATTTGGAGAGGATGACAAACTATCCAAAACTACCTAATTGGAATTTACACAACCACCTACAAGTCATTGGATTCCAACTTGGAATTACCACAAAGAAAACTAAATCCTTCACTTTCATTCTACATCCAAAATCGCACGCCTTCCTACTTGAAATCTCTATAGACCACTAATCTTGACCTCCAAATTGGTTAACTATACACTCAAAAACACCAACTTGGAACAAAAATATGAAAAACATATGACCAATACTATTTTAAAACACACAAAATCACTTGAAGATTCACAAGATTTCTAACCAATTGGACTATCTACAGCAAGCTCCTCGGAACCAAGGGACGAAATCGGGAAATCTAGCATCCTGTTCACGGTCATCAACAGAAGCAAAACCGAACAACAGACAAAATTTACAGAGAAATGCAAAGCACATGCATCCATGTTGCTACTTCAGGGTAATCCGATCCGATCACGCCAAAGAAGACGACATTTAAGCTTAAGGAGAAATCCCGTGCTTTCAAGAAGCACACATGGTTGGGGTGAATTGATTCACTTGCACATGACTTTGGCAAGGGGACGAATTCCAGAACGCAAGGGGGACAATGTAAACAAAGTATGGAAAGAACGAGGGAACAACAATTGAGGACGTTACTGGGAAGCTCGAGATGAAGCCTCGACCTTTACAGTCGAGCGCCGAAGAATGCAGGACAAAACTGAAACTAAAACCCAAGAAGCAGGGGGGAGATACTCACCTGAAATCCTAGCGCGTCGAAGTCTCAAGCACGCCGTGAAATGCGACCCAAACCCTGGTCGGTCCAAGCGATTCCCAAGTGCTCCCCCTCCCGAGTAATCCTACCACAACGCTCTCTCTCTCTATGTGCCCATAGTGCCGCCATTGTACTCCGAAATCTTGCTTGCTGGCCCCTATAATGTTGCCCGCGGCAGCACACTTATTTGTGAACTGAATGCGGGATGAAGACCAAGAGTTTGCGCCTCCACCCGTGCCCAAACAGATGCCTCAAAACAAGTCGAGTGCCCATTCAAGCAAAGGAAGCGTTTTTCTAAATCCCCAACTGAAGAACCACAAAAAGTCCTCGCAGTTTGGAAACAATCTTGCAAGGCAGTGCCGGAGTGGCCAGGGTGAACTGACCCCCTCATTGCCCCGTTTTACCCCTGGGGAAAACGCTGTGGAATTTTTTATTTGCAATCAGATAATTTTTTTTTTTTCAAATTCTGAATTCAGATTTGTAATCAGCAGCCCCAAATTAGCTAGGGGCAGTGTAGAAATATAGAAAATCATGGCAAAAAAATAGGGGGCTTTTTTTCACAATTAATCCTGGATGGGGCAACGAGGGGGGTCAGTTCTCCCTGGCCTGAACTGACCCCCGCATTGCCCTGTTTTACCCCTGCACAGGAGTTGAACATCTCCTTCAGTTCAGCTGAAGGTAAAAAGGATGAGAACGGGTCCACGAAGTTAATTACCAACTGCCTGCTTCACGTGAGGCCAACTGTGACCATGCTTTTAGAAAATACACAAACAGATTTGTCGGTAAGAATGAAAGGCAGCCCAATCTGAAGTTGACCTAATAAATTGGTATTTTGGATGGGATTTGAGGATGCTATGAATGGGCAAAAGCTAATTTGAAAAAGTTTGAGTAAGATGCAGGACGTTAAATCATGCCATCGAAGGTGGGCCAAGCAGGGTAAAATTTGTGTTGTAGGGATAAAAGTAAAAAAGAAGCCCCCTAT
Source organism: Climacium dendroides (assembly GCA_950106755.1). Lineage (NCBI taxonomy): Eukaryota > Viridiplantae > Streptophyta > Bryopsida > Hypnales > Climaciaceae > Climacium > Climacium dendroides. The sequence goes on from OX467089.1 coordinate 22,924,607, forward strand.
TTTGAGCCATGTCTAGAGTGTATTATAGACTTCACCTAGCTAATTTGGAGTCTCTGATTGCAAATATAAATTCAGAATTTGCAAAAAAAAATCATATGTGGCAAATCAAAAATTCCTACGTTTTCCCTAGGTTAAATCCACCTCACCAAGCCCACCTTCGATGGCATGATTTAACGTCCTGCGAGTAGGATTACTAAGATCTCACTTGAAAAGCAAGCCAATGTTATAAGGATGTAGAGCCTTTTGTAGCAGTACTAAAGATAGACTTGCTTCTTTAATCCTTTAGTGTAAATTGGGTCTCATGTTTTTTTCAGCAACTTTAGAGATTTTATATGGGGACTTTTATTTATTTAAATAATTATTTATTTATACTAATGAATGCAATGTTCTTCACTCAAGATAATTATATAATAAAATTTTCCATTTAGATTATGTTTTCTACAAAACATTCAATCAAAGTCCACTACTTGAATTAGTGAATTTTTAGTACGTAAAGGGTTAATGCATCTTCACTCCATCCCTTCTATGCCATTTTCAAAATCTTTTGATTCACATCTAAATAGAATTAGAAAGTATTATCATTGGATGCACCTTAGGAAATTGTATAAAATGGACACATAAAAATTTGGAATTGGACATCAAATGATTGAAGCATCAAACTATGAAAATCTTCTTGAGGAAAAAAAGAAGGTAGTAAAGGACTGCTCCAAAATTTGTTGTTGATTCGGAAAATCATTAATTAAGTCAACAACAAATTTCATCAAATTTTGATGCAATCCCTCTGTCATTATTTTTCTTGGCTTTGCTATGGGGTTCGATGGTTTATCATAAAAATTTTATCCCTTCAAAAATTGCCATCACTAATTGGGAAATTACTTTTTTTCAACAAACTTTAGACGTGTTGAATAAAATAGTTTTTGATTTTAAATAATTTTTTTCAAGATTCTTTAGTTTGTGGAATAAGAATCCTTTTGGGAATTTTGGAGTAAGAATTTTATAAATTTATAAGTTTTAGTGAATGAAAAGTCCCTGACTAAAAAGAGAACTTAAATATTTAAAGTTCACTTCAAAATTCTTAAATAAATTACAAAAATAGTATATATAAATTTTTATTTATTTTTGAAAATTTCCATAATTTTTTTGTATATTTTGGAAATAAATTGTAAAAACTATATATATTTCAAATCAATTTTAGTCAATGATATTTAATTTTATATAATTTTAAATTTTATAAAATTCTTTCTACAAAATTCTAGGAAAAATTCTCATGCTACTTACTAAAAGAACTTTGAAGAAAAATTATTTGTATTACTAGTTCTATTTCACTATTAACATTGATTAATCTTTTTAAAAAATATTTTAAAAATATCTTAAAATTTATTTTAAGAACAAGTGTATTACTTGAATGTACTATAATATGTAAGAATTTTGTTGAAAATTTGCAATTCTACAATTAGACATGATGGTTTTCACAAGTATATAAAACTTTTTGAGAGCCACAATATTTCAACCACCCAAATCCAAATCTAAACATTCTTGTGCCTATTTTATGTAAATTTTTTAATCAATAAACATGTATCAACTATTTTGAATTGATTTTTGAATATACAACAAGGTATACTGTAGATATGATTTATTCTATCCTCAATCCAAATTCTATACTTAATTTAGAAAGTGAATATACAAAAAATTTTACTTCTACATTCCTTCTCAATATCAATCCAAATGCACTAACTAATTATACTCTTGGTTTAGGGATTATACTCTTGGTTTAGGGATCAACTCAAGTTTGTTGTTTATTTATATTATTTACTTGTTACCATGGTACAATGATTGTACCATTTGCAATAATCCTTGCTTTACATGAAGAAATACAAATTTTCCTTCTACTTTTTTAAGAACTAGATTTTTAAGTCAAAAATATTTTCAAATTTTAGATGGAAATGTAAAAGGTTGAATGCAAGCCCATCTACCCTAAGGGATTAAATTATAAAATTAGGTGCACCAAACCCTTTGAGGACACTATGAATCAAAAAGGTTTGATGATGATTTCTTTGTCAAATATAGAAACAAAGAATGCATTCATTGGTTCAATAATTGAAGTATTTTGGTGACTAATTTGGTCATGGAAGCTATGTGCAACATTTTTTTATTGTAGCTCTTGTGTTTTTTAGCAGCATGCCATTGCATTATATTTGGAAAGACATCAAGGTATTTGCTCCATTTTGTTAAATTTGGCAAAAAAATTCCCTCCCAAAAAGCATTGGTTGTGTCCTTCCAATGTTAATGTAATACACAAAATAGTGAGGTTAAGTTGCACTAAAAATTAGGGTGGCTTATCCCAAGAATGTTATTATTTACAAACCATCAAACTCAACAAATACTTCTACAAATATTTTCATTTGTTTACATGGAGGTTTATGATCCCCAATTACAACAATATCTAATTCAAAAATAATGCATTATTGTACAATAATAGTAAATATTTATATAATATCAAATGTTGAGAAATTAGTGAACTAAAACCTAATTTCACTATTCTATGTAAAAGATGTATCTAGCAACTTCTTCCCTTCCTATGCTACCATTTCTTTTTAGATTTTTTACCTTCTGTTTTCATGGTAATTAATAGTTAAAGTAGATAAGCCTATTACCACCCTAATTAGTAATTTAAATATATTGTGGATAATTCTAAGAAGGACATATATTTTTTAGAGGTGTATGCTTGTTTCAAGAATCAAACCCAAGTGAAATTATAATTTTTTAATTAATATTGAAAAAATTTGTAAGTTTTTGAAGTGGTCTTTCCTGAAATTACAAAATTACTCGTAGAGTGAAGTCATGAACATCCTATAAACAACCTATAATGGCTATCCTATGTATCCAATGTTACTTAATTATATCACCATAAATCTCTAAAAGAGTAGATCCATTGCAAAATAGTCAAACATCATGTGTAAGCTATTTTTTTTGCTTTTAAATTATGTTCAAATATCAATCTTGTATTTTTTTAATGTGATCCTATGAATTGTCAATCATTATGAAAATTCATTTTGCTTCATAAAAAATTATTATAATTATAATCTTTGAAACTAAAATTTTAAATATAGCAAAATATTCCAATTAATTTGAAATTACTTCAAGAGGTACAAGTAGCAATGGAGATTGGCATGAAAAATTTCTCAAATAATATTTTATTTTTTACATCCAAAACATCCCTAGCAATAACCTTGAAGTCAAATTTCACTATTAAACTATATTTATCCTATTATATAATTGATATATAGAATGTTGATATTTTCATGTGTCAAAAATGAATTTTCTATTGACACTCAATTTTTTATAAATTTTGATGGAAAAATCAAATAATCATAATTTTTTAAAATAAAAAATGGAAATAAAATTATATCAATTCTAATAGATATTATAATCATCTAGGACTTTCACCATAAATAAAAGTTGGAGTGAAAAATATAATTTTATGATTTAAATTTAAAAACCATTTAAAGAAAAGAAAACATGAATGGAAAATATATAATATAGTGTAACATAGATTTTGACACTTTGAGCTTGCAATTGCAATAATTCTTTCAATTTTTCAATTTAAAAAATATTAAGATGGGATAGAACTTAAATTTGTCAAGCTTCATTTTTTTAATTTAAAACATATACCAATAATGGATATTTTGAAAGTTACAAAGAAGGTTGATCAAAGCGCTTCCTCTTTGCACTTGCCTTAATCCTTGAATGTCAATGAGGCATCTCATAAATGAATGTATAAATGAATAAATGAATGTGAATGAGGGTGTTTGGCATCTGATAGATGATAGAGAATCCTTCTAGTGGGACATAAATGCAACTATTCATCTTTGAAATTTTGTTGTGAAAAGGGGAGGTCTTCTTTAGTAATTTGACTTCCAATTAGTGCTTTTCAAATTTTGTAAGCAAATGATTCACACAATGATCAAAGGGATGAAAGATTCCATTTACTTTTTCCACAAGCACTAGTTTGTCCTTCAAGGGTCAAAGGGTTGAAGGATTGACTTGTTACCCCTTGTTGGCATTAATCAAATGATCTGGTTCAAAAATGAATAGATTTGGATAAATCTTTGGATGGAATCGAGGCCAATGAGGTAGGACAATGGAATTAGATAGATGGTGCAAATGGATTTTCTTATCTTCACTCTTGAAAAGACTCCCAAAGTAGGATTTCCATAGTGATCAACCCTTCGTTTTAAGAGTTAAATCTTAAATGTCGAGGTAGACATTTGATGTCCAATGGATGATAGAGAATCTTTTAGTGTAGGATAGAAGTACAACTATTCATCCTCAAAATTTTGTGTAGAAAGGGGAAATTTTCTACAGTACTTTCACTTCTAATGAGTGCTTTTGGATGTTTTAGACCAATGATTCCCACAGTATCACAATGGATGATTTCCATGACCATCAATGATGTTCTCTCAATGTAAATTTTTTTGTATATATTAGCTAGTTCCATTATGCTTGAAATTTGGCATGCAAATAATTAACATAAAATACCTATCCAATGGTCTAAGTTTTAAAAATTGGATGCTATCTCTTTCTTCATAAAGTAGAGTTAAGCTATGCTAACCATATAAGTCAAGGCCAAAAATATCTTTTGTTTTAACTTCAAACATTGTAATCTTCAATCTACACAATCAAATAGTGTAATTTTTTTTCTATGAATTCAATAGTAGTCTAGTACAAATTTGTATAATTAAAAGTTCAATTCTTTTTTATTTTTCAATAATGCTCATTGCATTAGAAAGTGATAACTTTAAACATTTTTTATGTCAAAAATAATCAAAGAACTTTTGGGATTAAACCTTGGATTAAACACCCTACAATGTTAATTGAGGATGTTGGTTAAATCAAACTTAATAATAGGGATCAAATCATTCAAGTTTGTTGTTTGTACATATTATATACAATAGTACTACTAATGAACCATTTGTAACAATCCCCCCCTTGCATGTAGAAATACAAATTTTCCTTTCGTTTGCAAGAACTAGATTCTGTGCTCAAAAATATTTCCAAATTTTTGGGGAAAGTGTGAAAGAATGAATACATGAACATCCAAGTGGATGAAATCATAACATAAAGTTGAGACACTATACACATAATATAATTTAGAAGATATAAATGGCAACTTCTTCCCTTCAAACTCAACCAATTTTCACATTTTTAAAATCAACTTAATTTTATGGCAAAAAATCCTTAACCCTTAAAGGTATAGAAAGTCCAATTGGGTCGCAACAAGGAATTTTTTGTGTACTTAATTGACATACAAGGTGCAAGAATTGAAGTGTACATTACTAACAATAGTTTGTATTCATGTTGAGCTAGGTCTAATGATATATGACACTTAAAAGTCAGATCATTGTTACACCTCCTACATGTCCAAGAAGTTGCAAAGTGATCACATATTTTACTTATATAATATTAAGGCATATTTGCTAAAACGACATCCAAATGAAATGTCATTTAATCATTTAATTTTCTAACGATGATATATGCACTACCATGTTTTTGTATGTAATTCATATTCTATAAGCCAAGTATGGTATCATTTATACTATTCTTTACAAGCTTTTAAAGTTAAAGGGTTGAAAACTTGAAATTAGGTCTCTTTGTCTTAGTGCATACAGACTAAATTTTTTAATCCAACAACATGTCCATTGCAAGTCAAGCCATTCAAGGAAAACTTCAACGAATACAATACTATTAAAATGACATCCATTATGAAATGTGTTAACCCTTAAAGGACAAGCATTTGACCATGGAAATCACCCTTTTTGGCATTGTGTGAATAGTTAGTTGAAAACATCCTACAACATTCAGTGGAAGTCAAACTACTATACAATTCCTCCCCTTTTCATGCAAAATTCCAAAGATAAATAGTTGCACTTGTGTCCTACACAGAAACATTCTCTGTCATTCCTCGACCAGAAAGTGGCTGCAGAGTCGTTTATGGGTCGATTGTTACATTTTCATTCCAATGGATAATTATGCATTGCCATATTTTTGCATTTAATTTGTATTCTATGAGTGAAATACGGTACCTTTTGAACACGGTTCCCGTACACACTTTGAAGGGTGAAAGGGTTGAAATCGGGTCTCTCTGTCTTCGAAAATTTCCAATTCAACAACGCGCCAAACTCATATGTCGAAGAAATTAAACAAGAAAACACGGCAGACGGTAGAGATCAAAGGAAGCCCAGTGGTCCTCAGTGGGTGGAAATACTGTTCTCCGTAGTATGAATAGCTAGATTTTGGATGTCTATGATGCTCTCACCACCTCCAATTCAAGCAGCTTGTGAATTGTGCTTGAAGTGCTGCTCCAGAGAGAGAGAGAGAGAGAGGGAACTAACTCCGTGTTTTTTTTGTTAGAATGGGCGTACATAAAGAGACTACTCGTATAGGACGAATTGGCTCTCCAGTTTCGATCATCTTCGACGTCAATTTCTTTCCATTGGTGAAATTCCACGACTTTGGCACTTGAAACGTAAGTAGATATCTACCAGTGGCAAGTTTTAGGAGCCAGAATAGTGCCTATTGAACGAAATTGACAACCTTCGAGCACGCTGGAGGTTTTGATTCCGAGGCAAACGTAACAAGCAAGAAAGAATCCAAGCACGCAAGCGAGGAAGCAAAGAATCGCCAAACGTTCGATGGGTCCTCTCGTGATTGCCAAGGCCTTTCTGCGTCTTCTTCTCCACAAATCTTCCTTCTTCGCTCTTCTCCTCGTCTTCTCATCTTCAACTCTCACCTGCAATGGATATTCAACCTGGCAGTTTTACCAAGACAGCCAACGTAAGTTTCTCGTTGGACCTCATTACGTTGAGCATTCATACCTGTGCGCATTCACGACGCCTTTTGAGTTCCATGCGTGGCAGCCGAAATTGAAATTGTTGGAGGCTTCAGTTGCCGAGTGTGGTGTTGATTGTGAGGTTTCCTTTGGCAGTGGATGCTCTGCAAGCCGTGTGGGGAGCATGGAATAAAAGCACGCCTGATCCAGAGAAGAACCTGCCAGGCTGGGACTCAAGTCAGATATACCCTTGCAGTCAGAAAAGCACACAACAACAATCATCGCCCAATTGGCGAGGAGTGGACTGTCTAAGATACGCTGCTTGTACCTATGATGAGAGTACTCAGACACGGAATTGCAGTATTTATATCACAGGCCTGTGAGTATTGTTCTTCTTTCACTTCGAACGATTATTCAAATCCGTGATTGCTTCGATAGCTTTTCCTTTCCGAAATTACTTTCGGTTACTTGATGATTTTGAGTAAAATTAAATGGTGACAAACAGGACCCTCGACAACGCGTCCATAAATGGCTTTCTGCCCCAGGAAATCGGAAACATCAGCACTCTCACTACACTGTGAGTCTTCACGAATTCATTCATTTGTGCTGGTTGATAAGGACGTTTCTTTAGGGCTTGGGGTTTAGGGTCTAGATCCATTCGTCGATACCCTCATTCACTGCCATGGTCATTGACGGTGATACTTGCTTGTCGGTGGACGTTGTGCTGCAGAGAGCTGACAGGAAACCCTGATCTTAATGGAACGCTTCCCGACACATTGGAATCTTTGCTTGACCTGCAAAACCTGTAAGAGTCTGATTCTTGATAGATTCCAGCAGTCCAGCTTCTGAGTGTGATAGAAAGGGATGCATGGCACCTCTGTTGATTGAAACATTAATAGATCCAGTTGCGAAATTCCTTGCTGGTGAGTAGAATTTTCGAGAAGAACAGTTCAATAAAGTCTGGAATTTCGTTTCAGACTGAAATGTTTTGCTGATGTGAACCTCACATGTTCAAAAATGTTTCTCTTGATCGATCTTTTCGCAGGGATCTTCACGACAATGGTTTCTCAGGCGAAATTCCGGACTTCCAGAGTCTCACGAACGTGAACCTGAGGGGCAATCGGTTTAGTAGCAGTGGTACCTTTCCACTTCTTACAGTGCTCAAGAAGGGCCTTGTCCAAACAGTCAATCTTGCCAACAACGAGCTTGAGGGACCGATACCTCGAGATGCCTTTCAGTACTTGAGCCAACTCGTCCAATTGTAAGAACCCTTTTGTAGCGTTTAGGACTTGGGATGCTGGACATGAGTGCATTTAGCTGCTGCCCATGCTGATTTGCTTTATTTCTGAAGTAATCAGTGGTCGATACTAGACAGTGTCCTGATTCTGGTTGCATGCAGGGATCTTTCCAACAATAGGTTCGAGGGAACTCCGCCGACTCTTTTGAATGTCACCAGCCTTGAAGTCTTGTGAGTAGTCGTATCCTTAGCCTCGAGTTTGCAGTTTCTTGGACTTCCCGAGTGGAAGGCTGGGTTCACATGTTTGTATTAGGGTTTGCTCTCTATTGGGGTTAGGCCAACCATTGTGTGATTAAGTAACTCCAACATAAAACTCATCTGGATTAGTGTATCTTTGAATCACACTCATCAAACCTTTTAACCACTTCTTTTGTGGTTCTGGTGTCGGCAGGGATTTGTCATACAACAACTTTTCCGGAGCACTGCCCGATCTGACAACCCTGACTGCCTTACGCTCAGTGTGAGTTTTCGATGCTGATCGGCACCAAGTGCATGGAGTGATTCAGAAAACTATGCTTGCAACTGATGATGTATTGCAGCTCAAACCTGGAGCAGTAGCACCCAAGTACCGACAGCGCTTGTGCTCTAATTCGTTTCATACCGTTTTCCACAGGAATTTGAGCGGAAATTCGTTTACTGGATCAGCTCTCGGTTTGGGGAACAGCTCGGAACTCCAGGAACTGTAAGTTGCTTGGGCAGAATGCTCTGACCTCGCTGATTTGCTTTGTGTTAGAGGTAATCGGTGTTTGCAGTCTGCGTCCTGATTCTGGTTGCATGCAGGAATCTTTCCCACAATAGGTTCAATGGAGCTCCGCCGACTCTTTCGAATGTCGCCAGCCTTGAAGTCTTGTGAGTACCGATAACATTAGCCTCGAGTTTGCAGTTTCTTGCACTTCCCGAGTGGAAGGCTGGGTTCGCATCTTTGTATTAGGGTTTGCTCTCTATTGGGGTTAGACCATTGTGTGATTAACTCCAACATAAAACTCATCTGGATTAGTGTATCTTTGAATCACATTCATCAAACCTTTCCACCACTAATCTTGTGGTTCTGGTGTCGGCAGGGATTTGTCATACAACAACTTTTCCGGAGCACTGCCCGATCTGACAGCCCTGAATGCCTTACGCTCTGTGTGAGTTTTAGATGCTGATGGGCACCAAGTGCATGGAGTGATTCAGAAGACTATGCTTGCAACTGATGATGTATTGCAGCTCAAACCTGGAGCAGTAGCACCCAAGTACCGACAGCGCTTGTGCTCTAATTCGTTTCATACCGTTTTCCACAGGAATTTGAGCGGAAATTCGTTTACTGGATCAGCTCTCGGATTTTGGAACAGCTCGGATCTACGGGAACTGTAAGTTTCTTGGGCTGAAGGCGGCTCGTTGATTTTCCCTGCCATGATCACAGTATCCCCATTACAATGTGTCTCATCTCGGTTTCTGGATATAAGAGAGGAATAGTCAATACAAAGCTAAACTCTCTGCATCATTACCATGCACATTGCCACTGTTGTTCTTCCGGACAAAGTGCACCAACATGGGCAACGTTTTACGGATGTTGTGGGTTTACATCAGCGTAAGACAGTTGCCTAATGAGATTCGTGTTCGTTTTGTTGATATTCCAGGTATCTAGACTCTAATTCAATCAATGGGTCACTAAACATCAGTGACCTTTCTGCCCGAGGCTTGCTGAGTATAAGACCGTCATCCGGAAAGCTGCTAGTTCTATCATTGGTGAACAACTCAATTAGCGATGTAATCTATGATGTGACGAAAATTGAAGGTTTCACCACAGTTATAAGGTATGCCCATGTGTGGACATGTTAAAGAGGATGATCATTCAACCCAAATGCTACAACTGTTGAGGATAAAGCAATTAATGACTATCATTGATGTTGACAATGAAGTACTTCGTGTTTCCACGAAGTCCTGCTGGGATTTTACAGTGGTTTCAGAAGACTTTGACATTCTTTTACTTCCTAAACCGGCTTGAGTGATCATGAACTGGAGTTACGGCTCGTAGTTGTCAGCAGCAAGTGATTTACATTGTCGTCTTTGGCAGTCTACAAGGGAATCCTTACTGCAAAACTCCAAACTCTGATGACGGAACAAGATGTTTTTGTAACCAAGATTGCAAATACACCGCCCAAGATGTTGCAAGAGCGATGGCACGGAAAGATGCCAAACGTAAAACCCGTAACACCGTGATAACCTCTGTGGTGACAAGTGTATCATCACTGCTGGTCCTATTGGCCGGTCTGGCTTGTTTTTACCATAGAAGCAAGAAATATAGACAATATTGCGAGATTCAACTTCAGAAAAGTAAGCATTATTCCTGGAAGTTTCAATTGATAAGGACTATTTTTCTTGGTCCCTTCACTATTTATATATTATGTATCTAATATATTAATAGTGTCTAATGTATATTATGTATCTGGTATGTCAATAGTGTCTGATGTGTACATATCTGTTTTGTATCTATCTCGATAACTAGTAGCTCATTGTACAATTATTTGATGCAGAGTGTGAAGAGTTCGAGGTGCAGCCTACAATCTTTCCCTACAACCAGCTTCGAATTGCCACACGAGACTTCCATCCCGATATGAAGCTAGGCCAAGGGTCTTTTGGGGCTGTATACAAGGTGAGACTTCTGACGCCTATTCTGAATTCTTCCAGAGGTCTCTTGTGACAAAACTTCAGTCTTGAATGACTCAGCACTTCAAATATTCTTGGTCTTAGATTATACCCCAATTTTGATTCTTCAAGTTTTAAGGGAATGACCCCTCTTTTTCACTTTTTTCAGGGTATTCTGCCCAACGGAAATGAAGTGGCAGTGAAGCAGTTGTTTGCCAAGACGACGCAAAGCATTGATGAATTCCTGATGAGGTCGTTCTGTTGACTGGAATGAAACACCGAAATCTGGTTACCCTGAAAGGATGTTGCATCCGCGAACAACAAAGGTTGTTGGTCTACGAGTATGTCGACAACTACGACATTGATAAGATACTTCTACGTAAGATTCTGCGTACTCTCCAATATCATTACTATATTTTCATAGCATTTGTTTATTCTTCAGGATTTAATGGTCTCCCACCAGAAGCAGGTGGTTTCTTTAATCTCAAGAACCTTGTGCACCTGAAGATTCAAGATTCAAAGATGTACAATTCGTAAACCTTCATTTGGTTCATAGACAGAAGTCGGAATAATTTGGTTCATTTGGTTCATATGCCCAATCGTGTATTTATTCTCAATTGATTTCGCCATGCCTAACAGGTCCCAATCAGGGTACTAGTAAAGCCCTATTGAGTTGGCCTGTACGATTGAAGATTTGCTTGGGAGTTGCTCGTGGTTTGCATTATCTACATGAACTTGCCCAACCAAGGATTATTCATCGAGATATCAAACCAAGTAATATCTTGTTGAGCAAGAACTATGAAACCAAAATAGCTGATTTTGGATTGGCTTTTTTGTTTCCTGATGAAGAAAGTTATATTCTCACTAAGCATGTGGCTGGTACCAAGTAAGCTCAAAACTATTTGTTGCAAATGATGATAGTTGTGAATTAGGTGTTTGCTTTTGATTCTTTCAATTGGTTTTGCTATCTATTAGATGGTGGTAACAAGAGCTAGGTTTTAGAATTGTTTACATTGAAGAATGATGATCATTCATATCCTAAATTTATCACCATGGACTTAGATGATCCATTTTAGAACCTTGTCTATTTTACCTCCTACCTTTGGTTGCATCAACATGAATTAACCATGAAACCTAATGTTCATGACAATGTTTGTATTGAGTGATTGAATGAGGTTCCTATAACATTAATAATATTTGAGAGATTAAATTTTATAGCTTTTTATTTTGATTCTAACATAGAATTTGATTGCATATTTGCAGGGGATACTTGGCACCTGAATATGCCTTGTATGGTCAATTGAGTGATAAAGTAGATGTTTTTAGCTTTGGAATTTTATGTTTGGAGGTTGTAAGTGGGCGAAGAATTATTGACAAAAATCTTGAACCCAACAAAATGTATCTCCCCAATTGGGTACGTTTTTTCTTAACTCTGATTTTTAAAATTTGATTCTTTTTTTTTTTCTAGTATGATGATTGTGAATGGAATGACTTTGATTGACAATTGGTCCCATTGTTCTATTATGTTTTTTAAATACATTGAATTTGTTGAAAGTAATTATTTTGAAAATCCTTAAATGAATTGAAGTCATAGTTTTTTACATTGGTGGTTGGACTTCTAGGCTTGGAATCTTCATCAGCAAGGTAACTTGATCGAATTGATTGACCCAACAATGAGCCTACAACATGAAGAAAAGATGGAAGTACAACGTTTGATCAACATTGCTCTCCTTTGTATCCAAACTAAGGTCGAGCTACGGCCTAGAATAGAACAAGTAGTAGCCATGTTACAAGGAGAGAGTGATTATCAAGAAGTGCCATTGAAATTGGACATGGGAGAACAATATTTGGAAAGCTTAGAGTTGCTTGCTTTTGGCAACAACAATCTTGCTATAGTAGAAGAAGAATTTGAATTTCCATTTGTAAATTCATCAAGGAGAGTTGTTGGCAATTGTCAAGGAGATTCTTCAAGTGGTAGAGTACTTAAGTGAATTTAAAGTTGGATGAAACTTTTAAATATGTTGGTTGCCCAATAGAAGACAAGTTTTTGGTATGGGAGTCAAAGTTAAGTCATGTTTCCTTCATTGTAAATACAAAAATGTCATTTTTGTATACTCTAGGTGGAAAGTTGAAGGAATATTTAGAAATGACTTTAGATTTTTTTCCTACATTATTTTGTAGCTTTATAATTGATTCAAATAGATTTTAGCACCATATTACAAGAATCCATTTGTTGGGTTGTCTACACATTTGTTATTTTACTATGAAATCTCTATTTTCGTATGTTACTTGAGTCAATCATTCAAAACAAGGCATAGAATTGTGAACCTTAATAGGGTTCAAACTTATAAGCTTGGACCCTAAGCTAAGCACAAAATGCATTTGTGAACTTTGCAATTCAACAATAAATGGAGGAAATTTTTTTGGTACATACATAATGTCACGTTAGGAAGGCTGGAATGCTTAAGAGACAATGAATGAGACAATGCTTTTGCCCACAACAAACATCTTGTTGCACACAATCAAATTGGCATTGTCAGTCAATTTGAAGAGCGTACAAGCTAATCATATTAGTGCTGGAATTGGCGAACAATCAACTTTGCATCTTTCATTGTAAAGCAAAAACAACGGTCTTTGTCATTAACACATCTGTACCCAACAATCATCACCATGTTGACCCAAGAGAAATCTTTCAAAGCCGGTTGTAGACTGAGGTTGAAACCAGAAACCGAGGTCATCGTCGAAAAGGAAAATCACATTGCACAAGCGGAAGTGTCGGTGAAGTGCATCGGCCGACATTCGATCGACATCAAAATGGAGTTGCTGTGGAGTCCGTGAACATGTTATTGGCAGGCTCCTCGGAACCAAGGGATGAAATCAGAAAATCTAGAGCCCTGTTCATGGTCATCAACAACAGAAGCAAAACCGAGCAAACAGACAAAATTTACAGAGAAATGCAAAGCACATGCATCCAAGTTGCTACTTCAGGGTAATCCGATCCGATCACGCCAAAGAAGACGACATTTAGGCTAAGGAGAAATCACGTGCTTTCAAGAAGCACACATGGTTGGGGTGAATTGATTCACTTGCACATGACTTTGGCAAGGGGACGAATTCCAGAACGCAAGGGGGACAATGTAAACAAAGTATGGAAAGAACGAGGGAACAACAATTGAGAGAGGGGGAGGACGTTACTTTGAAGCTCGAGATGAAGCCTCGACCTTCACAGTCGAGCGCCGAAGAATGCAGGACAAAACTGAAACTAAAACCCAAGAAGCAGGGGGGAGATACTCACCTGAAATCCTAGCGCGTCGAAGTCTCAAGCACGCCGTGAAATGCGACCCAAACCCTGGTCGGTCCAAGCGATTCCCAAGTGCTCCCCCTCCCGAGTAATCCTACCACAACGCTCTCTCTCTCTATGTGCCCATAGTGCCGCCATTGTACTCCGAAATCTTGCTTGCTGGCCCCTATAATGTTGCCCGCGGCAGCACACTTATTTGTGAACTGAATGCGGGATGAAGACCAAGAGTTTGCGCCTCCACCCGTGCCCAAACAGATGCCTCAAAACAAGTCGAGTGCCCATTCAAGCAAAGGAAGCGTTTTTCTAAATCCCCAACTGAAGAACCACAAAAAGTCCTCGCAGTTTGGAAACAATCTTGCAAGGCAGTGCCGGAGTGGCCAGGGTGAACTGACCCCCTCATTGCCCCGTTTTACCCCTGGGGAAAACGCTGTGGAATTTTTTATTTGCAATCAGATAATTTTTTTTTTACAAATTCTGAATTCAGATTTGCAATCAGCAGCCCCAAATTAGCAGGGGTGGCGGAGAAATGTAAAAAATCATGGCAAAAAAATAGGGGGCTTTTTTTCACAATTAACCCTTGCCGAGGCAATGAGGGGGTCAATTCTCCCTGGCCATGCACCAGGGTGAACTGACCCCCTCATTGCCCCGTTTTACCCCTGCACAGGAGTTGAACATCTCCTTCAGCTGAAGGTAAAAAGGATGAGAACGGGTCCACGAAGTTAATTACCAACTGCCTGCTTCACGTGACCAATCTGAAGTTGACCTACTAAAGTGTTTTTTGGGATTTGAGGATGCTATATTGCTATGAATGGGCAAGGGTTAATTGTGAAAAAAAGCCTCCTATTTTTTTTTGCCATGATTTGAAAAAGTTTGAGTAAGATTACTAAGATTTCACTTGAAAAGCAAGTCAATGTTATAAGGATATAGAGCCTTTTGTAGCGGTACTAAAGATAGACTTGCTTCTTTAAAGCATCTTCACTCTAATGTTTGGAAAAAATTGGCGGCTAGTTCAAAGTTAGCCGGAGGAATTGGGAAAAAAACCGGTTGCAATTTGAAAACATTGGCAAAAAACCGGTGCAAAAATCTATAAAATTTCTATTTTGAGTAAAAAATAGAGAAAATAACCGGACTCAATTCTGGAAAAAACGGTTCAATATGAGAATTGAAGGAAATTAGCCGGTAAAACTCAAAAAGTTTCCCGAACTATGCTTCACTCCATCCCTTCTATGCCATTTTCAAAATCTTTTGATTCACATCTAAGTAGAATTAGAAAGTATTATCATTGGATGCACCTTAGGAAATTGTATAAAATGGACACGTAAAAATTTGGAATTGGACATCAAATGATTGAAGCATCAAACTATGAAAATCTTCTTGAGGAAAAAAAGAAGGTAGTAAAGGACTGCTCCAAAATTTGTTGTTGATTCGGAAAATCATTAATTAAGTCAACAACAAATTTCATCAAACTTTGATGCAATACCTCTGTCATTATTTTTCTTGGCCTTGCAATGGGGTTCGATGGTTTATCATAAATTTGTTATACCTTCAAAAATTGCCATAACTAATTGGGAAATTAGTTTTTTTCAACAAACTTCAGACGTGTTGAATAAAATAGTTTTTGGTTTTTTAAATTTAATCAAATTTATTAGTAAAGAAAAATTTTGAATTTAAATAATTTTTTTCAAGATTCTTTAGTTTGTGGAATAAGAATCCTTTTGGTAATTTTGGAGTAAGAATTTTATAAATTTATAAGTTTTAGTGAATGAAAAGTCCCTAACTAAAAAGAGAACTTAAATATTTTAAGTTCACTTCAAAATTCTTAAATAAATTACAAAAATAGTATATATAAATTTTTTATTTATTTTTGAAAATTTCCATAATTTTTTTGGATATTTTGGGAATAAATTGTAAAACCATATATATTTCAAACCAATTTTAGTCAATGATATTTAATTTTATATAATTTTAAATTTTATAAAATTCTTCCTACAAAATTCTAGGAAAAATTCTCATGCTACTTACTAAAACGCTTTGAAAAAAAATTATTTGTATTAATAGTTCTATTTCACTATTAAAATTGATTAATGTTTTTTTTAAATATTTTAAAAATATTTTAAAATTTATTTTATGAACAAGTGTATTACTTGAATGTACTATAATATGTAAGAATTTTGTTGAAAATTTGCAATTCTATAATTTGACATGATGATTTTCACAAGTAAACAAAACTTTTTGAGAGCCAAAATATTTCAACCACCCAAATCCAAATCTAGACATTCTTGTGCCTATTTTATGTAAATTTTTTAATCAATAAACATGTATTAACTATTTTGAATTGATTTTTGAATATGCAACAAGGTATACTGTAGATAGGACTTATTCCATCCTCAACCCAAATTCTATACTTAATTTAGAAAGTGAATATACAAAAAATGTTGCTTCTACATTCCTTTTCAACATCAATCCAAATGCACTAACTAATTATACTCTTGGTTTAGGGATCAACTCAAGTTTATTGTTTGTTTATATTATTTACTTGTTACCATGGTACAATGATTGTACCATTTGTAACAATCCCTGTTTTACATGAAGAAATACAAATTTTACTTTTACTTTTTTAAGAACTGGATTTTGAAGTCAAAATTATTTTTGAATTTTGGATGGAAATGTAAAAGGTTGAATGCAAGCCCATCCACCCTAAGGGATTAAATTATAAAATTAGGTGCACCAAACCCTCTTGAAGACACTACGAATCAAAAAGGTTTGATGATGATTTCTTTGTCAAATATAGAAAACAAAAATGCACTCATTGATTCAATAATTGAAGTATTTTGGTGACTAATTTGGTCATGGAGGCTATGTGCAACATTTTTTTACTGTAGCTCTTGTGTTTTTAGCAGCATGCCATTGCATTATATTTGGAAAAACATCAAGGTATTTGTTCCATTTTGTCAAATTTGGCAAAAAATTTCCCTCCCCAAAAGCATTGGTTGTGTCCTTCCAATGTTAATGTAATACACAAAATAGTGAAGTTAAGTTGCAGTAAAAATTAGGGTGGCTTATTCCAAGAATGTTATTGTTTACAAATCATCAAACTCAACAAATACTTTTACAAATATTTTAATTTATTTACATGGAGGTTTATGAACCAAGTTAATTTCAACAATATCTAATTCAAAAATAATGCATTATTGTACAATAATAGTAAATATTTATATAATATCAAATGTTGAGAAATTAGTGAACTAAAACCTAATTTCACTATTCTATGTAAAAGATGTATCTAGCAACTTCTTCCCTTCTTGTGCTACTACTTTTTTTTTAGATTTTTTACCTTCTTGTTTTCATGGTAAAAAATAGTTAAAGAAGATAAGCCTATTACCACCCTAATTAGTAATTTAAATATATTGTGGATAATTCTAAGAAGGTTTATAAAACATGCATACATACTTTTACAAATATTTTCATTTATTTACGTGGAGGTTTAGAGGTGTATGCATGTTTCAAGAATCAAACCCAAGTAGAATTATAATTTTTTAATTAATATTAAAAAAATTGTAAATTTTTGAAGTGGTCTTTCCTGAAATTACAAAACTACTTGTAGAGTGAAGTCATGAACATCCTATAAACAACCTATAATGGCTATCCTATGTATCCAATATTACTTAATTGTATCACCATAAATCTCTAAAAGAGTAGATCCATTGCAAAATAGTCAAACATCATGTGTAAGCTATTTGTTTTGCTTTTAAATTGTGTTCAAATATCAATCTTGTATTTTTTAATGTGATCCTATGAATTGTCAATCATTATGAAAATTCACTTTGTTTCATAAAAAATTATCATAGTTATAATTTTTTAAACTAAAATTTTAAATATAGCAAAATATTCCAATTAATTTGAAATTACTTCAAGAGGTACAAGTAGCAATGGAGATTGGCATGAAAAATTTCTCAAATAATATTTTATTTTTTACATCCAAAACATCCCTAGCAATAACTTTGAAGTCAAATTTCACTATTAAACTATATTTATCCTATTATATAATTGATATATAGAATGTTGATACTTTCAT
This sequence comes from Climacium dendroides, assembly GCA_950106755.1. Lineage (NCBI taxonomy): Eukaryota > Viridiplantae > Streptophyta > Bryopsida > Hypnales > Climaciaceae > Climacium > Climacium dendroides. Next base: position 22,942,740 of record OX467089.1, read on the forward strand.
GTGTCAAAAAATGAATTTTCTATTGACACTCATTTTTTTTTATAAATTTTGATGGAAAAATCAAATAATCATAATTTTTTAAAATAAAAAATGGAAATAAAATTATATCAATTATAATAGATATTATAATCATCTAGGACTTTCACCATAAATAAAAGTTAGAGTGAAAAATATAATTTTATGATTTAAATTTAAAAACCATTTAAAGAGAAGAAAACATGAATGAAAAATATATAATATAGTGTAACATAGATTTTGACACTTTGAGCTTGCAATTGCAATAATTCTTTCAATTTTTCAATTTAAAAAATATTAAGATGGGATAGAACTTAAATTTGTCAAGCTTCATTTTTTTTAGTTTAAAACACATACCAATAATGGATATTTTGAAAGTTACAAAGAAGGTTGATCAAAGCGCTTCCTCTTTGCACTCACCTTAATCTTTAAATGTCAATGAGGGTGTTTGGCATCTGATAGATGATAGAGAATCCTTCTAGTGGGACAAGAAATGCAAATATTCATCTTTGAAATTTTGTTGTGAAAAGGGGAGGTCTTGTATAGTAATTCGACTTCCAATTAATGCTTTTTAAAATTTGTAAGTAAATGATTCACACAATGACCAAAGGGATGATTTCCACGAGCACTAGTCTGTCCTTTAAGAGTTAAAGGGTTGAAGGATTGACTTGTTACCCCTTGTTGGCATTAATCCAATGATCTTGTTCAAAAATGAAAAGATTTGGATAAATCTTTGGATGGAATCGAGGCCAATGAGGTAGGACAATGGAATTAAATAGAAGGTGCAAATGGATTTTCTTATCTTCACTCTTGAAAAGACTCCCAAAGTAGGATTTCCATGGTGATCAACTCTTCGTTTTAAGAATTAACCCTTAAACGTCGAGGTAGACATTTGGTGTCCAATGGATGATAGAGAATCTTTTAGTATAGGATAGAAGTACAACTATTCATCCTCAAAATTTTGTGTAGAAAGGGGAAATTTTCTACAGTACTTTCACTTCTAATGAGTGCTTTTGGATGTTTTAGACCAATGATTCCCACAGTATCATAATGGATGATTTCCATGACCACTAGGGTTAAGAGTTAACCCTGAACAACTAGCCCGTCATCATGGAAATCATTTGTTTTGGTACCATGTGAATTGTTGACTTAAAAAAATGAAAAAAACACTCACTGGGAGACAAGCTACTATAGAAGACCTTCCCTTTTCCCATAAAATTTGAAGGATAAATAGTTGCACTTCTGTCCTCCATGGAAAGGTTCTTTGTCACTCATCGACCAGAAAATGGCTGGTAAGGGTTAAATAAAGGGTTGAAAGTTAAACCCTCCATACTGGTCTTCAGTTGTCAGCGCATGCGGGCGACAATTTCCAATCCCGTTGACAGCGCGTGCGTGGACGAAAACCACGTCGGAAACCTTGATGAAAAGCCTTTTGCCTCCGTCGCGACCTGGCCACTAGGCCCACTTGAGCTGAAAAATAATTTTGGGAGGTCAGCTTTCTAGAGAAAAGTTTCGTGCTCGGAGTGTACAGAAGTTGTAGTCCACTCTGTCAAACTCCACTGCCGAAGAAAACACGAAAACACGCAACCGGTAGATGTCAATGGAATCTCAAAAATTCAGCAGTCTATCAATCGTCCTTGTGAATATTGCTTGCCTTGTATTAGTAGATTTTGGATGTCGGGACTCCATCAACACGCTCGATCTTTCCCCACCTCCAATTCAAGCAGCTTGTCAACTGCGCTTTGGATTAGAGAGCTAACTCTGTTTTCTTTCTGTTAGAATCGGCGTACACGAAGAGTCTAGCTGTTCGTATATGATGAATTGCTACTCCACTTTCATCTTAGACGTCAATTTCGTTCAATTGCTGAAATTCCACGACTTCGGCACTTGAAACGTACGTAGATTTATATCAGAGGCAAGTTTTGGGAGCCAGAGTAGCGCCTATTGAACGAAATTGCCGATCATTGAGCACGCTGGAGGTTTCTAAAGCAAGCAAGGAAACAAGAAAGAAAGCAAGGAAGCAAGCAAGCAAAGAATCGCCAAAGTTTATGTTCAATGGGTCCTCTCGTGTTTGCTAATGACTTTCTGCGTCTTCTTCTCCACAAATCTTCCTTTTTCGCTCTTCTCCTCGTCTTCTCATCTTCAACTCTCACCTGCAATGGAATAACCTGGCAGTTTTACCAAACCAGCCAACGTAAGTTCTCGTTGGACCTCATTACGTTGAGCATTCATACCTGTGCGCATTCACGACGCCTTTTGAGTTCCATGCGTGGCAGCAGAAATTGAAATTGTTGGAGGCTTCAGTTGCCGAGTGTGATGTTGATTGTGAGTTTTCCTTTGGCAGTGGATGCTCTGCAAGCCGTGTGGGGAGCATGGAATAAAAGCACGCCTGATCCAGAGAAGAACTTGGAAGGCTGGAACTCAAGTCAGATATACCCTTGCAGTCAGGAAAGCGCAGAAGAAAAATCATATCCCCTTTGGCGAGGAGTGGACTGTCTAAAATACGCTGCTTGTACCTATGATGAGAGTACTCAGACAGGGAATTGCAGTTGTTATATCACAGGCCTGTGAGTATTGTTCTTCTTTCACTTCGAACGATTATTCAAATCCGTGATTGCTTCGATAGCTTTTCCTTTCCGAAATTACTTTCGGTTACTTGATGATTTTGAGTAAAATTAAATGGTGACAAACAGGACCCTCGACAACGCGTCCATAAATGGCTTACTGCCCCAGGAAATCGGAAACATCAGCACTCTCACTACATTGTGAGTCTTCACGAATTCATTCATTTGTGCTGGTTGAGAAGGGTGTTTCTTAAGGTTTGGGGTTTAGGTTCACGATTTATTCGTCGATACCCTTGTTCACTGCCATGGTCATTGACGGCGATACTTGCTTCTCGGTGCTGCAGAGAGCTGACAGGAAACCCTGATCTTACTGGAACTCTTCCCGACACATTGAAATCTATGCCTAACCTATATAACTTGTAAGAGTCTGATTCTTGATAGATTCCAGCAGTCCAGATTATGAGTGTGATAGAAAGGGATCCATGGCGCCTCTGTTGATTGAAACATTCATACTTTCAGTTGAAAAATTCCTTGCTGGTGCGTAGAATTTTCAGGAAGAACAATTCAGTATTTAGTCTGGAATTTCATTGTAGTCTGAAATCCTTTGCTGATGTGAACCTTACATGTTCAAAAATGCTTCTCTTGATCGATCTTTTCGCAGGGATCTTCACGACAATGGTTTCTCTGGCGAAATTCCGGACTTCCAGAGTCTGAGGAGCGTGAACTTGAAAGGCAATCGGTTTAGTAGCAGTGGTACCTTTCCACTTCCTACAATGCGCAGTAATGGCCTTGTCCAAACAGTCAATCTTGCCAGCAACGAGCTTGGCGGACCGATACCTCGAGATGCCTTTCAGTACTTGAGCCAACTCGTCCAATTGTAAGAACCCTTTTGTAGTGTTTAGGACTTGGGATGCTGGACATCATTGCGTTTAGCTTCTGACCATGCTGGTGTGCTTTGTTTTTGAGGTAATCAGTGGTCGATACTAGTCAGTGTCCTGATTCTGGTTGTTTGCAGGGATCTTTCCCACAATAGGTTCAATGGAACTGCGCCGAGTCTTTCGAAAGTCACCAGCCTTGAATTCTTGTGAGTAGTCGCATCCTTAGCCTCGAGTTTGCAGTTTCTTGCGCATCCTGATCAAGTGCATGCGTGGGTTCACATGTTTGTATTAGGGTTTGCTCTCTATTGGGGTTAGGCCAACCATTGTGTGATTAAGTAACTCCAACATAAAACTCATCTGGATTAGTGTATCTTTGAATCACACTCATCAAACCTTTCCACCACTAATCTTGTGGTTCTGGTGTCGGCAGGGATTTGTCATACAACAACTTTTCCGGAGCACTGCCCGATCTGACATCCCTGAATGCCTTACGCTCTGTGTGAGTTTTAGATGCTGATGGGCACCAAGTGCATGGAGTGATTTAGAAGACTATGCTTGCAACTGATGATGTATTGCAGCTCAAACCTGGAGCAGTAGCACCCAAGTACCGACAGCGCTTGTGCTCTAATTCGTTTCATACCGTTTTCCACAGGAATTTGAGCGGAAATGCGTTTACTGGATCAGCTCTCGATTTTTGGAACAGCTCGGAACTACAGGAACTGTAAGTTGCTCGGGCCGAAGGCTCTTTGATTTTTCCCTGCCTTTTTCACAGTATCCCTATTATATTGTATATCACATGTTTTTCGTTACAAGAGAGGAATAATCAATACAAAGCTAAACCCTCTGCATCACTACCATGTACATTGTTACTGTTGTACTCGTGGACAAAATGCACCAACCTCGAACATTTTACGGACGTTGTGGGTTTTCATTAATGTAAGACTGTTGCCTAATGATCTTCGTTTTGTTGATATTCCAGGTATCTAGACTCTAATTCAATCAATGGGTCAATGAACATCAACGACCTTGCTGCCCGAGGCTTCCTGAGTCTGAGATCTTCCAACTCATCGGGAAAGCTGAGAGTTCTTTCATTGGTGAATAACTCAATTAGCGATGTAATCTACGATGTGACGAAAATCGGAGTCTCCACCACAGTTATAAGGTATGCGCATGGGTGGACATGTTAGAGGATGATCAATTCAACCCAACTGCTACACCTATTGAGAATAAAAAAACAATTTATTATCATTTCAGATGACAAGGAAGTATTTAGTGTAGCCACGAAATCCTGTTGGGAGCTTACAGTGATTTCTAAAGACTTTGACATACTTTTACCTCTTAAACCCGCTTGAGTGATCATGAACTCGAGTTACGGCTCCTATTTGACAGCAGCAAGTGATTTACATTCTCGTCTTTGGCAGTCTTCAAGGGAATCCTTACTGCCAAACTCCACACCCTGATGACGGCACAAGATGCTTTTGTAACCAAGTTTGCAAATATACCGGCGAAGATGCTGCCAGAGCGATGGCACGCAAAGCTTCCAGACGTAAAACCCGTAACACCGTGATAACCTCTGTGGTGACAAGTGTATCATCACTGCTGGTCCTATTGGCCGGTCTGGCTTGCTTTTACCATAGAAGCAAGAAATATAGACAGTATTGCGAGATTCAACTTCAGAAAAGTAAGCTTTGTTTCTGGAATCTTCGATTGATAAGGGCTATTGTTCTTAGTCCCTTCATTATTTGTGTATTATGTGTTCTATGCGGAAAATGTATGTTATATGTACATAATATCTAATGATTATCTATTTTCACGAGGTTGTATGCTTAGAAAACAGTAGTTCGTTGTACGATTATTTGATGCAGAGTGTGAAGAGTTCGAGGTGCAGCCTACAATCTTTCCCTACAACCAGCTTCGAATTGCCACACGAGACTTCCATCCCGATATGAAGCTTGGTCAAGGGTCTTTTGGGGCTGTATACAAGGTGAGATTTCTGACGTCTAATTCTCACAGGTCTCTTGTGGCAGAACTTCAATCCTGAATGACTCAGCACTTCGAACCAGGGCTTTTTTTTTTGGCTTTCTGGTGCCAGATTGCACCAGAAAAAAAAAAATCTGGCTAAAAAAGGTTATAAAAAATGCCCCCAAAATTGGATGAAATCGCCAGACAACTTTGAAATTAAAGAATATATTAGATGAAATTGCCTAATTGCGGATGAAAACCGTACTATACATCCAATAAGTGGATGAATGTTGCAATTTGGAGCACCACTATAACATTTTATATTGCCACTATGGCACTTCTTCAAAAATGAAAAAAAAAGCCATGCTTCGAACATTCTTCGTTGTAATCTCCAAATTTTGGGAAGCACTCGTACACAATAGACCCATTTGTGTGTTTCTTGGTTTTAGATTAGACCCAACTTGAGTCTTAAGTTTCAATGGAATAACATCTCCTTTCCTCTGCTCAGGGTATTCTTCCCAACGGAACTGAAGTGGCAGTAAAGCAATTGTTTGCCAAGACGACGCAAAGCATAGATGAATTCCTGAACGAGGTCGTTTTGTTGACTGGAATGAAACACCGAAATCTGGTTAATCTGAAAGGATGTTGCATCCGCGAACAACAAAGGTTGTTGGTGTACGAGTATGTCGACAACTACGACATTGATAAGATTCTTCTACGTAAGTTTCTGCGTCCTCACAAATAGGATTTCTATATTTTCATAGCATTTGTTTTTTCTTCAAGATTATGGCTTTCTTAGCATAAGCAGGTGGTTTCTTTAACCTCAAGAACCTTGTTCAAGTCAAGATTCAAGATTCAAAGATGTACAATTTGTAATCCTTGATTTGGTTGAGCCACAAGTATGTTCAATAGGGAAGTTCCCAATCTATTATTTACTCTCAATCGGTTTTCCCATGCCTTAACAGGTCCCAATCAGGGTACTAGCAAAGCTCTCTTGAGTTGGCCTGTACGATTGAAGATTTGCTTGGGAGTTGCTCGTGGTTTGCATTATCTACATGAACTTGCCCAACCAAGGATTATTCATCGAGATATCAAACCAAGTAATATCTTGTTGAGCAGGAACTATGAAACCAAAATAGCAGATTTTGGATTGGCCTTTTTGTTTCCTGATGAAGAAAGTTATATTCTCACTAAACATGTGGCTGGTACCAAGTAAGCTCAAAACTATTTGTTGCAAATGATGATTATATTAATTTTTGTTGTTTGCTTTTGATTCTTTCAATTGGTTCTCCTATCTATTAGGAGGTAAAGTAAAAGGTCATATTTGTTAAAATGAGGCAATTTGCAGTCTCTTATTATCTTTGACTTCACATTTGGATGATAATAAGTGTTTAATACTAAAATTTTTTGGTGAATTGAGACTTCAATGTGTTAATACATTCACAAACCTTTGATTTTATTAAGGTTAATATGTTCATAAATTTTTGATTTGTTAAATTAGAGGTCTTCAATAGTAGGGCTAAAGTCTCCAAATGTTATTTTGTCTCAATTTAATGAATATGGCCATGAGGGTGGTAAAATAGGCAATGTTCTAAAATTATTCATGTCTATAAATGGTGATCATTTATGTCCTAAAATGATCATTGTGGGCACATGTAAACCATTTTAGAATCTTGTCTATTTTTACCCCCTCTACTTTAGTTGCATCAACAAGACTTAACCATAAAACCTTCTACATTAAGTGGTTGAATGAGGTATTTTATAAATATTAATCATACTTGAGAGGTTAAATGTTATAATTTTGATGTTGATTTTGACATAGAATTGGATTGCATATTTGCAGGGGGTACTTGGCACCTGAATATGCCTCATATGGTCAATTGAGTGACAAGGTAGATGTTTTTAGCTTTGGAATTTTATGTTTGGAGGTTGTAAGCGGGCGAAGAATTATTGATGAAAATCTTGAACCCAACAAAATGTATTTGTCCAAATGGGTAAGCTTTTTCTTGATGTAATTTTCAATTGTTATCCTCTATTTTCTAATATGTTGAAAGTTAATATTTTGGAGATCCATTAATTAATTGAAGTTACAATTTTGTATCTTGGTTGTTGGACTTTTAGGCTTGGGGTCTTCATCGGCAAGGTAACTTGATTGAATTGATTGACCCAACAATGAGCCTACAACATGAAGAAAAGGTGGAAGTGCATCGTTTGATCAACATTGCTCTCCTTTGCATCCAAATTGAAGCAGATCTACGGCCTAGAATAGAACAAGTATTGGCCATGTTACAAGGAGAGAGTGATTATCAAGAAGTGGCACCCAAATCAGAGATGGAGGAACAATATTTGGAAAGTATAAAGTTGCTTGCTTCTGGAAACACTCTTGCTACAATGAAGGAAGAGAGTGATTCTTCATTCATAAATTCATCAAGGAAAGCTAGTAGTTCTTGGGGAGACTCTTCAACCAGTGGCATTATTGAATTAAGTAAAATTAGAGATAGAAGATATTCTTAGATATATATATTTGTTGAATAGTAGAATGGTAGAATCCAATTTTTTGTAGGGAAGTCAATATCAAGTTACACATAGATACAAAAGGTCATTTTTGTATTTTGATTTTTTGTATAAAAAGAGGGATTCTTGTTTTTTTCTATTTCAAATTAGTATTTGTAATGATGTAGATAATCGATGCATTAGTATTGCATCTACAAGTTAGTGGACTTATTGTGGATTCAACTATTTAATTCGGTCATGGTTGCTATGCAATGGCTACTAAAAGAAGCATTGTGCAATAGTACTACATTACAAGTACTAATTTGAAATAGAAAGAAAAGCAAAAAAAAACCTCTTATTCAAATACAAAGTACAAAAATGAGTTTTTTTTTAATCTATGTGTGACTTGATTTTTTTAATCTATGTGTGACCTTAGGCATATTTTGATATTAAATAATAAATTTCTAATTAGAGTGAAAATTGGTTACAACAAATACACTAGCTTCACTTGTTGGGGTGTTGTGGGTGGGTAGGTGTACAATATCAATCACCTTAAAAGAAATTCGTTTCATGGAGTATCCTCTATTGTAATTCTATAGCATTACAAACTCCATAATTCTTTCTAATGTTTATGATTTCCATACTTCTGCCTTCATCATTGCAATGTCAATGTAATTTCAAGCATAAAGCTTTTGGTTATAGTGCTCCATGTCTGAGTAGTGATTTCAAGCAATTCCATCCTACCATCTTGTGAGCTCATTGTAAGCATCTATAAAGAGATCATTTCATTTGCAAAGTAAAGCTAGCAATCACACCAAGTAGTCATTTGGAACATAAATGCTTACAAAGATGAAGACTTTTATCTTCATTGTATTTGTACAAATGGATTTGGCTCACCAACAGTAAAGGACTTATCAACTCATTAGACAAACCTACTTCAATGTTGGTAATTGAGTCCATCATGCACTAGGCCAATTGGTGGACTATTGCTATGACTAAGGGCCACTTCACACTACAACAGAAGGTCAAGAATCCTTCAATTTCTACTAATCAGATTTCAAGAATCCATAAATTTAGCTTCATAATCCTTTACACTAGATTGCATAGTTCAAAGACCATCTCCCTCCAAACTAGCAATATGGCAGAAAAATAACAACAAGAATGGATTCTTGACCATAATTCTAGCTAGCCAGAAATGTTATTTGTTATTTGGATGGAATAATGTGGAGAAAAAAGGATAGAAGTTTGCAAATCATCCCACTACAAGCTTCCCTCCTTGTGGCTTCATAGAAAATGTCCACATCCATACCATCAAGTGGAAGTTGCACATAACTCACCACCGAACCTTAAATAAAGCAACCATAAAGCTGAAAAAGAACCAAAATGATTTTGCAAAGGTTAACAAAACAAAATGTAAACAAATAGCTTCAAAATGATGTCCATATGCGAGTGTAGTGAGGTGGGTTTAGGTGGCGCGTAGCACTATGAACAATTGACGACTTCCATATTTAATCCACTCCCATTGGATGATTTTCGATTGCTATAATAAGTACTTAAATTATAACTACAAGTTTTCACTAAGGCATACGTACATGCATGAGTTCTAGCAAAAGTGTAATCTCGAAATAGCAAACATTTGATGTTAATGTAGAAAATATATGAAGAATGAAGTTAATAATCAAAAAACTTTATTGACATTGAATCGCCTATTCGGTGTGTCTTCACATCAATCGAATACCATAGGAAGCTACCTTTTTTGCTAAAGTGGTGCTTTGCCAATGTATGGCAACTTGTAGCAGTTGCAACCACCAATGTGCATCATTTCAACCATGCATTGCTACCACGACAATAATACAAAGTTTAACTTTTGACTATCCTTGAACCAAAAAGCTTGCTCTGTTGCAAAAATGTTCAAGTTGATGTTGGAATGCCCGAATCCCCCTAAAAAATCCCAAATCAAGGATGTTTATGTTAGGCCTATTTGGTGGTTGGGATATTAATTGTATGTAAAATCCATCCTTCACCAAGTAGTCCGTCAAAGTAGGGTTGTCACCAATGATGTGCAACTTAGCATTGTCTTATTGAATGAAGATTGTACTATCATTCTTGTCGAGCCACTCCACCTTGATTGTAGGCAATGAACATCTTATATATTTCATCCTTTGAGATCGAGTGGATGGACTTTGTTTCCAATGTTTTAGCTTGTGTGCAAGCTCTTTGCAAATGAAAGGAAATATTCCAATCTCCCTTTGGAATTGGCAAGATCAATATAATTCAAATTGTGGCCTCCCAACCACAACAATGAATAATCATCATTTTTGTAATGAATCAATTTTTTTATAGATGCGATATAGTGCAACAACTCCCCACTAGGCACCAAGTAATATTTATTGTTTGTCTTTGTAATACACAACCACTTCTTGTCTATATAAAGATGGTCCATCAAGTTGTAGAGTTTTTCTAGCAAGTTTGGGTCTCACATGCTAAGGCAAAATTTCAAGCCCTCAACTTAGTTAGTTTGCATCAGTTAGATAGGCCTGATTGTATTTATTTGGGCTTCAATTTGCCCTATCTAATACGACAATAGATAGGTGTAGAGGAAACATTGAGATGACACATTAGCAATTGCATATTCTATTATAAGTTCAAAGGAATCACCTTTACATGGTTCCGTACATCGTCATTGTCTAGAGTAAACTTTTTGTGACCAATGTGGCCACACTTGCAAGAAGATATATTTGTGACAATATTACTTTTAGCCCAACTGCATCACTCGTCTCCAAATCATATTAATTACCTCTATTGTTGTTCCAAATTTTTCAACAGTTGCTTTTAGGGCTTTGTATTGGAAGGTTCCAAGCTTGTCTGAGTTCTTTGGCCTTGCTAGAAGAAACTCAATCATTGCTTGCCATTGCTAGTTTGTTGATAGGTTGGGCTTATCGAGTATGTGGATGGCAACATATAGTGGAACGGGCTGCAAAGGACAACCAAAGCTTCATGCTTAAGAATATGAGTATTGTTTGGTAAGACGGATTGAAGCGTTGAGACACTAAGAATCCTCATCAATAGGCACTTCTCGAGGCATGATAGAATACAAATGTTGATTACAATAGCCACATAGAAAACTTTTTGTAACATTGGAGGCTTTCAACAACGAAGCATTAATAAAGTTTTATACACTTCTTAGATAACCATGTTTCCACTTCAAAAAGCATATTGACTCTTTGGAAAGTGTGTTACCTACTCCATTAGCATATTAATTTTTTCATAAGCATGTCATAGTTCCACAATTCCTAGAAATTGCCTTGAGACAATACCTTATGTGAAACCTAGGATTTTTTTTGGAAACAAGGAGAGTATAATATAGGTGGAAAGTTAAAGGAATATTTAGAGATGATTTTATATTATTTTTTACATTATTTTTTAGCTTTATAGTTAATTCAAATAGATTTCAATAGTGTAAAATAAGAATCCATTTGTTGTGATGTCTACAAGTGAATTGGTTCACTAACTATGAAATTACCATTCTCATGTGTTACTTGAATCATTCAAAACAAGGTGTAGAATTGTGGACCACTTTAGGATCCAAGCTTTAATCCTAATAAGTTTGAATACTAAGTTGAGCAAAAAATGTATTTGTGAACTTCGCAATTCAATTATTCAACAATAAATTATGGAGGAAATTTTATTTGTTTACACATAATGCCATGTTGGAAAGGTTGAAATGCTTAGGTTCACATCTAGGTTTATTTTGATGCAAAAATTTACTATGCTCTAAGGGTTTGAGATCAATAGATCTACAAAACTCTCCAAAATCTCAAGTATTCTAATATTTCTTGAAATAGAATTTATTCTTTTCATCAATGTGGAAGCAACAATTTGCATAAATGGCAAACACTCAAACATTCTTGACCCTTAGAGGTGTATATTAGGACTATCCTTTAGCTCCTTACATGTTCTTGTTTGTGGAGGAAGCTCTTATTAGAGCTACAAAAAATTTGATGAGAGTCAACAAAATTACTAGCATCTTACTTTATAAACAAATAGGTGAAGAACTTACAAGCTAGAATACTAATGATGTCAATCTTATGACCTACGGGAAAGGATCTTCCGATGACTCTTAGTCTTAGAGTTGATGAATAGGTACAATGTAGCATTTGGATAGTATATCAACTAGCCAAAGAATTTGGTATACTAGTTTTTTCTAGACCTAGATCAGCCTTGGCTATTCCATATTGCCTATCCCTAGGTAGTTGAATGTCAAATGTCCAAAATATTTAGATCACCATTTGGCATTGACCTACTTATTCTAGATGTAAACAAGCTTTTAGCAACCAAGATATAGAAGAAACTTAAGTATTGGACAAGTATTCATCTATCACTTCCAAATTGAGCTACATTATCAATTTGGTATTACTTAGCTCTTTGTGGTACTTCATTAGTACATGGAGAGGTTTACTAGGAATCATTAGGAAAATTAGAGCATTGCTATGGATAAGTTCAATTCATCATAGCTGTGCGCATGTTGGTTAGAATGATTGTTGTGCTCCCCATTTAGACAGTGACCTAAACCTAGTAGACCTAGAAAAAATTGTCATAGGTTTTGAAGGTCATGTTACTTGGATCCTTCAACCTACAATATCTCTTTCAATATATACTCTTCCAATTCAAAGAAAATGGCTAGCTATGCCGCAGTGGACCCTTATCTATAAAATCAACTCCACTCAAGGACCTCATACATGGGATTATATTGTTATATTGTCCATGTATAGAGGCCACTAGTATGTCACATTTCCACCATTCTTCCACAAAATTGTGATGAAGTCCTTTCCACTTTCTTGTAGTAGATCAACCACTTCATTGGTGGATCCTATGGTTTTTCCATGGATAGAGCAACTACTCTTATGATGAATGGGTTATGGCAAATCCAACATATATCGAACGATGAATCCTTCATCTTTCTCCAATGAAACAGAGCCCATAATATTTTGGGGCTAACTCCCAATGAAGCTCATGCTTATGATCGTATGATGAAATTGACTCTTCATAACAAGATCACCTACATTACAAACAATCCAAAAAATACATATTCAAAAGAATTTTTAATGCTTTTAAAAAATTAGGATGATCTTCTCCCATTGTCAAGATGTGAAGAGTCTACTTTGGAAGTACACAAGGTATCTGATTGCAACCGAAATGATTTGAGATTGGAAGATGCAGAAAAGAAGTAAGTTCTCCTAAGACCAATCTTATATTTAAAAACACAGATTATCTTCAACTATCAACCATGTTTGCATCTAAAACTCAAGGCATTTGATAATATCCAACGCCGATTAATCTCAAAAGTCTCGTTGGTATCTACCACCAGTCCAAAGCTTCAAATGCAAACACGTCTAAATAATTTGATGACTACTTGGGTACTTATAACTATTTATAAGGCAAAAGCAACCTACATCTACATCACCACCAAACTTTATGGTCTATTAGTCATTACTCCAACCTCACTATAACGGGAAATTAGCACCGCCCACTTGGTACACATTCAATGGTCTTGTCGACCATTAATCCAACCTTACCACCACAATATAGTTAAGAATTGAAAGCGCCTAACCATGATCACAAAATGGAACAGAGTCCGCCACGAAGAAAGGTACCAAGACAAAAACCAAGAAATTTACACTAGATCCACTTCTCTAAATAACACTTAAGCAAAAAATAGAAAAAAATAGGATGTATCAATTGCATACATCTGCAAACCTCACCAAAACTCTTCAAATAAAAAGGCAACAGACTTTCTTTCACTCAAATTCTTATAATTTTTATTAAAATGTTTCAAATGTTTTGAGAATTGAACCTTCAGAAAGCTATAAAAGACTATTGTAATGATTACAAATATAAAAAAAAGGTGAATTTTACAAGTCATGGTGTTCATTTGAATCTCTGTTCCTCTTCATTTAGGTGACAATAGACCTTCTTCCACTCACACGCTTATAATTTTTCACTCACATCTTCAAATCAAATAAGAATGATCTTTTTAGAAGTATGAAAATTTGAGAAGCAAATCCTCCAAATTCATTGCAAAATTCCATATACATCAAAAGTTATAACTCCTCGAAGTCACTACTTTCATTTCTTCAGCTCTCCTCACACAAATCTGACTAGGCAAAGGAAAAATGAAATTTATTTACCAATTAGACCTTAGGATAGGGAAGGCAACCCATGTACAATTATTATGAATCTTTAAACCCTCATTGGTCATGATAAATTCTTACTAGAAGTTTCTATTTATTTCTAAAGTCCAAATACCACCAAGGTTAAAATTTAGTAGATGAATCCCTTTTACACCTCTATCCTTCTATTCTAAACATATAAATGAACTACAAAATGCAAAATAGTCAAAATACTAGATAAAAAGACAAATAAAGGTAAAAATTAAAGTTGAAAAAGAATGCTATTCCATTTGCAAGAATTTCAAAATACATCGAACGGTAGTAGCCATATAATATGCACATTGGATCTTTGTCAAAGGATTAATTGACCTTTTCAACCAATATTGGTGATCAGAATTTTCTCTAATCAACCTAACTATACAATAATATTGTTTTTCATTTAGGCATTCAAAACTACCTTCAAAAGTCACATCTTAAATATCTAATTCAATACAATCGACTTGAAGCAAAATTACCAAGGCATAAGCATCTCTTTAGAGATTGTCATGCCAATGCTGTTCTACACAAGGTTATTTCAATGGCCGAGAAGACCCACTTTTCTCTCGTGAATGGACTTGCGGTGGATTTGCAGTGGTATTACTAACATTGGTTGAATTGGTTGATCTAGTAGTTGGGACAAAGAAAGCTCCAACTCCACTTTTAATTGAAACTTGGGATCTTGCGACTTTATAAAAATTCTCCAATTCGACATTTAAGAGTCAAACTTTACAACAAAATACAAATTCTATAGAATCAAGAAAACTATCTCAAATTGATGAAGCTTATCTAAAATTGAATTTTTTTATATCATCTTTGTTAGTTATAAGCATCACCTTGAAGCTACTGGAAGCGTCATCAATAAATTTTTTCTTCTCGAATTATAGAATCTTATTATAATAGTATATTGGTGTAAATTTATAATATGTACAAATTTATAGCATGACACTACTCTTTATATTTGTCACCTTGCCTAATTTTAAACTTTGACTTGGAGCTAACCAATGCATAGTAAAATTATCTTAAAGTCAAGCTAGCTTCACTATCAACATGGCCTCATCAACACTGAAAATTGGGAAGTCTCTAGAATCATTTGAAGAGCAAGTATTCATAATATGTCTCATGAGTTCAAAGCGATTTTCCAAGCAATTTAACCTAGAACTGGCCTCTTCCTATAGTATGTAGGAATTGTGATATAATTCTTTTTTAATCTTGATTGGTAGTCATGGAACTCCTCAATTACCCTTCACTCCTATAATCCCAAAATGGACCAAAGTCTCTTATTGAATCAATAGTCACTTACTAAGTCTATTTTTGAGAAATGGTATGAAGTCCTAGTGATCAAATACCAACCCAATTGGAAAGATGTTTAGAGCAAAAATCAACCTCCAAATGATTTGGAATTCATCTAGTCAGTGTTTCATTGTATTTCATTATATGGTTGTTGTCTATTATTGGCATAATTTTTTTTCTTCCAACATCCCTATCACTTATAATAGTTGTCATGTAAGCATAGACAAAACCATGATACATTGGTTTTACCATTGAAACTATATATAGAGAGAGAACTTTGTATTATTAGTCCTCTACAAGGCTAGATTGGAGATTCCTATGATCAATGATAGCTGGCATGCTGTCATTTGGCAATAGTATGTGCTAGACTCTAAATTGTTGAGATGCTTAAAGAAAGGGCCTTCAATATGCTCCTTATTCATAGGATTTGGTCCAAAAGATGTCATAATTAGACTGTAACGCAATTTGCTTTAATAACACACCCTAGTCTAATCAAAAGTTGAAGCTTATGCTTTGGGAGACATTTATCGATCATATAAGAGTTGTGTGACTAAAATTAAACCACAAAACTATGTGAGCTTTACCTTAATAAAGAGAATATCTTTTTTAGCACTTTAATCATGTTTGGTTACAAATTGATTTCTTTAGGATTAGATCCCAATAATAGATGCAATGAAATTTGATCCACCCCAAGATGGGCTCTTTTATTGTGATGCCTTGGATTCTTTCAATTGTAATCTTTAGTTATTTTGTTGTTTTTTGTTTTGAAAATTTAGCATTAAAAGAGATTTGAAGGCAATACAGACTACGGATTCCCATGAATTTCCATTTGCAAAAACTTTGAGAACTTTGCCAAATCAACAATTTGACGTGGCCAAAACCATGCCACATTAGATAATATTAATTAATTATTTTAAAAAACTAAATATATAAATATATATTTATTTTAAAATATTTTTCAAAATTTTTATTTTTATTTTTTAAAAATTAATTTTTAATTTTTAAATTATTTTAATATTTTTGATGCATTCTCAGTCTATAGATTAGGCTAGAAATGGCCCTCCTAAGCCCTCAAATCTCTTCTAATGAAATACCCAAAAAAAATTCTACTAAGGGCCTACCCTTTGAATCCACTATATTGTTTCTATTATCTTCTTCTTTTTTTAAACAAATAAAATGGAACTTCATTGTAAAGGCACTACTTTGTTTCTCTTATCAGTAGAAATTGTCCATGTTTCAAGAAAAAAAATTGCCATGAAGTGCACCATCTTATTAATGTATGAAGTTTTCCATCCTACAACCAAATTGACTTCCAGTTTCTACAGGTTATTCTATACATAGATTGACTTTCATGTTTTCAAAATTAGCAACATTTTAGAAACAAGTTATACAAAATGGTATTCTTCTTAAAAGACGGTCCAAGATCTAAAAGGTTAAACTTATAAAGACCTTATAATGAAGTCAATTAGTGCTTGGGTAGAATTCAAAAATAGAATTCAAATACCTTGAGATCTATTAGAAGATAATCAAAATAAAACACTCTTCAAAGTAGTTAGAGCATCCTCAATCTATCCTTTGTAGAAGCACTGCAATGACAAGTTCTCTATGCATTATAGAAAAACAATAAAAATCTACTCCTATGCTAATGCACCTCTTACATTACTATCAAGGACTCGACACTTTTTAGCTCACACACACCAAAAATCGGTCATTTGTTGTACCCTCTACACTCCTCTGCATTTTTTAGTCAACACTAATAATGGCAACAATTTTTCTAAAGGGGGAAGAACTTTGCCAACAAAGCAATGGTTAAGCAATTCATGCTTCACCTCCTTCCACCACATCAAGCAACTGCCACTATTGTAGTAGAGATAGATAGGGTTCTAAGTAATGTTGTTGTATTGAGGTGTTTGAGATGTGAAAAAACACTATGAAAAAAAGGGATACGAATAGAAACTACATTTGCCATTGTCGTGTCATTTTCTAGGCATAGTATTGAAGATGCTCCTAGCCACAACTATTTTAGTGCAATAAGGTAAAAGTACCTAAATGTGACATTTGTTCAAGATTTGCAAACCTTTAAGGTAGCTACAAAATTAAATTATGTACACCTGTTAGAAAATGGTTTAGAAAACCAACAAATTTGGTTATATAGTTTTCCAAGCTTGTATGAATAAAATACAAATTTGTGGAAACAAATGCACCTATTGTGAACAAAAGATTAATACAAAAGTGGACACAAAAACATCCAAAAGCAACAAACCGTAAATTTGTCATACTCATTTTATTGGCCAACACAAAACCCACCCCATCATTGTGACACATTCATGTAATCTCACCTATCAATAATGGATCTACCTATGCATTACGTCAAAAGTTATTGTAGAGCTTATTCTAGGTATTGATAAACAACTCATTTACATTTGGATATTCATACCTTACTAGACTTCAAAGTAGTTAACCCTTAAAGGACGACGAGGTGACTTTAGATATCATCAATTTTTATAACCATGTGAAGCATTGGCTTAAAAAATTGCAAAAGCACTCATTACAAAATAAACTCAAGAACAAACTACTATAGAAGACCTACCCTTTTCTTGCAAAATTTTAAGGATGAATAGTTGCATTTCTATACTATACCTAAGGCCAGATGGAAGGCCAACCGGATTTGCCTTCAATCCAACTTTCAATCTAGCCCCATTTTTTCCATCCAGTCCTAGTTAATGTAACCCTTTGGGTTAGATTCTAGGGCTGAATTTCTAATTCGTGTACTTTTAGATTTTTTCAATGCTCAATTAAATAAATAAATAAAACATGCACGTTTATCTTTCTCTTCTTTTCTTTTTAATTTAAAAAAAAAAAATCTTCTTCTGTTATATATATATATATATATATATATATATATTTTTTTTTTTTTTGTTCCTATATATTTTATTTTTTAAATAAATTTTTTAAATTTATTTATGTACTTGAAAATAAAATAAAAATTTATTATTTTGATTTTTCTCTTATATAGAATATACATTTGTAATTAACATGTTTAATGCTAAGACATAGGTACTTCATTGTAGTCACTTAGATGATGATTTTCCTTTAAAATGAAAAAAGTAAATGCATAAGGTAGTTTGCTTTAATAACATCCATGCTCTAAGAGCAATTATGATGGAGACATACATTTTGTTTTATTGAATGTTAAGACCCTAGCACATTTTAAAACATGGTCACTTTTAGTGATCGTTGCCTTCCAACTCTAAGAAATTCATAACTAATTACACAAAGATCTAAAAAATATGAAACAAATCCAATTACCAAAAAAATATGAGGATAAAGGGCCTAACATGCATAACCCCAATCAATTTATAGCTTCTCAAAATCTACTCTATAATATTATTTAAATGAATCTTTAATGTGATTTTTTTTCCAAGATCTAATGTATTCAAGGCTCATTTTGAAAAGCCCTCAATACTATGAAAGTCAAGATTGCAATGTACACCCTTGTACAAAATCTTGAATAAAAAAATCATAACCAATCATTTTGAAAATTGAATTTTTTATACTAAAACTAGACTTTAAAAAGACTTTAAAATATATATAAACTATTAAAAATAGCAACTTGATTAAGTTTTATTAAACTTCAAAATATTGTTGACACCAAAATTTAGTGCCTTAGACATTTAGATATTAAAAACAACTTTACCAAATAAGCATGTACAAAATACCAAATAAAAATAAACATCTTATACCAAATCAATTGAAAATGATTGGACCAAATAAGCTTACAAATCTCATATTCAATTAAGAACAATTTTATAGAACATATTATCAAACAAACAAAACTATGTATATTATATTATAATAAATTTATATAATATATTATAAACGAACAAAACTATATATATTATATTAAATTTATATAATATATTATAAACTGTGTACACTTCTATCCCAAAATTCCCAAACTTTGCCCACTACTACCAATTTCAAATTGAAATATTGACAATAGATCAAGCTCCAAAAATTCATATTGGTGATTTTTTGAGTTCACAATCAACAAGCACACACCAAAATAGAAAACAAAAAACTATACATTAATAGATGGTAGAGATTTGTACAATCCAACAAAAGAACCCAATCTAGCCCCAATCCAACCCTAGATGAAAGTTCAAACCACCCAAAAACTCATCCCAATTGCTCCTTTGGAACTAAATGGTTTAGTGCTAGACCCATGCCACCTAAGACAACACATAAGATGAGTTGTAATTCCATCCAATCCCAAATATAAACACCTTGAATTAGATTTGAAGAAATTGAGCAATCCTATTGGTTCAAACTTAAAGAGTTCCAACCCCAATCCTCAATCCAACCCCAACCCTCAATCCATCCCCAAGTATAAACTGGCCCTTCTTAGTAACCAACCACAAAACATGACGATATGTTTTCAACATTGAAAACCAACTTGGGCAGTCTTCAAACATCAATAGAGTTGATGAAGAAAGCAAGTGCACCACGTGCCAAGTTCTACCCAATGACAAGAACCTCCAAGTGACTATTGTGAAACCCACTACCGGTAGTACATTCATGCCTACTCACTAACCCTAACTCTAACCCCTGTGAACATAGACATCATAATGTAATGATGAGACAAAATTTAAAAACCTCATGCTTCATCGCAGTATTAGTTAAAACGCCGTATTGTTGAGGTCATCTTGGAATTCATACCCAAGCGCATTGGCAAAGTCCTGTTCATATTCCTGAGCAATCTGTGAAGCATCCAACACATTGGCACCCATCCTTGGGATAGTCGTGGAACCATGATATTCCAGCAAGGAAAGAACGCGTCCAGAAACTTCATGAAAGCACCTTGTCGCTCCAGAAACACGAAACTAGTAGACTTATGCCTAAACCCTACCCTAAACCTAAACCCGTTGTACATATACATCATAATGCAATATCTGTGAGACAAAAATGAGCAAGAATTAAAAAGAATTCATGCTTCACCGCAGTATCAGTTGAAACGCCGTATTGTTGCGCTCATCTTGGAATTCATATCCAAGCGCATTGGCACGATCCACAAACTCCTCTTCATCTTCCTCAGCAATCTGCAAGGCCACCAGCACATTGGCTCCCATCTCGCCCTGGGAGCGGTAGTGAAAGAGTGAGATATTCCAGCAAGGGGAGAACGCGTCCAGAAACTTCATGAGAGCACCTTGTCGCTCCGGGAACACAAATCTGTAGAGCAACTCATGCTCGACATGGGCACGCCCTCCCATCAAATGCCGCAGATGGTCTTTCGCCAGATCGTTGTCGGTCAAGTCCACAGTTCGCATACCAGCACCTTCCATCCGCTCCTTCAAAGCTGAAAGCTCCTCCTCCTGATGCAAGCCCACACTATATAGCACAAGCGCTTCCTGGTTGCTGGTATACCGATACTTGAACTCGGTGATACTAATAGGTCCCACCATTTGTTGGAACTTCTTGAAGGAGCCTGGCTCTTCGGGCATGAAGGTCGCCAGGACGGCTTCCTTGCGAGCACCGACGTCGGCGAGCTCCGTCACTACTCGCAGACGATCGAAATTCATGTTGGCACCACTTGAGACTGCAACCACCACCTCGTCTTTGATGTTGTAGTATTGGCAATACGCTTTCGCTCCTGCCAATGCTAAAGCGCCAGCAGGTTCCACAATGCTCCGCGTTTCCTCGAACATGTCCTTGATGGCTGCGCAAATGGAGTCACGGCTCACGAGCACCACTCCGTCGATGAGGTTCCGTGAGAGGCGAAATGTCTCCTCCCCGACCATTTTCACGGCAACTCCGTCCGCGAAGCCGCCCACTTGCTCAAGGACGATGCGCTTTCCGTGGTGAAGTGACAAAGCCATCGCGTTTGCGTCTGTAGGTTCCACACCAATGATTTTCACCTGCAAAGCAACAGCAATCCTACTGCATAAGCTGAAACCCTAAACCCTAAACCTAATCCTCAAAATATGCAAACCATTCTTGAAAGTAGCTGCGAACACCTTGGGCCCAACTACTAAACATCAGGTCATGCAGACCTTTCAAATTCTCCGAAATCCTCTTCTATTTGCCACAAATCTTCTCATTCTGAGTTCGAGAATGCAAGCACTGCTACTCCGCCAAGTATTAGTGCTAACCATAGCGCAAGCGGTCAACACTGCTCTAGAATGTCATGTCCATATCCCAACCTTAACAAAACAGTGCACATCTAAAACAATTCTTCCCAAACAGCTGCACATAATTCCAATTCCAATTCCAATTTAGGTTTAGGGTTCAGTGTCAAGCCTCTCACCTCCGGCCGCACTTGCTTCATGTAGGCGGCAATCCCTGCAATCAGCCCCCCACCCCCGACCGGCACAAACACCGCATGCAACGCCCCCGGATGCTGCCTCACAATCTCCATCCCAATCGTCCCTTGCCCCGCAATCACTTCCGGGTCATCAAACGGCGGCACAAACACCCTCCCTTCCTCCACCCCCCTCTGTTTCGCATACGCCTGCGTCTCATCGTAACTCTCCCCCACCAACACCACCGTCGCCCCCAACCTCTTCACCGACTTCCACTTAATCTCAGGCGTCGTCACCGGCATAGCAATAACCGCATCGCACCCGAGCTTCCTCGCAGCTAGGGCTACCCCCTGAGCGTGGTTCCCAGCCGAGGAGCAGATCACTCCTTTCTCCAATTGCGCCCGAGGTAGCTTCGCCATCATGTTGTAGGCGCCACGGAGCTTGAACGAAAACACGGGTTGCATGTCCTCGCGCTTGAGAAGCATCTGGACGCCGAGGCGCTCACTGAGCTTCTTAGCGGGCTCCAGGGGAGATTCGATTGCGACGTCGTACACCTTAGCAGTGAGAATGCGGGTTAAGTAGGAAACGGCTGTAGGAGATTGCTTCAGGGTTTCTGAGTCTTGGGTGAGCGATGTGATGCCGCCTAATTTACCCGCCTCGTACTGTAATGAGCTTGACGCGACGCGGAGGTAGTCAGTTGTGGTTGGGAGCGGCTTCGGAGGGGGATCCACCACGAGGTCGACATTGGCGGGATCCTCCACAACGGGGACTGCGATTTGAGAAGATGACACCGATTGGAAAGATGTGCCATTGATGAAGGAGCCGTCTGCGGAAGCGCGGACGGCGACAGCGAGCTTGTTTGAGTTGCGCCATTGCGGAAGCGCTGGGGGCGCGGCTTTGAAGGTGTGAAGGCTTGGTCGTGCGCCGGTTAAGAATCGGCTTGCGAGATGGCCAGTTGCTTGCGGACGGACTTCTATGGACTGGTGGGACGCGCAGGAGGCGTCGGGCGCGCAGGGCGGGACGAGGCGCGCGCAGAGACTGGCCATGGCGCCGGCGGCGCGGCGGCAGCAGGAGCTTCAGCTCGCGACGATGACGACAACCACCTCCGAGTTCCACAAAACACAGCCCGATAGAAATATCGCATATATCAGCACTTTCAGCACTTTGGGAATTCGTAGTTTATTCCTCTAGACAGCGTCCCAAAAAATGCGTTGTATGGTGATTTCAAATTCTATTTTCGCTATGCCAATCACGACCGAACATCCAAAATTCAAATCCTTCTCCACATAAATGTAGAGACTTGCATGTTTTAAAATTTGGCATGATTATTAAATGTCAAGTTAAGATTCACCTTTGAAAAATAAAATGCAAAAAGATTTCTTCATACAAATTTTATTGCAATTTAAAAGCGATGAAGCTAAAATCCAATTACAAATTCCTTGCAACCCTTTTTTGCATGATGTGCAGTCATTGGGTAGTGATACAAGATTTTGCTCCCATCACAATTGAATTGGTAGTTAAATTGTGCAATTATTGTTTGGTAATTGGAATGGTTGTCGTCTAGTTTTTGGATTTGTGTGGTAAAGGGCAAGTTTACTCTAATGTAAGCTTGTTTCATCAAAGGGTTTTTCCTTGCAAATCCTGTGAGGCCAAAAATGTGTCTCATGTATAATTTTTAGAGATAATAGAGGAACAAAATATCATTCATCTGTTCATCCAAAAATTTGATGATCTTTGTCTTATTGTTGAGGTAATGGGTCTAATGCTTCAAAGGTTATAATTTATCTTCACCAAAGAAAGCTTGATAGAAATATAGCTTACATCAATACTTTTGTTAATCTTCAACATTTTAGAGATATATTGTTTTATTTCGTATGGTGTAAAAATGCATTGTATCAAGATTTAAAATCCTTGTTTCAAAATTATAATATATACCAATAACCAATGTATTGTATATTAGGAGAGATTTGTTAAAAATTAATTCAAAATAAAATTAAGATGGCATCTAATGAAATTGAATAGTATAAAAAATAATTGTGGCATAATTGAATAGTGTAGAAAATATTAATGAAAATAATCCTAACCTTCAAAAGAAACACGAAGCCAAAGCCATGAGTATCAATAAAGCCTTTAGTACCAACAAAGTTGTGAGTACTATCAAAGTCACAAAATATTCTAAATATTAAAATGACTTTATAGAAATTATAAATGAAGTTAATAAATGGAAATTCAATTAAAAAATAAATAATTTATATTTGACCTAACGAATTTGATCCCAATGTAAAGTGCTTCCTAAGAATTGAACTTTAGGACACTTGTGCCATCCAAATAATAGCTAATGAATAACTTTTAGAGAAACTATAGCACATAGAATCGTGCACCTATTCATTTAGGAATCTAATGATTTTTTAGGTGAATACTTTAATAATAGGCATCATTTTTATAGGGATCAAATATTATATTAGATGGTGATAAGAAAATCCATCATGTAACCATTTGGAGATAATTGTCATTTTTCAAATCTACATATTTGTACTTTTCTCAATCAATTTTGATATTTCATCTATGTTTAAACTATTATCATGCATCTTTTGATTTTTGCACCAAAAAATGACTTTTGAAATAAACAATCCATGGAATTTTATTAAAAAAATTTGTTCCCTACATATAACATTCTTTAATAGGAAGGGTGAAGGGTCCTCTACTACAATGTCATTGTACCAATAATCATTTTTGTTCAATGAACCATGATTCATGAGAGATATTTAATTCAACATTTTTTTAAATGAGAGAAGCTTCAATTCACAAGAAGCAAAGATTCCCTTGCTTCAAGTTCAAGAATGTTATAAAAAAACCAAATTTTTTTTTTAAAGAATAATAGGAACAATAGCCAAAAATTTATTTAGACAAGGCTTTGATTGCGCGACATTAGTATCCAAAATAACCCCTTCCTCTTCTTTCCTAACCTTGACCTCAATTCTTAAAAGATATACTTTCAAAATACAATAAAAGTGATTGAGTCTTAATTGAATGGAACCTTTAAAGGTTGACAGAACTATCATAGAAATTGAGCTTATTAAAATTGTATAGACTCATGAATTATACATAGTCCAAGCTCAATCATTGGAAAAAACCCTTCTCCACTCGTGCAAATTTTGTCTATGTTCAATTACATCTTGCAAATTTTTATATACTTTGTACACATACATTTTCAAGGATAGGTTTGTTTAATTTAACCTCATTTGAAAATATACAATGTGATTAATTAATTAACAAATGTATGATATGGTTTAATTTCTTCTTTTTATTGTTCATTAGAGGGTTTTTTGGGCTTTGAAAAGACCATAAGTTCTCAGGTTGTAGGGAACGTGAGAACAACACCGCCTCAATAGTTTGATGTGGTTAGAAAATTGCCACCATAGATAAGAGTTTTTAATTTTTAAAATTTAAAATTTAAAATATTAAAAAATATAAATTTATAATATTTAATAATCTACTTGTGTTGCCATTGTTCATAACAAAGGAAACAACTTAAAATAGTCTCTTAGAGGCCTAAAAAAAATCTAATATATTTTTTTAAGCTTCCTAAACAATATATAGTAATCCCTACAAATATTGAAGTAGCCAATTTTAACCACTTAAATACAATAGTATTACCATCTAAGTAAGTGCCTAAATAGTCCAAAGTGGACACTTTACTATTTATAAAAATTGAAATTAATCATTGAAGAAACTTCAAAGGAATATGAAAATATACAACTTAAAAAAGTTAAACTACTATAACTTATGAAATAAATTCTCAAGTGAATTTTTAATTCAAACATTTAGAGAAAAATACATTGATGCAAAGCACATGATCATATTCATTAAAGCATAAATTAAAGACATGGTATCATAGACAACCAAGCAATTGAGACTAAAGTTTTTTAACTTAGAAATTATTCAATTCTCTTAGAAATGATTGTATATCAAGTGCGTACCATTGAAATGCATTTAGGGCAAGGTAAATACATTTTGTGCATCTTAACCCTTAAAAGACCCTTGGGGGGGTCCTCTATACAACATGTATTTAGCCCTCACATTTAGCCTTATAATTCTTTAACTGTGGTTTATTACATGAGTTGTGATACATTGTTATTTACATATTACTATCATCATGAATTTACTTTGTATTGAACAATATTTGGTCAATGTTTTTTTGGTCAAATACCACTACAATCATAATAGACTATACAGCCACAATGAGCTTTCAAGCCCTTCTAGGGTTAAAACTCAATATGTATATAGTGAAGAATTCAATTTATTCATTCAAACATAGTTAAAAATGTTCTAAATCTGGATGTCTTTCTGGAGGCCTATTTGCATTCCTACATGCCACAATAAATAATTAATGAGTTTAGACCGCATTGCATGATATAGTGTGTGAATGTTAGACTTGACAGAGAGGTGTTAAAATGGAATTTCTATGTCAAAATGTGAAAAATTCATGTCATTTTGGACCAATCACTAGATGTCATGTGGCACTTTAATTTTATATTGAATTTGACCTTTAATTAAGGTATTTTGATTGGAATGTTGAAAATAGTATTGACATATAATAACACTTTAATGCTTGACATTTTTATATACCTGTCATCAATGTCCCAAACACCAGGTGGTCCAATGGGATCATATCTTACATTTGGTAGTCCATTTCTACAAAATATTTTTTTAATTAAAATTTTACTCCAATATTATACAAAGTTAGTATTTAGTAATTATTATACATTTAAATATATAATCAAATTATTATTATTTATTTTATATTGCATGAGCATTTTATCCCTAAGTAAAAATGCAAGCCACATTGATCTTTTGCAATTCTTGTGCATGTCATTGCAAAGCCAAAACTTAAAACAGAGTATTTTTTTAGTTTTTTGTATAAAATTTTGTTTGGTATTAAATTTTTATTGCATTGAATTTTGTTCCAACTTGATTAAGTAGTTGTAGAATTATTAGATAAAACAAATTTTACATCTCAAAACTAACACTTTGGCAATGAATTGAAATTTTATTCTAAAATTTCAAAAGTATTTCATGAAAATTCAACTATAACATCATTTTGCTAACTTTTTGAAATATGACCTGAAAAACTTGAAAGTAAAAATTCTATTAATTATAAAATAATTTTGTATGACTATTAGAAAAGAACCTTTTACAACTTTTTTATTTACAAGCTTTGTAAATATATAATTCATCTTTCAAAGTTTCTATAGTAAAATATATTTATCTAATTCTTAAATTAGTTAGATTTTTTGGAATTTAGTTGGGGAGTCATAAAAAAAAATTATGAAAAAGAATTCAAAATTCAAAATTTTTTATTTGTTCAACATTCCTAAGTTGAGACTTTAACCCCTTAAGGACCAAGGAGTAGATTAGATTTCCAAAATTATGAAGATGTACTATAAAATGCAATTTAGAAGAATAATTTAATGCCAACTCTTAAACAATAATTGTGAAATATGATCCATAATAAATTACACCCATATAGTTAGATCAATCAATGCAAAAACCAATATTTTCAATTAAATTTGAAGTCAAAAATCAAAAATCAAAAAAATATCTAAAATCAATTGTAGATTGAATATCTATGATTTTACAAGAACTTTTTCCTTTGAGTTCAAAATATTAAGCTTTAATCATAATAATTTTTCAATATTTATATTTTATTTTTCAAATATTATTTGAAGGATTATTTATTGAATTGAAAAAATTCTTTTTTGAGGCTGGATCTACCAATATCCTTTGAACTATAGAAAATTTTCATAATAAATTCTTCAAAATTTATATCATGAAAAAATTAAAAGAACAAACATAAGAATCTTCAAAATAATTGATGGATAAAATGTGTTTTTGTGTGTTTAGAATGTGTTTACATTCATTTATTTGAATGTTTGGATCCCAAAGGGTCAAAGACTAAATTGATCTCAATTTTATAGTCACTAATCCAAATTATATGAAACTTGGCATGCATTAAAGCCTTGATTTAAGGCAATTCTTTTATCAATCTACATAAATAATGTCGGAAATAGGATTGAAAATTTGGCATTGTAATAGTTTACCCAAAGATTTTAAAAGTTCAAAAGTTGGTCTTCAGTAATTTAGTAGTCACTTTAATATGGATTTGATTAAAATATGCTTTTATTACCATGTACATTCATATCTTCTTAAAAAATTACAATGACAAGCTAAATAGAATCCTTACAACTCATCCAAATTTGAAATTTGTCGTTGAATGCCACCATTTGGTTGATGCCACCGAACATCATTTGGACCTTATTATTCAAAGGTTGCAAACTTATTTTTGATTATATTCAACCTTAGAATATGTAGTACTATTGTAAGTAGTTTTAAAAAAAAAATCCCTTTTTATCCCTTTTAAGGATTTATTTTTCTAATTTAACATTAAATATAATTCAAAATATTACCTATTAGCATTCCATCAGAGCCAAATTCTCTTCTGCATGAAGCATTTGATATTTAACAATATAAATCATTTATCACCAACACATTGAATAAAATTCTGAAATATGCATTTAACAAGGTTCATTCTAATACAATTTTAAGATTTGACCCTAAAATTGTAAAGACTTCATTTCATCATTAGATTTAAATAATTTCAATAAATTCAATAATATATAATATACATTTATAAGATTTTTATTATTTAGAATATATTTTTTTTTTAAATTTAAAAATACAACCAAAATATTTATGAAGTAAATAATTCAAGCAATGATTTTATAATAAATTCAAATATAAAAATCATGAACCTTGGTGCAAAAATTCCTCCACCTCCCCTTGGAAATAGATCATCACTATTGCTTCCCATAAAAATTGGTGGAAGCATATAACTACAATATTGTACATTAGATGGAATATTAAGTTTTATAAATAATCACCTATATAAAAAATAAAAAATTTAATACCTACTTATTTATTTCAAATTAGATTTTCAATTGTATATGCTTTTTTAGTAAATGAATTGAATATATCTTATTATATTTCGATGAAAAACAGATATAATTTTTTTTTCAAAGTTGTTTATGAAAATATCTAAGATAAATATGTAAAAATATAATTGCATCTTAAAATTAAAGAAATTTTAAATTTTAAATATAAATAAATAAAATTTGATAAATTCAAAAATAAAACTTTTAACCAAAAAATTATAATATATAAAATAATCTATCACCATTTTAATAGAATAAAACATTTTTATTTATATATATTTTTGGATTAGAAATAAAAAGGTATTTTTCAAGAATGATTTAATTTACACAGGATTACTAATTGAACGTCGAGTGTCATAAATGAGAGGCGAAGAAGATGTACGTCTTGTGTAAGCTAAGTGATCATTTTGCCTAATTTTTTTCATTAAATATCATGTCAATATAATAATTTTATTTGTTATTAATAAATTACAATTCTACATAGCATTTTGATTGTTGCTTCAATTTTTGGTACTTTCATTGATTTATTTTATTGCTAATAGTTATTTATATTCTAATAAATTTAATATATTAAAATAATTTAAATATATATATAAAACATACACCATATTGTGTAGAAGTTAAAAAATACATACAACGAGGTTGAAGAAGAAGAATTTGAATTTAAAGGTGCCATTATTCTTAACGGAGATATTTTTGCCAATAAAGCATCATTGATTTGTTTGATCAAACCATCCAAATTAACAAATTGTTGTGCATAGTTTCCAGTGAGCTCACCTTCTTTTGCAAAATCATTTGCTCTATTCTTCAACAAATTTTAAATATTTTCATGTTAGTGAAGATTCAATTTAATTATGATTGCAAAACAAGTAAGGTAAACCAGCCCATTGTGGTCAAATGACTCATTGTGGTCAACTAGGGAGTTGTTTTTTTCATTATGTGAAATTTTGGCCTTAATGCATGTAAGAAATGACAATCATGGATTGATTAGTGACCTCATTAGGAGGCTTCAATTGTTCAAAGGGAATTCAATGTCAAAAATGACTTTTTAAGTCCTTTCCTTTTAGAAAATATTTATAACTACTTTGAAGGAATGACATGAGCATTGTAGAGTCAGATTTTATTAGTGATCGGAATGATCCATAGACTAGATTTTATTGGTGATCGGAATGATCTATAGACTCTTTTGGGCTGAACACTTCAAAAATTCATAACAAATCCATACTTTGTTGGAAAAATACAATTTCAATTGCTCTCACTATTTCTCTCACACTTGCTTGTGTGTGGGAAAAAAATTGAAAGATTTCAACAACAGCCTATGGCTGAACTCCTAATTCTGACCACAATAGGCTGGTTTACCTTAAGCATTGATGGTAGAATTTCTAGAAGCATTACTGACCTAATTTCCAAGTGATGTAAAGCTTCTGTGTCACTTGAAGCAACATCAATCATAAGAGAATCCTCCATGACAACAAGTTTGAGAGTGGCAGACTTGCATAAGTCAGATTGCTCAACTCCACTATAACGGAAGGCATAGGCCCCTTCCAAAGTGTTCCATCCTTCAAATCCTACCTCAAGTTCCTCTATTCCATCTACTGCAATTTCAAAGTAACAATGAAATCTTACAAACTATTCAACAGATTTCACATTAAATTTAGAGAAGAAATTAAGTTTCTTTTTGAGAGCAATTATATGAACTTAAGATTTAATTAAATATCCTTTAAATTAAGGCCATATTCGTTATATTCAGACTTTTTGTAGTCTCATTTTTATCTTCGACTAAAAAATAAACCGCTTTATCTCTTTATTAAATAATATTTTATAAATAAGTAACAACACCAACTTTTAAAATTTCATTTTAAAATCACTATTTGAGCATTTTTTTTTATTCTTGGTTTCAATTATTATTTTTGTACATGAATTTTACAATATCTAGCATTTTGTCTCAAAATTTGCAAAAAGTCTCAATATAACAAATATGGCCTTTAAATTCTCTCATTAAATAAATTTTTCAATTTTTTTTTCTTCTTATATATTTCTAAAAGTGTGGTTTTAGATTGTCGCATGATTATTTATGTTACTCTCTAATCCACAAGATCCATAGTGTGACAAACGACTAGATAAAAAAATTATTTATATAAATTGTGCCACTTTGATTTTACGCTACACATCTTTGCGGAATCAAAGAATTTAATCATACCATGTGCACCAACATTGGCAGCTGCTCCTACAGCAACAAGGGAGTACCCAACTGCAAGAAAAGCTGCATGAATAGCAAATGCCACCCTTTCCATTGCAGTTTGTAAGGTTGGTCGAGATGCCCTAATTACACCTAAAACAGCCCCTACCGTTGCCATTTTTTTATTCTTCAAATACAAACCTTTGATCAATGCTAAATGAACTTTCACCAAATGATGTGCAAAGTCATGTCATTGTAAAGTTTTCTTTCATACATTTTAAGTGCATCACTTTCTATTGAGATTTACACGGCTTTCAAGGATGGTCACAATGAATTTTTTTCAAAGTTGTAAAAATTCACGAATCTCAAAACCCATAAATGTATAATTATATGTTAGACTTGATTTTGATACAATTGGCACAAGTAGAATCTTCTTGAAGAAACATACACCTTTTCTGGGGGACACTCAAAATTGTATGTAGAATAGGGGTATTTCAATGTTTTCATTTTAATAAATCAATAATAGTGAAACTAAAAAATCCTAAAAATTGGCCATTTGTGAGGGCTTGATGGTGATGAGATTTCACAAAAAAATGAACTTCAAACCATCTTTATTGTGCATGCCATGAAGCCCCATTTTGGCCTATTGCACAAATATAGAGGGCATAAAATAATGTATTTTTTGATGCCCTTCATGTGGAAAATGATCCACTAGAGTGGGAATAGACCACCAAAATTATAGCTCTACATCATTAAATTTGGATACTCCCCAATACTAAAACCAAAAAATCCCTAAAGTGTGACAAATTAGAATTATTGAATTTTAAATATTATGTGATTTTTAATTTTGAGAAATAAGGAATACAACTACAATCAAAACATTTAGAAATAGATTTTTTATTTTTGGCATTGGATTTAAAATTCAAAAATTATAGCTTAAATAAAACCAATTTGGCAAAACCCTACCAAAATCATTTGGTCTTTCTTGCAATCACCCTACAAACATTGGGTTTGAAAAATGGAAAGGGTAACTTTTGGCTATTAGTGCTACTTAGCATGTATGACTATAAATCTCTCTAGTTGTTCAACTTGATAATGTTAGCCCTCAAGAAGAAAGGGGGGCATGGATGAATTTATCATCCTCAAAATCCATGTAACAAGAATCCTAGAAATTATAATATAGGTACTTGCACTTTACATATTGCAATTGACCACCTACTCCAATAACTGTTATGTCAACAAAAATTCGGTACATGTATTCTAGAAACATATTGACAAAAATGTGACAAGTTTTGATGCATTTTTTTGTTTCACACTCCAAACATATTATGGCTTCAAGACTACTTAGGAATGGTAGTATGGTCACAATCACTATGGTTGCCTTTACATTCCAAGTGCTCTCCCATTGGTTACAATGCTATAAAGAAGAAGATTTTAATTTTCCAAAACTAATTGGATTAGAAGGCGAGGTGATTAAAGGTGTGCCTTTAAACCAAAAACAAAATGATATGGCCATCCACTTGTAAAAATGCCATAGCCACTTATTTTTAGAAGAAATGTCTCATCCCTTATTATTCTCATTCCTATGAGAATGGGACCACACTTTTGGAATTTGAGGCCAACCAAACACCTACAAATTTTTTTTTCCATGTCATGCACTTATAATGTCATGTTATAAGGAGAATATATTTTAAGATTGGATATTATGACTCTATTTGGATATAGAATGCAATTTTTATATATTGATCTTTATTGAAAAAGAATGGTTTATACTAATTGTTTCAAATAAATGACTAGTAGTTATATGGTGGATTTTTATATTTCCAATGGTACATTCCAAAAGCATTTTGAGGACTAAATTCCAAATCCCAACTTGAGAAATTTTGAGATTCATGATTGTTTGGTTGTCTTTTCTTTTCTCATGGCAATCACAAACAATTTTAAAGAATAAACTCCTTCACTATAAGTAGTCATGTAAATCAAATTAGTTTAATTATAACTTATTGTTGTCATCTACTACTTCAAGGTTGATTATGCTCATTTGCATTTTAGCATAATGGTTATAGTCACTTGTCATTACTATTAACTTATATTGCCATGTTCACATTGTACAATCACATAACAAGGACACCCTAAATGATTTGTAATTCTCACTACCATTAGTGATACATAGTCATGAGTACCTATCATTGTTTTCAATCACTTTGGTGCACAAATACAGATGCATCATGCATTGTCTTTTCATAACTATGAAGAGTGATACTCCGTATCATGATGTTCAATTTAGCAGACACAACCATTACCTTTACAGGAGATTTTTTAGGTGTAATGCTTAAAATTTTGAAACAGACAAAAAGTTGAATCTAGTCATTGGATTTGGCTCGGAAACCTTCAATTTGTCGAACTCAAAACTAACAAGCAGCTACAATTTTGCATGAAATTGGCTTAAAACAAAACAAAGAAAGGTTGAGAATTATAGAACAAGTTCAGGCTCTTAAAAAGCAAATACGGGGTATAATTTCTTTAAGTTTGAGTGGTATTTGCTCAACCCATCACGGTTTGAAGATATTGAAGGTCAAAATTGTGTCTCTAAAGTCGACATTTTTATTACTCCCTACAGCCCAAAATGATCTTCCAATTGGATAACATGTTTGCGATTAAGGCTAAAGTCATACCTACTCAATTGCTGCGTCTCGGATTCTCTTAAAAGTAATTGAAGGCCAGCAAATGCAAACTCACGCATTTCGGATCCTATTAATAAAAGTTCAAAATTGTCATGTTTTAAGGGGCCATAAACCCAGAGCTCTTGGTATCTACATCAATCTCCCCTTCAGGCCTTTGAAGATGACACCGTGAACGCCGAAGTTTC
Source organism: Climacium dendroides (assembly GCA_950106755.1). Classification (NCBI taxonomy): domain Eukaryota; kingdom Viridiplantae; phylum Streptophyta; class Bryopsida; order Hypnales; family Climaciaceae; genus Climacium; species Climacium dendroides. The sequence goes on from OX467089.1 coordinate 22,976,490, forward strand.
TGTCGCAAGGCCTCGTATCTCTTGCGATCCTGTGGAAGTAACCACATTACAACAGCAGGATGAGTAACATGCGTCTAAAGAAGCAAGACAATAAAACACCATGTGGCAAAACCTCGTCTTATGTGCACATTGAGTACTATCTCATCCTCCTAATTACTCTTTACGTTATAAGACAGGTGAAATTTTGCCATTACGAGATAGACTAAAGACCAGATCGCAAGAAAGTGAAATTTCCACAAGGGCAACTACACTGGAGCAGCAAGGCCGAATAGAACCCAGGAAACCGTGCAACTGAGATTTTAATAAAATGCTTACCGTATTAGACACCGACGGGAACACTCGTGTCAATGCGCTCTCAAAATGACGAGTTGTAACTAACAGCTTAGATTTAGTATCCACTGCATGTGACATGTTATCAGCCCCATTTGCCATCCTAATATTTTCCTTCAAAGCTGCAGTGCATGCTTCTCGCACCTGCATCAAATCATACAGCAATTCAATCACCAACAAATAGCATGCATTCCAGCACTTCGACGTTCATTAGATTTTAAGACTTTTGAGATCACATTAACGCAGAGGAAACTAGGATGAGGCAAGTGGGGCCCGAATATTAACATAATACTCAGCTTCTAAGAGCCCAAGCATTCAAGCACTGAGTGCCCAAACTTAGAACAGAAGTCCACTTTGGAAGCTAATAGTCGATTATGGTACCTTTCAAAACATATTTCTATCATTCAAGATCATTCGAGATCATTAAGAAAGCTTGAAGGGAACAAATGTAATAATAGAAATAAGAATTCATGCCCTACATTTCGACTCTTTTAGATATGGAAGTGGCCATTTTTGGCCATTTGAGCACTTAAGGGGTTAAACAATCTCGGATCATACCATCTTTCTTTAAGTCGTTTAATAAGACCTGAAGGAAGAGATACTTACCAACGAATGAAGATCAGCCCCACTAAAACCCTCGCATTGGTTGCTTTCTCCGATTGCACTAACATCCACATCTGCAGCAAGTGGAGTTTTCCGAACCAACGTACGCATTATTGATGCACGCCCTTTAGGGTCTGGCAACGGAACATATAGTAGTGTGTCCAAACGTCCAGGCCTCAGCAAAGCTGGGTCTAACATGTCCGGCCTGCACAGAAATAAGCAAATGACCAAATTTTAGAATTGCTCTTCGATAGCGACTCTTGTGCGAGGATGAGTTCCATTAACTACCACTTTCTTAATAGTGAATATGGATGTTCGTGCACACCCTCTCAGACCAATAGCCGCTGTGAAAGATACACGTCCAAATATTATTACCTGTTGGTAGCTGCAATAATGAAAATATTTTTTCGTTGCTCCAACCCATCCATCTCTGTCAACAACTGCAACACGAAATATCAAGAAGGTAATCATTTTAGAGCCTATGGATGCTTCATCAAACAGCTGAGGGTTGATGTCAAAATAAAAACCATGAGATATGTCGAAGAGCACTTTCGCCTTACCTGGTTTACTACTCGTTCCGCTGCACCATTGCCATCACTACCACGTCTAGGGGCCATTGCATCCATCTGAACAAAAATGTCAAGCAAACAACTAGATCAAGCAGTGGCATATCAAAAAAAGCTTCAATAATAGATACATGATTGGCAATATATAAGCTTACTAGCAGGGATAGCATTTGTGATCAATTCAACTGCTCCTCACCTCATCAAAAAATAATATGCAGGGGGATGAGGCCCGAGCACGTGTGAAGAGCTGTCGAACAGCACGCTCACTTTCACCGACATATTTGTTAAGAAGTTCAGGCCCCTGTTGACAACCATCAACACCAAAGTTCTGTTGGGGCAAGAAATGCAGAAATACAGATCTCCAAAACAACTAGATACACTTTCATGTCATATAATCAATACCCGAGACAACAGATTGAGATATGGGATATGAGAGAGGAGGTAGTCTAGTACACGAACCTTCACAGAAATGAAGTTAGCACCCGCATCGTTAGCAATTGCTTTCGCCACAAGAGTTTTACCACAACCAGGTGGACCATAAAGAAGAACTCCAGTTGCCATATCCATCCCCAATGCCTGCAAATCCCGTTGCAACCAGAAAAATATGAATCACCTCCACTAACTACTTCCAAATCACAAGGCATAAAAATATCTCCGCACAACATGTTTACTTCCTGCAAGGGTCTATAATTACTCCAGAGTTATTTCTCGAGACTCTTACTAATCCAAAATCGTTGCAAGAACCAATATAGTTTAAGAGATTATTAAATACCTGGTACTCCTCAGGATACTTGATCGCTCTGCAGATAGAAAATTCAAGATCTTCACGAACATCAGCCAGGGAACCAACATCCTCCCACGTGACGTCTGGTATGGTTGCAAACCCTTCTCGCTTAGCAGAAGGTTGCACTTTTTCTACTGCATCCTGAATCCCAAAAGTGCCATCAGTTCACTCACAAACGAACTAGTACCAGATGATAAAAGAATACTCTAACAGAATAATGCATTTTAGCAGCTTGCAACATCAAAACGGTAACTGAGAAATTTGCTTTTGACCATGACCAACTGAAAAGCTGCGTCATCTGAAGCCTACCCTAACAGACCACCAAATCACAGACTCTTATATAAAGAAGAAGAAGACATGAAAGAGATGTCACAATGCAAATCCAGTAACCACACTCTGCAGGTTCCAAGAATGACACCTCAAAATCTTCCATAGTGATTGCAAGGTGCTCCAGCTCTTCCTCTGTCCAAGGTTGTTTCCACTTTTCGTCATCTTCATATACATCATTCGTAAACCTCTCACATGCAGACGAGCTCTCAACTTGCACTCTGTCCCTCAAACAATCTCCCCTACACACTGCAAGAGTGGAGGGCTCGTCATCCACATTTGTCCCATTCACCAAGTTCTTATTATCCTCAGATTTGATGATGCTACCCCCGTGGATTCTGTGTTCCTCGCAAATTGAATGGGAAGCACTATTGGTATCAGCTGAAGCAGACGGCAAAGCCCTGAACTAGTGAAAATACTAAGATCGAATATACAGGGCTTCAGGTCTTTCCATACTACAAAAACAATGACGCTCAATGAAGTCATACAGAGCAAGCAATAACGCACATTATCAATAGTGCAACAACAAAGGAACAGCCATGAGGGAACCGTGAAGGAACAACCATGAAAAAATGATGCAGCAAAGCAACACAGTCAAAGATAAGAAAACAGACCTCGTCTCCTTGCTGGAGAAAATCCTCTTCACAGCTAAGGCAGCTGCTTCTTTCGACAAGGCAGCCAAGTCAGCACCTACAAATCCTGGAGTTCGTCTTGCAATGCGCTTGAAGTCAAAAGAACCTTCTAAACGTAACTTCCTAGAAAGAACAGATAATATGCGTGCCCTGGCGTTTTCATCAGGGATACCTGAAAAACACAAAATAAAAGAACTCAATCCAAGCAAATATAATATGAAAGAACATCAAGTAGTGCTACTCAGGAGCAACAAGGAAATCAGAAAACATAAGGATCTTCATTTCGCTTGGCCCATGTCAGGAAAGAAACAACGTCTACTGAGCAAAAGATGAAGTAGCATGTTGATTACGCGTATAAGCTAAAGAATCCAATACCGCTAATGTTAACAAAATTTCAGAGATTGAAGACTTTTGAAATCAATCAAGCAGAAAAGCTATTGATAGATTCACCTCCTCGTAACAAATTAGGGGTGAGAAGTACCTAGAGCTATTTCCCGATCAAATCGACCAGCCCGTCGAAGTGCAGGATCCAGTGCATCAGGCCGATTTGTAGCCCCTATCACAATAACATGAGCTGGTCGCTTCTGAGTCTTGCCCTCGGATTTAGAATCCACATCTGCTAGGGGCTGACTCAGATCATCCATACATGTAAGCAACTGTGCGACAATTCGCCTCTCCATCTCGCGTTGAGCTGTCTCTCTTTTAGGAGTGATTGCATCAATCTCGTCAATAAACACAATACAAGGGGCCACCTTCACAGCATCCGCAAAAAGAGATCGGACCTTTGCCTCAGATTCACCTGCAAGACAGCAAAAGAATCTTAGTAAACCACGATGTTCACAAAATTTAAGACGAAGACTCGAGTGTAGTAACGTATGTGGTACGAAAACCGTTAGGGCCCCCCGTCTCTTACACTGACCCCTGTTAACATAGCGACTCATCTATTCGTACACTTGGTTGGCCTTACTAGCAAATGGTGTAAACATGACTCAGTCAAATGTCTATGGCCACTGATCATTGAATGGAAACGGGGTTGTCATTTCCAGTGGTCTACAACCTCTCGCTTTGATTGTGTGCATACGAAATTCATACATTGAGTGAGAAAATGCTATCCCAAAAGAGTTAGGCTCCTGTACCCGAAGTGATCTCTTCAAGGCTCTATACTGATCTCCCAAAAATCACACTCCTACACATCGATAAAAATGCTTAAAGTGGCAAAAATAGTATCCTCTACCTTAAAAAGTAATCCCACGCACTCCAACATGGATCTGACGGTAGGCGAGAACCTCTAGTAACAACTCACAGGAAACGGATGTTTATACACGAAGTAAACTGGAAAGTAATCGAAGGACGATAATTGTTTCAGTAAACGGGGAAATTTACAATGGAGAGACAATAAGAGAGCGAACAACGCACCTGACATTCCTGAGACAACCTCAGGTGCAGAGATTTTCAAAAACGGAACCCCAGTCTCCACAGCAATAGCATTTGCCAGCATGGTTTTCCCACACCCAGGCGGTCCATGTAACAAAACCCCTCTAGGAGGCAGAACACCCAAACGGTCATATACATAGGGATGAACAAGAGGATACTCAATCAAATCTCGAATCATGGTTAACACTCCTTCAATCCCTCCAAAATCTCTAAATGAAACATTTCGGGGAACGGCAGCAGCCGAGCTGGCCCCTCTCCCAGACCCGTCTTCAGGACGATCCTCCCTCTCTCCTTTCTCCCATTTCCCCTTCTTGCTACCTGCACGAGCTTTCTCCATTTCTCTTTCTCGTTTCCGAATTAGCTTGCTCTCTTGGACAACTCCAGCACTTTCCACTTTCTCATTTTTGCTAATCGACACCAGTGGAAGATACGGTCGCCCGTTCACTTGCTGCACTACGGATCCCTGAAACTGCGAGACTGTATTAACATCTGGGACAGAACGTGCACTTGGAGAATTTTCTTCACCTGTAACCACGGGTGATAATTCCCATCACAAATCAAAAAAGCCTCAAATGAAAGTCAAAAATATTTGAACATGTAATATGAAATCTGGTTAAACAGGAAAACCGGTTGACATTTTAAAAGAAATGCTCATGGAGAGGCATGCCGATGGAAACCAGATGAGGTACTCGAGAAAAATTACCGACTATGACCCCTTCTGTACTCGCTGGCGGACTCTTCATCAACGGACGTATTGATGCTGCTCTCAAGACTTCAACTATCACGTGAGGGGGTGCAAATGCAAGCCGTTCTCTTTCTTCTTCGTCATTATCACTAGCAACCTTATTCGAGCTTCCCGTTAGGGTTTCACGTCTCCCTCCTTCTTTCGCATCCTCATCGAACGTCATCTCCTCGTTCATGTCGCCCACGCCGTGAATCTCCATCAAGTGTGTATCCTCTCGCTCCCGCAACCGGTCCTCCTCTTGCTCCGCACGGCTTCGCGGTGCGTTTCGCGCTCCGATCTCTTCCTTCTCCTTGCGAGCTTCGATGCGGCGACGAACCTCCGGGACTTGGAGCGCGAGGTACTTGCGAAAGGGAACCGCCTGTTTGCGCCGATACTCGGGGTAATTCCGCCGCAAATACTCTAGCGCGCCGTCCATATCGTTCAACTGATGCTTCCGGCCATACTCCACCAGCCGCTCCAGAAGTTTGGAATCCGATGGCCCTGGTCTGCCCCCTAACTCCCGCAAATTCTCACGCTTCCCCATTCCAGTCTCGCTTTCCTCAATTCTCAGTTCGACGCATTGACAATCTGCGTCGCCAATGCCAACTGCTTCAACAATGTCCAAGTCACGCCACCAAATTCTAATCATACGAACCACGGTTCGACTTGAGCTCACCAGAAGATTAATCAAATCTAGTACTGCTCTTCAAAATTTTGAACCCCTAATTCCAAGACACGAATACCTCAAAGCCCGCACGAAATCAAGCCGTCGAAAGGAACTACAACCTTGAAATTCTAATCATACACACGAAGATTTGAGTGCACCAGGAGAATGGTCCAACGTGGACCTGCTTTTAAGAAATTTCACCCAACTCGAGAGATTGTACAAAATTTCAAATCCCTAATTCAAGACACGAAAACCTCAAAGCTTGCACAAAATCCAGTCACTAAAAGGAACTACAAACCTTGAAATTCTAATCATACACACGAAGTTCGGTTTGCGTGCCTCAGAAGATTGATCAAATGTGGAGCTGCTGCTCATTCAACGTCCTCAAGAAAATTTACAGCAGTCTTCAGTGATTGTAAGAGATTTCAAAGCCCAAATTCTTGACATCAAAACCTCGAAGCTTGCACAACCGAACCAAAGAACTGCAGACCTTGGAAACAAGAACTCAAGGTTTCAGGTTTTCAGGGTTTAGGGTTTAAGAATATGACAGCCAAAGGTTATTACGTTATTACCTAAATTTATTACCGGTACGTAACATTCCAAGTAGCCTTCATGCCCACTGCTTTACCCATTTCGGATAACTTAAGCATTTCAGTGTGTATTATTTCGGAAAGTCATGTAGCGTATTATTTCAGGGTGTGCATAAATAAGGTTGCCAAAGAATGCCGAAAAAAATGGAATTTTTCCTCCTAAAATGAATATTTCATTGAATTTAAAAATAGATTTTTCATCCAGACCCATTCTGCTTATTGTGGTTACCTTCAACACTTTTCCCTAAGCCAAGAAAGAAGAGAGATAATTGGACGAGAATGTACCAATAGAGAATCTTTCGCAATAACCAGTGCATTTAATTGCTGTCCAGAATAGGTGAATCTACAAAACCAAAATGGGGGGCTTGTCCGAAATAGGTTCTTCTACCTTAGTAGTTGTGGAGCACATGGTATAAATCAAGAGTAGTGAAAAGTTCACAAAAACAATCACTAATAAATAGTAGTTAAAAGCAATCAGTAATACTGAAAGTAGCCCCACAACAACATGTTGAAGCAACACTTTGAAGCAACTTTAAAGATTTTCTACCATTGTCTTCTAATAATGAGGAATGTCTTCCATTGATTTGCTTCATAGTGTTGCTTCAACATGTTGTTGTAAGACTCTCATAGAGGGATTTGAGGCACATTCCCTGAAGGCTACATACTATTATTTAGTTGAAAGCTTATCGGTTACCACTTACAAAATAGGAAACAACAAAAGAGAATTTTTTTTTATTTACTTCTAAACATTTCATATTGACCTTTAGAATTAGCTCATTATAGAGGAATAAACAAAAGCTCCATTATAAACCTTTAGTTGATCAAAGGTTGAACCCTATATGAATAGACCCTTAATTCATGCCAACTCAAAAATAAGTTGGAATTATTCTCTTAACCCCTAAAGGTCCATTGTCCCCTTAGGGGACAATTTAGAGTTTAAGAAGGTTCCTATGAACTGAATTTTTGCTTGACTTTTTTGAAACTTGTTGAAGATATGTGGTTTTGCAAAAACTTTGTGATTATATAATTTTTGTTCCAATTCAATGCTAGGTGAAGAAGTTATGGGAAATTTTAGCCAAATTTCAACTTGAGGGGCAACTTGAGTTGTCAATATTTGGTTGACTAAGGTTTAGGGTAAATGCATAGACTGTGTTGGTTAGAAGAACATAAGCTAAAGTAGGCAACAAGTGAAGACTAGGACCATTGGTCAATTGCCTAGCATGCCAAAGCCCCTGAAATCTCATGCCGTGGTCTCGTGGCACAAATTCTAAAATCCATGAATTAAGTTTACAAATAAATGAAAAATACCAATGTCATTTGACCTCAGGGGGGGCATTATATAGGAATTCCATTGATCACATGCAAACAAGTGGTTTCTAATAAACTATAATTTTAACTTCAAATTTTGAGCATTGTTTACCAATGACCATAGGATTCTACTCCCAAATTTTCAAACTCAAATAAAATATGGAATAATTTCTAGAAGAGGTTAAAAATGCACTAAAATGTCATGTTTTTTTAACTCAAATATTTTTAAAGAACACATTTAGATGACCAGTGCATCAATATTCAACTCAAAATGAGCTTTCAATAAAAAGTTATTTTTAGGAATTTTTTGTTCATTTTTTAAACAAATTTTTTTTATATAATGTAGGGGTGTGAAAATTATTTTTCAGTTCTATAGTGTATCTTTTTACTTCAAAAATTTGTAACTAATTATTATTAACAAATAAAAATATCAATAATTCAAAAAATAAACTTTCAAAGTAAAAAAATCTATTCATATTTTTTCTTTTAATTTTATTTAAAATTCAAAAAGTATATATGGGGTCCAAAGTTTGGTTCGCACGCTAACATCAAAAAAAGAGGGAGTGCACCCCCCAAGCATTTGACAAATCTACCATAAAAAAAACTTGTAGGCAAAATGTAGGATTTGCATTATTGGCATGTGGTGAGAGTCTAGGGTGCAAAGGTTGTTTTTATAATGAAATCCATTGTTCATCATGAATTGTCAAAGGATATGGAATAATTTGAAGATGAAAGCTTGATTGCTCAAAGTCAAATCTTAAAAATTGTGTTTGAAGTAGAATTTCAAGCCTCATTTAAGCATAATAGAATACCTTTTTCAAAAAAATTGCACATTATAAAAAAATTAGAAAATCAAGATAAATTTCATCTCCAAAAATCCATTTGAGATTTAGATACTTCAATCAAAAGTTATAGACAAAATTCAAAGAGGATGTTTGAAAATATTAAAAAAAATTCCCCTCCAACCATTCTCTAAAATCTGTCCATGTCTTTTCATTGGAGGCTCAAAATCTCAAACAAAATTTTTTAAAGATGAAATTTACCTTGATTTACCAACTATTTTTAGTCCAACTTTTTTTGTAAAAAATTATTCTACTATGCCTAAATGAGGTTTAAAATTTTACTTCAAACACAATTCCTACTCTTGGTTTAATTATGAGCAGTTTAGCTCTTACTAATTTTAATTTATATATCCCAAATGAAATGTTCTATCTCTTACTACTCCACATGTATATAAAGAGCTTAGATTCTCTATTAAAAATTCAAAACAAGTTAAAAATGCTTTTGAAGCAATGTGAAATAGTTCTCAATGGATTGAAATTTCTTATGGTTTAATATTTTGTCAATCAAATTACATTGATCACTTGACATATTTCACATGGGCCCCCTTCTTGGCACAGCTACCATATGGGGAAGGTAGATGAAGGAGGTCAAGCTCAAAGTTCTCAATGGAGGGAATAGGACAGGAACACACTAGAAACACGAGTGAACCCATAGGCCTTTCAAAATTCTATAGGAAATAGAGGATTAATTTTTTCCAAAAAATAATTTTGGAATTTGTAAAGCATTAGTATATCTTTCAATTCACCAATTGGATTTCCAAGTTTCATTTTATGTGGTGGAAAATGTGTTAAAAAAATTATGTTGTGCATTGTGAACTCTTAGATATTGGTTCATTGCAAGATTTTTTGGCACGTGCTCCATGTCTTTTTTGGGCATGAAAGTTTTTGAAGACATGAATAACATCACATTGAGTATGATAGATTTTAAAATTCAAAATCTATAGTGCAAAAATTTTCCATAAGCAATGGTCAAAGGCATTTGAAATTGTTGGGCTCAATGAAAAAAAAAAAAAAAAACTTCTTCTGTATATGCTCAAACCTTTCAATCCTTACAATCAAATGTCACAAAATTTTAACCACTTCTTCTACAAGTTTACTACAAGATCTTATGGTTAGTTTCTTAAAAAACATTTTTTTGAAAATTTGATGAACATAGCTATAGCAATAGGGACAATTTTGAGTGGTTTTGCATGAAAAAGTGACCTTGGGCCTTTAGGGGTTAACTAAGGATGTCTTCTGTTATGTACCTTTAGTTAATTGAGGGTGTTCTGGATGGCTCTAATGCTAAAGGATGGTAACAATAAGGATTGGATGGTGCCTAGAATAAGAATGAATTCTATGATCCAATGCATTTATTAGCTCCATCAAAATCTTCACGACTTCTATATTTTCTTCTTCAAGGCTAACATTAAATTTTTTTTTTTAAAGTTAGGTTCATAGCATGCTCAATGTGCACTAGTTTTCTATTGAGATTGCACTATTTGCTCTAAAATCTACACTATCATATTTCTCCCTTTTTTCCACCAATAATTTATAACCTTCAACAAAAACTTTAAGAAGAATTTGCCCTCATAGTTTGTATAAAATAAACATTGAAAATAAAAATAAAAAATTGATGTTTTTTTACCCCGTGAAATTGAACGTAAGATTTTGACCTTCATAATTGAATATAATTTTTTTAATAGTATCAATTTGAAAATTATAATTATTTCAATTATAAAATTTTATATTAAAATATTAAAAATTATTATAATAGTTTCAATAAAATCTCTAAATTTAGTGTAAATTTAGCATGAATTATTGTAATCTATGGTTCACAAATGTGGTTGCAAATTTCCCAATTTTGAGCATTTGAAGATCCTTTAAAAAAATTTTTGTAGGGAAGTCAAGAAGCCTAAGTAGTCTTTTTCCTCCAAAAAGTGTCCTCTCCTTCAAGTTTAGTGCACATTTACTAATATGAAACACTTTTTTCAACATATATGAGATACAATCACACAAGCCCTTTAAAAGTCCATATTCAAATGATAAATGGATGTATAATCTCCTAGAACAAATGTTGTATCTATAAGTCAAGTTTGATACAAAATTATATTGGAAAAAAATATTATGTAAAAAAAATGATTTTTAGTATGAATCAAACCTTCTTTTAAAGACAAAGTTAAATATTTGGTAAGAAGATAGCAATTAATCTTGTCCTTTTACTTACAATGGTTTGTAATTACAATAGCTAAATAAAAATTGGATTAATTCTTATTTTCTATTTTGAGTTGATTCATTTGAAATTTTCATAGAAAGTATACTAATATATTCAATAAAATAACATTGCTATAAAAACCTCTATTTATACATTACTATACAAACATAAATTAGAAAACAACTAAACACTTTCCCTCCGATGGACCTACACTAAACATTCTTTTATATCCACAATCAAATATGTTCACACTCCATTCACTAAACATAACCTACATCCTCAACAATTAATCCAACTTCCTCATTCAATATCCCTATCTCCTTCTACACCAATCACAAATATTGAATATGATCCCCTCCTTTGGCTTCCCCCATCTCTATTTCTACATATAAAGACATCACAGACCAATAATTAGAAAAGAGTCTCTCTTTTAACAAAGTATATGATATAAATGTCACTTATATCGACTCTTCAAAGTCAATTAAAGAATCACAAATTGACTTGTCATGTAAGCCAACAACTTATTGGTTGGAATCCTCTCTCTTAACTACTAAAGTTCTCTAATGTTTGGAGGACAAAACAAGCTTCAAAATATTCTTTTGCAAAACAAAGCTAAGATCTTCATCATTTCTTATTATTTTATAAATCCAATAGTAGAATCTTTTTATTAACTTGTTCAAGTATATCTTCCCAATAATTTAGAGAGAAAATCCCTAATTATTGCAAGATTATAATGCTTACTCTTCAAAAACTAGTTTTTTTAACCCTTCCTAACATTGTTTTTTTAATGTAGAACTTGTTCTCAACAGCATGCAATTGCATTATATTTGGAAGGACATTAGAGTATTTGTTTATTTATATTATAATTGGTGACATATTGCCCCCCAAAATTACTACTTTGCAAAGGTGAAGTTTTGTCTTTCAATATTTTTGAAAAAAACATGTGTATCACATGACTTGTTACTTTGCAAAGGTGAAGTTTTGTCTTTCAATATTTTTGAAAAAAACATGTGTATCACATGACTTGTGCAATTTAGTCAAAATCAATAAAATTCTTCTTCCAAATCACACTTTGTAACACATCTTCGTAATTTAACAAAGTGAACTTCCTTAATGGAAGTGAATTGGATGAGAATCATTCATCCATAGGAAATCATTCAATGAGACCATCCGTTATCTTCATCCATAAGTATGGATATTGATTCCAAAATGGCTCGCGGTAAATTTAGGGTTCAGTTCTTCCAGTTGCGCGAATTAGGGTTTTGGCAATTGCAGAGAGTGTGCATGGCTATGGCGTTTCGTGCTCCGGGGGCGCATGCAGGTTTGCTGTGCTCGAGGGTGGTGCGAATGGAGTGTTCTGGAGGGTAATTTCAAAATGGAGCCAAAGTGAGAATTTTTTCCCTCTGTAGTAGACTTGGATTTTCAGGTCTCGCGGACCGATGGCAATTTCCGTTGGCCCTACGCTTTGTGTGACCACAATGGGAGTCGCAAATGCGCAAGCAAATTTCGTTCACTCCCCCTGCAATATCAAGTTTGTGAATTTTGGTCGAAGGAATTTGGCGAGGTTACGTAGATCCCAGGGGCATTCGGGTTTGCGAGGGTTTGCCAGAATTGTAGTTGGAAGGAGCAGTAATGGACTATTCGGTAGAGAACGTGTTGGCAGACTCACTGTTCGAGCTTCGAGAAGCGAGGATGAGAAGGATTTGAGGTTTGCACAGCAGGTTCGGGAGCGCAGTGATTCCGAAGGTGAAGAGGAGCGAACTGGAGAAGCGTCTGTTTCCGCAACGTCAGTTTCTGCTCTGCAGGAAGAGCATTTTGTTGTGCCAGATGTAGGCTCTCAGAAACGATATCGGAACCGGTTTCTGGGACTGGTGAAGCTGCGAACGAACATCGCCGAGGCTGCAGAAGGGATTTTCAAGAGTGAAATTCGGAGGCGCATCTTTGTGACGATAGTGCTTCTCATGGCCAGCCGTGCAGGATATTTCGTCCCTTTGCCTGGATTTGATCGACGGTCTATGCCTGGAGATTATTTGGGCTTCGTGTCTGGAGCTGTAGGTACGAGCCTTTCGAAATCTTCGCTCATTTTCTGAAATCTTCAGCTCGTTTCTTAGCGACAAGTTAATCGTACTCTTGGATTGAACCTCATACTATTTGCGTCACTTAGGCATTTTAACGATTAGGTCGTGGTGTGCTTCCATTGGGATGTCACTCAATTGAGACCTCTGAAGAGATTACTTTGGGTACGAGAGGCAATCTCTCGTGAGGCCAAATTAATATCACTATGTATGTATTTCTTGTGCAATTGTTCAAAGTGGCAGGTTGTAGATCACTATTGAAGAGACAGTAGACAACCCCATGTCCATTCATACACAATTAGCCAAGTCATCTTTCACCCAACTTGCTAATTGGAGACTTATTTAAAGAGATGAGTGGTTGTTGGTAATAGGGTTCAGTGTAGGAGACGGAATCTGATCCCTAACGGTTTCAGTATCCTCTACCTGATCTCCTACTGGCAACGATGTCCATTCCTGTTACCTTGTAGCGAAGGGTTTATGCAAATTGTGCATCAGAAGGTAAGGTGGAGCCTATTCTATTCTGAATTCTTGAACTTTTTTAGCAGATTCATATTTGAGTGAGTACAATAAGTAACGTAAATGTCTACATGAAGCGCCACTTTGTTTGGAATAGAAGGATTTTTAAGGAACTTCTATGTGACCCTAACCCTTTTAGGCTCCTCTACCTTCTACTTCACATATTATCCTTTTTAGAATGAGAACTTCTAGATAAGATTTCCCTCTGGCACCCTAATTAATCTTTAGTGGGTGCTTTGTGAATACAGAGGAGCTTGGAGATGCTGTTTCAGAATTGAAGCTGTCGGTGTTTCAACTGGGTATCAGTCCCTACATTCTTTCCTCAATTGTCATGCAGGTCTGCAACCTTCTGAAAAGAGTAAATCTATGCTATTAATGTCAAGGCACTATTAGCAAGCTCCTATTAGAATGAGCTTTCTTGGATGGTTCAATAGTTTAAGACTTTGACGATGCGTTAAGATTTTGAGATTTCTGGCTTTTGTGCTTAGGTGTCTTGTCACCTAGTTCCAGCGCTCGTGAAGCTTCGCAAGGAAGGTATCGATGGGAACGAGAAAATCAAGAAATACACGTTTGTATCTTACCCATTCTCTCTTGTTTCTTTCACGTCTGCGCAGTAGGGAGATCCCAGTTAAAGACTATAGCGTGCCTGGAGCTTGCCCCTGATCGCTCATGCTCAAAAATAGAAATTTATCTTTAGACATTAATAGTCGATTATAGTAACTTTCAAAACATTTTTCTATTGTTAAAAATTGGGGTATGATTTCTTCATTCTATTGATACTTTTCGTCACCTGTCTTGAAGCCTCCTAAATTATTCATTTCAGATATTGGAGCCGTCACTTTGGGCCATTTGGGGACATAGGAGTTAATACTATGTCCTCTCTGTTTACAATCCGAGTTTTGTAATGGACAGCTTTTGAAAAGACCTTTGAATCAGTTGAGTGTCGTGGGCAGTTTCTTTCGACAACTGATAGGGATTCTTGTTGGTACAGCTGGTGGCTAGCTTTCGGAGTTGCAGTTGTGGAATCATTGGGAATAGCTATACATTCCATTCCGTATTCTGTTTATGCTGCTGAAAGCAGGTATGGTATGATTCTCTGATTCTGGCTTCTACAAGTTTGAACATTATCATTCTAGATTGGATGGGTACTGTGTGTAGTTGTCTGTTTGACCTTCTTTATGTACGTGTGGATTGGCTGTTCAGGTTTAGCTATCTCGTTGTGACTGCTGGTCTTCTTACCCTTGGTGCTGTGACATTAAATTGGATATGCGACAAAATAACGGAAGCTGGATTTGGTAAGTCTTTGTTGATCCTTGAGATTATAGTTTTGACCTGGGGATCGAGCAGACTTAGTGACATGTCAGTTTCTGGCTGTCTGTTACTGCAATCGTTTTCAAGCATTTTGTGATTCAGCACCTGACATTGTGACTGTTTCTGTACTTCAGGTCAAGGATCCTCACTTATTATTTGCATTGGCATACTGAAGGGGTATTCAGAGACTCTGCTCAAGATGCTAATGAATCTCCAACGTAGGTTCTCACTCACATATGATCTTTAGGTTTCACCAGCTTCCTCACTTATTATTTGCATTGGCATACTGAAGGGGTATTCAGAGACTCTGCTCAAGATGCTAATGAATCTCCAACGTAGGTTCTCACTCACATATGATCTTTAGGTTTCACCAGCTTAGAAGGCAATGTATGGGTTATTGAAAATCGAGCAAGTTTAAGTTGGAATTTTACTGTACATGGGTTACTCTTTACACTCGATTGCTGTGTTAAGATGTTCTTTTGATATTTTTGAGTCTGGTGTCTGAGTCACGATTTTGTGTCATTGCAGGCGGTTCCACGGGTTGGGGTCCTTCAATTTTTGTTTTCCTGGGTGTATTCCTCGTCATCACCATGTGGGCAGTGCTTGTTACGGAAGGCCGTCGAAAAATAAAAATGGTGTACTACAATTTTGAGTTAGCGCCCACCAAAGCGTATGTCTTCATCCGTCATCCTATATGTCCACCGTTCTTTTAAATACATAGATATCCTCTTTCACGGTGGGCGTTCCCTTGTCCTCTTCTTCTCTTTGGTTGAACATGCTGCGTCACAGGGGACAACCAAGAGTGCATAGAAGAGACTGGTTATTTGCAGTTCACTAAATGGTTACTAATTGATTGGTGCCCTGGTTGGTGTTTCCATTTACAGCAAGGCAGATGTAGGATTGCAGGAAGTGGAGCCGTATATTCCTTTCAACATAAATCCTACAGGGATGCAGCCTGTACTTACTACGACATATCTTATGGCAGTGCCGTCACTTATTGCCAAGTACGATCTCCCTTCAACTAGCCACTAGGTTTTTTATCCGAATTATATATAGTTCATATTTACTGCTGACGCTTTTGCTATTGCTTTGACTCATTAATGACCAATGATTTTGGCAGCTTCACACGTGCTGGAGGTTTCTGGCACCAACTACGGAGCACATTGAACCCAGCATGGCCTCCTGCCCCTGGAGCAAGTCCTTTGATTTACTATGGACTCAATGCTTTGTTTATTTTTATCTTCAACATTTTAGATATAGTAAGTGGAACTTCGAGCCTGGGTGAACATTGGAATCTAAACATGTGTATTTTCTCTTAAAGAGCGTTAGAATGCATTAAGTATTCATGGATCAGTGATAATCATATCTGTGTTTATATTCTGGAATTTTTTTTGCCACTATCGTGCGTTGTGTAAGTTAAGGGCAGGAATCACCACTTGAAATGAATGAAATTTGAATATTTGAGGTGGCGGTTTTGGGTGCACATACCTTCCCTTATGTTAATGGATGGCGCCTCTGAGAGGTAGTTCGGGATATTGGTTTCAGTGTACCTTCTGGGAGTAGAGCTTCCGATTTCCTAATATGGTATATATACTGTTTTTTCAGTGCTTTTGGAATTGTGGTGAAATACTTTTGAGGTGTGCATGTGGACTTTATAATAGAGGAAGCTTACCGACTGGTTTCAAACTCTTGCAGGTGGATACGCCGAAAGAAATTACTGAGTACTTGATGAAGATTGGTGCTAGAGTGCCCCAAATTAAACCCGGTCGTCAAACTATTGAGTACTTAACTAAAGTCCAAAAATCGACACGTTTTTGGGGTGCATTTCTCCCACCAAGATTTCTATTTTTGCACTAACGTATATCTCAAAAGTCCATAGAGTTTATTTGTTGTACTACCTAACGCTTAATATGCTGAGTTAGATTTTCTGCTAGTGGTGGGGGTTTGACCTTGTATGGTTGCTGCAAACGAGGGGGCAGAGAATAGGTTCTAGCAACAGTGTTGTGATGCTCTGGTGCTTGTTCTCCTTGCTGTGACAGGAGGTGTTTTGTTAGCGATGTTGGTGACGGTATCAACAATGGTGGACAACAGATTCAGAGCTATACACCAGGGTGGCAGCATTGGATTCACATCTATGCTCATTATTGTGCGTCCCCCCGCGTTTTTAAAATTTTATCTTTCTATAACGCTTAGATATATCAGCTATCCATTATCTTGGATGATCACTCCATGAAGTGCAGGGAGGTCATGTTGTGTAGTAACGGAATTTGCAATGGTGCTGTCAAATCATTTCTGCTAAAGAAGGATGCCGAGACCAATTCCATTCTTCGAATCTGTATGCTGACTCTGGTGATTTGTGTATCAGGTGGGCTCAATAATTGAGTTAAGGAGGTCATACATGGCCTATAATGTGATGCCTGAGCTTAGCAAAGTCTTAAAGCGTTATGGAGCTTAAAATTAGACGCACTCGCATGCAGCCGACATTGTTACCCAAATACATGCAGATTCGACACTCCTATCATGAGCATACATACTTGGTAATTTCCTCTTTCTTTTGAGCATCAATTCCTACAAAGTCTGTTTGAATGGCTTCCTTTTAGTGGCGTAGTCTGTAGGTGGATGTTTTTTCTAATGCCTGCTCTCATTTTATAACTCAGATACTTGTACTTTGTAGGGAGGAAGGAAGCTTGACAAGAGGGGTTTATATCATGGTATTGATATTGATTCAACAAATACAACAGCTTCATTTAAGGTGAATAACCCAGAGTGTCGTACTTTTTCAACCAAGTTCTGCTCATGATCTAACCAAATTAAGGACGGGGAGAAATATGTTTTCTTGTCAATTCGAGTGCGTGTGTAGGCGTTGATGCCTTGCTGTTAGTGAGACACATATATAGATGATCCAGATTCGGAAGCCGAATATGAGGATTGGAATGATTGTGGCTATGTGACTTCAATAAAAAAGCGAGAGCTTCCACTTGCTGTGATACTTCTATTGTCTTCTCTGTGAAGAGTCCGACTATCTGATGGTGATTCTATTTCTTTTTCTTTTCCATGTCCTATACACGTTGTACTGATGTTATTTCTCAGATTTTTTTTACTGTGTCCTGTGCTAGATAGAGTTATAGTAATGAGTAACTGAAGGGTGGCATTAGCTTGGGAGGTATGCTTTAAAGTAACACCACCTAAAATTGTCTGAATAAGAGATTGAGCATGGAAACTATGAGTGAACTAAGAAACCTTATGTTGGGTCTTGTCGGTAGTCAAAAGGGGATTCCAGATTCTCTTAAAATGCATTTTTGGACATTGGGAGGAAATGTGCTAAAACTAGATGTACCCAAAATTAATGGTAGGCTCTCAAAGAGCTTACATTTTTTAGGCATTATTAATCTAGATTAAGTCCCAAGTGTCCCTCAAGGGGACATTTGGGAATTTGGGCAAGCTCCTATGACCTCAATTTTTGGTGATTTTAAAAAAAAATTCTTAGAAGATAGAAAAATTCATTAGCTTTGTGGGAATATGATTTTTATTGGCTTTCTCCTTGGACAGAGACTATGGCATTGAATACACATCAACTTTGAAATTGAGTTTCCAAATTTTATCTACTTCCTCATTCACACTGCAAGACTACATGAAGGGATTGAGTGAGAAGAGCTGCCTCTAGCCTTTGCAAGACTACATGAAGGAATTGAGTGAGAAAGCTGCCTCTAGCCTTTGGCTAGGCCCCCCTGCCTGGAGCCCTGCCTAGGCAACCCTAGCTGGGAGCCCCCCGCCTGGGCGGACCCATTTTTTTTTTTAATTTTTTAATTTTTTAATTTTTTTAATTTTTTTAATTTTTTTAATTTTTTTTAAAATATATAAATTCTTTTAAATAATTTCTTTTGAATTCTTTTTTTATTTTTAAAAATTTCTTTAAATTCTTTTTAAATTTCTTTTAAATTTCTTTAAAATAAAGTTTCTTTTAAATATATAAATGAGAAAAGAAAAATATTATTTATAGGATTTTAAAATTTATATATAATTAAATAATTAACCATATTAAATAAGATTTAAATTAGAAATTATATTAATTTTAAATTTTTTTGTTTATAAAAATATTGGAGGTTTTTAGAAACTGGGAATGAGACAAGATATTTTATGTAAATTAAAGTTTTGTAGGTTAAAGTTTGATAGGTTAGACTAACAATTTGTATTATATTTAATAAAGATTTTTTTTTAAGCATCTAATGAGATTCTAGTTTATCTGATGAGATATTTGGTTTAGTGGTAGTGGTGCCATATTGAAAGAATATCTTATTTCTACAAGCTTCTCTGTGTTCTATTTCTCTCCTGTTTTCTTCTTCAAGCTTCAAATTTTTGCTTCTTGCTTTCAGTTCTTGTTTGTAAGTTTGTTCATTTTTCTTTTTCGTTTGCTTATTTTTTAAATTGCAATGGCTAGTAAGATGGTAGTGTCAGTTGTTAATATAGACGATAACATTTGAGATGTAGCATTTGAAGGAAAAATTTTGAGCCGGTATGATACCTTTGACTATATTCGTACTAACAAAACAAAAGATCGTGGATACGCTTATCTTCACTGTGATTTGATTGATAAAGAATGTCTTACAACCATAACTTTGTCTATTTGTACACCTCTAATTGATCATCATCAAACCAAACTACAACCAGAGGAGGGTAGAGAATTTTGCTGTTAAATCCAAAAGTCAGGGTGGATTTCAGAAAGGAGATATGCCGTATGTGATTTATGTCCAGTCTACTATTCGTATCACCATTCTTTCTCCACCTGTTCCAGGATTCCTCCCTCTTTTTTATATGGAAGATTCTATCAGAGACTTTAAAAAATGTTGTCACGAGAATTTTCCTGTGACTATGTTTGCAACCGTTGTAGTTGAAATCAAAGGTCATTACCAAGATACGTTTCAAGTAGTGGTTGCTGATGGAGTCACTCACGATGATCGTGATGTAGTTGGTTTCACTCACATCTTTCAGAAGGAGTATTTGAAGATCCAGGATACCTTCAACACAAGACAGTGTGTGCTTGTGATGTTCAAACACTTGAGTGTGACATCAAAGTATGATCATTTCTTAAAAATCGAAGCCTACACAATCGTGATGCCTGTGATTGACGAAGAAGAATGTGAGCGATTGACCAACGTTCATCACCAAATCACAAATTCAGGCACTTCATCTGGAAATCAAAGAGAGGTACATATTTGAATTTTTAAGTTTTAATGAATTTGAGTTTTGAATTTTTTATATATTATTTGATGTATTTATTTGTAAAATTTTACAGATCATTGGTGAATTATCAATACTCAATCCAACTGTTCCACCGTTCAAGCGCATTTGTTCAATTTGCAAATTGGCAAATGTAACAATGGTGTCTACTGAGGAGTATTTTTGCAAGAATTGTCAACGAAATCAAGTGACAGAACAACAACCTTTTGTCCGAGGTAAAATTTCTACACAAGACGCAACAGACGTTGAAGTATCTATTGAAGGCCCATGGTTGTCAACAATTATTCATATGTCTAGTGTAGAATTTTAAAAAAAAACAAGAAACGTACAAATTAGAATTCTATCAAAGATTCACATCTTTGGAAAGTTTCAGTTGACGCCAACCTCTTGTTTGGTTGGATTTGAAGAGCATGGTGAAGAGGGACCATCCAGTGACTTAGTTTTAGCAGATAATACTTTAGATTTTGTTTCTTCTCAGTACACACCTGTACATGTACCTATAGAGGATTTCACTCCAACTTATGTAGAACTTTTAGATGTCACTCCATGTATAGATCTTTCAGATGTCAATCCATCTATATCACACTCTCGAAGTGTGAAGCGAAAATTGGATGATACAAGTGAAAAAAATTTAAAAAAATGATTGTATATATATTTTATTTTATTTGTATTTCATTTTAATAAAACTAATTTTCTTATATTGCTTTTGCAGATACATTTGTATATTTGTATATTTGTATATTTGTACATTTGTACATTTGTATATTTATACATTTATACATTTGTATATTTGTATATTCGTATATTCGTATATTCGTATATTCATATATTTGTATTGTAGCAACTTTGTATAGGTTTGTATAATTTGTGGAAAATTTTATATATGATACCTTGATATGGCAAAATTAGATAAGAAATTGAAATGTTATAATCTTCAACGCAAATCACATTATAAATATAATGTAGGAGACTATTTATTTGATTCTATTGCATACCTATTGCAATACACTGAATCATCAACAAATTTGCAAATAAATGCAATGTGTCATTTAAAACAATGTTTAGTTATGAACACTCCAAAAGCAAGTGAAACTCAATCAATGGAATTAAATGAATTTTTTTTACACGATTTACATAATGGAATTGTTTTAAATGAAGATCAGTATGTAGAAAAGATGTCAATAAGTGCAAGTGTTGGTGGACTGTGGGGTGATTTCATTGTAATAAAGTGGATATCTGATTACTTGAAAAAACAAATTAGTGTTTGGAATAAAGAAAATGAAATAATATTGAATACTTTTAGTAGAGAATTTAATAACGAAACGTTGTACATAGCTTTTGGAAGTAATCATTTTGAGCCAATTGAAATTTTAGATGCTTCAAGATCTATTTGTATACCAACTGAAACAATGGAAATTGATATTATAGATTTGGATTGAAAATACGAAAAATCTACTATCAAAGAATCATCACAAGAAGAATTGCAAACTCAATGGAATATGAAGCTAAAAACAAACTTAACATCAACAAAAAATGATATAAATACTCAATTTAATTTACAATGTATATCCAATGTTCACTTTGAAAATCCTATTACAAAGTTTAATTGTTTTAATATAAATCATGAAATAAAAAAAACTAAAAGGATAAACTAGTCAATTGAAATGAATGACAAAATGAAAAATCTAATGAAAAATACATGTTTAACTAATATAGAAATAGAAAAACATTTTATGTCTTCATATAACAATTTAAATATAACTATTCAACAAGTAATTAATCATATAAATGTATTAAAAAGAAAAAACAAAACAAAACTTAATAATGAAAACAATGATGCAAATCTTGATAACAAAGTTAATATATTAAATAGAAAACGATCTTATACAAATTGGAAAATATATGATTTTGGTATTCAAACTCTTTTAAATGATATAAAATATAGTGGTTTTGAAAATAAAGCTAATCATTTTTTTGAACTTTTTCCAAATTGCGAATTAACACGTAATCAAGTTATAAAACGCTTGAAATACGTAAAAAAACAGAAAAATAGAAATTCAAAAAAAATTATAAATAATATAGAAACACCTTTGATTAGAGATGTTCAACAAAATCAAGTACAAACTAAAATAATTGATGAAAGTAATTTTCAAATCACTTCAAAGATATTAAAACAAAAAACTGATACAAATGTTACAAATATAGAATAAAAAACAAAATCACTCAGGTTTTGAAACATTTAATTTTTTTTTAAATATTAAAAAAAATGCAACAAAATTAAAAAAAATCACTATCAGCAACAGAAAAGCATTTTATTAATTTTAATGAAGAAATAAATGATGTTTCAGTTTACAAATGTTGTGTATGTCAAAGATTAAATTTCTTAAAACTTTGCAATATAATAAATCATATATTGCAAGAAACAATAAAATCTTTATTGTTATGTGATTTTACTTTATTTTCAAATGAGATATTATACATTTGCAATCAATGTTTGAATGCAATTAAGAAAAATAAAATTCCACAATATTTTGCACCAAAAAATATAAATATAAATTTGATTATACCATCTGTTACACAACTTAGTATTTTAGAAGAAAGATTGATTTCACCACGGCAAGCTTTTGCACAAATTTATAAACTACATAACTATGGTCAATATAAAATGCACGGAAGTGTTATAAATGTTCCAGCGAATATTGAAAAAACTCAATCAATTCTTCCTTGTTTACCTGACAATAGTGGTCTATAGGAATTCTTCTAAAACGTCGTTTAGTATATAAATCTCCTTTTATGTCTGGAAATGTACGCCCTAATATGATCATGCTAGCATTGAAAGATTTATTAAATAGTCCATTGTATAAAGAATTAAATATTCAAATTCACTCTTTTTGGACTAGTTTGTTTGCCATGCATCTCCAAACAAAAACTGAAAATGATATTTTTGAAGATGACATTGGAAACGAAGACAATTTTGAAGAAGAAATAGAAGACGTTTATACAGAAACAATGGTACATAATTTTTTGGATTCTGATATCATAGAAGATTATGACCAAACACCATCAATTACACCTAGTGAAAATGGTTTATGCATTGCACCTAGTGAAGGATATCATCCAATAGGAATCTTTAAAGATAAACAGAGCGAAGAACTTAATTTTCCAAC
Source organism: Climacium dendroides (assembly GCA_950106755.1). Classification (NCBI taxonomy): domain Eukaryota; kingdom Viridiplantae; phylum Streptophyta; class Bryopsida; order Hypnales; family Climaciaceae; genus Climacium; species Climacium dendroides. The sequence goes on from OX467089.1 coordinate 22,999,798, forward strand.
ATTGTTTTTTGTTCATCCTCGAAATGAAAAAGTATATAATAATTTCTCTTATCATAAAATAGCAAAATGGGAACTCGTGCATGAAAGCCATGATTTTGCTACTAATATTCAAAATATTTTTTTCAAAGCAACCAAGATTTGTATTGAAAAAGTTAAAAATTCTAGTTGGATTCGAATAAGAAAAGGAAAGTTAAGTGGAAGAACTTTAACTGCTGCTGAAGTTTCTAAAGAGCCTAATTTAGATAAAATTTTACAATCATACATTGGATTTCGGGATTTAGAAAGGTTACGTACATCACCTGATTATATTGAAGGACTTCGTAAAAATTTGTTCGCAATGATAAGACAATTGGGTCCTCCAACATTTTTCATTACCTTGACAAGTGCAAAACATTTATGGACACCTCTAATACATGCTTTGTACAAATTAAATCCAAAACAATTAAACTTACCTGATTTTAATTCTCTTGAATCTATTCATATAGCTGAGCTAATAAGGTTTGATCCAGTAACATGTGCATTGTATTATAATAATCGCACTAAAGCATTTCAAAAATTAATTAAAAAAAGAAGCCTCACTTATAGGTGAAGTCATAGACTTTTTTTTTATTACCGAATTTCAACATAGAGGTAGTGAACATGAACATGCGGTAATTTGGATTAAAAATGCACCAAGGTATAAAAAAAATTCTAATGATGAAATTATTGCTTTTGTGGACAAACATATTACATCAGAAAAATCATTTCTTCTTTTTCCTTTACAAGAAGCTCAAATTCATAAGCATTCATGAACATGTAGGAAGAAAGGACAACCAATATGTAGATTCCATTATCCCCTTCCACCAATGAAAAACACAATGATTTTAGAACCAACCGATAATAAAGATGTGGAGAATCCAAATTACTTCAAAAATAAATATAAAGACATATTTGATTTTTTAAAGGAGTTAGGCATTGGATCAGAAATGACTTTTGATGAATTTTTATTGCATTTTAATATAGACAAGTCAACTTATATAATGTGTTTACGTACCCAACTAAAAAGACCACAAATATTCTTAAAACGTAAACTTTGTGATATATGTACCAATGCATTCAATAGAAGTATAGAAAATACATGGTATGCCAATACGGATATACAATTTATACTAGATCCATATGCTGCAGCTACTTATTGTACTTCATACATGACAAAAGTTGACAAAAGTATAACCTCAGAATTAAAATCTATTATTCAAAAATGTATTGAACAAAAAACAGATGTTGATAAACGAATTTTAAAAGTTGGTAATGCATTTCTAAATGCACAACAAATGTCAGCACAACTTGCTGTTTATCTCATTCTTTCTTTACCTTTGTATCATAGTTCACGGACATTTAAATTTATAAATACATCACCACTTGAAGAACGTACTTTTTTTCTAAAACCATTAGAAGCACTATCAAAATTGGCCCCTGAATCTTCTGATGTAATGTGTAAATCCATTATTGATAGATATATTGAAAGACCTCATTCAATGAGTAATATATGTTTAGCTGAATTTGTATCAAATTATTATTGTTTAAGAAATAAAATAATAAAATCTAAATCACCCAAAATTATAAGGTTTGTTCATTACAACAAACATAGAGATGTAAAAAACTGAGCAAGAGAGCAATTACTATTATATGTACCATTTTTTAACACAGAAGCTTCTCAAAAGAATAATAAAGAGACTTGGAAAGAAGCTTATGATGACAAAATAAATGATGTTCTTAATGTAAGTAAAAAATTCAATTATCAGATTGCTAAATTAACACAAGAAGATTGTGAGGAAGAATGGGATCATCTCCAAGAAATTGCAAATAAATTACAAACTGACAAAAATGACAATATATGGGATGATGTAGAAGCAGATACAATGGATTTGTACACGAGTACAGAGAACATTGAGAAATATGATCTTGCTTCAGATATATATATAAAATCACAACCAAGACATTACACCAATCAAAATGTAGAACACCATACTTTTCGAAATGTTGATTTAATGAATGAACTAGAATTTTTTAAATTACTTCGCAATCTAAATGAAGAACAAAGAGCAATCTACAATGATATCATGTATAGAAAGCGTATAAAGGCAAATATTCCTATACATTTATTCCTAACTGGTGGTGCTGGTACTGGAAAAACATTTACACTACAACTTATTGTACAAGGATTAATTCGCTTTTACAATAACGATGTCAAATCAGACCCTTTAAAGCCAAAGGCACTATTGATGGCATATATTAGAAAAGCTGCATTCCATATAGATGGATGTACTATACATTCAGCTTTACACATTCCAATAAATCAATCATTATCAAATGTTGGAAAATTGTCATCAGAATTGCTAAATAAATTAACAGATCAGTACGAACAAACAAAATTAATAGTAATAGATGAAATATCACTTGTTGGAGCAAGAATGTTAAATGCAATTAACCAAAGACTTCGTTCTATTAAACATGTTCAAAACAAATTTTTTGGTGAACTAGATGTTATAGTTTGTGGCGATTTTTATTAAGTGCCACCAGTAAGAGACAAATAGATCTTTCAAAAATTAAACCATGGATTAAACTCTTTGGCACCTAGTTTTTGGTATGAATGTATACAGTTATGAACTGACTACTGTAATGCGACAAAATGATTTAATGTTTGTGAACATATTGAATAGGTTTCGAAAAGCAACTCAAACCATTGCAGATGTTGACATGATCAATTCATTATGCTTTAAAATCAGGGTTGTCGTGGACGTGCGTCCGCGGCGAAATTGCGTCCAAAATCCGACGTCCTGACGTCCGTACGTCCGGACCCTGCGGACGCAAACGGACGGTCCTCGGTCGCCGTCCTGCGGGCGGGCGGGCGGATGGGCGGACGGATTGGTGGACGGACCGGTCAGACTGGCAGACGGGCGGGCGGACAGACGGATGTTTTTATTGGCGGACGGGCGGACGGGCCAGCGGACGGATTGACGGACGGGAGAGCGGACAGGCGAGTGGACGGAGTGGCGGACGAGCGAACGGGAGAGCGGACGGATTGGCGGACGGGCGGACGCGCGAATGGTTTAAGGGCCAAAGGGTTTAGGGAGTCTGGGAGTGACCGACTGAGAGAGTGAGGGTTTGTAACTTTGCATTTTGCAATTTTGCATGATTTTCAGTTTGTTTTAGGGTTCTTCTTACATATTTGTGAGTTTTGGCGCTTCAGAAATTTTTACGTGCTACACACTTGAAATTGAGAACAAAAAATAACACAATGAAGATTTCTTCAATATCACTTGGGACAAAATCCCCCCAAAATGATAGTTTCATTAATTTTTTCAAGATAATTTGGCAACCTTGTACTACTATGAAATGCTCCGAAAACTAATAAATCTTAGCTATTCATCTCTCTAAATCGTAAGCATTTGAGCACCAAGTTATATAAATGTTCTTCATTCAAATCCTTTCTAAATTTGAATGCCTAGGGGTGATAATCACTATCTCCTTTCACCTCTGCCCTGCTACTGTACTCTCTTGATTGGAATCCATCATCTTCATCACTCATGGTGTTCTCTTCATCGTCTGATGAAAGTGTTTGAGTTTCCCCTCTTTTCTCTTGTACTGTTGAAGATACACGAGCTTTCTTAGGCTTGCCCATCATTTGCTCGTTCTTTGCTTTCATCAAGGTTTTCCCTACACGTTCACGGAGGCGATCAACCGCTTTTCCTTTTCTCAACGGAAGTTCTGGAATAGACGGACGCTTATCAAGGGGGGGGTTTCCTGCATTCACTTTCTTCGTTGGAGAGATAGCAAACGGCTCCATTACTCGTTTGTTCTTTGCTTTAGAGGGTTCTTCCATCATCATTGCCATCCCTGCCTTTCTCCCTTCTTCAGTGAATGCCTCTATAGCATTTGAAGATTCCAGTGTCGGGTCCGCTAGCCTTGTTGAAGATGCTGGTAGGTGGTTTCCTTGCTTCTTTAACATTGAGGCCAACGTCTCATCTTCCTCGTCATCGGTGAATGAAGAAATCTGCAATCTTCGATTTTCGATACGTTCTATTTCTTTCGAAATGATGGAAGCTCGTGTCGGACGTTGAGAACTTCTTGAACCCACCAAAGTAGTGCTTACACTATTTGTAAATAACTTATTCGGATTTTTAGTGTTATTTTTTTTGGTGTGTTTGTATGTGGTTTTAGTTATGTTTTGTTTGATTGGTGTTCCAAATGGGTGATTTTTGGATGTTATTAACCAATTTGGAAGTGTTTATTCGGATGCAGTCAAGCATGAGCCACGGTGATGGGATTGGAAGGGAAGCCAATTCGGAGAGTGAAGGCAGTTTTGGGTTGTCTCAGGGTAATTCCTATTTGTAATGTAGGATGACAATTCCAAGTTGGAATGTTTTGCGTTTTTGTCCAAGTAGGAATTGTCTGTAGACAGCTAGTTCGGAGCTGTTGTGGTTTCCAAGTTGGTTTGCTTGTGGTCGGCAGTTAGGGTTGCGCGGGGTGTTGCAGGTGCCAATTTGGGAGTTTGTGTGTATTGGAGGGACGGTTATTTTTGAGGTTCCTAATGGGTAGTTTGCAAGTTTTGAGGTGATGCCAAGTTGGTTAAGGAACTGCCTGACTTGGGATTTTAAAGTCGAGTTTTCCAATTTGGAAGGCACCCACTGTTTGAGAGAGTCCAGTGCGAGTCCCAGTTTGAGTGGCTGCGTATTTGATGTTTTTGTGTTTGTTTGTGTGTGTGTGTGATTTTTTCAAGTCGGATGCTTGATGAGTGTGTGTTCTAATTGGTGTGCTGTGAGTGTGAGTATATGTCTCTGGAGTGGTTTGATCCAATTCGGAGAAGTGTGCAGATGTTGAAGTTTGAAGCGGAAACAATTTGGTGATGTGAAGTTAAGCGGTGAAGTGAATGACTGAGGCTAAAATGAGGAGCAGATTAGGAAATATGTCCTAGTCGGAAATGTTATGCAGAGCGGTGAGAGTCATTGTAAGGAGCAGAATTCCAATTTGGAGAAGTACAGTGATAGTTTATAAGCATTAAGTGATAGAAACAAGACCCAATTCGGAGCTGTAAAGTATATGGGTGATATGAGCCCGAATAGATTATAGCTGCGAGATCAATTTGGGTAATAGAGTGAAGTCTAATTTGGATGGATTAGTCAGAGAGTTAAAATTGCTGGGATAGCAAATAGGAGATCAAAATCGGGAAGTTGAAGTGGAGTGAAGCAAGAGCAGTAAGATTAACTGTTAAAAGGAAACATTATTTTTTGTGGAACGGTGATATGTCACCAATTCGGCTGAATAAAGAATGATTGAAAGCGAATTGTTGTTCCTTATTGTTGGTATGTATGTCGTGTGTATGAGCCAATTTGGAGGTTTAGTCATAGTGTTGATTCGGCCCAGTTGGAGTTTGGCAGTCTGGGAGTGAAACGTAATTGGAGGGTTGAGTGTCTGTATGTGGAATGCATGATGTCATGAATGCTTATCCAAATTGGTTTCATAAAGTTTGAATGTTGTCTAAGTCAGGATCCCGAGTTGGTCTGTGAAGTCGAAGCAACAGATCTCAAATTTGAAAGTTTCCGAATGGGTGTGAGGAATTAATTTATCCAAGTAGAAAAGAAGAGAAGACTGTGGTAAAAAAATATATAAAAAAATAAAAATAAGAATTCCAAGTTAGTAAAGGAGAGAGTGATATATACAATTTGGAGAGTCTGTGAGTGTTTATAAGGAGATAATTATCCAAGTTGAGAAGGAAGAATGAGGAAGAATGCAGAGTGTTAAGGTTGATTTCAAACCGGTGTGTAAGAAGTGTCAATGGCGTGGTGATAAAAATTACATCAAGCCAAATCGTGGAGATAAAGACATGAAGACCAAGTTGGCGAAAAAAGATATGGTGGTTCCCTGTGTGGGTGATAAGTGCGAGGCTGATAGGTGATTGTTCCAAAGTGGCAGTTGGAGTGCCGCAGCGAGCTTGTACCAGCAGCAGCACCAATCCCGATTTGGTGGAAAGACGAAAGAATCCAATTTGAAGATTAAAGATCAATTCCAATTGGGTGATACTTAACCTTGGTGGTTTTAAGAGTGGAGTGAATAATTAAATTATTAATTATTACAAAAATTGTGAGGAATTAAATTAATACTAGTTGGAAGTATGCATTCCTTGTGTGTTTTAGCCCTTTATTAGTACGTTCTAATGTCATTGTAGAAGTAGTCCTATTAGAATTGCCTCCCTAGGAACGAATTAAACTATTAGTTTAGATATTCCGATTAGAATCTAAACTTAACTACACTATTAAATAGTGAGCGTGCACCTATTGGAGGAATGCTACGCGGTGGACGTACAAAACTTGTCATGTTTTCCTTTGTGCCTTGGCCACTGTGAAGCAAGTTCGGACTTCCACATTCTATCAAACGCGAACGTACATTGTCTTGTGTTCCACTCGCTTCATGGTTTAGGCTACTTGGTTCCCCGTTGCTTTTGCTTGCCAATCCTCCTAGAGACTCCACGCTTATCTTGTCCACATTCATTTGCTCGCGGTCCTCAACGTTGCCATTCTTTTCTAGTTGGCCCACCACTATGGATAGAGACCTACCGCTTCCAATCACTTCATCTATTTTAGAAGTTCCAGCATTGGATGCTATGGTTCCATTAGAAGCCAAGACTTGGACATTTGCGTCCTCTTCGCTTAGATTGAGGACCTTGTCACTACTTAAAAATCGGTTTCCATCTACAAACCTTGCTATGGAAGGTACGCCTTCGTCGTTTACACAATCATTATCGTCCATTGGAAAGTCGTACTCGTCTTGGTCATTGTTGCCCATGTCATCATCATCCATATTTACTCTTCCAAACGGTTCACTTCCAAAATTGTATGTGTTGCCATCAAAATCTTCTTCTTCATTGAATATTGGGTCGTACCAATTTGCTTCTTGTCCATGTGCTTCATTCCCATCCACACGAACACCTTCTTCTTCATCTTCACTGCTCTCGTCATCTTCGTTTGGTCCCTCCGATTCTTCTGAATCTACATTTTCAAGGTACCACTTCCTCTCATCCCTCTCCTTGGATGCGGCCAACACTTTTGAATTAGTGTACACATACACCAAATCCGCAGCTCTCTTTGTTCTCAACTTATTCCGAGATTTGTTGTGAACAAAAGAATAGCTACTCCAATTCCGTTCACATGAAGATGAAGATACCGGTTGGCCCAATATTCTCCTTGCAATTGGAGCAATGAGCTTCCCACATGCGCCTTCAAAATCCCACCAAGCGTGTGCCGATAATTTTTGTTCACTTGGATCCAACATGTTGTGGAAGGGAGGCTCCCTATGTCGAAACGCCATGAATTCCTTGACGACGTCCGCGTAGTCCGTAGGTTTACATATTCGCATGAGAACACGCTTGCATGCCTCGGTGGCCTCTGAATCGTCGGCTAGTTCTTTATCGTGCAAAAGATAGGGATTCAAAAGAGCTCCTACATATTGGAGATCGGTCTCTACTATTTCCCATCTAGCGTTGAACGCCTCCTTCAATGGTTTGGCAAATTCGGGGCTCAATAGAAAAGGCGGATTTTCTAACCCCCCCACATGCGACCGTATCTTCCTCATAATATGCAAAACTTTCCCTGAATATGGCGTCTTTGCATCTAAATCACGAAGGCCATACACAACAACGCCCATCAACTGCACAAAATTCGTGCAACGCCTCCAGAAATGCTCATTGTTTATTATCTTCTTTGTACACCGAGACTTTGTACGGTTCTTCTTTTTCTTGTCATCCAAAGTCCTTACATATTGTTCCCAACGCGGATCTATCACACTCTGTTGAAGTACTCCCTTCACTTTCAACAAGCGTTCAAGCGCAATGAAATTTGAAGCAAATCTTGTTTCGCCTGGCATCAATAAGCTGTGCTCTTTTTCGTATGAACGAAATATTGCAAGCGGCATGTGCCGCTTTCTAAAAAACGTAAAAACCATACGAGCTTTGGCCACGACATCCGCCACCCATGCTTCCTTCCCCCAATCTTTTAGCAACAAATTCAAGGCGTGCACCACACAACCTTGAAAAGAAATGTGAGGATATTTGTCTTTTATGATTCTACATGCTCGAGGGTTTACAGGAGCATTGTCCGTTGTTATTTGCACCACATTATGCGGACCCACCTCTTGTATGAATTTGTCCAAAATAGAGGCCAAGTACTCTGCGTTTTTTACGAACCCACTTGTATCCACCGATCCCAAAAATTGCTCCCCTGCAGAAGATACAAGCATACAATTCACCAATGGCCGATTTGTAACCGAACTCCATCCATCAATAGACAAGGTTGCTCCAAACTTTCTGATACTATCCTCGGTCCTCTTCTGCAACTTTAGCTTAACATCTTCTTTCGCTTCTTCTAGTAATTTGGTTCGTAGAGCGTCGTACGATGGTGGGCTGTATGGCTTACCAAACTTAGCTGTTTTCTTCACTTCTTCTTTGAAAGCCTCACTTCAAGCTACCGCAAATGGTATGTTGGCTGAATAGAAGAAATTGGCCCACAACGCATTCAAATTGCGTCTATCAGCTTGTTCAAACCCATCTACTAGCCGACTTTGTCTTCGGGGCCGATTGATGGAAGAGGGTGGAGTTGGACATTGTTCACTTGATGTTTCCACACTTTGATGTACCCTTGAAGACGCACGATGAATTTCAGACGGCGCTGCACACGAGTCCTCTTGTGTTGAACGTGAAAAATCCCTTCCATTTGAGGCATTGCTTGCAACCCTCCCTATGTTTTCACCATCTACATTGTCAAGGGCCGATCTTCGTGGAAATAACCCATTACAACTGGCAAAAAGAGTTCGAATTGACGAAGTCAATTTTAGACATATGCTTACCTCCCTGTCGCGAACACCGTCTTTGCCTTCATATCCAAGGTGGCTCAACATGCGACACTTCCGATTTACAAACACCAAGTCACATGCCTTGCACTGCACTTTACCGCTTGATGGAACAACATACCAACCGGAAAAATCCTTACTCATTGTGGAAAGCTCCGTTCAAGTTCAAGTCCAAGTTCAAGTTCCAATCTTGTCTTCAGTTCCAAATGTTTAGGTTCAAATCACCATGTCACATGTATCAAATATAGTCTGTAAGCAAAGCCTTGGAAACCAAAGCCCCCCTATCCACTGAACTATGCATTACCAAGCAAGGGACACAAAGATTGCAGCTCCTAGCCCTTGGAAATCTTAACGTTCAGTTTCTCAGAAGTGCTTGTAAATGCCTTCTTCCTTGCTCTTATACTCCTAACTTGTTGAATGTTCTATGCCTTAGAAGTAACCGTTGCCAACGGTCAGAAAACCTAGCGGACAGGGTGGGCGGACAGGGCCGACGGATGGTCGGTCGGGTCGGTCAAGGCGGACGGCCGGTAGGACGGGGCGGATGGGCGGGCAGGCGGGCGGGCGGACGGGTCGGACGGATGGGCGGGCGTGCCGGACGGGTCGGACGGGGCTGACGGGCGGTTGGGCGGGTCGGACGGGTCAAACGGTCGGTCGTGCGGACAGGGCGGTTTTAGCCTTTTAGGGTGGTCAATTTTACTTAGTTACTTCTTTACTTCAAACTTTTGGGCTCTTGGTTCAGTTGGTTGCATTCCATCCTAGGGATAACTAGATTACGAAAGTAGTAGAAAACAAGTGTTAAGTACTACAACAAAATTCTCAATCAAAGACACAATTCACTAAAAATTGGGCATAATATGCACATTTCAATAAAACTTAGTCCAAGAAAATGAATTTTATGATAAAAACATAATATATATATATATATATATATATTCAAATAAATAAATAATTACTTGCAACATGTTTTTCTTCACTACATGTATATGCAATACAAAAAAATCATGATGGACATGGTGGACCACATACAATACTACTAGTCATAAAAAAAATGAAGCCCACACTACATAATTATATCCTAAGTGCCATTAAAATACGACTACATAGGAAATTAAACATTTCACAATTATTTCAACACACTATTATCTTCTTCGGCATCATGAGATGTCCCCTCCCTCGCCATGAGTCTTCTACTTGTTCGACGAGGCACCGGTTGCGGACTATTTCCATGGCTGCTCCCTCCGCGGCTAGCTTGTACCTGCATGTCAACCCTCTCAAATTGTCGTTTGGTTTCCGGAGAGTGGTCATCTTCCTCTTCAATCTTCCGTTTCTTCTTCTTCTTCGGAGACAGCTCTACTTCGTGGGCCCTCAAAGCCCTCACAGCACAATCTATATCATCCATCAGTTGTTTTATCATTTCATCCTCGCTTTTCATCATCCAAGTTTGTTCGCCTCCCTCTCCTAGATACTTCCTCCACTTGGTTATAATGTCCTTCATGTTCATGTCAAATGCCCTTGCAACGTCTTCCATCTTATGCTCTGTAGATGATTTACTGTTTAGATCTACCACAGAACGAATTCTTGTTGCTTCTTCCAACTTCGACAAAATGAGGGCCCGCCCTATCAAATCCGTATTGTAGCCCACAAATTTCTTTATGACTTTTGGATCACGCTCAACCTCCACCAAGAGGTCATTTGGACCCTCTCTCTTCCATTCCTTCTCGGGAATTCGAAAGAACTTTTGGTGCTGTGTGCTCCAATGTCCGCCCATGCTGCGACAAAACAACTCTCGAGCCTCGCTGTTCTTAATCTCGAAGGCACGCAACTCAACCTCCACGTCAGACGTCATCCAAAAGAATTTATCTTTGGTGGGAAATGGGCCATCGCATAGCTCATATATTTGTGATCGAGCATCCCACTTCATTGGTTTCCCCCAATGCAAATAGTTCTGAAATTTGTATGGCTCTTGGTCAAGTGGAAGGTTCCATCGATTGTATTTGTGCCCCGTAGGCATACGGTACAAAATCCCTAGCATTTCATACAGCCTTGGACTCAGAGGAATACGGCATTCGGAACAACGGTGTTGAAATTCCGCCGATCTTTGAATGCAAAACACATGGAATGTATGGCGACACTGTCCCAATGCTATAGCTCCTTCGGGCCCAAAACAACCTTGGCAAAGAGAACAATGACCCTCCAAGATAGGAGTATTTGGAAAACTTCCTGGCACAAGCTTCTTCTCATGTTGCTGGAAGTGAGTTGACAACATGCCATAAGGGACCCATCCTTCCTCCGCTTCCAAAGTCCAATCAATGTTCTCCGTATCATAGGTCTTTCCGTGGTTTAGCCGCTCATACATCCTATCCATGTTCCCCCAAACCGTAAGTTTTAAATTAGGGTCCTTTCTTTTCTCCTCCAACTTCTCCACAAAACGCTCATAAGAACTCTTGACATTCTCGTATGCTATGTCTGATTGCAATGCATACCTCAAGAGCTCATTCATGAGTCCGGATGATACTAAGGAATGATCTTGTAGTTGCCGTGCCCACATCATCCACCGTAAATCCGCATTTTCCTTTGGAAGGATTTCACTTAGTACCCCTACTTCCATTATTCGTTTCATTGTTGATTCAGCCTCATTCTTTCCTCGAACTGCCAAGTCCAATTGATGCCTTAACTCTTCAACTTCCGGATTTTGTGACTGCATGGAAGTATCTTCAAATGAGGGGAAAACTATGGATTTTGGACTCGGAATGCGCTGTCGGAGTTCTACGGTCCCATCCTCAGCTTTGCCCTCGTCAAGAGGAAGAGATAGTTGATCGCTCTCTTGTGTTGGTTCACTTGCCTCTAATAGCCCTATTCCGCCAAGCGATTGTTGACCTGCCTTCTCGTTCTGTAATGTCCACAATGTTTTGCGATGCTCTTCTAACATCTCTTTGCATGTCTTCAACTCCAACACCAACTTCTCATTCATAGCCTTGAGATTCTCATTCATGGCCTTCAAATTGTCATTCGTTCGCTTCAAAGTCTTGTTATTTTTCTTGACACTCTCATAGTCATTACCCAAGAGCTTCAAGTTTGGGGTCGGCCTCCAATACAACGTGTTGTATTTGCTCTCCAATATCTCATACTTTGCCTTGAGGTCATCATGATCTTCTTTGGAGTAACGCACCTCCTTCAACTCCAAATTCTGCTGTTCCAAAAAAAATTTATGCTTAAGGTCTTCCAACTTCTCGTCTTGTAGTTTGTCCGCAAACTCGACAAACTTTCTGAAAGCCAAAGCACCATGAAGAACGGATGGTGTCATTTTCGTAAATGTATCAGTTATTTGCGCAAGAGCAGGCGTCAATACAACCACAACTCTAGCTGTACATGATAGAGAATACGCCGTTCTAAATATCTCACCAAATCCTGATGTTGAATTGCCTGAAGTGGAGCTGCGTCCTTCATTTGTAGTGCCACCTTCATTAGGATTTCCTCCTACATGCTCAGGGCCACCTTCGTTTATAGTGCTCCCTTCATTTCCGCCATTTGTTGCTTCTCTCTGAATTTCAAATTGATTCCATCGGAGGGAACACTACAACAAGTTCTCCATCTCTTCTAGTGGAGGCATCTTTTGTAGAGTCTTGAGATCCTCTGGGCCCAACAAAGCTAGCAACGGATGATCTTGGATAATTGGGGTCTCTTTGTCGTTGTTTACAACAGCCTCGTCTTGAGAGTCCATCCTTACATCTGTCGGTTGAGTTGGATGCTCTTCATTTTGGTTTGGTGAAGTCCGAATTGCATTTTCAGGTCTGGACAGTAGGCTTGGTTTTTTCCTTGATTTAGGAGACGGAGGGACATAGAACATGATGTCTTGTGCTATGTCTGCTAAAAACCGGTCAATACAAGCGTGAGCCTCCTTCACGTCTTGAAGGTCTTCTCTATCTTCAATGTCTTTTATAGGATCCTCTTCTTGGTGCTTCTGTGACATCGATGTAAATCCATGTTCTGTTGGCCGAGGGAGCTTCATTGCAACGTTGCTTTCTGACACCCCTTCTAACACATTTTGTGTAGGGTTCAAATCCGTCGGTGGAGTCGAAAACACCTCTCCCTCCACATCGTCCATAAAACAAGTGCTTCCTTTTGTGGGGTCCCCCATACAAGCCGGTTCTACCGCCATTTTCTTTCCATTCAGCACTTCCGTACGACACACTTGGATTTCAAGAGGGATCTGAATTGATTCCACAGCATCCTCTAATGCTTTCTTTTTTTCACTTGCTTCAGGAAGTTGCGCCTTCGGAACAAACATATCAGGAATATGTTTCTGATGTCTGCCAATCGCAAGTGGCAATGTCGCTACCGTAGGATACGTACTCCAATCCACTTGACGGCCCAGTATGAGTTCAGCGTAAACCATGCCTGCCAAGCTGTAGTTAATTTTGCCCTTGCTCATAGCCTTCTCCGGAAATAAGGCCTTCCACACCTCCATCGAACGGTGCACAAAATGATCATTGAGGCAATTCAATGGTTTAAAACAATATTCACGGGTGTGAAGAGGGTGACACTCTCGAGGCCACAACTTCCCAATGTGATACATTTTCACGTATTTGCGGCACAATTTAGAGGTCCAATACTCCACATCCTCTTTTTCCCAACCCGTCTCAGCCTTGATGTTGACGTCATCCAAAATGTCAAACCGTAGCTCATGACCAATGCCCTTCGGCTTTGACTTCTTCTTGCCTTCAGTTGCAGCACTACTTGCCCCCGCCATGACTACTTGAGTGTCGAGTACTCAAGTAAATTTCCAATATATAATCCCCGTTCTCTCAAAATATATAATGTGCTTCACTGTCTCCAAACGTATGTAAGTAACCAAGGACCAAAATCCAATGTAGTATGATCAAAATATGACCCCCACTCTTCACCACATAGGAGCAACTAGCGCGTGAAGCAATAGTAGCACATCCGACATGGCAGTGATTCCCAAATGGAAGAGTGAAAGTGAGGAAATGTGTGTTGGCCGTCCGCCAATATACCCGTCCGCTCCCAGACCTAAAAGAGGCCCGGGACCGGACCTATCCCGGACCACGCGGACGTGGCCCGAGCCGGCGGACGGGCGGACGGAGCTGCCCCGTCCGCCGCCGAAGCGGACGGCCGGCCCGGCCGTCCAGGTCCGCTCGGCGGACGGGCGGACGAAGCTGCCCCATCCGCCGACGAAGCGGACGGTTGGCCCAATCCAGGTCCGCCCGGCGGACGAGCAGACGAAGCTGCCCCGTCCGCTGACGAAGCGGACGGCTGGCCCAATCCAGGTCCGCCCGGCGGACGGGCGGACGAAGCTGCCCTGTCCGCTGAAGAAGCGGCCGGCGTCCAGGTCCGCCCGGCGGACGGGCAGACAAAGCTGCCCTGTCCGCTGACGAAGCGGCCGGCGTCCAGGTCCGCCCGGCGGATGGGCGGACAAAGCTGCCCCGTCCACCGATGAAGCGGACGACCCGACTGGGTCCGACCGCCCTATCCGCCCTGTCCGCCTAGCCCGTCGCCTATTATTTCGAGGCATCCAAATTTTTTCCAATTTGGCATGAAACCTAGGATTCTTCTCGTCCGCCTTTACTTACTGTTAGTTTTTTTGGGTCAATTAAAGTTTCAGCATCCTATGCTTTTCTCATTAACCCAGAAAATAAGAAATAGACAAGTTATAATCAGATTTTAAATAATCATTTAGAGTTCTTTGAAGTTTACAGTGAGACCCTAAACCCTAGAATCCTAGAACCCTAAAACCCTCAACTCTTAGTCTCCTACATTTCAGATTACGCCATTGTTTTGAGCAAATTGTAAATTTGTAATATTCATTTGAAATTGTATGCATACAAATTTTAACTAGATATAAAGGATATTATTTTTTTATTTATTTTTTCATCATGTAGGATATTTCAAAGGGAAAGAAAAAAACAAGAACATGATCAATATTAGTGATGAAGTGAAACGTTATAATTCCCAATTGACCAAATTGAGATGGTGCTACAATCACAACAATTACTTCAAGGGGTTTGGTTTTGGTTCTAGTTTTGAACCTCATGGACAATTTCCATTGACTTCAAGGTGTTTTGTACATATGGACTTTAGAGAAGCCAAAAATGTATATAACTTATGCATGTCACACACTGCAACGCCATGTTTGTACTGTATTTTGTAATGCCCTTTTTTGATTAGGATTGTTTTAAAAGTAAGGGTATACAAAGAGTGTAAGACTTCACAACATTTCTGAAATTAGTAGAACTGTAAAATCCTTACTCATTGTGAAAAGCATTATAATCTTCTAATCCATAAAAGATATGTTTTTGTGTGTGTTTTTTTGTTTTTTGTTTTGTTTTGTTATATATATATATATATATATATATATATATTTTTATTTTTTATTTTTTATTTTTTTTAATTTTAAATTTTTTTTTTCTTGGAGAATTTGCAACGTGAAGCAATAAAAAAAATTTAGTTTCTATTTGTATAATGTATAAGTTCTTCTTTTATCTAAGGCTGGGTTTATACTGTGCCTAAGGCCGGATGAAAGTCCGGCCGGATTTGCCTTCGATCCATTCTTCAATCCGGCCCCAGTTTTTTCCATCCGGCCCTACTTAATCTAAAGTCTAAACCCCTTGGGCCGGACTTTCAATTCATGTGCTCTTCAATTTTATCAAGGCTCAATTAAAAAACGTCAATAAAAATATGCATGTTTATCTTTTATTTCTTTTTTAATTAAAAACAAAGATTTTTTTCTTTTTTTTCATTTTTCTTTTTGTTTCTATACATTTTATTTCTAAAATACAAAAAGAAGTTTATTTATTTATTACTTAAAAATAAAATAAAAATTTAATATTTTGGTTTTCCTCTTATATAGAATATGCATTTGTAATCAACATGTTTAATGCTAAAACATAGGTACTTTATTGTAGTCACTTAGATGATTTTCCTTTAAAATTAAATAAAGTAAATCCATAAGGGAGTTGCTCTAAGAACACCCGTGCTCTAAGAGTGATCATGACGGAGAGGTACATTTTGCTTTAGTGAATGTACTAGCACATTTTAGAACATGGTCACTTTTAATGACCATTGCCTTTCAACTTATTCGCCCTCCATAACTAATTACAGAATGATTTAAAAAATATGAAGGAAATCAAGTCACCAAAAAAATATGAGGATGAAGGGCCTAACGTGCATTTCAAAATCTACTCTACAATTTTTTAAATGAATCTTTAATGTGGTTTTTTCTCCAAGAGTTAGTGTATTTGAGACTCATTTCCAAAAGCCCTCAACACTATGAAAGTCAAGTTTGTGATGGAAACTCTTGTACAAAATCTTGAATAAGAAAATCATAATCAATCATTTTGAAAATTGGATTTTTGATGCTAAAGTTAGATTTAAAATAAACTTATATATATATATATATATATATATATATATATATATAAACTACTAAGAATAGCAACTTGGTTAAGTATTATTAGACTTAGAATCTCTATTCTCATAGATAATTTTCTTTCTTATTTAGTATTTAGGAAGCTTTAATTCATTTAATTAAGATTTGTTATGAGATTTCAATTTTTTTTCATCAATTTTTTTTGAGATTTCAACTTATGTCCTGTTATAAATTCTGAAAATTTCACTACGTGCCATATTTATTTTATTTTTTAATTAATTTTTAACGAATCTGACTCGAGCATAGGGTATTCCAAGTGATGAACTTCAATGTATATAAGAACGGCCCGTTCGCCGTCCGCTCGTCCGCCGTCCACCTGTCCGCCCGTCCGCTGTCCGTCCTCCCGTCCGCTATCCATCCTCCCGTCCGTTGTCCGTCCGCTATCCGTCCAACAGTCCGCCGCGCGGTCAAAGCGTTCGTCCGCGGGCTCCGTCCGATGCAGTTGTCTGCAGTCCGTCGAGGCCGTGCGATTGGACGCGCCGGGGCATATTGCCCGTCCAATCTGGCGGTCGGCCCGTCCGCCCGTCGGATTTGGGCAGTGATGTCAGCATTGGCGGACGGTATAAAGAGGGGCGCGGACGGCCCATTCCGCGCAGTTGTTTCCCTTGCGGAGTGGGCAGATCCAGCGCCAATTGGTATCTGTGAGCCCCTTCCGACTTGGAGCGTGAACAACTGTGAATGAATTAATTTTTTTTTTTGTAATCTCTTCATCACCTTCTCAATTATAGAAATTGTAAACTTCTCACTCAAACATTGCATTCGGTGCGGAAAAGAAGGATTACCATGGCTCCAAAAGGATTTCCCAATCCGCTGAAGAAGAGTACAAAGGGAAAATCACAAGACATGGATTGGGACGCCTACTTCAACCACTTTTGTGTGGCTGAAGAGGGATGGCAATACGAGCCCAAAGCAGTATGGACTTGCACAACGTGCCGAGAGTATGTGAAAATGTCACACATTGCGAAACTCTGGCCAACAGATAACACGGTTGTATTAGAGAGACAAGTGAGACAGTGGGAAGGTCCCATGAACACTTGCAAGAGTGAACATTTCAAGCAGAGATATGAGGAGATTTGGGCATCTTGCGGTCTAGGTGCTTCCAAACCAAATATCATGAACTATTCCACCATGGCAATGATTTGGGCGGAGATTGTACTCCAGAAAGATGTGGATTGGCGTACGATGCCTGCAAAGGACAAGAAGACCAAATTGAGCTGTGACAAAACGGTGATAGACACCAATTGGGTTGGCCCAAGCGATTGCATGCCGGAGTGGTCTAATCGGGGTCAATTTGGATTTCCTCCGGAACCATTGCCAGATGCAGAGGACAATGATGATGATGACGAAGAAGACTTACCACCTCCACCTCCACTTCCACAAAGGCACGTACGTCGAGAAGAGCGCAAAGACTTGGACTTCCAAAATCAATTGCAAGAGGCAACAAGAAATAGTATTTTGGATCAAGGTCGCCCGCGTCAACAACAGTCACCACCTCGTCATGATCGTGATGTGCGTTGCCCGCAATATGGAGGAGGAAGTTTGCATTTTAGCCCTGGCCCCCACGATGACTTCCAAAACATACGAGGAAGCCATGGAAGCACAAGGTTTACGGACTACGGTGGATCTCAATATGGTGGGTCGCAATTCTATCCGGGGACGGGAGGGCCGGACTCATATGGGCCTCGTGGAAGTTCATACTACACCGGCTCAAGCGAACGAGGGACAAGAGTGTCCGAGGCAAATGCATCACCTCCTCCACCTCCACCATTTGGGGGTCCATACTTCTCCGATTACGGACAAGGAGGAGGGTCTAGCGGATATGGGCGATGTGGTGGCTTCGGTCCCACACCCGAAGGTCGAAATGACGATAGTAGTTCGGATTCAAAATAGAGTATAATGTAGTTTAACTATTTAAGGGTAGAGTAGAAGATGTCTTTTGACTTATTCGGAGGTTATGGATTTACTATTATTGTTTAAATGTATTTTGGTGACCACTTTTGTGACCATTAGTGGTCAATGATGTCACTATTTAAAACTTTGAACATGCACATCTATTGAACATGTTTAGTTGTAGTATCAAAAATCTCTTCTTGGAAATGCTTGACAGTGTTTTTTCTTTTTTAGATTTAGTGCAAGGGTACCGAATGCAATGTTGACTTTCTGTATTCTTTACCTGCTCTTGGAAGTTGGAAATGAGATTGAAATGCAATTAGTTCTGGAGAATAAATTAGAATCCAAATTCATTTGGAAGAATTGTATAATAGTATTGTGGATTTTGATTAGCCCTAATGTAATTGGGCTTATACACATTAAGCCTTCCAATTTTTCGTGTCACGAAGTTCATAGGTTTGACTTGCAAGAAATATTTGAACTCTTTTTTGCAATTTGAACACCCTCATAGGTAAACATTATAATTTTTAACTCCATAAGGGATATTGTTGTGCTTTTTTTTTTCCATAATGTCTAGCATGTCTAGTTTGAATTTGTACGGTTAAAAACTCGAAATTCCAAGAAAATGATAAATGTAATGAAAATATTGACATTTCTTTAGAAGTAAAAATTTCAAGAAATTGAAGGAAGTTGAGAAGAAGCCTTGGGTCTATTTTTTTAATTATTAGGCATTGAAATGCCCAAATGCCCAATTCCTCCCAAACAAGAAAACCTACATGAAGCTTATTGAATGAAAAGGGGGAAAAATCACCCTAAAAATGAGACGGTAGAAATGAAGCGGACGATCTAAAAATTGCCCCCTCTGGACCGTCCGATCATGCAGACTGTCCGTCCGCCCGATCGGATGGGCCAGAGGGGGCGCACGGCCACCCCGTCCGCCCGATCAGACGGCCTCTATTCGACCGTGCGGACCGGTCGAGGCGTCCGCCAACCCTAGACCGTCCAATCGGACGGCCAGGAAGAGGCGGACGGCCAGTCCGTCCGCCCAATCGAACGGACCCGACGGGGCAGCCGATCGGCCGTCCGCCCAATCGGACGGCCTCCGTTCGTTGTAGGACTGGAATGAGGCCGTCCGCCTCATATAAGACAAGCGGACGGACCGTACGCTCTCACTTTTACCTTCCCCCTTGCATGTAAGAGAGAGCGGAGAGCTGGTGGTTTGACCTCCAATGGCTCCTTTCTTTGGGTGGGTAAGAGTCTAATATTTGGGGTAACTCTTGCCAAATTTTTTATAAAACTTTGACGTTCATCATTCTACCGGGTTATCAACATGCCGAGGGCGAAGAAGGCTTCCAAGGAGCCGAAGGGAAAAGAAGAAGCCCCCTCTATTCAGTGGACAAGGGAGAATCCCTCGGAGAGTTGCAAAGCATTCTTAATCGAATTGATTGTGAAGTTTTATGAGACAGAGACTACAGTGTCTCTTGACACTAAATATGTGCGATATGAAGAGGACTGCATCGAGAAATTCTTCGTGGATATGAGGCAGAGGATGTTGGACGCCTTGCATGTACCGCAGTGGATTGATGAAACGGAGAAGAAGAATTTCCCCAAATTTCTTGACAGCAAGGTGCATGATGCATTATGGAATGTTTCGGTCATTTTGGATAAATATTGGAGGAAGAAACGCGAAAATGATGAAGCCTTCGAGCATGTCATTATGAAAGCGGATTTATTCACCAAAAGGTGCCAACCATTTAAGAGGAGGCAGAATAGAGCAGGGTCAATTGGTTGGTGGACGAGCAAGCCTGGAATGGACCAAGCACAAAATACACATCGCCTTCTAATAGCCCTTCCGGAAACGGCCACGGTGATTCCCGTAAATAACAAAATCATGCGGGGTGGCTATGCTACAATTCGGAGAGTGCGAATAGAAGGATGTGCGGAGATTCATCCATCATGGGAGTTTGCAGCAAAGATGTCTCTCCAAGAAGGTGAACGACCTACTTTTGCAAAGATGGAACATAATACTGAGACTATGGCAGTAAGGATTCCGCATGCTGGAGTGATACGTTTTTTTGCAGTGCATTCCAAAAAGAATGAAGGATACTCATTCTGGTGGAACAGCGGTACATTGCGTGAAATGATGCATCGGGATGACGACTATCTAGACAACATAGCCCTTCGAGTGTTGTATGAGCCGCGTATAACAGAAGAAGAAAACATTGCTGCTAAAAATCTGAAGCGATTTAGAGCCAAACGCGTGGAGCTTGCATGGGCATTATTGCACATCATGAATGTGGTGCACACCGCTGGACATCTCCACAACGACATTTCTCCGGACAACATCATGTTTCATTTTCCTGAAGATGAGTCCCGGGTTTACATTGGAGTTTGTGATTGGGGGATGACTACAGTGTTGAGCGAGCCCATGAAGTCGTTGTATACATTCACATCAACAGCTGAAAAGGACGAAGCTATAAAGAGGAGGTGGTGGATGGATCCTAGTATTACTTATGTACACGGAAGAAATGCGGATGTGCAAAACATCCCTTCTCTTTCCATGCAATCCGAACAATATGCTGTTGCTAAATTAGCTGAACAGATCAGTAGGCAGTGCATGTCGGAGGCGTATCACAAGTTGCAGCGTGAATCAAGTAGCTCACATGTCAAGTACCTCCATCTACAATTTACACAGGTGTTTGATACTTACTTGAAGCGCGTTCAGAACAAAGAGAGTACTTTGGCACAAGTCATCTTCCGTTTTAGTACTTCATTCAACTGGCCTATTCCGGATGAACACTTCCGTGGTTCATATTGAAGTTCAAGAATAGTTCATATAAGTATATAGGCTGGTAGTATGCATAGATGCCAAGTAGTAATGTAGTATATATGCGAATTACATAGTTGCATAGCATATGTGCACCATTTTGATTTTTTAAGACCAATGAATGCCAATGTAGTTGGACTTTTATGTGCCTTTGTAATTGACGAGGATATTTTAATTGATAATGATTTTTAAAGTGTGTGAATTGTCCCTATCTTTTGTCATTGTTGGTTTACAATTTTGCATAGAAAAGTCTAAAACCCTGCAATTACGGAAATTGTGATTTTTTAAGTTGGTATTTGCAAGATTGGGAAGTTTTTGTTTTAAATTGTATGGTCTTCCAATTCTTCAATTTGCCATGTATGGTTGAAGATATTCAATTGGACAATGTATTATGTATAATTGTAAATTGTCTTCTAGATTCTAGAAGCATGGTTTTTTGTTTGGTATCAATGGTGTGTTGTTAATTTTTTGAATGCAACGGGTTTGTCGGCTTCATTAAGATGTTAAAAAAAATAGTAATTACCCCCTAAATGCTTGAGGTACCAAAATATTAAATATGGTGTTTGCAAAACTTAGAAGTTCAGTAAAACCTAACTATTTTTCATCATTTTAGTGAGGTAATAATTTTAGGAAATTCTTTTTGAAGTCTACTTTTGGCTCCAGAAGTCCGATCTTGCAATTAAAGGACAATGATTTTTCTGAAAGAGATATTATGCAAGGGTACCTTTGTGCAATCTTGACTTTTCTTTTGTGTTAAGAGCTTTTGGAAATGAGCCTCAAATACAGTAGATCTTGGAGGAAAATTCATATTGGAAATTCATATTAAAAAATTATAGAGTAAATTTTGCAAAGCTGTAAATTGATTAGGGTAGTGCAAGTTTGGCCCATTAACCTCATATTCTTTGGGTCCCCAACATTTTAGATTTGCCTTGCCAAAAAGGCTTCAATTTTTTTTTGCGATTTTAACAGCATCATTGTCAAATGTTATAATCTTTCACTCTACAAGTGATATTGTTGTGCTTTCTTTTCCTATGCAATCTCTAACAAGTCTAGTTTGAATTTGTATGGTTACAATTCCAAAAAAATTGATACATCTTACCAAAATGTGGGCTCTTTGTTCAATTTAGAGCAAATTAAAGGAAGTTTAAATTTGAAAATAAGGCTTCGGCATGTAGGGGTTACAACATCCTATGGTTATTTGGATGATTGAATTTGTTTGAACCATCAACCATTGTTTTCTTGGGCCAATTGAAGGCCCAAATGCCTAAAAAAAAATGGACTGCACCAAATCTATAGGTTAAATTTGAAGAAAAATTGGATGATAATGCCAAATTGCTCGAATTTGAAAGAAAAAAAATTGGATGAAATTGCACACATCAAATGTAACTCATCTAAATATGTGGATGAAAAGATAATTCTATCCAAAATATAAATGAATACTAAAAAATTTAGTAACATTATTTTGTCATATATTGTCACTTTAGCAATTCTCCAAACATTGGAAAAAAACCATGGTTTCATCCCTACACCGAAGTTTAACCCATTTTCCGCCAGATGCCCCGATCGGACGACCCCACACCGACCCGTCTGCCCCGTCCGCCTTCCCGTCCGCCTACCGGTCCGCCCTCCCGTCCGCCTCTCGTCCACCTCCCTGTCCGCCCTCTCCGTCCGCCCTCCCCGTCCGCCCTCCCGTCTAGCTCCCCGTCCGCCCTCCCCGTCCGCCCTCCTGTCCAGCTCCCCGTCCGCACTCCCGTCCAGCTCCCCGTCCGCCTCCCGTCCGCCCCGTCCGCCTCCCCGTCCGTTGGACGGTCAGAATGTCCTATGTCGGCGGACATTCGGGAACCGGCGGACGTAGACGCTGGACGTCCATGTAACCCTGTTTAAAATACCTCCAAATGATTCTACAATTCCACACTTGTTTTTTTATGAATAAAGACACAACGGCACATAACATGAAAGTTTTTTTTTTAAAAAGCTAAAGGACCTACATATCATTTACAAGCAATTGATATTCAACACCCTTCGTTGTCAGCATCATTTGAAATTCCCAATGATCCTAGCAAAACTGTTGGATTACATGCAATAATAAAAGTAAAAAAAGACATGCTAGTAGAACTTTGTGCAGGCAATTATGCTACTCATGATGGTTTAGTCAATGGAGCTGACGGACTTTTTAAAACATCAATCATCACAAACTCAAAGAAATATATTTTCATAGAATTTTTAAATACAAAGGTCGGAACTTCAACACGTTTTTAAAATGCTCATTTATACAAAGATAAAAGCATAGCATCTACATGGACACCTATTGAAGCAATAACAAAAGAAATAATGTTTGGACAAAGTCAAACACATCTCCTCACTCGCATTCAATTTCCAATACAATTAACAACAGCTCGAACCATTCATCATTCTTAAGGTTTATCTTTAGATGAAATGGCATTTAATCCAAAAGGTGTCAATAAATATGGACTTTCATATACTGCTCTATCTCGTATTAGAACAAAAGAAAAATTGTATCTATTGCATCCATTAACTATGTCAAACTTTCATGTAGATCACTCAGTTTCTTTAGAAATGGAAAGATTAAGGTCAACAACAAAATGGAGCTTATTTGTACCAATATTAAGAACCATGCATCATTCACATATAATCATTCAAAGCATTAATGTGAATTCTTTATCTAAACATCAATATGACATACAAAGTGATCATAATCTTCAGTCATCTCATATATTGTGTTTCCAAGAAACAAGAATAAAACTTGCACAAGATGTACCACAATTTATAGATTCCTCCGAATACAACTATATACATACATTTGACAAATATGAATTACTTGTACTGTACAATAAAATTATAACGTGTTCATCAACTACAATTAAAAATCACAATGAATCTGAATTTATATCAGTAACATTTAATGAAAATACACGAAGAGCTATTCATATAATAACTGTTTATCGGTCTCATTTTACTTCTATATCAGTATTTCTTGAAATTATAAAAGAATTCATTAATAAAGCACCATTGACATGTCCTATTCTTATTTTAGGAGATTTTAATATAGATTTATGTATAGATACAAACAAAAACAACAATTCTAAGCAACTCATTCAAGTCATGTCTCAACACCACTTGAAACAACAAATATTAGTGCCTACTACTAAATCAAATTCATTAATAGATCATATTTGGACAAACATCCCAAGTCAAGATACAAAATTTGGTGTTACAGATGCATATTGGCCTGATTATTACAAGCCAATATATTGTGCATTTAAACTTCCAAACACAATGCCTAATTATACATGTACAAAACAAAGTCTATTATTTACATGAAATATTTTGTGTTAAATGATTTTGGAATAAAATCTCAATTTTATTCTTAAATATGTAATTGAATATATATCTATAACTGATGTAAAAATTTTCAATATGACCATCAAGCTCTACCTTTTGAAAGTATTGAAAAATATAATATGAATGCTTATTATTATATGGTGAAAGATAAGTCAACAAAGTAATAGGTGAAAATGAATGTTGGAACGTATTGTGATGAACAATAACAATAAAAAAATTTCCACTTTTTCAAACATAACTTTTTCATAACAAAACTAAATCAAGTGAGTAATAGAGTTTTGAAATCACAAAAATAAGATAAAAAACCTTGCAAAATTTTATTACCAAACTTTTTGTAATACAATCTGCCACATGTCTCCAAAAAAAACTATTCATTCCAAATTGAGTGTCAAGAAGAAAAGAGGAATAATAGCTTGCCTATGCAACTTATAGGTTAAATCAATCTATAGGCTGCTTCATCTGTCAATCAAAAGACAATCTAATTCCTATTTTTTCTTCTTGAACTTTGAAATATACGAACAAAGCTCAAAACCACTTTCAAATACAGATAATAAAGAGCCAAGACTAAATACAAGTCTAAGGAAGTAAAAAACAAAGTCTCTAATGAAACTTCATTCCATCTGCAAAAACTTAATGATACACTTGATAGTAGTGGCTATGTATTCGGCACGATTCACTTTTGCTAATGGATTTACAGGTCCTTGTAGCCACCATTGGTGACCACAACTCTCTTTAACAGGTCTGATCATACAATAGTATTGGTCATCATTTAAACCTTCAAAACATCCCTCAAACGTAACCTCTCGAATGTTGAATTCAACATGTCCAACCTGCAACAAAATAACCATCGCTCAAACGTCACGCTGAAGGTTGTTGTGCCATCGTTGTTCCATGCGCGGTTGCTTTAGTGGTCGTGAAGGTCCAACTTCTTCTCGCGGATGCATTTGCGGCAATGATAGAAGAGGTAGATCTGGTAACTGTGACAGCGAAAGCTCAAGTTCATGCTCGGGTTGAGGCTCATCATCTTGAGACTCTAAAGAAACCCTCCAATTCGACATATTTAAATCTATGCCAAATCAATAATGAAACTATATGAAAGTAATGAAGCTTCAATTTGTTCATCTTTTTTTATATTAAAGAAAGTGTCACTATGAAGCCACATTTTTTTATATCAACAAAGCGTCACTATAAAGCCTCATTCTTTAATATCAACAAAGCGTCACTATGAAGCCACATTCTTTGATATTAAAAAAGCGTCACTATGAAGCTACATTCTTTGATATCAAAGAAAACGTCACCGTGAAGTTACATTCTCTGATATAAAAGAAAGCATTATCATGAAGCCACATCAGATAATGTCACCTCTCTTAAAGTCAAGGATTAATTAACAAAATAGTAGGCATTATTTTCTTAGCATATACGAAGAGAATACTATTAATCCATTATCTCTTTTTGTATATACCTTAAATCTTCAATATTAGTGGGTATATTTTTATTTAACTTCCAAACTATCAATAGTATTGCTTATTTTATTAAACAATTACTTTTGTTTTTCTTTATTTAATATTTTCAAATTAAATTGTTCCTTTTACATTTTTTCTATCATTTTAAAAATCTTATTACATTAATTCTTTCTATATATTTTTCAAATGCTTTTACATTTCTTTCTTTTTTACTTTAAAATCTTCTCTATGTTTATGCATAAATAGAATTACTTTCAAATATATATTTTATTTTTGGTTTGAAGATCATTCTCATATTTTCGCAATATATTATTTCAATATCAATTTTTTTTTGTAATCATGGCTAAACAAGAAATTGAATTAGAAAAAAAAGATTATGATGAATTTGAAAAACATTGCGAGACTAACTTCAATCTCCAATTGAATCGAAATTATTACTATAGAATTGGAGATTGTTTGTTTGATGCTATCAGTTATATAGTACTCTATGACACCAAGTTTACTAAACAAGAACAATATGACTATTCAGATAATCTTCGAGTTCAAGCAACAAGCCTATTAAAAGATTATATTTCAGATGGTCATCAACAACAACAAAAATGGATTGGAGCTATAAAAGATTCTTATACTTTGCACAATTTACACAAAGACACTCCCATCAAAAAATATCTTGAATTGATGTCAAAGTCTTCTCACAATCATAATGGGTTGTGGAGAGATGGACCTATGCTGCAATTCATTTCTCTGTATTTACAACGGCCTTTGCATCTTTTTAACATTGAAGCTTTCAAAAGAGTTGGAGCAAGAAGTGAAGCTTGGAAGTATACTGATGGAGTGCCACAAGCCAATGATTCAATAAACATTGCATACGCAGAAAAGTATTTTATTCCCATGGTTAAATTTCAAACTATAAAATCTTTAAAAGATAAAGATCTTCCTATTCCAAAACCTTCAAAAAAGTCTAAGATTGATTATAGTGTAAGTTATAGCGACACTTTTGAATTCTATACTTATAAAGAACTTGAAAATGGTTTTATATTTGGTCAAGATTACAAGTTTGATGTGTCTATTGATCATATTTTAGAACCATCTATTCTTATCAACCAACGGGAATGCAATACAAATAATGTCAACAATATTTATGAATTATTAAAAAATGGCACAAATACAATGTCACCACTTGTATTGAAACCTATTGGCATTCAAAATGAAGGATCAAGACAAATCAAGAGCTTTTCACCAACTAGCACATTTCAAGATGCACTTAGAATGCCTAATTGTTTAATAGGTACTAAACCAACAACTTTATTTTTGTCTAGAATAAGATGGGAACCTGTTGATGGGCAACACGTAGTGAAAGCTTGTAAATATACAAGAGTTCAATATGAACAAGGTGAAATATCTATAGAAGAATATAAAAAAAAATTCAAAAATAGAAAAGCCACTATAGTTTTATATAAAGACACTACTAAATATTTAGTTGTCTTCTCACCTTAATGAAGAATATTTTAAAAGACAAAAATATACGACTATTTCTCAAGATTTATTAAAAATGAGAAAAGTTTATGAATATTATGATTGTCCAAATCTAGACAATCGTCAAGAAGATTCAAATCGTATGAATGTAATCAAGGCTATGATCTATATTCTTCATTGACAATCTAACAAAACAAAAGACAAGACATTAAGCACCATGTGGAAATCTCTAGATCATTATATGTGCCATGTATTTTTGTCAAACAAGTCAGCTTTTGATGAATTATTGAAAATGTATGAGGCGTATGATAAAAAAGAGATATTTTTTAATAAAAATAAAAAAAACAAATATGAAGAAAACAATGATTTTTCTACAAGACCCTTTTCAATAAAATGGTTGAAGCCTTGGAGGAACCTAAATATGGAACAACACATGAAATTAAGCCGTTTATGCAATACACCTCAAGGTTGTTTTTTCAATGGAGTAGATGCACAAATTTTGCAACACATTACTGCTGCGTTTGTGGCTAATAAAATGAAATTACTTTCAGCAGTACAAAATGCTTTGAAATGGCTAATAAATGAAGACGAAATTTTACTTATAGAAGCAATGTTTTCTCATGATACATCTATATACGGTTCAAAGGAGCAGCTTGTGTCTATTATCAACGACATTGAATGCAAATATTTCAAAGCAAATTGGTCTAATCTATCCTCCAAACAAGATCTCTCCAAATTGAAAAATTTAGAAAAGTTCATTCCAAAGCAAATCTATGACATGTATGAAATGAATAAAAAAAATTCATTGAAGTCACCTACACAATCAACTTGAAAATACTTAAAGGTCATCAAAAGCACCAAAGGTTCTAAAACATTGAAACCCATTGAAATAGTAGGTAAATTAGGCTCATTTCAAGAAGATCCAATAGCAATATCTGAAGATGTTTTATTTATTTTTGATACTAGATTCGGAGGAAATTCGAAAAAAAAGGCTAATTGGACTATTAATGATTATGAATCTTTTGGTTATAATATGACCAAGTGGACTCAAAAAAACAAGAGATGGAATGCAATTTTATTATTACCTCTTGAAGTCCTCGAGCCTAATTTAAAATCTAAATTAAATATTCAAACTCCTAATATTACGTTTGGAGGAGTATATCGTTTTCCACAACATATTAAGCAAGAGATATTAGTTAATACTCAAACTAATTCAAAAGTTTTTATTGAATCAATTGGTCAAATAATTTTTATAATTTCCTCTCCTACTAGAAATTCTAATTTTAAACCAAATTTTTCGAATGATGTGAATCAAACACTTCAATTTGTTTTGGATGATGAAAACACAAACATTTTACAATGTGGCAAAGCAGCTATCATATCCCTCATTAAAAGTTATATGCCCATCAATTGGTCATTAGTCTTAATAGGAGCTACTAATCAAGTGCCTAATATAGTGTCAAAACTACCAATGAAAACATCCAAAATTTATGTCTTAGAATCTTCACAAAATAGATTAGAGGAACTTAGACAAATAATTGCTCCAAGATTCAAACGAATTTCAAATTAGTTTATTCTAATGTAATATAAATTTTTTATGTATTATTATTGAAATAAATATATTTTCTTCTTTGTTTGAGTTCATTTTCTTGTGTTACTAATCTTTATCCTAATAAGTAATTAATTTGTCAATTTTTTAACACTCCTACACACAAAACATATTAAAGATAAAATAATAAAATTAATACAGACTTGTTGATGAAAAAGATGAAATTGATTGAAAGCCAAATGTAATTGCCAAGTTGTGGACTTGGTCAGCTGGTTTCATTCGTCGGTGGTCAACCAACTGGTCCGCGGTTCGATTCTCATCGGCCTCGTTGACTGGTCAGGAGACTCGCGGCTTGGCATGCTAGTGAGGCAGGAATAACAACCGACTTGCTATCCCATCCCTGAACTAAAATGTGACAAGATGCAGTGCACACCAAGATCATTAACAAGCATTGATCTCAAAACCGTGGTTCTCACCACGACCCCACCTTTTTCAATTTGGAAATTTTCACTATTATTTTTTTGACTCATCTTCCATCCTATTACGATGAACGTTTACAATAGGTTTCTTAACATTTACAAAAGGCAGAGCCTCACGGTTCTTGTTTCAATTGGTGTTTGGGAGCAAAAGCTTAAACATGATTTTTACTTTACTAGGCAAGAAAAGGAAAAAAAGGAAATAATTTTTTTTATAGGTCTTTAATTTTTACTTCATTAGGCAAAAAAAAGAAAAAAGATAATATTTTTTTTTAAAAATCTTATAGATCTTGTTTTTGTTTACATGTGAAGCTTTGATTCATTCTATTTGGATTTGTAATGTAAAAGTTATAAACAATCTTATTTGGGGGGCAATTTAAGTATCTTTTTGAAAAAAAGAACTTATGGGATTTATTTTTTAATATAATTTTTGTAATTTAAAAAAAAAATGTTTGATAAGGTTAAGTTTGTTTGCATGAACAATCTCACCGTTGGGATTATGGTGTTTTAATTCCATCTTAGAACTATTAATAATTTAGTATTTTGTTGAATCTTGAACCTACTTCTACTTAACAATTTTTTAATGAATGAAAATCAAGTGTCTTTCTTTTTGAATTTTTTTCCCCAACTCTCAACTCAAATCTTCAACATAAAAAATTTTAACCTCAAACTCAATAGTGCAAAAAAAATTTAAATAAAGAGATTCAAAGCCAAAAAATCTAATCATAAAATGTGCAAAAAAACTTTTTTTCTTCACCTTAAATGCAAATATCTTACAATCTTCCCTATCAACGCTTCTAAAATTTCTACTACACATTCTCATACTAGTATAGTGCAAGATCCTACAATTAGATATGCAAAAAAAATGAAAATTTTAAGATTTTTACAACTTGCAATAGAAATGGCAGTTTGAGTGGTTTTTGAAAGAAAAAAGCCTTGAGACTTTAGGGGCTAACTTAATATTAGGTTAAATCTTTTGATTTAAGCTCATTTATAACTTTTAAGCAAAACACAATTTGAAATGTATATGAAACAAGGCATAACTTACAAAATCATATGCAAACTAAACTTTAGTGGGCGCTCTCTTAACCCCTAAAGGACCAAGGCACGTTTTACAATAGGTAGAAATTATGAAAAATTAGCTTTTCTTAGGGTAATGAGAAAAAAATGAAAAAAAATCTTTTAAAAAAAAATTAGTCTAGCACAAAGTTGTACTAGACTATTGTGGGAATACATGGAAAAAATTTCAAAAACTTTGATTGCGTAGATTGAAAGATTTTAACATTTAAAGTTAGAAGAAGTTTTTCCCTAACCTTGCTCAATATGGCCAACAAACTATAATTCCTTCTAAAGTGAGATTTTTGCACTACACATGGTTATTTTTTTTGGACATTTACATCCTATATCATGTTATATATTCACCTACCAAATTTTAAGAGTAGAAGAGTTTTGCACATATTGTCTAAACTGCCCCAAAAGTTAAGGGCAACATAACTTTTCATCCAAGCACTCAATCATAAATAAATTAATACTCCCAACAAAGGAGTACAATTTTACATCTTTTATTAATGAAAGTTTTGTGAATATTAGACTGAAATTGACTTTGTACACAACTAAACAAGACTTCTTAGTTGAATAACCATTTGGTCCTTTTGGAGGTTAATCTTGGAAGGATGCAATCCTATTACCAAGGTAGTCGACAAAATAACTATGATTTCAAGTGTAAATAGATTCATTCTTTGTTTCTACCTTCTTTGGAATAAGTCCTTTATTTCATAGTTTTAGTCCTCAATTATCCTTCCTAAATTATGCCTTAACTTAGATATTTTTTTGCCACTTGATTCAAAATGTTGAATATCTATCCACTCTATCTAGTCAAGCATTTGATTTAAGTCTTCCCTTTCTTCATAAAAGGATTGATTTGGGGGGCCTTTTTTGAGAATAAGTTTAAGAATGGTGACATACTTAGGACCCTCCAAGGTTGATGAATCTAAAAGTATCATTTTTCTAATTTTGTTAGCTATGTTTGGAATGTGGATTGGAAGAAGTTTGTAATGCAACAATCAAAAGGCTTCAAAAGCAACCAATGGCAGTTGAAGAATTATTTAAGGTAATTATCACTAGTAGAATGTCCTGTTTATTTAGACATGAGTTGTCTAACTTGACATTGTTTACCCAAACGTTCAATGTAACAACCCTATGTTTTTATGTCATTAAAGATGTTACAATGAATGTTAGTGGATGTCAATGTTGACATAATATTGACATAAAAACATAGGGTTGTTACATTTAACATTTAGGTAAACAACATCAAGTTAGACAACTCATGTCTAAATAAACAGGACATTCTACTAGTGTATTAGTAGGTAAAGCATTTTTTGCGTTAAAGGTGATCATTTTAAGAGACTCCAATGGCAATCCATGCAATAGTTATACTATACTTTTAATTTTGAAAATGCATAGAATATTATGCAAGAGTGAAAAAATTACAAGAACATCTACGGATGAATTTTTTTCATAAAGACTAATATTCTTATAAATTAAAAAAAGCATTGTTTAGACCACCCACCTCAAGAAAGGGTAAAAAAAAGTAGTATTTCTATATTAGTTTTGTTTTTTTCTATCCACATCTAGTCTTCTTCCTCTCCATGGGCCAAATCCCAACCTAACCATGTGAGAAGTAGATGTCAAGTATGCCTTTGAGGCAAGTTTGTTAGATCTAGCCACCATTACCTTCCAAATTTGATGCGCCAAGTGTTTCTTGCCAGACTCCAATTACTGTTTTGTCACGCTTCCATTTCCTCATGTCTCGTGAACACAAATGGTCGGCCACACCTACATCGATAGCCACATCATACTCATGTATTATTCATAAACTAGTCACGACCGTCCACATCTTATTTATGTTGATCTTGTCCAATTAATGATGGAACCTAGAAAGCCTCCATTGTAAATACTAAATCTTAGGTGGTGAGCAACATCTCAAAAAATTTGTGCCATCAATCAAGTTCATTCTTGGTGTACGTTTGTTGTCCCATTTTCTTTGCCTTCACATTTAAGAATAGAGCATCGACGAAAGAATACTTACACCCTTCAAAAGGCCTTTTTAACCCTAATGAACAAAGCTACTGAAAAGAGCCCTAGGGTAGTCAATTAAAGGTACCACAAAAAGTCATCGTTTGTGTGCGTGTGTCACATGGACCAATGGCTTAGGGGACCCCACACAACAACACGCTCAAGCAAATTAATGGAGGGCATTCCTCCATCATAAAAGATGCATGGTACAAAAAAAAACCTTTAGATGTTAGTTGTGTTTTGTATTTCTAAACACACTAAAAGTGCTACCACCAAAACCGTAAACAGAATCCGTCGTCGACTTTTCAACAGTAACGTGGCACCGTCCCATTGGCGACCCAGCACCATTGCCATTACAAGTTGCAACTCCTAACCTTCTTTCTTCCCTTCCAACTTGCTTCCCCCACCCTTGGACCATGAACATCAAGTTATGATTGACAAAAATGTACAACCGCAATATCCCCGAAAGGATCCCTGACCGGTTATGTGCCGTAACTTATTCGCCGCGAGTTGGCCGGCGCCGCTCATCAGGTATCTCATACTTTTAAAACCGTCCCACAAGGTTTGTTGGCTGGAACTGGTTCCTCCAGAATCATTATGCACTAACTCAGCTCACCTTCCATTCTTGGACGGCATGGCTGCTGCATTCAAGCTCAATTTAGAATGGGGCCACCATGCATTGATTTGGTTCACTTCCCAATCCATACACTCGAAAGGGAAAGTGTTGTAAGGTAGAACCACCAGTAGGCGACCACCAGTTAAGGTATCGCAGGCATGATGTGGATTGCTATGAGGCTGGAACAATATTTTCATGGGTGCAGACTTAGAAATGAGGAAGATTGCCGCAATTATGATATTTTTACAGTTTGATATGGATTTACTACAAATTATGGAAGGTGCCAGAGGGCCTGGACCCATGACCAAACTATAGAGTCACAGAAAATCGCTCCATCAAAAAGACTTTTTTCATGTTAACTTGGGCATAAAAACGAGACACATGTGTCGTACAATTTGGTAATGAGAATGCCATGTGTCATGTCATTTAACTGAGGAGAAGCTTTATTAAACCATCCCCCCAATATGAAATAAGTGTCAACCTCTACCACATTTCTCCCACTCTACTGGTTGGTAATGAGGTACTAGTTAGTAATGGGTGGTTCTAACTTACTTACACCGTATAAGTGTCAATGCTAGAACCCTACAAGAGTGGCCCTCAACTTGTAGGTGGGTGCCCATGGACTGCACTGTCCAATGTATAGGGAGTACCGGCATTTAGTTACGAGCTAGTCGATTGATTTTAAGAATTTTCGAATGGATTTCAAATTTTTTTGAAAAAAATCGATCATTTAAGAGGAAATCAAAGAATATTCTCTATTTTATAATGGTCTAGCCGAGAGAATGCTTCAAGCAACCATTTGGTCTCAAAAAATGTAGGATTTTAGCCGGCTAAGCTAAAAATCTCCCCGGACTGTGACACCGTCTTAGGATTGCAGGTGGATGCCATCGAACGGTACTAACGGTACTAGTGCAATCAATGCGAATGCCGGCTTCCAGGAAGCCTCACTGTCAGTGCTTCAAGTTTAGGTCAGTGGGTTCTAGATGGAATCAGCGGTTTATTTTACTGTAAGG
This sequence comes from Climacium dendroides, assembly GCA_950106755.1. Taxonomy (NCBI): domain Eukaryota; kingdom Viridiplantae; phylum Streptophyta; class Bryopsida; order Hypnales; family Climaciaceae; genus Climacium; species Climacium dendroides. The sequence continues at coordinate 23,033,876 of OX467089.1, forward strand.
TTGAAGTACCTATTTCAAATAACTTCAGCATTTCAGTGTGTATGATTTGGGAAAGTCATGGAGGAACTGATTCAAGATGTGCAAAAATAGGGTTGCAAAAGAATGCTAGAAAAAATTGAAATTTTTTCTTTTATAATGAATACTTTATTGAATATAAAAGACAATTTTTCATCCAGACCCATTCTGGTTTCATAGACTCACCTATTCTAGTTACCTTTCGCACTTTTTCCTAAGCCAAGAAAGAAGAGAGATGAATGGTTGAGAAGATATAAACAAGAGAACCTTTCTCAATAACCAATGCATTCAACTATTGTCTACAATAGGTCAGCCTATGCAACCATCATGGAGGGCCTGTCCAAAATAGATTCTTCCACCTTAAAATTTGTGTTCCTAGTAGCATGCCACCATTGTGTTATATTTAGAGGGACATGAGGGTATTCGTTCCTTTACGTTAGAATTGGCGATAGAATGTCAAAAAAAGAAAACCTAGATGGAATTCATTTGAGATCTACTTTGATCATCTGTTAGATGTCTTGAACATCGAGAGCCCTCTTGAACCAAAGCAAAGGGCCCTAGCTGTAGAACTTAACCCATAAACGCCCCAGGGGACCAAAAGTGTCCTCACATAGTTTCAAGTCCAATTCAAAGTGTTGTAACATTTGCATCCCATGTCCGAATTCAATAAAACTTATTGGAAAATTTTCACTCTCTCTTTTAGTTTGTGTGGTAGAATTTTTAAATCAATCCAAAATATAATGATCTTTTGTAAGCCAATTGAAGTTCAAAGGTTCAATTTGAATTCACCAAATTGCATTTGATGGTTGCAACTTTGGGGGCTTGTATCTCCGTCATCAAATGTTTATTTTCAATAAAAATTTATTGGATTATGTTCCCCTTGAAGTCTAGTTATTGTGGTAAAATTTCCATGTCAATCAAAGTTGTTTTGAATGTATAGGAGCAATTCAAAGTTCAAAATCTTAACATTTGTTGAGTATAGTGAACTTTGGCAGCTCGTTTCTTCTTCATACAATATCTATTTTCAATAAAATTTTTAGATAAATTTTCACATACTATTCTAGTTTGCGTGGTTAAAATTTCACGTCAATCCAAGAAGTTATGAGTGATTGGGAAGCATTTTAGTAGGAGGTTGAACTTCAAATGTATTTTTCTTTCTATTTTTTGACATTTCAAAGCCATTATGTAGACACAATGAGTCAATCAAATGATATTTTCTTTCACCAATGTATTTGTACAATGGTTTTGAATTACTTTATAGTTTCAACTTTTTTTCATTTGAGTAGGTTTAGAAATCCAATTTCACTTCCAAATGTGTTGATAGGAAAATTTCAGCATCTTTTTTTATTACTAAAGCATTATAATCTTGCAATCTATGTGTCCAAATGACTCCAAACTTTGATTCATGTCATCTACTACACAAACACTACAAGGTTGTATGGTTGAAATTTCTATACCTAAGTGACATTTATATCTATAGTAATGATGTTTTTTACCCCAAAAGGCCTTAGGCTTCTAGGGGTTAACTCAACCCTTAAAGGATGATCTAGTCACTGTGGAAATCATATGTTTGGGTCCCATGTGAATTATTAGCTTAACTCCTAAAGCCCCGAGTTTTTTTTTTCTTATCAAAAACCACTTAGAACTACCACTTTTGATGCGTTCACCTAAGAAAATCAAAGAAATATGTTTTTTCAAAATCCAACCATAGGATCTTGTACTTAACTTGTTTGAAAATATGTGGTAAAAATTTCATCAAATTTGACCATATAAATTGCAAGATATTTGCATCCAAAGTTAAGAAAATAAGTTTTTTTGCAACTTGCTTGACTAGATTTTTTGACTTTGAATCTTTTTAACTAAAATTTTTTGCACTATTAATTTTGATTGTCTAAATTGTTATGTTGGATAGTTGAGTTGAGAATCTAAGGAAAAAAATTCAACAAAAAATCACTTAATTTTCACTCATTAAAAAATTGTTAAGTAGAAGTAGGTTAAAGATTGAAGGAAAAACTAAATCATTAATAGCTTTAAGATGGAATTGACATAGGATAATCCCAACAGTGAGATTGTTTTAGAAAACAAACCTAACCTTATCTTAAAAAAAAATTGGAAAATTGTAAAAATTGCATTCACAAATGAATCCTATCATTTATTTTTTCAAGAAAATGCTTAGATTGCCTAAAAAACTAAGATTGTCCATAACTTTCTCGATCATAACTAGTCCAAATGGAATGAATCAAAGCTTCAAATGTAGACAAAAATATAAGATTTTAGGAAAAAAATCGACTTTTCTGATTCTTTTGTACTGCATGTTGACTTTTATTTTGGGCTTATTGTGCCATAACTTTTTCTCCTTGGCACCGATTGAAACAAAAATTATATATTCACAAAGCTCTAAAAAAACTCCACAACCTCAAAAAATCTCAAAACATTCACTACAAATTGACACAATAGGAACCTACCCAGGCCCAAATTGTCTCCTAAGGGAACAAACGGTCCTTTAGGGGTTTAAAAAAATGAAAAAACACTCATTGGAAGACAAACTATTGTAGAAGACCTTCCCTTTTCACACAAAATTTGGAAGATGAATAATTGCACTTTTGTCTTACACAGAGAGATTCTTTGATATTTATTGGCCAAAAAATACAAAGGACGTTTTTGGGCCAAAAAATGCATGTCCTTTGCATTATGGGTGAATTTCTTAAGGTAAAGGCATCCAAATGCATCCTTGTTCCCACTTTTGTACCTTAGATTGCCACTAAAAGTGTCTCTAGACTTTCATTAATCTATCCTCTAAATGCTTAACTCTAATTTGATGACACATTTGAAAAACACATACTTAACTCTAATTTGCTAGCTATTGATTTTTGTTGATTTCAATTTAGAGCCCACCTATGTGATAGTTTTACTAGTTTAGGAAGTTGGCACTTTGAAAAATCATAGAAATTGCATACCATATCACTTGACATCAGAATTTAAAAAAAAAACATTCATAATTTTCACTTGCTAATACTATAAAAAGTTATTTTTAGGAAAAGGTGCCTCCAACTATGCTGAATTGCTTTATTTTGCCACTTCTGGGTGCCTTCACCTTAATATTGCAGGAGGTTCCTGATTCTCAATTCTTTCCATGGACGGATTCCAGTTCAGTTCAACTATAAAGGTCTGTCCCCACCAAGTAGTAGATAGGAACGTTGTGATTAGTTAAAGGGCCGCCTCGAACAAAGAGAAGGACAATTCATTGAGCAGCAGGCTCGGAACCTGCCCTAAGGACTAGTCCAGCACTTTCCATCACTCATTCCTTGTCTCCTACAGCAGATATTTGGCCTCACTATCGTGTTTCCCACAAGCAGTAGATAGGAACGTTGTGATTAGTTAAAGGGCCGCCTCGAACAAAGAGAAGGACAGTTCATTGAGCAGCAGGCTGGGAACCAGCCCTAAGGACTAGTCCAGCACTTTCCATCACTCATTCCTTGTCTCCTACAGCAGATATTTGGCCTCACTATCGTGTTTCCCACAAGCTTGTGGCAAATAGTGGGGCTTCAACGCGCCTCGCCAAAGGGTTTTACTGACCTCTTCACTACATCTTTGATGGTAGTGATGGTCCCTTCTACCCCATCGTCGAGCCACTGACCCCACCTGGCCTCAAATAACCTCACAAGTAATTTGAAACACAGTTCATCCTTTACTTGTGTCAAAAAAATTGAAAAAGAAAATCATCTTCCAACTACAATAAAGTTCCCTTTATTTGTGTGTCAAGAGTTAGGAGATAGGCTTTTCAACTTTGTTAAAGTTTTGAGTGAAAAGTGAATCTGACTATATACACATGGGGTGGTAGGAGGTAGAACAAACAATGTGGGATAAGTAGAATCAGAGTAAGCTCAACACTCATAGTTAATTCAAAGTTCATTCTATTATGCCTACTTTTGAATTAACTATGAGTGTTGAGCTTCTACTTACTTTAATTTTACTTATCCCACATTGTTTGTTCTACCTTTTACCACCCCATGTGTATATAGTGAACTTCTCTTCATCCTCGAAGCTCAAAACAAGTTGGGAGTGCTTTTGAAACAATGTGAGGTTATGCATTGAAAGTTAAATTTTTGTAAATTTAATTTCAAAACGTTCAAACTATTTTCATTTAATATCCATTAAGCACCCCAGCTTGGCGCGTCAGCCATGGGGCAGAGTCCCACTCTCCAAATCCACACGCCAAGACTGCAGTTGGTGCCCCTACTTGAAGTGCAGCTGTGGCGATGCTCTGAACTACTGACGTTTTCGACGATGAGCGACCTTACCTGAGCACCAGCTCAGCACCCACGCAGGCTCGGCAAATATGCTAATGTTCCTGTGGGAACCCTCCCTCCACTTTTACTTGTTTCTATCCTAATATTGCTGATATAATGACTGGTGGGAACATACCCTAAGTTAGAATAAGTTAACGACTGCAATTCCTGGCACCATACTGGTCAACGCAGTGGCGCTTCGTCCATCCATCGGCACCATCAAGCTTAGAGATCACGCAGTTAGTCGGTATTCAGTTTCTACTGTTCAATCAATCCCAACGTAAGGGCCTCTTTACATGTATCGGTCATCAGGGGAATTGCACAACAAGTGCTACAAGGAAAAATAAGCATTGCACTTTCATGTGGATCCGGTGGGTGGAGACAGAAATAATAAAAAATTCACATGTATTAAATTCACTAGTCTTCACCAATGAGGTTGTTCAGTAAGGTAGTGGGCTCATGAAGCAACCCTTTACGGGCTGGTCGGCCTTTTTTATGGTCTTTAGATGCATGAAATTATTTGTCTTTGTTTTTCACTTGAAGAAAAATTGATTTGGAATCTAATCCAAGTGGTTTCATATTTTTCAGCATTTATGAATTACCTATGAGTTTTCAAAGAATTCTTCCATAGGTACCTATTTATGATTCCTAGGCCTTGCAAAACCCACACACATGCGGTCTGAAAACAAGCACTGTAGCATGCAAAAAATAATAGACAAGGTTCCTAAATGCGATCTACTAAACTGAACTCCTAAAGTGCCAAGGCCTATTTTTGGCCAAAAATCACTCAAAACTGTCATTTTTGCTCAATTCATCCAAGGCAGCAAAAAAAATAGTTTTAAGAAAATCTAACCATATGATCTTGTACTTTACTTGTATGAGATCATGTGGTAAAAATTTCATGAAGTTTGACCATACGGATTAAAAGATATTAACATTCAAAGTTTGAGTGAAAAAGTTTTTTTTGAATGCACACACATGTTTTCAGAAATGGACCCACATTGGCTCTAATTACCTCCCCTATCAAAGTATGAACAAATAATTGGTAAATGATAAATTGCTTTTTTCATCATTAAAGGAATATTGATTACCTATTTACCAACCTCTTAAGGTTCATTTTAAAGCCAACTAAGGGATAGTCTAAAGAAGAGGATTGGAATTCCAGCCACCTATCTTAGTATTGGTGAAATTTCAATTCCTCTTTTCCCGCTTGCCCACCTTGATAAAACAATCAGTGGAGCCGCTTTTGTCTTCTTGCTTGGATTAGTTGTATATTACCCACCGGGCAAGCATGTAAGGAGGCCCTAAGGTAACTACATTAAAAAATCACACAAATAAGCAATTAAGCACAGTTTCCATTGTTATGTTGAGCCACTTTGAAGCAACATGCCACTTGCGCCCCTGTCCCCTATGTGGGAACGGTTCCACGAACAAAAAACATGCTTTTTTAATTTTCCCAATTGATTCTTCTCTTCCCCATTCTAGAACCACCACCACCACATGTTGTCTTATTCAGAGATTCTAGCTTTTAGTGTACTCTTCCATGCTCACTAAATTGCTATAAAATGATGAGCAAAGGCTCTCATGTGCAAAGCCCTAGAAAATGCAATTGGTTATAACAACTGTAGTAGGGAGGGTTTTTTTTAAAAGGATGTTGTAAGCCTCGTTGGCACTACTCCCGTGCTTCTTCTAGTGTTGCATTGGAGCTACTCTTATTTGTTTCGAATGACCTATAGCCAAAACTTGACCTTGGAAAGGCCTTTGTGACAAGAAAAGTAGCAGTGTAGGTGAAATTAGATTTTTTTTTAACTACATTTTGTCAAATCCATCCAAGTGAGAATTAGAGATTCTAAAAAAAAATCTTATTATATTGTGAACTATAGAACATAAATAGAAAAATATAGTTAAAAAGATTATAAATTGGCATCTTTCTAGCTTATAGACTATCACCGTGGACATGAACTAGGATGGGCAAAAACTTTACCCTCAATGTCCTCATTGCATTTAAAAATAATATTTGAAAAAATGTAATCCAATATTTGTTCCAATTTGTTAGATTTGGCAAATTTTCACTAATAGTAAACACTAATATCAAAAATTATCATTGGAAAGAATATAGAATTGGCCCCCTAAATGTCTCTATTTTGAAATGTCTCTTTTTAGGAACATCTTGTAGGTAATTAAAGGTTCTTGATTCTACATGTGGCTCTTGTTTTTAGAGAAAAAAACTCCTTGAATCTCATGATTCACAAGAAAGTTACGATGTATGAATTTCTCCCCTATGATAGTGGCCCTATGAAAGTGGGGGAACTCCAAAGTTTCCCCTTTATGATTACAACGAAGTTTAAAGGTTTCATGTGAGCTCTCTTTCCTTCATAAATTCTCCCCAAATACCTTGTGCATAATCCAAATTGCCAATAAATTATACAACACATTAACACATCTTACATTTCAATGTTATTTCCACCTAATCTTGGTAGATTTATAAGATGCAATTGTTCAATATCAATTGTCATAACACATAAGACTTATAAGTTGTCAAATTCTAAAGTAAAGCATTCTATTTCTAAAATTATAATATCTCTAGTATTTGTAGATTTTAAAAATCTAAAAAGTCTCAAAGTTTTTAAACAAATAAAATCTATAAATTACTAAAATTTAAAATTTTGAGATCCCAAAATGTAAAAATTTGAGGCTATATCTAAAATTATGAAATCTATAAATCATTGAGATTATAATTTCAAAATCTACATATTAGGTAGATTTGAGCATCCCAAATCTACAAATTCTATTGATTATATACATTAAATTTAACATATGTACATTAATGATTACAATTTGAGCATCCCAAATCTATAAATTCTATTGATTAAAATCTACATTAAAGTTAGAATTAGACTCATTTGCAGCATAAATTGACATTCCAAAAGATTGACTAAGTTGATTTAGAGGTAAGGATACCTTCAAATAACATTGAAAAATGCACATAATCCCCCCTTAAAAAAGAAGCAAAATCCTTTGGCCTAATTTTCTCCCTTGAACCTCAAATTCCCCCTTTGAAAGAAAATGCTTCTATTCACTTATGAAGAAGAAGGGGAATTGGTGCATTTTTCACATGGGGGAACTGATATAACTTTCTTGTGGTTATTATTGATATTCTTATTGACATGAGAAGGTGGGGCTAAAAGTTTTGTTTTTCAATGTAAGGTGGGTACACCTAGAATCGCATCCTACTTAAAACCACCACCATAACTTTGTGTACATCACCAACATCAATATGTACATATATTAAAAAAAATGATTTTAGAATATCTACCAAAAAATATTTTGACTCTTTATAACTTTTGCATGCAATATCTAAATGTTGAATTCTTTAGTTCGATGGAACCTCCTTTCACTTGCCAATAGGAAAATATGAAATTTAACCAATCTAATACCAATATAGTAACTAGGCACAATAGCAAAAAGTGACAATTTGGAGGTTACCCATCTTAATTCCATAGGGCCTTTTCCTCTTAGCTTCTAATGATTTGAAGGAGGTGTACTTTCAAAATGGGCCAAAAATACAAAGAACTTGAGCAATTTGTTTGCTCCTTTTTTCTTGAGATCATATAAACTATAACTATAGGATCTTGTAGTTGACATTGAAAGTGAGTATTTAAAAAAAAAGCTCAATTAATTTGATCGTACAGTTTAGTAGATATTTAAGTTTGAAGTTTTATTTGGGTCAATGGAAAAAATAGGATAGTGCACTTTGAAGGAGCATATTTTAGTGAGAATATTTTGAAATGATGGCCTTTTGTGCTTTGCAAAAAGCAAGAAAGTTGAAAATACTCATTATTTAAATTTCACAACATTTTGAGCATTTATCGATTCTTGGTGGAGCTTGCAATGTACAATGGTCATTGAAATGAGAGTAGTGTTTGTAAAAAAAATATAGAATGGACACACACTTATCTTCTCTTTGAGCTTCTTGGATCTTCCCTTTTCTGAGGTGGGCTTTTCGAGGTGGTCAACAGTTGCATTGGTTGACTGACTTTTTCAGTCAATGGCCAAACTGAACATAACATTGTTAACCTTCGCTGGGGGGCCCCTTTTGCTCCCCTGAAATCAGGAGTCCCCTAGCATCAAGAATTACCCAGGATAAATGAATTGCATCTTCTCCAGAAAAGGCACCTACTCCGCAGAATGATGACCTCCCTAGAATGCATGTTGACTTTGTGAATTCTTGGGGTGATGGTCGGGACCAACTCACCAAACCCATCCCCACAAGCCAACACTCAACAATCTTATGAACCCAAGAAAATGAGCCATGAACTACACTACACCTCTCAACTTAAAAAAGTTCCACAAGGCAAAGTTTAACTCAAAATTTGATGAAACTACCACCACCGGATTCAAAACGAAGTGTATTTTACACAAATAATTTTTGTTGATAAAAAAACTCAAAATTTAAGAACGGGTACTGTGATGGGCCACGGCAGTTTTGATGATTATTCTTATTGATGTACTGTACTAAGTTTGTTTAGTGATTTACCAATATCCACTGCTGAACCACCACCTGGGCTTTGTGCCTGTGGCCGGCTGATCAGCACCGACCTCTGGTATTAGGGGGAAAAGCAATTTTCCTCTTCTTAGTAGAACAAGTCCGGCGGGGCGGTGGGGGGGCGGCAAGGGCATCGGTTGCATCTTCTCCTTATCAAAATTTCCCTGGTTCATTTCTTCTAGTATCAAATTCTTGTTGACCACTTTCCTTCAATTTCAAATTTTCGAAGACATATTAGTTCTGAAACTAAACTCCAAATTTCATTACATCAGGTAGACACAGACGAAGGAAGAAGGGCTAGCCATGCCAACACAACCAACCCAAAAGAAATATCCATGCCCACCTTGTCCAAGTCCTCTAAGCCCCTCAATCGCCAACCCTAAACCCACCTCCAACAACTTGGGTATTAGCTTGGCTTGGATGAAATGGCAAACATTCAAAACTTGACAGTTTCATGAAAGTGGCGGCTACATATCCACCTTTATTTTTGCACACTGGTTAGTTGTTGGATCCTACCAGTTTTTTAATCCGTTTTTGGATCCTCTAATTTTGCACTCCAATAAGTTATTTTTCCAACAATGGTTAGGTCATTGACCTAACTAGTGATTCTCTCTGAACATTGATTGGAATGAAACCAACACTTGTGTTTATTTCAAGACACTAGCAATTGAAAATCATTAAATTTCTTTAAATGATTTGGTACTTTTCTAAAAACTACATGAATATATTGTGAATTTTTGAAGTTTGACTATATGGTGCATCTGAAAATGTTTTATGTAGATTATCAGTCTATTTTGGACTAATTCTATCTATATACTTTCAAAGATTGGTTTGGGATGCAAGGTTGGGAATAAGTGCTTTGTACTTTTGATGACGTGTCAAAATATATGGTCATCTTTTATATTGGCTTTGGAGGCGACGGGGAGGATGCTTTGTATTGGAAGGAGCTAAATGAAAGAAATACTAATAACTCCTCACAGCATTAGTTGGGTAGATTACTAATGATTTCAAGAACTTCCTACATGAGCTACATGAAACAAGTGATAATCATCCAAATTTATTGAAAAAAAAAAAATTTATTTGTTTTTCAACAATGTAATTGACTTACATAGTCACTTATTGTTTCATGATTGTTGTGCAAGTTTTTTGAATGAGTTCATGTAGGAGTGGGAAGGAAAAGAAAACTTGCAAAAATGAAGATTTGGTGTCTCAATATATAATTTATTTTATCTAAAAAGCTCCAAACCTACATCCAACTTCCAATCAATAGCTTTGATAGTACCATAGCTTCCTAATAGCTTAGGCAACTTTTTGCCTAATAATTAATTAAAGTGCAAATAATAGTTAGACAATCCAAAAAATAATATATTAAAATTGGACGATTTTAAAATATAATTCAAGTAAATTAGGCATTCATCCAAGTTGTTCTTACAATTTTTGGATGGTTGCTATTACTTTCATCTAGTAAGGCAGTTGCATTCACCTAAAATCTTATGTTGACCTCCAAAGTCTAAACTCTCTACCTTGTGTGAGGGTTTTGTTAAGTATTAGGGTTTGTTGAATGAAAGTGATTGTACTTGAGAACATTCAAAATGGCAAAGCAAAAAGCTTTGCAATGTATGTTTACAATCATTGACAAATAAGAGATCTATGCAAGATATAAGACAAATGCTAATTTTATTAGATTGCAATACATGTAAGTTCAATTTTTATGAATTAGACAATCTTTTAATACACTTATTTATTTGGGGGGCAAACCAGGTCAATAATTTTACAAAAATTTAGACACCCTTTAAATTATTTATTTTTTAACCAAGTTGCTAGGAAGAAACGATAATTGCTAGATCTAGCTATTACTTGGTTCATTGAATATTATGGAACAAAAGCTGGACTAGTAATAAACATGAAGATAATACTAGAAAAAAATGGTCCAAATAACCCCTCAAATAGTCCCATGAACAATTCTTTCAGGAATTGGATTTCTTTTACGATGAAAGTGCTATAAAATGCAAACCAACATCCATAATACAAAGATACAAATAATAATTGTTAAGAAGAGAAAAATATCTTGATGGGAGTCAACGCTAGATGGCTGCCCTCGATTAATAGGGTAAATAATGTATACTAATTAACCCTTAAACAACAAGCTAGTCACCATGGAAATCATATGTTTGGGTACCATGTGAATTGTTGGCTTGAAAAAAATGAAAAAACACTCATTGGGAGCAAACTACTGTAAAAGACATTCCCTTTTCCCACAAAATTTGGAAGATGACTAGTTGCACTTCTGTCCTGCATGGAGAGATTCTTTGTCATTCGTCAGAAAAAATTCCTTGGCGTGGTTTAAGGGTTAGCACCTAAACGTATAACTACTATTAAAAAAATATTTTTATATCATAAATTTGTAAATCAATGGGTCTTTGAGCCTCACTTGTACCCTTGCTCCGACATCAAACTGTTTTTGAAATTTGGAAGAGAAGCCATCGGTACAGATTGAGGCCCCCAAGACAGTGCTTTGATTTCCTGTGGATACCTTTTGATTTTCAGTCAAGCTTGCACATTCACGCTTTCCTAGGTAAACAACAATATTGGTTTATTGATAGTGGACACTGGACAGTGGGAAAATTAAACAAATAAAACATCTACCAACCACTCCGCTTGTGGTTGGCAGTCTTGTAAGGTAAAACAGTCCATTGTGGTCAAAATTTGGAGTTTGGCCTCACGCTATTGTTGAAATTTTTCAATTTTTTTTCCCACTCAAAGACAAGTAGTGAGAAACAGCAAGTGCAATTGGAATTATATATATTTTTTGATAAAGTATGAATTTGCTAGGAGTTTTTGAAAAGTTCAGTGCATCATAGCCCAAAAGAGTTTGTAGACTACCTCATAGCCAACAAAATCTGAATCCATAATGCTCATCTCACTAGCTACTGTAGTCACAATAGTTTCTAACATAAAAGGTCTAAAAAGTTAATTCTTATAATGAATTTCACATTGAAAAATTGGAAGTTCGTAATGAGGTCACTATTCACTCCATTACCGTCATATAAGACATTGATTGTGGCCCAAATGGGGTCATTTCCTATGTGACCACTATGGGTCAATTGACCACAATGAGCTATTTTACCTTATTTTGTCCTTGCAATGAAATTCCATTTCATTTGCTTAAAAAACAAACCCAAAGAGAACATTGAATCAATGATACCATACCCTACTACAATAGCAATTGCAGTAGAAAATAATTATAATGATTCTTGGCTAATTTTTTAAGAAATTATCCCTATGGCTTGTTTCATATTTAGAAATTGCAATTGATCGAGGAAGAATCACAATATCCTTCTTTGGAGACATGAGATGTTCATATGTGGCAATCTTGTCTCAATATTCTATGCATTTTATGAACAAGTATCCTCTTATCCTCTTTAAACCATTAAGTGAAGTATCTAAACCTTGTTGAATGCCTATACCTTATTCAGTTTTGAATGGTTGCTTAAATAGCATGAATTAAATTTTATTCTTGTCTAACTTTATTTTTGGACTTTAATTAAATAGCATAAATTACATTTAACTCTTGTCTAACCCTAAACACTTGAATGCCTCAACTTCTAATAAAGTATAGTATACAAGCAAAATTTCAAATTGAATTTTGAATTTCAACTGGTTGAATCCTTCTTCTCTATCTAACTAGTTGAATCTTTTCAACCAAACCCTAACTGCATTGTGCAGTGTGAACGCTTTTGGAACTTAGGTAGGATTTGGAAATTTGGATTTTGACACCAAAATTTGCATCAGACTTGATGCCATTAACTTAGGGCCTCCTTCCATGCACAATCGGTGATCGGTGGACATGGAAGTGCCTTTAAGTTTAGGGCCGGCTCAACAACTTTCTGCCAATCCATCGGCCATATCAAGACTCATGCTTTCTTGTTTTTTCATTTCACCGATCATCGGTGATTCTTTTCACCCTCCGTAGCTTGTTAGAATGACTCTATTGATTGGAGAGCCTGGAACTTTTTCTTGCCTGTTGAAGAGTTGACAATAGATGTGGTAGTGGTGGCTTGGAGGTGGTAGCTTGATCGAGGTAGCCTAGAAGCAAAACTACAACTGCTTTGTTGAAGAGATACGAGTTTTTTTTTGAAGGTATGTCTCCAAATCCATGCTATAGTTTGTTATGAAATGTTTTTTTAAATTTTTGTGAAGGATGTATTTATTCAAGCTCTTCATGTCACTTTGGAATATGTGATTTTCAAAGAGTATTGTTTCTACTAGCTAGTTTTCTAATTTGTATTAGAATATTTGGAAAAAAAAACCAATATAATAGAAATTATGGGTGTTCTTTGTAAATAACATATTTCAATTTGGATGAATCTTTTGAATTATTCAATCACTGCACAATTGCGTGACGTACAATAGGTTATACTTGTAGTTGGTGGATTTTTCATAATCTAAACTCTAAACAAGACATTTGTGTAGGAGTGGCTTGTATTAGTACAAATAAGTCATAGTAATAGTCCTAATAGCTTCATGATTTGTAAATTTTTTATAACCAACCTCTTTCTATAATTGCATGCATCCTGTGGAATAGTCCATTTAGGTTAATATAGACTTCATAACCATGTGCAATTTCATTTTGTACATAATGTGATGTAGTCTTGAGTAATTCTTTGGTTAACATTGTAATTGTTTTTCAACTCTAGCTTTGAAAGTTTTTTTTGAAAATTGGTTTCAAAATAATTAGTTGCTTGTAATTTTTTTTCTTTCACAAATTGATTGTATCAAATATTAGAATATATGTATGCCACACATAGTTTGGCTATATTTGAATGGAAAGTTGGGTAGTGAGACATTTGTTTAAGTACTTATTGTACTATTGTTGAATTGTTGTGCTTAAAGAATCTTTTAAATTGTTTTTTGGTTTCATTATTTGAAATGGCTCTTTAAATCATTTCATATTAATGTTCATCAAAATTACTCTTCAATTCCAATTATCAATATTTCACTCATTGAAATGGCTCTTTGAATCTTTTTTCTTTATTCAAAACAAAATGACTTTTTAATTTTAATTAATATTAATTCACTATTGGTAATGATATTTTACTTTTTAAATCTAAGTTAGTATGCTAACCATTAATCAATCTATTATTAACTAATAGAATAATATTTTTATCTTCAAATAGCCTCCTAAAAGACATCTGTTGATGTGAATTGGAACCAAGAGGCAATCAATCTTTAAAATGTAGTAGAATTTGGAGACATTCAAGGAGAAAAAGATGGAAAGGTTTACAAGCAAGGAAGGTAGAGCTTACTAGAGACATTGGCTTTGATTCAAACAAAGAGGGTTGATTTTGATACATATAGGCCTACAAAAATGTAGCCTATGCAAATGACTACTACACTAGTTCGTTCATAGTGCTTGGTTAAAATTATAATGTTCCAAAGTGATGAAATTGTTTGCATGAGTACTATTATCATATGTTTTAAATTTTTTTTTTTAATGCAAATATACAATTGAATTTCTGAAACGTTTGACATTTCATATATCAAAATAAGTTAATAAAATCACATTTGATATTTTAAATGTTATGGATTTGATATTTAAATTCATAATTTCAGTTCAACTCTCTCATGAGATGAATAATAAAGTTGTTAAAATTCATTTATATATTGAGTATGAGTTACATTGACAATCAAATGAAGTGTCAAATGTAAGGCCTAAATATTTGTCCATTGATCGCTAAAATTCCTAAAGAGGTCTATAGCCACGCTTGCGAAGCTTGAGCCCACGTAGAATTCAAGATGCTGACCTTCTGAACCTGCTGTTACCCCTGGCACATGGAAGTACAAAACTACAACCTTCAGGTGCTCTGACTGGGAATCTTCACTCACAGTCGATCCGTGTTGAACGAATCCCCCCCCCTCACGGCCCTTCAGAAGGTACAATCAAAGCCTATAAAAAAGAAATCGTTGAGCTAGAACGGGCCCTTGTTGAACGCTCCCATAGCGAGCTCCTCTAAACCTTCTCTCACTCGTCCCTCCTCTCGAATGCTTCTTGCTCTCGTGTAATATACCTCATCGCACGCAATGGGAAATTGCTTCTCTAATTCTTAGCTGTGGCATCGGGATCGATTTCGTATTGATTGCGGGATTGATTGATTACTGGTAGTAAGTAGTATAATATAGTGTGCAGGGGTTCGATTAGTCATTGAAAGTGGTCGCCGAGACATAAATCACGATTCTGAGAAGACGAGCAAATTGCAGGCAGCGGCAACAAGTGCACGTTCTAGCTCAACGATTTGTAAGCCTGATACGAAAACTCGCTCTGTCTGTCGATTCTGAACCCTCGACGGTGCTGAATGGGCGTGCTTGTGGTTGGATGAGTATATATGTTGCTGGCTGTAATGGAGATTGGAATTGGAATTGGAAGTCATGTTCTATCTTCAACTTCTTGTCCACTGTTTTTTCCACTGATCATAAGGACCTGCAGGTCGAATTTGTGAAGCCAATTTCTGGGACTTCAAGTACACGTACAGAGACTGTCCTTCAGGCTTCAGTGGTAAGAAATGCTGAGTGTGTCTATTGCGTTGAATTTATGGAAGACAGTAAGTTAGTTTAAACCGCTCTCGGTGTCGTGGTGACTCCGAATTCTTTTATATGTGTTCACCTTGGAGGTACCTTGTTTGTATGTTCACCTTGAATTCCTTGTTCCCCTTGGAAGTATCTTGCATTTGGATGTTTAACAGGAGAGATGTAATGCTTGCAGGCAGGAGCGGACAGTTACAATGGCAAACCCCTCAAATGCCACGTATGTCTATCTTGTACTCTCAGCTTTGCCTTTTATCACTGCTATGGACAATATTGGGTCACTATGGTAATATGCTTTAAAAGCGATCATTTAAGGGCTGGTCCGCCTTTTTCATAGGTTTCTGTAAACAAAAGTATTTTATATCATTTTTTCAGGTAAAGAAAAATAGACATGGGAAAGAAAAATAACACCAGTGGTTTTGTATATTTTCAAGCATTTTTGAAATTTTCAAAGATTAAGCACATAGGCACCTATTTGTGACCATAGGTCTCCCAAAATCTGTCCACTTGCAACTTGTAAAGAGATGTGCAGATTCAAAAACTATGATTGGCTCTTGCAATAGAAATACAATTTTTTCTGGATTCATTCAATTGCTAAACTGGTCCATTCAAGGACCACCTCATCTCCATTCTGCCCTTAAAAGCTAGGGTCCATTTGAAGAAGATGGTCCGTTTTACAGCACACTACCATATTGTGTGCTGATCTGGTTTTCTTGGCTAAGAAGCCACCAAATAGCTGGTGCTTCAAGGGAATCCCAGAGGCAGTCGCTTCTTGTTTTGTTAAATGTCATTCTCTATTCTTCCTCTAACCAAGGTCTAGTTAGGAAAGATCGTTTCGGAAGTCGAGTTTAATTACTTGTTGTGGGCGAGTTTCTTTAGTATGTTACTTTACTTCACACCTTTCCCTCTCGTGACAGAAAGAAGTGCGATATCTTAGTCTTACTTCATGGCCATTTCCAACTTAAACTTTTATGGTGTTTTTCCTACCAGTGTATACGTCTGGCTCCACATAGAGTCTCTCGATTTGGGGTATTTGAATAATCTTTGGATAACTACCTTACCAGTTCCCAAGTTGGAATGAGGTTATTGCTTATTAGAACTCATTTTTTTATGGTTGTACTTGGAAGAGGTTTCTATAATAGATTATAACGAAGGATGCTGGCCACGAGATATGCAGAAATGTTGCAGACCAAGTGCCAGTCAACTCTAACTTAGAGCTCATTTTTTATGTCTGTATTTCGAAGAGGTATCTGTAATAGATTATAACAAGGGATGCTGGCTATCGGATATGCAGAAACTTTGATCTGGATCATGCCTTCACTACGGACTCTGCAATTCGGAGGGCAACGCCTCGAATCTATCAATACCTGCCGGATCAAAAACACAATAACCCGTGTTCTCCTCACGTAGTTGACAGTGGCCGGCCATGTCAGACTCCAGCGTTTGAAGGATATGTTTCAGGACAGGAAGACACAAACACGGTCCCGATGCAGCTCTTGAAGTTGGCCAAGCAAGAGGAAAATGGTGAGTAATTTGTGATTTTTGTTTCTTATCGTCTTTTTTGTAACGTCCGCGTGGGCAGCGATGGTAGATGAATATGTAAATCAGTTTATGGCCTAATACTACAGTATATGTAAGGGTTCAAACCACTTCAATATCCCATCCATGATCTATATTACCAATCCCAATCATTCACACAAAAAAACAAGTCATTTTCTAAAAAAATTTATACCTTAAATGAGGTGGTTTGTTTGTTTGTTATGGTGAGATCTTCAGAACCCGGTTGTGTTCTTGGTACTGTTGGAAAGCTCTCTACAAGGAGTGGTTTTCCAACTCATGACAAAAAAGATATTGAGTTTTGAAGTTCTTATGAATTGAAAAATCAGAAAATTACTTCTAATAATACTGTGGCAATGGCACAAGGTGCACTAGTAGTAAGTTATGTAAAATTTGATGGTCTTATGCCAAAGGATGCACTCAGTTTTCAAAAGACCCACTGAGAAAATTCATGAATATGAGAAACTGGTGGTTTGGTCATCACGGAAACCCCAATGAACTCGTTTTTTAATTTGTGGCTGAAACTGTGGACGCAGATCTCCTGCAGATTTATCCAAAGGCCAAAGTCCAAGCCGGTCGCATCACCACCGAGCATTACATCTTTGCTGTCAAAATGTTTCTGTTTTGGTACATGGTGACAGAAAATTCTATGGCAGATGTGCCTCACCCACAAGCGTTTGCTCGCCTTCTACGTCGGTTAAGTCGAGAGTTGAGATCTCCACCTCGTAGAGGTTTCCAGTTCACCTACTGCTCAGATCCTTGTGATTATGTCGAATGCTTGGGCGAAATGCTACGTGATATTGAGGAGACCAGGGAGAGCCTGAAAGCTAGTGACCTAGATCCTGAATATGTTTATGTTGGTAGGAGAATTGACATCTATGTCCAATGTCTGATTGCCGCGGCTGCTGAGCTGCACACCTCAGCATAATTGACACTAATCACCACTGAGTGCAGTTACTATTATTAAACATGCATTGTTTTATTGCCAAGTGAAATAGGATTTTGAGGTAGTTTTTACGTATGCCAATGACCAAGCACGTTTCATCCTTGGACTGTACACCAGGCATAGTTCACTTCAATTGCAAATTCTTGCAAATCAATTAGTGCACATTGAAGGATTCGTGCTTGGTCAATGGGATGTCTGCACAACTTTGAAATAATTGACTCTTATTGCTTTCTATCACTCTAAATGCTCATATGGAAACTTCCATGCTCTAATGTACTTAAACAAAATTCATTAGTTTTCTCCACCATCATTCTCATCATCTTAAGCACCTTTCATAAGTTGTAAGAAAAATATCAATTCCATTAATACAAAGCAATTTCATTCAAATTATTTCCATTAATACAAAGCAATTCAAATTAATGGCATGATGGATCATCAAGGAAGGAAAGGAAATGAGGGGCGTGGGGGAGTGGGAATCCTAGCTTAGTGGTGCTCAATCTTGTTGATGAAATTAATTTGCATCGTATAGAGTTGAGTATGTATCAGCCTGGTGAACTAATGGAAATGTCAAAATGACGCACGAAATATCCCGAATTTAACAGAATTGAGTACAAACTGGATCATTCAGGGTGGATAGAACATATCTTCAGTCAAGCATTTGACAAATTCGTGAACGGTGAGACCTTCTAAATTGTAGAACTGATAGATGAAACCAGCTAGCATTGATTAATTTTTCAGTAATTTCAGATAACCCTGAGTAATCAAGTGCGTCAATTGCCAACTTTGCAAATCTTCTCATTTACAAACAAATGTTCCTTTATTGATCAGTTTCTACGTCTATACATTTTGTACAATATTTCCACACTTCAAAAACTTCGCAAACAATTGATGCAGCGAGGCTGATCGGAGGAAAACTGGTCATCGTCTGGAACGACAGGAAAGCATCAACTCCGACAAAAAAATCTTCCTGACACTGGTAAGGTCACGAAGTCCAGTGTTCGGGTCTGATGCAAAAAAACACTACAAACATACTCTGTCGGCCGGACCGTTTGCAAGTTCCAGTTTCAGATTGCCTCTGAAACTAGGCTCAAAAAGGAATAAGGGGGCGTTGAAGTTGTGGATATTCATTTCTCCACTTCCATCCCAAGTTGGCGCACTCAAATCCCCGGTGCGATTTCCACTTCTCATGTCGTAAATGACGCCCGTGTGTGCAATGCTGTTGAAAATGCAAAACCTACCCGCACCAAACGGTAAGCAGGTGTACTCCGGGTACATCTGAAGCCCGGTCTGACTGCTGCCAACTTTCGCCTCTGTCATCACGTTCCTCCACTTCTCGGTTGGACCTTCACCTGCGCCTGAATGGGGGTGCATTGCGTTCTGAAGTATGTCAATGCGATGCTCAACAGTCCTACGCGGATTATAAGGATTGCGCTCAATCTCCGAAAACACCACAATCTCTCCGTTGATATTGGACACTTGCATAATGTTCAAGTTGGATGGAGTCGGCAAAGGGCATGCCAGATGAGGTAACCATTTCCCCTCATCCACACTGTACGCCAGGAGGCCTCGCCCAAGGTCGCCATCCAAAAACGCGACGCAATACAAAAGCCCGTTCATGTAGGCGCCATTCTCATGCTCATTCAAGGCAAACACAGGCCCGGGAACGTCCTCGGTCACAGTCCACACGGAGGTGCGAGAATCAAACACTTCGGTGATTTTCGAGAGATGCTCGTCACCGGTCCTCGCACTCCCGGCAACGATAACCTGGTAAGAATCTCCCGTTGAAGCGACCACCATTTGCAGTAGCACAGGATTCCGGGGATGGTTCAGAGGCGGGAGCTCCCTCCACCTTCCGGTCAGAGGATTAAGGACTACCATCTTCTCTGGGATCGTCTGACATGTCAGACAGGAAGACTGGACTGCAGAGACATAGACACACAAGAGGCCACCAGCTCCACAAATGGAATGATCCTTGAACAAGTTGGTATCCAATCTTGGGAGCATTGCAAACGGCAGTAATTTCATCCAAGTTTGGGTATCCAAGTCATAGCCAGCGCATCGCCAAACATTATCATTGTGAACGTACATTAGAGAAAATTTGGACTCTCCAGAAGGCCGCTAAGGGTTGACAAGCCAATCTAATTCCGGAGCCCCTACTGAGCTAAAAAAGAAGATTTGACAGAAAACAAGAGTGTCATCGTGTGTGAATATTGGAAGTGAAAAGGAGTATATGTTTGTTTCTTATTTCACAATTGTTAGAAGAGGGCACTTCAGGAGTATTCTAATGAAACTGCCCTATTGTATTGCATTCCTCTGTCTGAATACACTTATCACACCACCTGCCATCCATGAGCAGAAATAGGGAAATAGTTTAGGAAACATGAAATAAATGTAACGTCGGGATCCTATTCAATACTTCTTATCGGCCTTCTGGAGAGTCCAGATTTTCTCTAAACTCTCTCGGCAACAACTATATCCGTCATCCTCAATGCGGGCTTTGAACAACTTGGATACTGCTTTCACTTGAAACAAGGTTTGGTAATCGAGTTTTGTCAGGATGGAGTCCAGGATTTCGTGTGAGAAGTCGCAGATATTCCTGCCGCTTTTTCTGTCATCATTCTTTCGTGCAGGCTCATCCTCTCTCCTGGTCACTGCTTCGACTAAGGTCTCATCCACGGACCATGGCTTTCTCTCTGGCACAACACAGCCTGTCGCCTAGAGGAATCACTACACGCGACACACAGTAGTTAATCAGGAGTTTATCATGTTGGATATGTACCCAGGAATCAACAGACAGAAATTCAGTTGATGCTGTAGATCATGTGCTATGTACAGAAGTGCTGAAAGGTTATCACAAGAAGAAGAATACGCACGCATTCACTCCGATCCTGAATTGAAATCAATCGAGAGCAGTTAGTAGTTGAAGGTTCGCAACACAGCGACCAAATCTGTAGTCAATCCGAGCGTCTGTTTTCTGCGTCAGTTGTCACCTATTCATTCTACAGTAGTACAGTGACATGCATCGTGAGTTTGTGACACGATTTTCACGGCCTACTGTGAGTCCTGTTTTAGAACACTGCTGCTCTCGTGTCAGAGGCCACGTTGTCTTGCCATAAAGACCTCCAGCGAAAGGGTTATGAAAAAATCCCTTCCGCGAGGTAGGCGGTACTCCAACACAATTCTATGGCACCTTTCAGAACATAAATTCATTTCTGTTTTAGATTTTAGACCTTTATGAAACTGCATATAAGTCTCAATTTGGGGGGTCAGGAGGAAAATCTGCAGAGAAATCTTAGGCGGTTTATTGCGGTTCATTCAGATTGAGAGATGCAATTGATGTCCATCAGTTCTCATTATGTTTATAATTTGCAGATGTTGTTTGACTTGGACATACCCTTGCAACAATGGAATTGACGATGAAAGTCAACATGAGATCGATGGATCAGATGGAAGAGTGGAAGGAAGGAACAAAGCTTCTCAGAAGCCTGCCAAACACAGTAGAAACTAGCCGAGAACAATGTAGCAAATACGAGTACATGACCATCATAACATCTGCAAGTGAAATTGGCTGGCCTCTACAAACGTATTAGGGTTTAAGTACACCCGTTCCCCACTGAATTTCCAACCAACCTTGAGATCTGCGGACGATCCCGATGCAATTAAAGCAATGCCGCTTGCAATTAATTCCTCTCTGTCCTACAACACTACGATGGAAAGAAACTACGAATTTACTGCTTCAATTACAACAATGCAAAACAGCGCATGGCAAGAAAGTACCGAACTGCAAGATGCATTCCATCACTTCTCTTTTCTAGTAAACAAATTGAGGCATAATTTTCATTTCATCAAAGAAACCATGAGTATGTTATCTGAGGCACTTTCGAGCATCTGATTGGATGAAGGACGGCACTGAGCCGGGCGCCATCGCAGGAGCAAGCTCGCGAGCGATATTTCTCGCAGAAGTACGTAATTTAAAAATCTTCTTGTTCGCAGACTCTCCAGAAAGAATGCAATCGCGATGAAAATGCACTTGCAAATGTTCACGTACAACGGTGCAAACAATCTCTGCCGATCAGACAACGTGAGAAGAAATTTAGCCAATGTCGCGTGCACAGCAACTGGAGATACCAAACTAGTGGAATTGAGCAAATTGCGCAAATTTTCACAACAATGCAACAGCGAGCACTGGCTGCGCAACTTTATATAGTGACTCTACCTGTGAATGTCTGTTCTCTGGCACTCTAACCCCGACGGAACCAGACAAGTATGGTACACGCAATGCCTAAGCGTGGACGCCGGTGCTTTCAAATCAATACCAAATTATTTCTCAACAGATTGTTATCGATACTTCTCAAACCTCTTCTAGAAATCATTCCATATTTTATTCGAATTTGAAATCTGGAAGTAGAATTCTATAGTCATTAATAAACAATATTCCAAAGTTGAAGTTAAAATTATAGTTTACTAGAAACCACTTATTCGTATGTGATCAATGGAGTTCCTATATAGTGCACCCACAAGCTTCATTAGAATTATCCATCGTGAAAGCTAAATTCCTTGCCAATGTGGCAAAATCATGTTTATTGGGGTGTTGTAAAAAACAAACCCTTGTTGTTTTGGACATTCTATAAAACATGACCAACCATTCTGGCATGACCTCATCATGGTGGTGACTTGTCCATGTTTCCTCACTTATCCCACAAAATTGAATCAACTATGTGCTGAAAGTTTTTGACATACAAATGTCATTAGCAACATGTCTTGTTTTTTCCTAACATCAATAAAAACATGGGGTTCTTATAGTGGTGGTTAAATAGCTCTTTAATATTTCCCAATTTTAATGTGTATAGAACATTTGGCTTCCAAATGTTGTTGAAATTGTACATTATTCATAACTTCTCAGACAAAAAATCTTCATAACTTTCAAACAATAACTATAAATTAAAGAAAAAGTATTAAATTCATTAAATATTTATGCCTCTTGGTGTCAAATTAACACATGTTGCCACTTTTCCCATATAATAATTTACAACCTACATTGCTAGAAATATTTAAGAAAAACAAACCTACCACTGTTCCTTTCTAATAAGAGGTACAACATTTTTGGAATAATCCAACTAGCCCTTCTTTTTAGCATCATGGGGCCCGATTGCACCATTTCAAAGTGAATGTCTATTTTTCAGTAGTTGAAAGTAATTATTTTTCCAAAAAAAATTCCCTTTCTATTAAAAATGTGGATGAAGTCACCAAATTCGGAAGAAAAAATGCATGATTATGATTGAAAAGTTTTCTCGGTCTAAAAGATGGATGAATGTAGAACTAGAATGCTTCACCAAATTTCAAGTGATTGCCATATTGGCAATTTGATAGTTAGTGAAAAAAAAGGGCTAAATCAAACCAAAACATAGAAAAAGGAAAATAAATGAATAAATGACAAGCCTGTCTATCTACCTTGACTGCCGAGCAAGTTGTCGCAACAAAGCGTAGGAGCTCCATCACCATAGCCATGGCCCTTAAATCCTAATTCCGGAGGAGCTCGCTCGAACGATTTGGCTGGAAGGGGTTGGGTACGTCTGCACACACCAACAAGTTCGAGCCAAGGCTGCTACACTACGCATGGGAGTTTGCCTTACACAATTGGATTCGTTTTGAAATTTTGTCGCTAGTTGTGGCCCTCAATCATGTTCACTCTTGAAATTGAGGCGTGCAAGTAAGCCCTCTCTCTGTGTCTGCACGATACTGTCGCCAATGTGCGCCAGATGGACCTGCACTTGATGAGGACTGAATTAGGTTTTGTGGGAGCTGTGTTGTAGTGTCATCAAGATAGTGCTTCAGTTCTGCAAAGAGAATTCGTTGCAATAGACGTTCCAAATGTTGTAGAATGAGTGTTAGATTTCCCTCAACACTATGGACAACTTGGAGACGTTCATGGCGGACATCAACAATGGATGTTGGGACATGTTGCTGCCGCAGGTGGCGCAGCTCAAGCTACCGCGCAAGAAGTTGGAGGACTTGTACAAGTAGGTGTATTTGTCTTTCTCTCACTCTCTCAAAAGTAGCTGTTTTTTGGCTTTCGGATTCCACCATTACAATCGAGATGGAGCTATGTTGTTTCTTGCATTATACGGGACGATGTGATTTAGGTTCAATCTTGCGACGATTGAAGGAAATGCTTGATTGAAGGTAGCTTTGTTCGTGGCAGATCATGCGAGAAATGATTGAGCTGCGCTAGCTGGACATGGTGAGGTCCATTTTGAGGAAGACGCAGGCGATGGGGTTCATCAAGCAGGAACAGCCGGAGCATTACCTGAAGCTGGAACACTTGTTGGTCCGAACCTATTTCGACCTCCACGAGGACTGGACGAAACATTGATACAATTCTAGGTCCTTATTTATTGTTCTCTTAGAAATGAATCACACATTGCTTCATGAGAGAAAGAGAGTTTGCACAGGGTGTTGAGTCTCGACACAATGACAATCGCGTGGGTTCTTAATCATCCGGCAAGGCTTAATTTCCTTGGACCTGCATTAGGGTTGGGATTGCAAACTCATGTGGGAGTTTGAAAGCATGTTGGATGTGACAGGCGTACCAAGATTTGTTGAAAGAGAAGAAGCAAGCATAGATTGTGCAAGGTGTGGGCCTTTTGGTATTGTTTTGAAGTGGCTTACGTAATGCGAAGACTTTTCTTGTTTTCAACTTATCACTTCTTCTTGCTCGTTGCGTTGTTGTTGTTTAACAGAGGTTGAAAGCGTGTTCATTGCGCAACTCTATCTATGGAGGTGATGGTGGTGCCCCGTCCAAGCTAATGGCTTCATTCGGTGTAAGTGTTTATTTACCTACTTTTGGTAAATGACCGTATACAACCAAGTTCTTGTTCAATTTTAATTTTTTATGCTGTTGGGTGTCTAAACATTCATCCATTATGCCTTTCAAGTAATGAATTTTTGTATAGTGATTAGGTGTATTTAATATGTGTAAAATATTCTTAATTATAATTTAAAATACAAATAAATGAGTGATTGAACAAACTTTGTTAATTTACTATATTTAGTAATTTCATATTTTTTGTAGGTATTAATTTTAAATTTTTAGATTGATATCACACTTAGAATTTGAACCTTTTTACAAAGAGTTATTGATGGATGAAGTTTGACCGCTAATCGACTTTTTAAACTTCATTCATAGTTTTGTCTTAATCTATAATTCAAAATTCATTTCTTTTTTTACATTTAACCTTTGGGATTTCAATTCTATCCCAATTTCTATATTTGTTCTTTATGAATGAAGTTTCCTAAATTTCATTCATTTCAAGTTCGAAAACCTCTAAACTTCTACTATCAAATCCTAAATTCAAATTGAACCTGACTATAAGTTTTGTTATTCTAACATATTTCTAGGTTTCGGCCTTCATTATTTTTTCTAATTTTACATAAAAATAAAATAAAATAATAGATTTAGGATTATACCTTGGGGTATGGCTCATTATAGTGGTACCTTTGAGCCTCTTCAAAATCCTTTGTTTGAGCCATTTTTTTATTATAAGTTTTATTTTATTTTATTTAAAATAAATAAATTTACAAGCTTTTGGCTAAGTCAAAGTCGACTAATCTTCTACCTTTTTAATCTTCTCTTTCCACCTCTTATCCTCTAAGGCTATTCTATCCTATTTTGATTTTTCTATCTGTTGACTTTGAGTACTTGAGAATTTTCTAACATCTATTCTATATTTTTTGTTGACTATTTTGCCACTAATCCTTCTTCCAATAATCTTTGACTATTTTTCTATAGAATTTCTTGTGTATCTTCCTACTAGTCCTTCTTGCTTCTCTCAAATCTCATCATTCTCATTTTCTAAGTTGTTTAAGAGTTCTAGTGGTGCGTAAGGAATTGAGGGTTTTAGAATGTGTTGATGTTATGTAGAACTTTTCTTCTTTCCCTCCTTCCTTCTAATTTGGGACTAATTTCTCTCTTTTCCAATGCTAATTTGTAGGTTTCTTAACAATTAGGGACTAAAAACCAAAATTTTTGATGGGTTAGGAAAGATTTGTAGACTGATAGGAGTTGCTTGTTGGGTTGGAACAACAGATGCCGTTTAGTGCTCTATCTGCCAACGGGGAAGCCCACGGGGGGGTCTACCTGGCGGACCAACCCAAGCCGAACGGAGGGGAGCTCTCCTGCCTAGACAACTAGTTGGAAGCTCAACCCCCACCCTAACTGAGTCGAAGGAATCAATGCCCCGGCCCAACTAGGCTCTCTCTTGAGCTAGGTGGGGGATTCAAAGCCTCGTTTCTACCTAGGTGGAAGGGTTAGCCTTAGCGAGCCACCTTAGCTAGACCTGGCCGGGGGTTTGGCCTCCTCGGCTAGTCTTGGCCTTGGATAGGAGGTGGTGACCTTATCCAACCCCAAACTTTTTGAGAGTTTGGGAATTATTGGAATAGAAATGAATATCGGGTGTGAGTTTTTCACTCATGAAACTTTAAAAACTAAAATTGAACAAAACCAAAACTCCACTTGAGTTTATAACCCACAATTTTCCTAGGTTCAAAGCTTCGCCATGGATGGAAAATTTCACGAATTTAAAAAACATTAAAACTAAAGGGGTTAAAGCTCTGTTGTGATTTCTAAAACAATAAAAAATTCTATGAACTCAAGTCCTCACGGATTCAAAGCTCCGCCGTGAGTTGGGCAAATGAGAAAATAACCTGTAAAATTATTTCTTACAAAATCAAAGCCTTGCTGTCTTAAAATGGACAAGGAAATAATTAAACACAAAAGAAAAAAGACACTTGTTAATACAAACTATAAGTGTTAATACAATGATTTAAAAAATACTCAAAACAAGTTAGTACTTCAAGATAAACACAAGAAGTTAGACACTAGATGCTCCCCTAAATGGCATCGTCAATCACAAAGGGAGGGGCTCTAAGATTAGGGCCGGTTTACACTACGGTCAAGAAGTGCACCGGTCGATCAAGAAGTCTTGGCCAAGACATGACTATTTGAAGCACCCGGTGGAATGTTGGACAAGAAGAAAAAATGATAAAATAATATGTGAAGAAGTCTTGACCGGTTGAAGTCTAAACACCATCCGGAGAAGTCTTTCGGCCAACTTCATTAAGTGAAGTCCACCGGTGCACTTCACCTCCAAGAAAATTGAAGGCAGTCAAGAAATTCCAATGTTTGAATTCTTCTTGTAACAATTTGTACTCTTGGGAGAGGTATTTATTTTGCTTCGTGCTATTTTTTACGAGTTCTTATTTTTTCCAAGTGATTTTGGTGAATCTCAAAATTTGTATGCATTAATAGTCAATTTATTTTTTGAAAATAAATGAGCATTGTTGAATTATGATAAATTTTGATGTTTTGCATGTCTTTACAAGGTCTAATTTCAACAAAATTTATTGGAAAAGTTGCATATTCATATCTAGTTTTCTTGTTTCAAAATTCATAAACATTAAGTGAAATTTGAATGATTGATTGGTGTTTGAGTACAAGGAGGTTTAGTGGAAGAAAAGTTGAAGGTAACCTCAAGATCTTGCAACTTGGGTGTCTTGTATCTTTGTCATGCAAGGTCCAAAAGATTCAAGACACCAAAAATGCAAACCCTGAAATTACCTTCACCTCTTCTTGAAGTGAACCTCCTTGTACTCAAACACCAATCAGTCACTCGATTCTCACTCAATGTCTATGAAATTTGGACCACAAAAACTAGACAAAATTGCGCAACTTTGAAAACAGGTCTCATAGCATTTGGACCTTGCATGACAAAGATACAAGATGCCGAAGTTCGAAGTAGTTCAAAACACCAAATTTTTTTCAAACACTAAACTAATTAGGAATGCACACAAATTTTTGAACTCACCAAGATCACTTTGGAGAATTGAGGATTTGTGAAGAGCTATGTTGATCGAGAGAGAGGAATTGTTTGGATTACTTGAATTCCTAACAAGCGGAGAGTTGCAACGGCATTGCGATTTGCACGAAAAAAACAATATTTTATTGAAAGTAGTTCTTGACCAGAAGCCCAATTTCTTGTCCGGGGGGGGTGAGGCTGGACAAGAAGCTTGGCCTTTGGTCAAGAACTCTTACAAAAAGTATTGCCACCTAGGATGCCATGTCATTTTTTCATCCATGCTTGAAGTTCTCCACCGGACAAGAGTTGGCCGTAGTGTAAACCCACTCCGGTCAAGAACAAGATTTGCTCCAATCATATTGCTCCATTTTCTTAGAATTCTTGACCGGTGCACTTCTTGACCGTAGTCTAAACCGGCCCTTAGTACAAGTTAGTATCAAACTAAAAAAACACTTGAAAACTCAACAAAATTAACAAAAAAACTCTTCCAAAAACACAATAAAGGTTAGCAAACTTTGAAAGGACCCCAATGTCCTTCAAAGTTCAACAAAACACAACTAAGAGCTTAAAATGCTCCAAAATACACACGTTGCAACAACTTGGCTCAAACTTAGACAAAAATTCAATTAAATGGACCAACGTGGATGTGTGGCCAAAAAATGGCTACAAGAGGTGAGAAGAGAAGGGGTGCCCTTTTATATTCTTCGAAGGGCACCCACCTCCTTTAATTTTCTCATGGTAATATTATCATTTAGGATTTTCATCATAATTTATCAATTTTGACTTTCTACGCTGGTCTAAAATTCTAACTTTTGGAGATTAACTCCAAATCACAAACGGATTGCGCCATTGGCTTTAGAAGACCATCTTTAATGCATAGGAACTCTTATTCATTTTTATTATGGTCAAAACTCAACAAATCCTAATGCCAACTTAATGATCTAAAAGGGTAAAAAATCCAACTTTTGGAGATTGACTTTTTTGAGACAATTGATTAGCCTAGGGTTTTAAGTAGGTATGAGGGAGTAAAAAAAAATCTAACTTGGGCCTCATTCCAACTTCGTATGCTCCCGATATGTCGGTCAACTCTATGGTAAATTTCAAATTACCCAGTCTTGGGAGGATCTTGCCAATTTGGATCTTCTGGCTATCAAAATGTCCTAAAACTTGATGGGGCATTTTATTAACAGAAAAAAATCTATCCTAATTTTTAGTGAGATTTTATCGCACCTGGGATAATTTCTAAAAAATTTCCATCATAAACTTTTACAATTTGACTATATGGAAAGGCATCTTCTGAAAGTTAGAAAATTCCGAAATTTTTTATGGAATCCCACAAAAGATGTGCTAGCTCATACTCTTATTTTGCACAATGGTCATAGGATATTCAAATTCCGTCATCTCCTTTAATTATCGATGCTCAAAGAATCTTTCACATGAAGAAGAATCTTGGTGAGCCAATATCACCTATGAGTTTTTAGCGTGAAACTGCCCCTAGAACGCCCTCCCTTGGCCGTAGATTTCTTTATAGTCCCATCTTGAGTTCGTGACACTTACAAGCCAACAATTGGGGTTTTTACTAAAAATAGAATATGGTTTTGGAACTTGAAACCTCTCCCTAGAAATCATCTTAGAGTTTTCACCTTTACTACTTTTTTCAAGCATGAGTACAAAACAAAATTGAAATTTTTATATGTATTTCCAACTTATTTCTTCTCCATATTATGAAAAGTTACAAGTTGAAGGGTCTATAGATTTTTTGATAAAATGTTGTAAAGCATTAGGAGGCCTAAAGAAGCCCACAAGTTCTCCAGAGTTCTCAAATTGTGGAAACTCACCACATCAACAATCTAAAGTGATTGAGAAAATGCCACATCAAATAATGTATTTAATCAGTTATTTAATCTTTTTAATTAGTTAGTTAGTTATTTTATTTCATTATTTTATTTTTAAAAATTTTAATACTTTTTAAGATTTTTTTTAATTTAAAATTCTAAGAGCATGTTGCTAG
This sequence comes from Climacium dendroides, assembly GCA_950106755.1. NCBI lineage: Eukaryota > Viridiplantae > Streptophyta > Bryopsida > Hypnales > Climaciaceae > Climacium > Climacium dendroides. The sequence continues at coordinate 23,063,676 of OX467089.1, forward strand.
TTCACAGCAAAGAAAGGAAGCTTGAAACGGCCCTCACTTGCCTTCAAATCTCCTCTAATGTTCTAAAATTTTAGAAGGGTGTATCTATACAAATTAAATATTATTATATTATCATTCATTGATATTTTAAATAATATATTATACTATTAATTATGATAATATTATAATAATATAATATTTATAATTTAATTAATAGTATAATATATAGCATAATTATAATATATTTAATATTACAATAATTAATTATATGATTAATCCATTAATAATACCTTGATGTTAATAACTATTCACATATAATTATTAGTATTTATGTTTCATAGATTTGATAATCATTATATGTCCACATCAACTTACGAATAATAATTTCATCTCAACCATGATTTAATTTCCTTTGCTTAAAAACTCCTTATGGAAGATGGAGATGGAAAATAGTACATGTTTTTTTTAAAAGTTTGATCATGAAGTTTTTGCATGGAAAATGGCATATTCAAACTCTAATTTAGACACCATAATGTTATTGCAATTGTGCATATGTTTCTTAGGCTACTTACTATAAATATTTTCTAATGTAGAGGAACATTAAGATATTTTGCATGTAGTGAAAAGCATACATTATACAAACTCTCAAGTGTCAAACCGGGTCTTACTAAAGACTAAGTTACAAGGAATACCACACCATCGATGGTTGTTGAAATGCAAATATATTTATTTAATTATTATTTATTCAATTCTTGTGGTTTTTTCAAAATATTTTTTTAAAATTTCAATATCTCTACTTCATGCAACAACCATCAATAGCAACGGTTGTGAAGGTGTCACCAAATTTGGTGACACCTAGCAACGCAAAATTTGGTGACACCTTCACAATTCTACTTTCACAATTTTGGTCTATCAATGAGAAAAATTAGTAATTGCACTCTATTTTACATGTTTTTGCTCAAGATGCTCTGCAAATCATAGATCGTCCTTCCCTTTAGCAACTAAAAATTCAACCAATCTTAATATATCTATTCATACTATTTAAATAAAAATTATAGATGAGGTGTCCGAGTGTCTACAATCCACGAAATAGTGAAATTAGATTGCTCCTCACTAATTTCTTGACATTTGACACTACATAAATATTTGAAGTTAATGTACTAGAATGCACTACTTTTGAATTAGATATTGTTGTAATTGGGACTTATGAACCTCCATGTATACAAATGGAAACATCCATAGAAATATTTGTTGACTTTGATGGCTCGTACAATAACTTTCTTGGAGTAAGGCAAGCTAATTGTTAAAGCAATCTACTTTCACTATTTTGTGTAAAAGGATTCAAAACTTGTATAGCTCCAAATACAAAAATGAATGAATAAAAATAGTTTATCATGTCATAGTTCTTTGCAATTCATTATGGACATCATTCTAAAAAGCAAATGTGGGAGTGCTTGGAGGGTAAATTTTTAGGCAGGGCATTGTGCAATTTTCAATGCTAGGTAGAGTCATTTGAAGGGCAACTTAATTCTTCACCCCTAAAGTTCTAAGTTCTTGCATGTTTCGAGGTCCAAAACTCCTTCAAAAATATTAGCATTTTTTTCTTGGCAACAAATGCTACATTCTAAGTTCTATCAACCACTACACTTGGTTGCCTCCAAATATTCACCTTTGGTGGGAGAGCACGCAGACTGTAGAGCTATTGTTCCAACTCCCCTTGGTTGAACACTAGTCTCCAAAACAAGGCTAAAATCTTCATCTATGTTTATTTTTTAGCAATTCTAATATAGAATCCTTTATTTAATTTGTTAGGTAGAAAAAAGTAGAGAATGATTAAAACACTTATCAAAATTATTAAGAATTGAGTTATAGAATTAAAAAATACCAATCCTAATGGTTGTAATGTTGTAACAAACAATCTACTTACTAATTTTTTATTTTTTTTCCCAAAATATTGAAAATTTGAGTTATGTAAATGGCTTCAAAGTTTGTTTTAGAGTAGAGATGCCATAATTGGCCACAAACTAAAACTCCTCATAACTTTCATCTCATTAATGAAAATGAAATGATTAAAAGATTTTCACGTATATATAAATCTAAAAAAACTATTTCAAATTTCTTTCCTTTGCAAATGATTTTTTCTCAACAACTCGGGTTGCCTAAGTTAAAAAAGAAACTACATATCATACAATAACTTTTTTATTATGTAGTCAAAAGTTACAAAAGCTATGCGCCTTATAGCTACTTCTCAATCATATGTTGTGTGAAAATTTCAAAGAATATGGAAATTCCATTTTGGTAAGCTAACCAAAATTTCTATGTTGCCAAAAAACATTGTTTGGTCCCTAAGCACCCAAGTGACCATTTTTTGGTTGTTGCCCAATTTCGGGCAACATTTTTGGGCAAAAAAATTCTTTTTTTCAATTCTTTTTGGTGCAAACTAGGTTGAGTTGTCTTTCAATTTTTTTATTCAAATTAAGATTGTTATGGTCAAATAAAAATTAAAAGGGAAATAGCACAAAAGAATTTAGAATTTTTCCTAGTTTTAAAAAATTTACTATTTGAAAAAAGTGTTGATGTTTTCATCACTAGATCTTATGCATTTTTTCACAAATCGATAGAAACCACAATTTTGACCAATCCAAAAAAATTCAAATGCTAAAGATAGAAATTGTATTTTGGATGAATTTTTGATGGTATATCTTTAAAATTCATTTGAAAACAATCTAAAATAGTTTCATAAACTTAACCGTACAAATACTTTCTACTTATATTTTATAATACATTTGTATTTTGTTCAAACTCCTTAGGATTTTAGGAGTTAAGAGAGGCTGAGGCCAAAAAGTGGCTGACAAAAGATTGGACTATTTACTATAGAAACAAAGAATGCACCTATTTGTCCAATAATCCAAGCATCTTAGTGACTTCCTTGGTCATGGGGGACTGCTTCCTTTATGTGTTAATATCCCCATCAATTGCCATTAATTGTTGGGTTGTAGTCTATCCAACAATGATCCAATTCCATCAAAATGTATTGATTGCATTCATCTTATTGAATGCCTATCTAGGATTATCCGAGATATCTTATTGGAGTGATCCAAATTTAAGAGATATCTAAACAATATTAGTTTGATGTTCTACAATGATATAATTTGCTAGAATTTGACAAAATTGGATGATTGATGGAGTTGTAGCAACCTACCTTCAGTGTTGATTTTGCAATTCTATTATAATTATTCTAATAGTTGTCACTTTTTTTTCTCATGTAACTTCAGAAGTCACTTATGTTGTATGTAGAAAGATGAGAAAACAAGTTCTTTATACAAGTGGGGTGGTAGGAGGTAAAACAGTTTATGTAGAATATGCAAAGTTAGGATTAATAGGACCTCAACCACTCATAGTTAAGTCAAATCAAGAATCGTGTTCAAAGTGGAATTCCATACCTCATTTAGGCATAATAGAATACCTTTTTCTACAAAACTATGAATAAATTTAATGTAAAAAATCAACTTAACTTCCATCTCCAACTAACTATTTGAGATTTTGAGCCTCCAATCAAAAGTTATGGACAAATTTCAAAGAGGGGTTGAAAAGGATATTTTCTTTGACATTTTCGAACATCCTCTCTAAATTTTGTCCATTGATGTTTTGGGGAGGTTCAAAATCATAAATGGATTTTTGGAGTTGAAATTCAGCTTGATTTCCCAACTTTTTTTAATTCAAAGTTTTCTATAAAAAGTTATTCTACTATGCCAAAATGAGGTCTAAAATTCTACTTTGAACAAAATTCCTACGTTTTGGCAATGAGTGGTCAAGCTCTCATCTTCAAATTATCCCATGCTCTTTGAGAATTTGTGACATCCAATGGTTTTCATTATAAAAACAACCTCTCCATCCTTCATTTTTATTAAATGTTAAAGAATTCATTCCTTTATGTCTCCATAAAAACATTCTTAATGGTAGATGGTGAAATGATAGGTTGGTAATTCACTCAATGGATTGTTAATAGATTCTTTTGATTTTGGGTAAACCATCTTTACATTTATTTTTATATTTGGTTGTTTGGTCCTAAAATTAGCAAAATTTATGGCAATTTAAAAATAATAATTTAAGTCAAACTTGCTATCTAGATATGGTGGTATAATCGATACGTTTCACTTTGTTTCACGTGCAACTTTAAAAAATGAATGAATTACTAATCAATTCCCATATCTCTTCCTCTATACCTCTAATGTTTGATTAATACTCATAGTTTAATTAGATTAGAATAGTGACATGTTCACCATTAATTATTGAATACAAAGTTTATGAAGGAGAAACACAACTTGAAAACTACTTTGTGTATAGTCATGAATAATTGTAATTCTTTGTGAATTAAGGTCAATTATAGAATGCATCTAGTTGTAAATAATCACATATAGAATGTGTATGTTAGTTGAGGAATTGTATATGTTGTTCTAGCAATTGAGTTTGATTTTGATCTTGCATCCTATTGCAAGGGACAAATATTATCCCTTGCAATCATGGTCAACAAAAAATATTCTAAAAATAGATGCCAAAATTTTTAAAATATTATTTTTTCAAGGAAAAATATCTGAAAAAAACAAATTTTTTTCAAAAAAATTTAGACATTGTTGAATCACATTTGTCAACTTTAATTAATCATTTGGCAAGTAATGTCAACCTTGATCACTGAATATTATAATAAGAATAATTGTCTTATTAATGATTGTATATACTAGCATAGAATTGAAAATATTAATGTATGTAAAAAGGGAGAAAAAAAAAGTATGTATAAAGTGGACTTCCTTCGCCAAGGATGTGTCCCTCTAGTTTCTGTGTACTGTTTCCATATATCAATGAAAATTGTCCATGTGTTTCGAAGAAAACAAAATCATTAATGTATGTGAGCTTATATGAGGTACTCAAACAAATGCCAAAAGTGGTCGACCAGTCCTTAATGGGTTAAGAATAAGATGGAATCTCTGTCCAGGTTCGGGTGGCTAGGTTCGGGGTGTCCAGGTTCGGGGTCATCACTCCCGATTTTGTAGGCAGTAGAATTCCTAGCTTCTATTTTGAGTCGCAGCGAGTTTGCATGTTTTCATGCGCTTGTCTTCTGCGTTGCTCCTGGTTCTTTGTGGTCGTCGTCTGCTTCAGGAGTAGTGCATTTCGTCGGCAGTAGGGTATCAGGAATCGGGAAGCACATTTGAGGATCGAGAACCAACGATCCGGGAACCACGTTGAAGCTAAGTTTCATGCACTTGTGCTCCGGGTACTTTGTGGTCGTCGGAAATCAGGAATCAAGAATCGGGAAGCACAATTGGGAATCGGGAAGCACGATCCGTTCTTGGAGTAAAGCAGCGATCCGGGAAGCACATTCTTGGAGTTTAGTAGCGATCTTCTCAAGTTGAAGCTGTGTGTGAAGCTGCGTGGTGAGATCGAGTAGAGGAATGATCTTGTTGAAATACATAACCATGAAACTTGTAGATGTATTTGTTTCACTTATGTAGATTTTGTTGTTTGTTTAGGCTCTCTTGACAGAGGTTAAGGCCTATCACATGTTGAAGGAGGTTTGGGGAAAGTATGTACCTCAGCTAGTTTCATATGGAACTACTGGTGGGGGATCAATCGTGTACATCGCCACGAAGGAAATTATAGGTCATGAAATTGGAATGGGTATGTTACTAACCTTGCCTTCTATATGTTGTTTCTTAGTTATGCTTGCTTATTGCTTGTGGTGTGTTGCTTGGTTATTGCTCAATTATTGTTCATGAGGGCATTTGCTTATTGTTTGTGATGTATTTGGGTATGCATGACCTTTGTCCCAAGCAGTGGTGGAGGAGATTTTTGATGCCCTTGCTGTTGTGCATCAATGTGGAATTCTTCATGGCGACATCCGGCCTAGGAATATCTTGGTTGCAAATGGAGGACAAGCAGGAGTCCGATTCCTTGATTTTGGGTTTGCTTGCTTCGTCACTAGCGATGTGGGTCACAAAAGAGAGTATGCGCAATTGGAGTTCTTACTGAGTGAGTTCACTTGCTTGGATGTAACCTCCCAATTTCAGTTAAAGCAAAGGCAAGAGGTCTAGAAAAATATTTAGTCTAGAAAAATGTTCATAAACATTGATAAACAGTGATTTTTGTGCACATTGTTGGACTTATTTTAATAGGCTGGTACATGAGAAATTGGTTTGGATGCGATGCTTTTCATAGTTTCTTTTATATGCCATAGTGTGATCATATTGTTGCGGTTTGTGTTGCATTAGGAAGGCATTTGTTTTTAAAGATAGGAGATGCTCGGAATCATCTACACTAGAACAAGGTTTATTTTTATACTAATTGTAGAAAAATAGACAAGTACTTGATTTAAATTGAACCATTTAGGAGTTGAACTCCCACTTATCAAAATCCGTATGCTGAAAACAAGATTGAATTATGTAATTGTGCATCACAAGTAACTAGCCATCAAAACAAAACATCAAATCCCTAAACCCTGAACAAATGTCAGACCCCCTCCCATCATGAATTGCAACCACCTAATTGGTTTCCTAAAGTCAGCACAATTACCCCCATGGAGCCTGACGGGTAGTTCTTCATATTTTCGTTCTACACGGTGTACACTCCAAAGGGGTTACACTTCTTTCATCCACCCTCGCTTCCTATTGGCTCCGCTTTTCCGATTTTGGTGGTACTCCCAGCTGTAGAATATTACTTCCTATCTTAAGCCAAGTGGGAATAGCCTTTTGGAGATTGAGAGTTTTAAATGTGAATTGAAAATTTTCAAAAGCCAAGGAATGTTTTGAATTTTAAAATCAAAATTTGAAACCTCAATATTCTCATGACTAGTCCCTATAAATTGATATTCCATCTACTCTTGGCCTAAATGTTGAAACTTAAACTATTTTTTTAGATATTGATCTAAAAATACTATAAATGAAAGATAGACAATTGCAAATTTATGTATCAAATCACTAAGTTAGTTGTATATACGCAATTAAAACGAATTAGGTCAATTACATCCATCATCAAAATGGATTGTTGAGTATGAATTTACTATTTAGCTCTATATTCTTCAAAAAAATTCGTGAATCAACAAAATATGGAGACACAAATTGAAAGTTGTTATAATTGAACAAAAATGCCAAGAGATCAATTTCTTTTTGGATACTTTGCAATCCTACTTGCTTAGGTAGATGCATGGATGAGTGTCTCAATAAACTAGTCACAAAGACATCTTACAAAAAAAATTGCAATACAAAGGCTCTTGGCCAAAAATGATCATGGAACAATATTTGAAATTAACTTTGCAACACTAATAGCTTGTCATAGAAACAATAGTACAAGAAAAAGTCACAAATAAAAAAGATTCATTGAAATTTTTCTCAAAAAAATATTTTAATGTTTCTATAGACCTTGAGCACCACTTGCCCTACCTTGCTGTTTACGCCACACCATGCCACACTGAAGGCTCCACCATATTTGTACTTTTGGCCCACAATCTAAGCTCAATCAAGGCCCACCATTTCTATGCTCTTAAACCACAATTTCTCAATGGACAATTTTACGCTTTTTGAGTGGATGTTGTCTTTTCAAATTGATTAGTCCACCCTCCCTTGCTTGATTCATTTATCGGCCTTGCCATGTAGGTAACACCTTGTGGCCTAATCAAAACACAATTGCCTACAATATAAGTCTCAAAAACTCTTTATCATGGACCTTGGCTAACTAGAGATTAGCTAACAATGGTTGCAATGCAATATAGTCTTATTCTTGAGGAGTGGTTGTTGAAAAGTATATGAGTTCAAAGTGAACCTTGACTAACATTCTTTGAAGTGTTTTTAAGAAAATCTTTCATATTAATCTTAGAAATATTTCTAAAATTCAACTTCTATTTTTCCACCTTCTATTTTCAAATTCATTTCCTAAAAATATATATTTATGTATGTTTGAAAATTTAATTAAATATTAGAGTGATCTTCATAAAAATTTCTCTAATATAAAATGTTCTCTAATGAAATATTAAAGCGACTAATTGATGCTATAATTACACAATTACTTTGTGTAAAAATTATCTTCAATTTTTGTCTTTATTCGATCATTTTCACAAGGACCTTATAAAGAATCCTATTGTGAAAAATTAATCTAGTGGTGTGGAACCATCTACTATATGTTGACATGAATAATATCAAAAGGCACTCTTTGATTTGGTAGTGTTTTCATGTTTTTTTGGAGTACTTTAAAATTATATTTTTTATAAAATTCTAAAAATATGGCCAATGTATATACTTTTGAGAAAATGGTGGAAAGCATAGAAAAATTCTTTAAGTAATAGAACAAGAAAAGTATAAAATCTCAAGAAAATAAGTACCTCTACTTTTTAATTTGTAAAAATTAAAAATAATAATTTGCAAACAAATTAGAAATTGTTCAATTTTTAGTATGGTGATGAGATTTCACCAAATAAATGAGCTTGAACCATGTTCAATGTTCAGAAAAACATGTGCTAAAGAGCTCTACTTGCTTGAACATGGAAGGTATAAAATAATGTAATAACTTGAACATGCTTGCCTATTATGCAAGTGTACTTAGTTTTACTACAACAAACCACGTGTGAACAAGTGATTTTTAATAAACTATAATTTTAACTTCAAATTTTGAGCATTGTTTACTAATGACTATAGGATTCTACTCCCAAAATTTCAAACTCAAATAAAATATGGAATGATTTCTAAAAGAGGTTAAAAATGCACTAAAATGGCATGTTATTTTAACTCAAATATTTTTAGAGAACACATTTAGATGACCATTATATCAATATTCAACTCAAAGTGAGCTTTCAATAGAGAATTATTTTTAGGAATATTTTGTTCATTTTTTAGACAATTTTTTCTTATATAATATAGGGATGTGAAAGTTATTTTTTAGTTTTACTGTATATCTTTTTGCTTCAAAAACTTGTAAATAATTATGATTAACAAATAAAAATATCAATAATTCAAACATAAACTATCAAAGTAGAAAAATCTATTCATATTTTTTTTATTTAATTTTATTTAAAATTCAAAAAGTATATAAGAAATCTAAAGTTTTATTCGCACGCTAACATCAAAAAAAAGGGAGAGTGCACCCCCCCAAGATGCAAATAAACCACAAAAATTTCAACTTTAGATCATTAATTTTGGATACTCAATAGAACCCCAAACCCCCAAACCTAACAGTTGTGTCTAATTTTATAAAATAGACTTTTAAATATAAGATGATTTTGTAAATTTTTGATTAAAAAAAATATGATTACAATAGAAATATCCATCCCCAATAAAAATAAATTTAAGTTCATCAAGTTCATGCTTCAAAAGTTATAGTGGATGATAATTCTATCACAATAAATGTGACATAAAAAGATATTAGTGTTTCTGGTGTGGCTAACTCCTAACCTGCATAGTCCAACCATACAATTTAGTACCCGAGAATGTCACCATGCAAACCAAGGTCCATGGGTTAGTTCTCACTCATTGAGTCTCACACAACTCACCCCCGAGCTCCCAAGCCTAAGTACTTTAAGGCTTGGACAAGGCGCCAAGTCCCCGGCATCGCGCTCACCTCTGCAACGACGCCCTTCACACCATAACATGGTGCGGGCCTCCTTTCTACCAACATTGGTTCTCTCACCCAACACCGCCCAATTGGAGTCTACCCAAGCTCAATTTGGAATCGCAACGCGCTTCACTACGAATCCAGCTCCAAGTGAGCCTTATTCCAAAGGGATGTTACGTCTTCTCCCACATAGATCACTTGATGTCCACATCAAAACTCATTTTGAAGGGTACCCCTTTCGTCCTAGTCCTCACAAAGGAGTCATATATTGAATTCCTCACATAGTGGATTCATTATGAGCTATTTGTATTTGACATAATTGATCTTATGGAAAAAAATGAACATTATATTAATAGCCTCAACATTGCAAGATAAGATCAAATGTTCCAAAAAGCATTCTATTATCTATTTTTCAAATTTTTGTAAATGTTCAAAGACAAAAATGAATTGTGTCATGGTGATTTGTTAACCCATAAAGGAACAAACATTGTTTGGGGGTAGCATAGAAAGTTTGGGCAACCCACTAAGAATGGAATTTTTATTTTTTATTTTGAAATTTTTACACAATATGTAGTTGAGGAATAACTTTAAGACACAATAATTTTTGTAACTTTTGACTAAATTATTAAAAAGTTATTGTATAATATGTAGTTTTCACTCTATGTATATATATATATATATATATATATATATATGGAAAGTTCTAAATCAAGAATGCATATGAAATATTTTTTGTTTGAAAATTTATATATGTATTTCCAATTTATTTCTTTATCATATTATGGAGAGTTGCAAGTTGTAGGATCTACACATTTTTGGATAAATTTTTGAATGATGAAATCTAACCATTTGGGAAGAATTAAAAATATTTCTTTTTGAAATTCAAGCATTATGATTTTGTAATTGGTAAGGTTTTCAATTTTGAAACTTTAAGAGAGTGTACTCTAACAAGCTAACTAAAAGATATTGTAGTTGGATTTGTTAAAATAAGTAGGGATGAAGATTTTAGCCTTCTTTTGGAGACTAGTATTTTTTTAATTAGTTTCGGGCCTTTGAACATGCAAAAAATTTAGGAGTTAAAGGTAATATGGATGAATCCATTCCAAAGTCTTATCCATTTATATAAGCTTTAGTTAGGGTTGGGCCATAAGAATCATGCTTTCAACTTAAAACAAATATTTTTGACTAATTAACATTTAGGTTAAAATAGGATGAATAACATATCTAGCAGTCAATCCAAACAAAAATATAGATCTAAAAATAGAAGCCAAAATAATTGGGACATTATTTTTTCAAATTGTATAGAAAATAAATTATTTTTTCTATTTTCATATATATATATATATATATATATATATATATATATATATATATATATATATATGCTAAATTACATTTGCCAACTCTAATTAATTATTTGGAAACAAATATTATTATGTTGAATTTGACCTCTAGATATAGTAGTCACCACAATAAATGCTTTAATTGACAATCATGGAGTGAGTTAGATACCACTATACATAAGAAGTTATACCTTTTGGGTTTAGGATTTAAACTTTATAATGAAGAAAACAAGGTTTTTTGTACCTTGTCTGACTAGATTATTCGGTATTAAATCTTTTTAATTTAAAGTTTTTGAACTGAAGTTTTTGATGTAAGAAAATTTTATGTTGAAGAATTGAGTTGATCATTTTGAAGGAATTTAAAAAAAAATGGATTGTCATTCTTAAAAAAAATTATTAAATAGAAGTAGGTACAAGATTGAAGGAAAATCTACATCTTTAATCGGAATCAAACACAATAATTTTGAAGGTGAGATTATTCTAGAAAACAAAAAAACCTTGGGAGGAACTTCTTCTTTTGATAATTGAGAAAATTGAGTTAAAAAAACAAATGAAATACATCTTACTTGTAAGAAGATGCCCATAAAACAAGATGGTCAATAACTTTCACATCACTAATCCAAATGGTATGAATTAAATGTTTTTATGTAGAAAAAAATAAAATCTATTAGAAAAAAAAATTTAAAATTTTAATTTTTTTTATTGTTTTTGACAGCTTAGTCATTTTATGATTATTGTGACATACCTTTACTCCCACACGCCAATTGAAATAAAAATTATATTTCCAAAATAGGCATATATTTTTTTTCTATCTTAAAATATTCAAAAAGTCAAGCCAAAAATTTAGATCATAAGAACTTGGAATACCCAAACTTTAATTTCTATCCAAAGGAATGAATGGGACTTTAGGGGTTAAAAGACGCTTGCCTTTAAAAATCTATATTTTGCTAGAATATTATAATTTCAACTAATATATCCATGCCATATTTAACTATTTTTGGACTTTGCAAAGTCTAAAATTGGTAAAGGGACATCTAAGACAATTGTAGATTTTGATTTCTATAGATTTTAGGAATCTAGATATGATATAGATTTTGGACTAGGTGGTTTGAAAAATGTACAGCGAGTTTAGATTTTAGATATCTATGACAACGGGAGATCTCCCGTTGGACAAAGTCCAAAATTCCCTGAAAAGTCCAAAAGTAGTTAAATATGGCATATCCATATATCTCTTACTTTTGTCTATTTACGTAAGGGTGGAAAGAATTTAAAAACTATCCATTTCACAAGGACAACAAAGTGATCCTTCTCTCAATAGATCATCCAATTAATTAATCCCTAAAGTCCTAAATTGTGTTTTTTAGCAACATAGCAATTTGAGGTAACTCACTCTTAATAGAGTTTTTATTTTTCTTTGAAATTTTCATAAAACATGTGCCTAAGGAGTAGCTTTAAGGCCCAATAATTTTCATAACTTTTGACAACATGATTAAAAAGTTATTGGATGATATATATTTTTCATTGTTCGGCGGGTAGTCCAGGCAACCAAAAACACTTCTTTAAAAATCACTTTTTAAAAAAACAAAAGTTTTAAATTGGTTCTCTAGATTTATTTAAAAGTGGAAAGCTTTGAACCATTCCATTTTGATTAATGAGATGAAAGTTATGAGGTGTTCAAGTTTGCATGTAGTTATGGAATTTCTACTCTAAGATAAACTTTGAAGTCTTTTATTTAATTCAATTTTTAATATTTATGATATGGAATGAAATTTGCCTCCTAGCTTTTTTGACATTCAAGTACACTTGATATGGCACTTGGTGGAAGAAGTGGAATTGTGTAGATATGTGTCATTTCATTGGATGTACTTTCTAGAACAATATATGAAAGACTTAAAGAATTGGTTAGGCAAAAGGCTTGGCCAAAGGGTTCAATGGATGAAGGATATATTCTAACGGAAGCAATGCACTATACAACTAAATATACAACCTGATTGGCACCAAATGCACCCCAATTGTGGAAGGTTAAAAAAGACCCTTCTTTATTGGATTGCCAAAAGCGCACAAAATGCGCTGACTTGATAGAGATCTAGTAGGGAGGGTTTTTTTGGAACAAGTCCACTGCTTTGTGTTGAAAAATGACTTGTACATGTCAAATTGGAAAAACAATTATGTTCTGGAAGATCCAATTGAAACAACAAAGAGGACTTTAGTGAATGGACCTTAACCCCTTTAAGATGTTGGCAGAATGGCATACAATAGCCATTTCAACGTATTCTGAGGGCCACTGTTGTATAATCATCACTTGGTAACTCGGAAACACATTTTCTTGAATTGGGATTTTTACACAACAACTACTTGCAAGTGTACTTTACGATTCTGAAATCAAAAGTGATTTTGAGAAAAACAAGTTCTGTCCAAAAAATAGTGACTACACATGGGTGTCCAGTGCTCTACATACAAAGACTGTATTGTATGAAGTGGAAAAATAAGGAAAAACCAATACAAAATCATCCGTTCAACAACCCTCACACACTTGGTCTAACGCACTTGCACCAGTGGTAGGTCAAGGTGGACTGGAAGTACCGGTGGTCAAGGAAAATGGAGCTCCAACAAGGTAGTTTAGCTATGAGAATTTGGAAGTGTTATTAAAGAATTTATAAAATTGAAAATCTATAAGGGCAGAAATTCATTGATATAGAAATGCAAACCTAACTTTTTACAAAATACAAGGAGAGTAAGTAAAAATTCTAGGTTTATGAAAATAATTATTTCTATGATTATAATATTTGAAACATAAATATTTTTTAATTTTGAAAAATTTATTTCAAATGAACTTAAGAATTATCAATTAAATTAACCCCTACAATTCTTTCATGTTTAGACATCCAAAACTTCTTTAAAATACTTGCCTATGTAGTAAGCTCAAAGTCTTAATCAATATTTAAATTTTGACAAATCCAACTACAACGTATTTTAAATGAGCTGTTAAGTACTTTTCCCTAAATTTTTAGTGAAAATATATAAAAATAAACTTTACTGGAATAACTTTCACATTCATTTGTAAACAAATTGTGAAGAGGAAGGTGTCATTGAATGAAAGATAAAAATAATTTACTAATAACTTTTGGAAGAATTTGAGGATTATTAATCTAATGAAACTCCTCATAATTTGTACTTCATTATTTTGAATTAAGTGGTTCAAATTTTTTTTCACTTGTTCTCAATCTGTACGATCTCCCAAAAATTAATTTATACTTTTTAGAATATAAATTTTTGATGCCTAATTTGACATTGAAATTGAAATAAACATTCTAACTTTTGTAATATTCGTTGGAATGATGTGAATCAAAGCTTCACACATAGATCATGAAGAGTACCATCCATCCTAAAAATTTCATGCGAACATTTTAAATTATGAAGTGAATAGAACGTGCCCAAGTTCTCAAGAAGCCCAAAGTGGGCTCCTTGGTTCTTTAAGGTTTAAAAGAAAAAGTAAAATATCACTATTGATTAAAAAACGCCTCAAATAATTCAAGCTTAAGAAAATAATAGAAATCACGTAAATTACACCGCATAATGAATCCTACATTAGAATCACTTCTATTTCTATGTGTAGGTATTTTATTATTTTTAGTAATACAAAAATGAAAAAAGTCATACTTCCAACTCTTCCATATTTTCTTGCAACTATTGTAGTTATTGGTTTCCGATAACCGTAGTAAAGATGTAAACTAATTTTGCATAACTTGTAAATATTATTTCTAAACAATTCTCAAAAGAAATACCTATATAATAGAAAGACTCATTTATAAATTATGCAAATTGACATATATGGGCTTAAATTTAGTACACTAAAAAACAAACATAGTCTCTAATTGTTGAAAATATCAAATGCATAGTACTGAAAAGAAAAATGGTGCAAAAGAGGTACAACTGTCAATCACAATCATAAACAATATGGGTGAAGGATTGCAAATGTTTGCAAAACTATGGAAAAGTCAAAAATGCCATATTTGACTACTTTTGGACTTTTCAGGGAATTTTGGACTTTGTCCAACGGGAGATCTCCGATTGTCATAGATATCTAAAATCTAAACTTGTTGTACATTTTTCAAACCACCTAGTCCAAAATCTATATCATATCTAGATTCCTAAAATCTATAGAAATCAAAATCTACAACTGTCTTAGATGTCCCTTTACCAATTTTGGACTTTGCAAAGTCCAAAAATAGTTAAATATGGCATAAAAGTAGTTTAAGTTTATAAAAGAAATGAACTAATAAAAAATAGTTGCCTCTCCTTTGCCAATGCTTGCATAATGCAAAATCTATATATGCATTAGATTGTAAAATGGAAGTTTTGAAATTATTTAAATTAAATGATGCTAAAAATTCGTAAAATGAAATGTTAAAAACGTTCCAATTAGGAAAAAAACCCTACTTGCCATGTGATGTAATAATCTTTTGCCTTGAAGTAGTTCAAGGCAAGATTCTCACTTGAGTTCTTCAAGGCCTTGCTCAATTATACAATGAAAGGCCGCTTTTGCACAAAAGCAATTCCCCAAACTCCGGGTGATTTATAAGATGTCGTACAATGAACAGTTGTAACGCCATTGACAACCATCCCAGCTCCATTTCCACAGTGGAAGCGAACTTTCTACTCTGGTAGCCAAAAACATGGTTGGTCTTGTATGTCCACCTCTCCACCTATAGAAAAATCACAATGTTTATTGGAAATTCATTGAAATTTTAAAAATTAAAAAAGAATTACATATTGATAATGCTCTAGAATTTGAAGGAAAAAACAATAATTATAAGGAAATGAACTTACTCGGATGCAACCACACGATGATTCTATACCCATAGTCGGTTTATAATCATTTCATACCCATATAATCCCGGGTGATTGCAAGACAAGTGAAAGGAGTCCCTACAAAGTGACCATCTGCGCCATCCAAGCCCTCCTTCAGTAGTATGTTTTCGAGGTTGTCCATGAGACTGGGAAATGCAGCTTTCAAATGACGATACATCTTCTGCATAAACACCTTAGACAATGCATACATCTCTGCGTGTGGTTGCACAAACTTGCATTGAAAAAATATATAGAAGTTTAGTCCATTCCTCGCATTGTATAGGACAACAACAAATGTTGAGAAAACTAAAATCCTAAGAATGACATTTGAAAATTCAAGTAAAAATTTATAGACATATCATTAAACTCTGAAGCAATTGGCCACAATATAAATTGCTTAAAGTACATTGAGAAACTTCAATTACAATTGAAATAAAATTAGAGCATGTTATTGTATTAAAATGATTCTACCCTCATTCATAATTTCACTTTCCATGGACATTCTTTAGACCTATTATTCTTCAAATGAATCATACTACTAAAATCATAATTCCCTTTGTAATATCACAAATGCTACCATTAATACTAGGGGCTCATGCTTGCTATGCTACGCATTCATTGTATCACATATTAGTAAAATTTTGATATATTTGAATAGAATGCATGATAATGATTTCAATAAGTCTTTAAAATAATTATTTTAAATATTTTGTAAAAATATTTTCAGTCATGCATACATAGAAATCGTATTTTCACACGATATGATATTACAAAAATAGAATAGCAGTTTGCAATCACTTCTGTAACATCACTTTTTACAAAGGGTGATATTATAGAAATAATATAGTAGTTGCAATTAAGGTGATATTAAAGAGGATCCATAGGATGATGTTATAGAGGTAGCAAATTCATTGCTTCTCTTGGCTTTACACTTCTTTGCACTTCTATGATTTTGTGCTTGTGTGAGCTTTGAGCTTTCATGATTTCAATTTTCTATCGCTACTACCAAATGGTTTTGAGAAATTTATTCAATTGAACCGGTTTTGGATTTCACAACAATTAAGTTGTTCACAAAGTTTTTGAGATTTATAAGTTTTTCTTTTCAATTCTTCAATTTGGGTTGCCATTTTTTTTAACAATGGAGTCAAATTTCTAATGCATTCTAATGTATGTGTATCTTTTATAGTATTTTCCATTGCATATGTTTCATTCATCATTCAATAAATTTCTATTGTACATTTCAATATATGGTTACTTATAGAAAAATTATACAAAGATTTTAGTCATTTTTATTTGAAGATTTATTGAAATTTTTGTTTTGCATTCTATCTAATATATAAAAATTCTTATAAAATTCTAATGATGAATGCGTAGCATAGCAAGTGCCAACCGCTAGTATTAGATGTAAAAATGTAATTTATGTTGGAATTTAGAAAATATTGTTATTTTTGTACAAAGATTGTACATCTTCACTACAATCTTATGTTAGAAGTTCCATGAATTTTGTTTTTGTATTGGTTTAAATGTTCTTATGCAAATTTGACCTCAACATTTTAATTTCTTATTTTTTTCTCTAAGTATTCTAAAAAATTATGTTACTCATTTATATAATAATAATTAATTAATTTAAATTATTTAAAAAAATTATAGACTAATATTAAATTAAATTATAAATTATAAATCTAATTTCAATCAATAACATTTCTATGAATACAAATCTAACATTCATGGAACTTGAAACGTGTAATTTCATTGAAAAAATACATTCTTTTAAAAAAAAATGAAATTTAATGACTGCACACTTCAATTTAATTTCACATAAATTTTTTTATATAGTGATAGTTCTATGTATTGTATGTTGTAAGTGAAATTATACATAAATATACAATCATTTTTTTAAAACATGTCCACAATTCTCTTTGTCATTCTAATAAATTAATTTATGCAATCAATGTATATTGTGGCCAAGTACTTTGGGGAATTATTGTGAAAGTATTGTCTTTAAGCATAGAAGGAATTGAAAATGTGAATTATTAATAATTGAATTTGGGACTCACCATGTCACTTGAGCATTCTCCAATATGCTATACATTACCATTCCAGTGCCGCTAATTCATTTTCCCGGAGTAATTTCTTTGCCGAATTCCTCAAGTGTTGATGCCATGCGGTATAGATATGGAATCTTCTCTTTGGGGATCAAATCCGCATGAAATATCCCGATGACACTCTTCAAAAGTGCCTTCCTCTCTTCCATAGCAATGGATCCATGAAGAACTTCAAAATGCACCTTTTCATTTTTGAAATCGTACTCTTTCTCATAATATGTCTTCCTCCAATAAACCTAGAGACACAAAATTTTCAATGTCATATTACACATACACAATAATATAAAAAAATGATGGAGTTTTCATAAAATACAAACATTCTAATTAAATCCTCAACAACCTAGTAAACACAATGTGTATTCTTCAATTCTTTTTTGGCAAATTTTGGGAATGGTGAGAAACATCTTCAAATTTATAAATGAAGAATTTGTAATGTAAAGAATTGGCATATTTCTACAATTGAACGTCAAAAGTATTAAAAAGAAAGGAGTGCTTTTTGTTTCTTCTCTATGCAAAGAATAGTAAGGATACAAAATAAATTTTTCTTGCACATCCCTACTCATTCCTACACTTAAACAAATAACATTTGGGAAAAACACTTCAAATCCATTGTCCAACATGTTCAAAAATTTAAGATTCCTATCACTAAAATGAATTAATTATACTAAAATAATTGAAATAGTTTCTAATTCTTTTACAAAGTTTGGAAAATATACTAATCATATTAATTTTGAAATTTCAAAAACGAAGGCACATATCCCTTTTTAAAAAGTTTTCAAAGATTCTATTCTATTTGTATTGGCGTCCTACTCTTTATGATTGAAAATCAATTTTATTTTAAGATAGAATTTTCTCTCCACTTTTAAATAGGAAATATTTATTAATTTGCCTTACATTTCTAAATACTTTCTTAAGAGTGCTACAATACCATTATTCATCTTTTTATAATTTCTCTTCAAGAAAAGCAATATTTATTGGCTAGAAATTTATCATGTACAATTGTTTTAATTTCTACATCTAATGGTCTATGTATATCACAATTAATTTCATATCTACTTTACATTTTGTAATGGTTTAGATAACAAATTCCATACACATCTAAGTACTATCAAATATCAAATTTCAACAATTCCTTGAAAACTTCCATTTTGAATAAGGTCTTGGTCCTCAAAGTGAAAGGTTCAAAATGTCATCTTCCATTTAAAGAAAAAATTATCTTTAATTCTTTCTATTAAACAACACTTTGAATGCAAATTATTATTATGGAAAAGAAAGTTATAAGGTTTTACAAAGAACCTTGGAAACTTAAAGAATTGGAATTTCTGAAATTTTAAGATGGACTTTGTGTTGAGAGTTGAAGTGGTACTTTATAGAAGAGAAACTGAGGTCCATGTTTCTGCGACAAAATGTGCAAACATATTGAATGTCCTGGTCTTCAACACGCTCAATTTCCCAACTGTCCAAAGTGTTTTGAGAATTCTCTAATTCTGCCGACCTCTTGTGCTTTTTCCCATCATTGTGTTGTGCGATATGGGATGCATTTTGTAGAAAAGGTTTGCAACGACAAATGCCACATTCATATTCTAATAGATCTTCAACTTCCCTTTTCTTTCCCATGATGATATCCTAAAAAATTTAGAACAATTTTATGTCAAGGACAATAAAAGAAATTCATAGAAATTGAATGAAAACACTCATTGCCTTTTTTTGCACATTACTGTTGCACTCTAAAAACTGAGGGACAATCCCAATTCAACCGAGCCCCAACTGTCAATTCCACAGTGAGAAAGTGAGCTTCTGCTTGGAACTTGAGCAAACCCTAAATCGTATACTCTTTATAGCATGAGTTATATAAAAAAAATACTTTCATACATGCATTAAGTAGTGATTTTGATTAATTTTGAGAAGTTCCAAAGAACAATGAAGAATAAGTATCCAACAACAATGCCCATTCTCACTACAAGAGAAATGCGTCCGAAATGACAAAAATCAGCCCCTCCTAATCTACAGAAATTTGACGAATTTCAGTCAATTAGGACAAAAACTGTCCGAATTGACAGAAAATTGTCTAAATTGACAAAAAAATGTCAATTTTCTGTAGATTAGGAGGGGCTGATTTCTGTCATTTCGGACCAGTTTTTGTCATTTCGGACAGGTTTTCTTGTTGTGTCTGTACATCCTAAAACCTGAGCACAAACAAAGTGCAAACAAAAATTTTAAGATGTCAAAGAACTCACCAGGACTGTCCAAGGATGGCACATTGTGCACATTCACCAGCAAGATTGAACTTAGAAAATGAGTTTCATGTACAAAACTTCGTTCTCAGAGAAGTGTACATGTGTTCTGAGCAAGATCTACATTTAGAAAATGGTCATTGAAGCATAAGTATATGAGAGATGGAAGTTATTTACATCTCATTTACATGTATTTTTGTAGCTTGCATTTTTGATGGACATTATGCTTGCTCCCTTTCTGGGGGAAACAACAATATCCATTTCCCAAAAAATAGAAACCACATGGATATATATACTCTTGTAGCATGAATTTTTTATAAACAATGGTTGCTCCCTTTCTGGGGGAAACAACGATATTGTTCCTGAGAAAATGCAAGCAACAAGGAACAAGGTAGTCAAAAGGAGGAATGTAGGGTAGAGAGGTTGTATTTATGTTGAATGCCATAGTCCGTTATGAATTTCCAAAAAATATGGGACAAGTTCAACATGTGAGCTTCCCAGTCATTGTGAAAACGTAGGAATTGTGTTCATTACTGAACTTCAAACCTATTTTGGGCATATTAAAATAACTTTCTCCAAAAAACTTTGAACTATATAAAGGTGGAAAATTAAGCTAAGTTTCATCTCCAAAAATCAGTCTGTCATTTGGATCCTCCAATCAAAAGTTATGGACAGAACTCTAAGAAGGTGTTCGAAAATGTCAAAGAAAAAGTCCCTTCATTTATGTCCATAACTTTTTATTCAAATCTTGAAATCTAAAACGGTCTATGAGAGATGGAAGTTATTTTGATTTATCAAGTTCTCTTAGTTTAAAGTTTTTTGAACTAAGTTCTCCAATTATGCCAAAATTAGGTTTGAAGTTCTACATTGAACATGATTGCCACCATAACACTTTTGTTTTAATTCATATTGATTTTATATTTTTTGAGTTTGTTATGTATTTGGTTTTCTATTTCATTCTCATTTTATTTTTCTACATTGCTGTATTTTTATTTTCATTTTATCACAATTATCCTATTTGCCTACTTTGGTTACTTTACCAATTCTTGTTGAAAGTAAGGGTGTCACATAATTACTACATGTATGCTCAAAAAAATGAAAGACAAAGTGGACTTATACTTGAACTTCAAGAGGACTACATAAATCTTGATCAACTTGTCTTTCCCATTCACATGTCCAATTATCCCATTAGATGTTTTTTGAGGCTTCTGGAGGGCTATTTCAAGGCCGTTTTTGTAGTTTGTTCTCTTATTCTGGATCTATTCTAAACCAGCAGTAATGTTGTTAGAACTTTAAAAAATTAAATTTTTAAATTTTTAAAAAGTTACTAAAAAGTGAAAAGAATTTTTTTTAATTTAATTTTTTTTCAAAAAATTTGACATGGCAGTCTCTCGACTACGTCAAATTGCATATGTAGCACAATTCATAGCCTGGGAACAACCTAAGAATTCGCAGACTCCTTTAACCCTCAAAAAAATCTAATGCATTCATCTACTTTTTATTTTGACTATTATTTTTTTTTACATTAAAATAAAAATTAAGTGTAATTGACCTATCAAAACTAAATTGAGACAACTTTTCTACAACTATTTACATCTAAATCCAAATTGTTAAAGTTTTTGAAAACTATATGATCACGTTGTCGTGATGTGGGCTGTCTACTATTTGAATTAGACATCTTGTTAGTTGAAAAATTAGTTGTTAGTATTGTGTATTGTGAGTTGCTAGTGGTAGGGTATGTAAGTGTTAGAAGCCTTGGTCTTGACTACGTTGTTGCCGATTGATAACCGGTTGTTGGTAGTTGATACTAGGGTAGTGGAGTTAGAATTAGGGTTAGCCGACGGCTAGCTGTTAGGGTTTGTGGTGGCTACTAGAGGCAAGGGCTGATATTTTTTACTCTTTCTTTCTTTTTCTTGTCTCTTGGAGGGTTGGAGGAGGTGTGGGTACTTGAGTGAGTGAGTTGTGTTATTGTTATGGGAGGTTTATTTGAAGTAAAGTATTGATCTGGGGAGTTTTTGTATAACATTTTGCAAGAATATTGGTTGAGTGTTATATTTTAAATCTGATCTTTTGAAGAGTTGATACATAAGTGTGACAAATTTCAAATCTAGATCTACTATGGAGAAAAAGTTATGAGGCGTTAAAGTGGAGGTGCTTGAATTTCAAGGCAACTAAAAAGGGTATATTGAGGAGTGTCATTCTTATTGGAATTTTGTGATATGAACGTGAGACTTGAAGGGTACTTTTCTTATCTTATCTTCTACTTTGTACCAAAAATTTAGCTTCAATGGACATGAGATCTAAAAGTTATGTACAAAATACAACTGGAGTGTAGAGGTAGTGAAGGTTTGAGAAGTCAGTATTGGGGAAATATCTACCAAAGTTGGAAAGTATCTTGGATTGAGTTGAAAGTTGATATAGAAGTATTTAAGTAGTTGATCTACAATGTGGCAAAGTTTCAAGTCATTTGGAACTATTGTCCAATAGTTATGCTAGATCAAAGCTAGATATGATAGTTTCTAGGTTATTGAAGGAATTATAGGATAGGAATTTGGGAAAATAGGGACTTTGAAGGTAGGTTTATGATTATTTAGGGTGTTTAGGGAGATTATTGATGTATACAAAGCACTTTCACGCAAAAGCTTAGTGCTATTCTGAACCTAATCACAAAACCTTGTGACATCTTTTGGTGATCCATACTTTAAGAGATTGATGTTCTCCTCAATCAAACTTTTTTTTGTTATAATGCATTTAATGAATTTGTTTTCAATTAATTTGTTGTGATCTTTTTTTTGTTTTCTTTTCTTTTGAATGTCATTATCCCATTCTAGTAGTTTTATCCATATCTAGAAGTCTTCACATATTTTCAAACTTGGTCACCATCCGATACCTTCATTGATAATTAATATACTTTCAAGAATCCAACATTTTTCAAATTGATTCAATTTTCTTACATGTTTAGAGTTCATCAACTTCATGAATTGTATCTTTACATATTGTCAATATATAACTATCATTAATATTGTTATTTTAGTTTTTAGTTTCTTTTTCTCTCTACCATTATCGCAACTTGTCTTTATTAAATAGATAGAAGGACTAGGAAGAAGACATTTATATGGTTTTCAACTCGATTTGACATCCAAAAAGGAATTAATTCAATAACTATGAAGGATTCTAAAGCTACTAAGAGTATATGACATTTATAATCTTAGTAGCTTTAGAATCCTATATCAATTAATATGTCTTAAAAAATTTCAAGTTACAGAATTTGAAGGTATTGAATTTAAGCAAAACAACAAGGTTCATAAAATAATCTATTAGGGACGAATTTACACTTTTTATATAGATTAAGGGATATTTCAATTCTTCTTCTATTATTTTGTTACCTTGTGTAAGTTTATGTCATAACATTCAAAAAAATATTTGATCATACATTTATAATTGACATGATTCTAAATTGGTGAGATTTATTAGAGAACTTATCTTTCATAAGTTGAAATTTAAAATAAATGAATCGCTTTGATTTTCAATCAATATTAAACACTTGTCAATATTCTTTTTTCTTCATATTATATCTCTATACTTCAACACTTATAGCTTCTTAATTCAATTGTTTTGTTAAGTTGTCTTATGTCTTCTTTCAATAAAGTTGAACAACCTATTCACTTCTTTGTTATTCCTTCCTAGAGAGAGTTAGAACTAACTTGATCTAGCTAAACATAATCCAATAATGATGATGGCATACATCAAGGTTCCATATTGTTTGTTTTTTGTTGAATTTTGCATATTTCGACCAATTTTATATCAAGTTATTTTTTATCATGTACAAGAAATAATAGTATTATATGAAGCTTGATTCACTTTTGTTCTATAATATGAAACAACATAGCCTTTTCAAACTTGTATTTAGAAGATACTTCTACACCACTTGTCTTATCTTCTTTCATAGTCATAGTCACATATTGATTTTTTTCTAATATAAGTTGAGATTTAGCAATTTGAAGAAGAATAAGGTTGTCCAAATTTTAATGATGCAAAGCATGTAAAAATCTTTTTACACTTTAAAATCAAAACTTCAAGATGTTGTGATATACTTTTTTCTATAACATAGTCTTTGTTTCTTGAACAACACATTGATTCTCCTCAACCAATGTATTCATGCTTTATAGAATATAATTTGTATTTTAGTATTGGTATTAATTTAAAAACTTCATCTCATTTGTTGAGGAGTGTACTAAAGTGCAATGTGAAAAATTCATTGAACAACTCAACACATTTGTACACTTCTAATAATTCAATTGCAAATTGGTATGGTTTCACGTTGATTATGAAATTCTTGAACATTCCAAATAGTAAAATTTATATAATTTATTGACTACTATGATGCCATCATTTATCTTTATTATTTTTGAACTCAAGATGATAAGAATATAAATTTTTTATAAGAAGTATAAATTCTTTTGACTCATTAGTAATTGTAGAACTTATATGATAGAGATTTGACAAGATTTAACTTCTTTCTTTCGAATTTGCATAAATTTTTTATGAATTCATGATTGTAAATTAAAATATTTTGGATTCATTTTGAGTATAAAACATTTAAAACTTAAGGCCTTCTTGACAAAATCATCTTTAATATCATTTTCCATAATGTAATCCCATAATATGCAAGGATACCTATTTTCATCTTTTTGTGATTATTCAAATTCAAATCTTAGATTATCTTTAGTTTCTATTTTGCCTTTGTAATATTTCAACATGCTTCTTGAATGTTGTGCTAGTTGTATTGTCTTTATTCTTTTTGCTTGCATAACATATGTGAGTAAGGCATATGAATGAAGTTGTTGATTCATCAAATTTTCCACTTCTTTTCCCAATAATGTTACTTGATTTTTAAATTGATTAGATTCATTTTTTTAATAAGATGTAGATTATCATTGAATTTACTTATATTTCTATTTAGTTCATCATTTTTAATTCTCAAGCAATTTATTTCTTCAACCATCTTTGCATGTCAATAATCTTTGGCGTCGATAATAATTTGTTGATTTGCATATCTTCTTGTTAATTTTTCAATCATTGACTTATATTCACATAATAGTTGAAAATACTCATTTTTTTATATAATTCATATTGAAATCTTTATAAATGATGATTTCTCCTTTAGCATTCAACATTACTTTATAAGAATTTGAACATTGTATTTTCGATAAACTATGAAAAATGACAAAAATCATTTCTAGAGCTCTTAAGAATATTTTGAATCTTTTAGAATACTTTAAATAAAATTTGAGCACTGGCCTTCAATAATCTATTTTTAGCTTCATGTTGAGTTGAGATGTTGTATTAGCCTACAAGTTCTTCATGTAAATTACTAATTGTATTCAAATAGTCTTTGTTTTTTTAAGATAATCTTGCATTTTTCTTAAGGGAAAATTCAATTTGAATCTTAAATTTAAGTGTTCTTTTACATTGGTGTTTTGCACTTTTTAATTCTTTCTTAAGACTTTCAACTTCTTTACAAGATTCTTCAAGTTCCTTTTCCAAATGAGGAACAACCTTATGTTTGGTGATTAATGTTCACTTAAAAGAATGTTATGTTCTTTTTTTAAGTTTTCAAGTGTGTTTTTTGCAATGCATACATTTTCAATTTTTGCATAAAGTTTCTTTGAATTTGACACATTGCATCTTTTCCAATAATCTTTATAAAATTGGAATTCTTCACTTACATTCCTTAAACTTGTTTTCAATTGATTACATTCATCATCTTAGTTTTGAAGTTGAAAACTGAAATTTTATTTATTTTGTTGAAAATGATAAATTTAATTTTCATGCTAGACCTCTTTATCTTGAAATAACTTTAATAAACTCTCTTCAGATTAGTGAAGGTAATAAAATTGACTTCCTTAATTATTATGTGCATTAAAAAATCTTTCTTTCCCATAATATCTGAATTTATAATTTCCCGTTTTAATACGATCTCAAAACTACAACTCTTAATTCTACAAAACCATAACTTTAAGCAAACAACTCAAACAATCAAATGTATCCACTTTAAAATTTTCCAGCACTAGCACCAAATGTCATACGAGAAATTTCCAACCCTAATGGGATGATCATTTTTGTTGTAGTGTATAATAGCAAACGTTCATTCTTAGGGAATTTTTTTATAGAATAGGAAATATAAAGAATAAAATATATAAATTATGAAAGTCAATCATTGAATTAATTAAATCATACACAAGTGTGGACCAATTTCAACAAAGAAAGTCATAGGAAATTAGGGAAACTTAGAAATATCGGATCTCCGGATCCAGAAAATTTTCATTAGGTCTAAAAAATAAAATGGACTTATACCCCAACTTCAACAAATCTTGATGAAGTTGTCTTTTCCATTTGCATGTCCAATTATCCATTCATCTATTTTTTTGTTTGACTATTATTCTTTTTTACATTAAAATAAAAATTAAGTTCAATTGACCTATCAAAACTAAATTGAGACAACTGTCCAACAACTATTTACATAAAAATCCAAATTGTCAAAGTTCTTAGAAAAAATATGATTACTGACATGCTCAAATAATTTCGTTGGGTTTCAATTGGGTGAACCAAGCATGTGAATTAGAAGTGGGTATGTGACTCCATGACATTTCTTCTTTTTCGAATTCCCGTTGTTTGTAAAAATTTCCATCATAAAACTCAAATTTCCTATTGAACTAATTATGGACTACTATCCAATCAAGATTTAACATTGTATTTGCAAATAAATGATGAAAATATGATATAAATATAATCCAAATGTAGACTTTTGAGTTAAAATGGATCATAATCATCATTTTGGATTAAACTGCGAGCCAATATACTTTCAATTAAAAAGAATGTCCATAATTTGTTAAATTGGAATTTCAAGCAAGTACATTGAAGAATCCAAGAAAAACCTACTTGCCAACACACAACCTGTACAACTGGATTACATAGGCAACTAGATCACGTAGGCAACTATTTGTGACTGCTCTTGCCAGTAGCCAAAGATGTATGCATACTTTGCAATAGAGTACACCTGACACGATGCCTTCTATAGGAAAGACCTTGTATTCACTGTGAATACGTAGAACATATTCTTTACGTGGGTATAGTTTCCACCCACTAATTTCTTATTTTTATTTTTTAATCTCATAATTAGCTCCACAACTTTGCCAAAGTGTTTTTAGTTTCATTTTTGCCCAATACGTTAGGGAACTACCACAAAAATGTCAAACACTAGAAACTGAGGCCCATACGTGGTCTCCACATCCTAAAGGGGTTAAGGTAGAACTATCCACCATCACACAGATTTACTATTTAGATACTTTGGAGAAGTTATTTATTAGCCCTCATATTTTTCAAAGATTGAATTGTTTGAGAGAAGTCAATTGCATAAAGAATGAAGACATTCCTACAAGAATTGAATTTTCTGTGATTCTTCAAAGCTAAAATATTAATTTGTGAGTAGACTATTGAAGCATATGATCACACCATTGTTGAAGTGTGGGTTGATGTGTTCACTTCCCAAGTGCATTGCCATCAAGATAAAGGATTAGTAAGATTGTGGTAATAGATGAGGCAGTGACGAAAATGGGAAGAACCTGTAGGTGACGGAAATGGGTAAATGGTGGTATTGGGCATTTGAAATGAGGAAAAGTAGCCTTCTGTCATGCATTGAATTTTCCCACACGTTGCATCTTGTACTTTACGAAAAACAAATTATTGCAAAATTCCACACTTCCCATTTGAATTTATCTGTCTATTTTCAGCAACAGAATTGGATATGCAGAAACAGCTCCCTACAAGGCATGTCTGCATGGGTACAGCTTCCTGGCAAAATACTGAAACACACCGTTCTAGGATCACTACAGTACTCCACACAATCTATGTGCCACTGTAAAGGTGGGCTGGTGGAGCTTGTCAATCATTGGTCAAATGGGCTTTCTCATTTTTTAGAAACATTTATTTGATTGACAACCGATAAACTCTATTGACCCCCGACTTCACATGGAAGCCACCCCCGAAGGGCTTCCTTACATGTACCGCCAGGCGAGCATGTAAGGTAGGTACACCCAAATGTGCCACTGACCTTAAACCGCCATCTATAATGTATGTACATCTCCAAAATCAGTTCTGTACCTATGTGGAAGAAACGCTTTCAGAACCAGACTTTGTTCCTTAACCCCTGAGCGCCCAGACTATATTTGCCAAAATTCAGACCCTTCTCAATTCATTCCAATCAAACTATCATGTAAAATGAGATCCACATAAAATTGACTATACCGATTGATAGTAGAGATAGGGCCGGAGCTATAGGGAAAAGGACATGTCCATTTATCGTACCGTTAAAAAGATTATAATGGTTAAACAAGGAGATCTTTGAGTTTCGAGAGGCCATATTTGAGGCACTGGGGCGCTCAGGGGTTAATAACTTTTGCATACAATATCCAAATGCTACATTCTTTGGTGCGTTGGAACCTCCTTTCACTTGCCAACAAGAACATATCAAAATTTGACCAATCTAATAACAGAAAATAAGCTTAGTAACAAAAAGTGACAGTTTTGGGTGTATCTATCTTACAGAGGCCCTAGGTGGTGGATCCAATCTAAGGTCAACAAGAAACAAAACTATTGAGGCTACATTAAGATTCCATCTCACAATTTGCATTAAGTTATCTTACTAGAGATTAACCCATAAATGACACTGAGGACATTTTCCAACCAATGAATGATAAAGTTCATTTTTTCTTTTGACTACGGCAAAGATACAAGACACACTAGTCCATTCATTAAGATAAGTTGTTTGTTTCTCTAGACTTCAAATCCTAAGCTAAGTCTTAGTTTATATTAAATTAAAAGAAGTCTTTTGGGATTCCATGCTTCATAGTAAAAATTTCAATTGGCATTGTAGCCTATTTGTACTCTAGATATATAAATATCTACTAGCTTTGTGACTTGAAAGGGATATGAAACAATATGCAAAAAATGAAATGTACTTCAAGCATAAAGTACATTTGATTTGAATTAGCTAACTACCACCTTGACCATATTACATGTTTAATTAGCTCTTTAGATTTGACTAGCTTTGGAATTATAGCCATAGTGCTTATTGCATCCTCAATTTATCATTATTGTTTTAACTAGAAGGATTGAAATTTAATGAAGTTTGATAAATTTTAAACAACTTGAGACGCCACCAAGCTGCATGCCCATACAATAAGCTCTGATAAGCTATATCCCTGTTGCAACGTTAAATAGGAAGAGCAGAGCTAGTAGCAATGAAGTTCTAGGTTCAGCTATAGTTTTAGCCTCATGTTGAATTTTGGTTTGCATGGGTTTTAGCCTTATGTTGAATTTGGATTGCATAAGTAATTTTATTCTAGTAACTATAACATGCACTATGAATTGAAGACACTTATTGTTTCGTCACTGACATTTTAACATGTTGTTTTGTTGTGGGATGGATATAAGTGAGGTCCTGGCTTCTAGAAAACTTTCAAAGACTTTTCTATACTATAAAGTTGTTCTTTACTTTAAACTTATGTTTACTTTTAAGAGCAAGAAAGGATGGTTATTTGATATGTGAAGGCTTGGATAGTAACAAGCTTGATTCCCTTGGCATAGAACTCTCTAGACTCCATTTAGTGCATTGCTTCTAATATTATCGATATTGCTAGAAGCCTAGTATGGTAATTATGTCAAGGTTTGGTATTGCATCATGAAAAATATGGTGATGGACTTAGTTGTGAACTATCTAGACTTGAGTAATCTATCCATAATGTAAAACAGAAAGCTAATTTGATAGTCTTAGATGTGTTAGCATTAAGCTCATCAATAAATTATATCATATCACAAAGCGAATGTTGTACATTAAGTTTCCAAGTACAAAAGAAAATATGGAAAAATCTGATAGTAATCATGGTGGTGCCTTGAAGATTCAAGGATGTCCTAGAATAGTATTGTTATAGTGCGATCTCCTAGACCGTACATCTCCTAGTTGCGTGTTTGGTACTATTGGAAAGCCCTTGGTGAAGAAGGGTGCAGGGGCTTTGTTTCATGATGTTTGGATTTATGATAGAAAAGATATTAATTTCAAAGTTTTTATGTATAAGAAAATTAGAAAATTATATTGATTTTGATTGTGGCAATAGCATAGGGCATACTAGTCCATCCATTAAGATAGGCTGTTTGTTTATCTTGTTTGTTATAGTGAGATCTCTTAGACTATGAGTCTCTAAATAGCATGCTTGGTACCATTAGAAAGCCCTAGGCAAGGAGGGGTGCACATGCTTTGTTCCATGGCATTTGGACCTATGATGTGAAAGTTGTTGAATTTTGAATTTTTTATAAGTGAAAAATTTAGAAAATTACTTTTTTGACTGTGGCAACAACATAGGGCGTACTAGTCAATCCATTGAGTTAGGCTAATTGTTTTGTTTGATTATTTGTTACGGCAAGATCTTTTGGACCTTTAGTCTTCTAGTTGTGTGTTTGGTACCGTTGGAAAGCTCTGTGTGAGGAAGGATACACGGGATTTGTTTCATGATGTTTGGACCTACAATGTGAAAATTATTGAATTTCAAAGTTTTTATGAGTAAAAAAATTAGAAAATTATTTTTTCTTTTGATTGTGGCAATGGCACAAGGCACACTAGAACTATTTAAACCTTGTTTGGGTCCAGTAACATTGTCTCTCTTGTAAAATAGAAGTTTGCTCTTGATCAGAGCTTCACCACTTGACTTTGTCATCATGGTATCAGAGTGATAGCCATTTGAGAATGATAAGGTAAAAGGCTCTGAAATCACATAGGCCTAAAACCGCCTACATCCTCAAAATGTATACTATGCATACATGTTGCTTTCTCATAGCCTTTAACAATGTACAAACTGTGTACATTTTAGGAGGTGGGCGATTTTAGAGCCCTATGCCATTTCAACTTCAAAATTTTATAACTAATTTCTTGAAGCTTCAAAAAATATGAAACAACTTGGGTTAGATGCCAACTCCGCTTGTCTCTCAAGGAAAATTTACCGAAAATAATTTCAAGAAGCTTCTCATCCCCAAAATTCAATTTCACCTCTTAGGTGGGCGATTTTTGGACCTGTTACCTTAGTACAATGTGAGAGTTTTCGAGTGCGAGCCAGTCTCCATTGGGAGATTGGAGCTTCAGCCACTGGAGGGTCACCATTCCGCCAATTGGAGCTAAAGGCAGTTTGTATTATGACTGGACGTTGAAGCTTGAATCTGTAGCCCAATGAATTCTGTGGCTGTTACCAATGGAATGCGCAGCTTATTAATCCTTAAAGAATGGGTTTGTGATCATGGAAATCATCCCTTTTGACATTATGTGAATAGTTGGTTTAAAAAAATCCTAAAGCACTCATTGGAAGTCAAACCACTATGCAAGATCTTCCTTTTTCATGCAAAATTTCAAGGATGAATAGTTGCATTTCTTTCCTACGCACAAAGATTCTCTATCATTCATCCGCTAGATAATGGCCGTAGTGTCATTTATGGATTAACTAAACCGACATCAGAGGGAGGGTTTTTTTTAACATTGAGGGGAGGAGTTTGTCTGTTCTGCTATGAAGTGTGAAGGATTTGTTTATGTATTGTTGATTTTGTTTTTCATTTTAACGTGGTTTGTTTGAGAGGGTGCTGGTATAAAGAGGAGGTGTGGAGGAGGTGAGAATTAGAAGAGCATCTAATGACAATAAAGAGATATCAATTTTTCAAAATTCGAACATTGTCACTCCAATGTTGAAATCACTATAGAAAGAATTTTGAACCTTTTTTGGAGATGCTTGTTGAAGGAAAGATGTGGGTATGGACATTTCCTACATATCTTTGCAATAGAATTTTTAAAAATTCATCAGTTATATTTTTCAATGAATTATCATGTAAAACTATGAAAATTGAATGAAATTTTGCTCTACTTTTAGGACATTGAAATTTGGCTTTTCAGACACTGAAATTCGGTGATTGTGCTTGATTAGAATTGTGCATGAATTGAATGTCAATTGTGGGAAAAAAAATCATGACAACTTCCTACATCTTCGTGTCCTATTCACGAGCTGGTGAAGGCAAACCACATCCTTTTGACGTTGGTTTTGTCCAATGAATTTGGGGACCTAGATGTTCTCCATTGCAAATGAAATGCTACTGTAACTCTTAGAGCACCGGGAGACATTTGCAGGCTGATTTGGCTTGAAAAAAACAAGCTCAGTTAGGTATAGAGGCTAAGTGGAAATGGCCGCCCCACCCATGGCCTCTTAAGAGGCCATATGATGTTCCAACCAGAGTAAGAAAACAGAAATAGTTACAACGTTTTTGGCCGTCATCGATGGAGATTGGAAATGATATTTCAGTGGAGGTGGAAGAAGGAGTTTGACGGTGAAAAAACTCGGCGTGAACCACTTGCTAGAATCGTGGAGAGCAACGCGCAACTTGTCTTTTCCTGTTTTGCAGGCTGAGTTGAGGTCCTTCAAACTACCCTCATATGGAGGCCAAAGTTCATTTCCAAGAGGCACCTCTTAAGAGGCCATCCATTTTGGAGGACAGGTGGTGATGCTCTTAGGTGATGAGCTGCACTCTATAGACTCTAGAATAATTCTGCACCACTTCAAGCTCTTTCCCATTCTTCAGCCATGAGCTCAAGAATGGGGCCACCATACATTCGGTAACATTTCCAATCCAAACACACGAAAATAAGAGTATAAGCATAAATGTCAATGCGAGAGACGTAGAGTGGCCCCTAACTGCTCTCTGGAAGGTAAGGTGGATTGGTTTGAACTGATAAGAACATCGCCACCTATCAACTCTAAAGCTGGCTTGGGCTAGGGCGTGGCCAACCTCCAAACATTTCTCACCATGCACTTGGCCAAGGAAGGAAGGAGCCCGATCATGCCAAAAAGGGCACTGGAAACCATAGCCCCATTCCCTCCAAGGAAGTTTAAGGTGTTAGTTTTCAATTTGTCGTGCTTCCATATTCTTTGGCCATGTCGGTTTGTGATTGATTTGATAGGATGTGAGAGGCTAGTGCATGAATAAGAGTCTCGATCGTAACATTAGAGGCTTTGGAGTGACATCACCAAGTTTTGGCGATGAAAATGAGTGTAACAAAAACAGTAGAAATATGAAGATTTTGGAAATAATTTATTTTCTTACATACATAATTTATTTTCTTCTCCTATACTATTCAAAAATATCAATCTTCATATTCAAATCAAATATGAAAAACTAACAAAGAAGTGCTTGAAGTGTACTTGGCTAAGAGCATTGCCACTGATTAATTCTAAAGCTGGTCACCTGAGCTAGGGCATGGCCGGCCTCCAAAACATCTCCCACTGTGCATCCAGTCAAGGAAGGAAGAAGCTTGGTCACACCAAAAGCGGCATAGGAAACCATAGGACCCCATCCTCTCCAAGTGTATTGATTGAGGAAGTTTAAGGTGTTAGTTTTCAATTTGTCGTGCTTCCATATTCTTTGGCCTCGTCGGCTTATGAACTTCAAACAAATACAATGCATGTTGTAGACAATGCTAAAGGAGATACAAGTGTCAACATCAACTTTGCACTGAATGACCAACTGAAGGCTTGTACTAACCATACAATAAAAATAGTAGAAATATAAAGATTTTGCAAATCATTTATTTTCTTACACGTGTACTTTATTTTCTTTTCCTATATTATTCAAAAGTATCAATCTTTACATTCAAATCAAATATGAAAAACAAACAAAGATGTGCTTGAGGTCTACCTCAAGCACATCTCAAGCAAAAAGTGGGAAAAATATAAATAGTATCATTTTAAATTAAAAAAACAAAAATGTGCTTGAAGTGTACCTAAGGTGTGCTTGAGGTAGACCTCAAGTACACCTCAAGCACATTCTAAATAAAAATAAATAAAATAGAAAAATAGCATCAAACTAAATAGAGAAAACAAAAATGTGCTTGAGGTATGCTTGAGGTCTACCTCAAGAACACCTTAGGTACACTTCAAGCACATTTTTGTTTTTTTAATTTAAAACTAGCGGTTGGTGCTTGCTATGCTACACATTCATTATTAGAATTTTATAAGAATTTTTATGTACTAGATAGAATTCAGAACAAAAATTTCAATAAATCTTCAAATAAAAATGACTAAAATTTTTGTATAATTTTTTTTATAAGTAACCATATACTGAAATGTACAATAGAAATTTATTGAATGATGAATGAAACATATGCAATGGTAAATACTATAAAAGATACACATACATTAGAATGCATTAGAAATTTGACTCTATTATTACAAAAAATGACAATCCAAATTGAAGAATTGAAAGAAAAACTTATAAATCTCAAAAACTTTGTGAACAACTTAATTGTTGTGGAATCCTAAATCGCTTCAATTGAATGAATTTCTCAAAATCATTTGGTAGTAGCAATAGAAAATTGAAATCGTGAAAGCTCAAAGCTCACAAAAGCACAAAATCATAGAAGTGCAAAGAAGTGTAAAGCCAAGAGAAGCAATGGATTTGCTACCTCTATAATATCATCCTATGGATCCTCTTTAATATCACCTCAATTGCAACGACTATATTATTTTTATAATATCACCCTTTGTAAAAAGTGATATTACAAAAGTGATTGCAAACACTGCTACTCTATTTCTGTAATATCACATTGTGTGAAAATACGATTTCTATGTATGCATGATTGAAAATAATTTTACAAAATATTTTAAATAATTATTTTAAAGACTTATCAAAATCATTATCATGCATTCTATTCAAATATATCAAAATTTTACTAATATGTGATACAATGAATGCGTACCATAGCAAGCACGAGCCCCTAGTATTAATGGTAGCATTTGTGATATTACAGAGGGAGTTATGATTTTAGTAGTATGATGATGCTATATACATATTACAGTGGCCACAATTTATACACTTTACTGTGGTCTAAACTAGCCTACAGTTTATACACTTGAGTCTCTTGCCATTAAGCATGTGATTGATTTTTTTTACAGTGACCTTTGGCTGGGAATGATTGGGGTATTTGTTGGATAAAAGGAGGTCCGGGAGGTGCAAGGCCCCGCCACCCATTTCCTTAGGGCTTGTTTGAGGGAATGGGTGGCAATACTCTAAAGCTTGTAGGAAGCCGGTTGGTGCTTCAAGGTTTTTGTTTTTTGGGAAACAAATAGCACTTACTTCAAGTTTTGGTGGGTTAAGGTAGGAGATCCATAAATTGTCCACCTAAGAACTAAATTTGAATTTTGGGGAGACAAAGCTTCTTGAAATAATTTTCAGTAAAGTAAATTTTTCTTGAAAGACAAGTGGAATTGGCATCCAATTAGAGTCATTTCATATTTTTTGGAGCTTTGTGGAATTAGTTATAGGATTTTGAAATGACATAGGGCTATAAAATTGCCCAATGTAAGGTGGAGCCACCCATTACTGACCACTGCTGTATAGGTAATTAGTAGGGTGTCTCAAATTTAGGAGAGGGTGGGACTCAATTGTGTTAATTTTGAAGTCAAAGAAACTAGATCCTACAATCAATGTGATCCCGATACTGCCACAAAACTTGTGCCTCCTTTAGCGTGCCAAAGTTATCTACAGGTACTCTCCCAATGATGAATTTTGTAAGACTTTAGACATTGAACATGGGTTGAGCCCAACTTTAGGCTTTCACAATTTATAGTAATTTTAGTTCAAGCTGCAAATTCACCAAAATTTTTGTTGTCCACACCATTTCTATCTTTGCACTTTTGTAAATATTTGTTTCGGCAAATACTCTTGCAAATCATGTCTGCTACAGTTTAATTCTTAAAGGACAATGGGGTGACTTTGAAAACCATTAGTTTTTTTGACTATGTGAAGCATTGGCTTAAAAAATTGTAAAAGCACTCATTGCAAGACAATCTTCTGTAGAAGACTTCCGTTTTTCATGCAAAATTCTGAAGATGAATAGTTACACTTCTCTCCTACATAAAGAGATCCTCTGGCATCCATCGGACACAAAATGTCCACCTCGACGTTTAAGGGCTAAGGTATTGATTATGGGTGGCTCCACCTTACATAGTTTGTACACTACTAAAGGCTATGAAAAAGCAACATGTACCCACGTGTCCCCACGTGAGACCTTGAACAGGAGACACCTAGAGAGAGACCCTGTGTGATACGTCAGCTAACTTGTAATAACTAACTTACTGCAGGACTGACGGAGGTTCCTGCACTCAGTTAGTTGTGTCCAAAAACCGACGGATTCCGTCAACTTTCTTAAGTTACGGTCAACACTCTGTGACGGTCGCGTGCTGGGCACTCCGTGTGTCAGTGCTCCAAGCAAGCCTACACACACAATAAGTACCCCTGAGCGCCCAGACCATATTTGCTAAAATCCAGACCCTTCTCAATTCATTCCAATCAAACTATCACTTAAAATGAGATTCACATAAATTGACCATACTGATTGATGGTAGAGATAGGACTGGAGCACAGTTTGGGAAGAGTTTTAGCTTAACCGGCTAAAATCCTACATTTTTTGAGACCAAACGGTTGCTTGAAGCATTCTCTCAGCTAGACCTTTATAAAATAGAGAATATTCTCTGATTTTCCTCTTAAATGATCGATTTTTTTCTGAAGATTTTGAAATCCATTCGTAAATTCTCAAAATCAACCGGCTAGCTCGTAACTAAATGCCGGTACTCCCCGTACATGGGACTAGAGCTATAGGGAAAGGGACACATCCTTTGACCGTATCATTAAAAAGATTATAATGGTCAAGCAAGGAGATCTTCAAGTTTTAGTTTTTAAAGGCCATATTTGAGGCATTGTGGCGCTCAGGGGTTAAGGTAGCTGCACCTTATTCGGTCCTGTGATCCAATCTTGTGGAAATGAAGTCCTTGCATACATTTTAGAGCAAGAATCTAGGAGGATACATGATATCTTACCACCTGGCCAAAAGAGAGGAGATCATGCACTTTCCTATATTCTCATGTTGAAATGAATAGAAGGACTTTATTTGTACATGATTGGGTTAAGGAATGGAATAAGGGACGGCTACCTTGGATTGCCTTATCTCTACCCAAGTCATCAAAGTCAACAAATATTTCTACAAACAGGGTACTTTGCTCTAAAACCTACCTTCTCCTTTAGACCAACCCTATTTTTAGAAAGAGAATGGAGATGAGGTGATCCTTGAATGGACCACTTTAGCAATTGAATGCATTCAAGAAAAAATATTTTTCTATTGCAAGAGCCAATTATGGTTTTTGATTTGCCACACATCTTCTTATAAGTTGCAAGGGACCAGATTTTAGGAGACCTATGGTTACAAATAGGTGCATATGTCCAAATCTTTGAAAATTTATAAATAATACAAAAATGCTTGGAAAAGTACAAAACCACTTGTGTTAGGTTCCATGTCTATTTTTCTTTTTCTGAAAATGATATAAAAATATTTTTATCCATGGAAACCTATGAAAAAGGAGGACCAACCCTTAAATGGTTGCTTTTAGAGCATACTAACTTAGAGGTTCTATTTGTACACATGGAGGTTCATGAGTCCCAATCACAACAATATCTACTTCAAATGTAGTGCATTCTTGTATAAAAATAGTCAATATTTATGGAGGAAAAACAAATTAGACACATGGACATCAAATCTTCATTTTTGCGAGTTTTTCTTTTCGTCCCATTCCTACATGAACTCATTCAAATCCTTGTGTAATAATAATGAAGCATTGAGTGACTGCACCGTTCACATTGTTGAAAAATAGACAAATTTTGAACAAGAGAGGTCGTTAATATTGAAAACAACAACAGTAGCAACAACAACAACTCCATTGAAAAAGGAAATTCTCAAAAGAGCCTTCCAACAAGCAGCAGGAAAACAGAGGAGTTCTCCTTCCCCTCAACGTGACCTCGGTACTGTACCCCAAATCCTTCGCGTCTTCTGGATGCTTCACTCGGATACTGGATACTGTGGTGGCCCGCGGCAGTTCTCATTGATATTGTGATGATTCAGTTGACGTAAATCCACGGAATGTTCCTTCGTGCGATTCTCGCGGGGTGCAGCGTGATGCAAGCGGAAGGAAGGAGGTTGCGACTTGCGAGGAGCAGTTTGAATGTTGTCCAGCTTGGAGTCCACTTTTGGATTTGGTGGAGGAGTTGCTCTCGCGCTGTGTGGACTGCGGACTGAACACGTCACTCTGCTAACTAAACTGACGTCCGCCTTTGGGTAACGAGGTCAAGTTGAGTGAAAGGAGTCCTTTGTTTTGTTGCTGCTTGTTGGAAGGCTCTTTTGAGGATTTCCTTTTTTTAGTGGAGCAGTTCTGCCGGTGCCGCGGCTGCTGTCGTTGCGGCTTCCATTTATTATTCTCTTAGGGCAGGCTTTCACGTGGGGTCCGGGGCCGGTGGAGCGTGCTCATCATCGGTCAAGTGTCTGTTCCTGAAAAACGGGGAAGCCCATTTTGACCGAGGGGAAGCCCATTTGACCGATAATCGGCAGGCTCCACCGGCCCCCGACACCACATGGAAGCCCACCCTTGATTTCAGATTGAGCTCGCGAGTTGCTTCTTTGGTGCCAATGCGGAGAAGACAGAGAACCTAATCCGAATTTGTCATCGTCGGGGGGAGGTTGTGTGTCCGTTCTGCTGTGCGGGCTCCTGACTTGTGGAACTTAAAACTTTAAAACTTTAAACTTTAAACTTAAACTTTAAAACTTCTTTTATTGATTTTTTTTAATATTGATCCGGTTTGTATGACAAGGTGCTGGTATAAAGAGGAGGAAGCGACAGTCACACAACACACTCCAGTTTTCCATAGCGAGCCTCCCAGCTCCCAT
Organism: Climacium dendroides; assembly: GCA_950106755.1. Taxonomy (NCBI): domain Eukaryota; kingdom Viridiplantae; phylum Streptophyta; class Bryopsida; order Hypnales; family Climaciaceae; genus Climacium; species Climacium dendroides. The sequence goes on from OX467089.1 coordinate 23,102,638, forward strand.
ACCCACGTACTAAACCTTCCCTCACTCGTCCCCCCTTCTCGTATGCTTCTTGCTCTCATGAAATATATCGCACTCGCACTCTTTGATTTGCGATAGGAAACTGCTTGTCTAATTCTTAGCTATGGCATCCGGATTTTGTATTGATTGCTGGTGGTTCTAGTGTGCAGGCGTTCAGTCATAGGCAGTGGTGGCCGATCGAGACATAAATCACGACTCTGTGAAAGGCAGGCAGCGGCAGCAGCTGCCCGTCCTCAACGATTGGTAAGCGCGATGCAAAAACTCTGCCTGTCTATTCTGAACCCTCCGTCTTGCTTGTGCACGGTGCTGAATGGGCGTGCTTGTGGTGGGATGAATATGTTGTAGGAATCATTGACTGTAATGGAGGTTGGAATTGGAATTGGAAGGGGGACATGTACTAATTATCTTCAAATTCTTGTCCTCTGTTTTTTCCACTGATCATGAGGACCAGCAGGTCGAGTTTGTGAAGCCAATTTTTTGGACTTCAAGGCACAGAGTCTCACCTTGAACACCATGTTCACCTTGGAAGTATCTTGCTTTTGGATGTTTAACAGGAGAGATGTAATGTTTGCAGGTAGGAGCGGACAGTTACAATGGCAAACCCCTCAAATGCCACGTATGGCTATCTTGTACTCTTTGCCTATTATCACTGCTATGGACAATATTGGGACACTATTGTGTGTTGTTCAGGTTTCCTTGACCAGGAGCCACCAATTAGCTGGTGCTTCAAGGGAATTCCAGCGGCAGTCGCTTCTTGTTTTGTTAAATGTCATTCTTCTAACCATAGTTTAGTTGGGAAAGATCGTTTCGGGAGTCGAGTTTAATTACTTTTCGTGGGTGAGTTTCCTTAGTACGTTACTGTACTTCACACCTTTTTTTCTCACGACAGAAAGAATTGCAATATCTCAATATTACTACATGGCCATTTCCAACTTAAGCTTTTAAGGTGTTTTTCCTACCAGTGTATACATCTTGGCTCCACATAGAGTCTCTCGATTTGGGGTATTTGAATAATCTTTGGATAACGACTTCACCAGTTCCCAAGTTGGAATGATTTTTGAGGTTATTGCTTGTTGGAGCTCATTGTTATGTATTTATTTGGGAGAGGTAGCCGAAATAGATTAACAAGGGATGCTGGCCACGAGATTTGCAGAAATGTTGCAGACCAAGTGCCAGTCAACTCTAACTTTGATCTGGATCATGCCTTTACTACCGACTCTGCAATTCGGAGGGCAACACCTCGAATCTATCAATACCTGCCGGGTCAAAAACACAATGGCCCCTCTTCTCCTCACTTAGTTGACAGTGGCCGGCCATGTCAGACTCCAGCGTTTGAAGGATATGTTTCAGGACAGGAAGACACAAACACGGTCCCTATGCAGCTCTTGAAGTTGGCCAAGCAAGAGGAAAATGGTGAGTACTTTGTGATTTTTGTTTCATATCGTCTTTTTTGTAGCGTCGACGTGGGCAACGATGGTAGGTGAATATGTAAATCAGTTTATGGCCTAACACTACAGTATATGTAAGGGTTCAAACCACTTCAATATCCCATCCATGATCTATATCGAATCCCAGTCATTCACACTAGAAAAAGCCATTTAAAAAAAATATTTATACCTTAAATGAGGCGGTTTGTTTGTTTGTTATGTTTGTCATGGTGAGATCTTCAGAACCCGGTTGCGTTCTTGGTACCGTTGGAAAGCTCTCTACAAGGAGTGGTTTTCCAACTCACGGCAAAAAAAGATATTGAATTTTGAAGTTTTTATGAATTGAGGAATCAGAAATTTACTTCTACTTATATTTTAAATTACTGTGGCAATGGCACAGGGTACGCTAGTTATGTAAAATTTGATGGTCTTATGCCAAAGGATGCCCTCAGTTTTCAAAAGACCCACTGAGAAAATTCACGAATATGAGAAACTGGTGGTTTGGTCATCACGGAAACCAAGTGCACCTCCCAATGAACTCGTTTATAATTTGTGGCTGAAACTGTGGACGCAGATCTTCTACTGATTTATCCCAAGGCCAAAGTCCAAGCCGATCGCATCACCACCGAGCATTACATCTTTGCTGTCAAAATGTTTCTGTTTTGGTACATGGTGACAGAAAATTCTACGGTAGACATGCCTCACCCACAAGCGTTTGCTCGCCTTCTACGTCGGTTAAGTCGAGAGTTGAGATCTCCACCTCGTAGAGGTTTCCAGTTCGCCTACTGCTCAGATCCTTGTGATTATCTCGAATGTTTGGACGAAATGCTACGTGATATTGAGGAGACAAGGGAGAGCCTGAAAGCTAGTGACCTAGATGCTGAATATGTTTATGTTGGCAGGAGCATTGACATCTATGTCCAATGTCTGATTGCAGCGGCTGCTGAGCTGCACATCTCAGCATAATTAACACTAATTTCCACTGAGCGTAGTTACTATTCTTAAACAAGTTGGCAAGCGAAAGAGGATTGTGAGGTAGTTTTGTTTGCATGGTTTGTGGACATCATATGAATGAGTTATAAAATTTAAAGCACAAGTTTTGGTAGACTTCCACAGTTTTGATTTTGCACATCTTGTGTAATCAATATTTAAGTAAAAGTGATGCTTTTGATCCAAATGGAGGTGTTGCATTTGAGGCATTGTTGATTATGGCTGCACATACCTTATCTTTCAACCATAGCTTGTGCTACATGCATGTCTTTGCTGTATGTTGTGTGAAACCCGTTCTAGGGTGGACCTTTATTGATAATAACACCCAAAGGCGAGTACACACCCAAAGCCATTGGAGGAGGATGGAAACTGAACCCAGAGCCGGAAAGATTGAAGTATGAATCTGAGATGCTAGATGGCGAGAAAGAACTAAGAATTCAAGACGCCAAAAGCAAAATTGAGTTAAAAATCCGAGACTCTCAAAGATAGAATTGAACTACGATCCAAGTCACTTGAAGGCAGGATTGAGCAAAAGGAAGCGTCGAGGGTGGGGAAGACCAAAAAGTGCCAAATGCGGGGGTGAACAAAATGGTGTCGAAGGCTGGCCAGTGTCAAAATAAGCATCGCGGGTAGAGGTGAACAAAGGAGCGCAAAGCGGGGTTCAATCCCCAACGGCGGGGAAGAACAGAGAGGAAACGGAGGCAATCTCGCAGTTAGCAATATCTTAATAATTACAAGTGAAGGTTTCCTGAGGGAATGGCAAGGCAGAAATAATCTAAATTTTTTGTGAGGTACAGAAGAATTTTCCTACACATCTAGTTGCAAATGACAGTAAACTGAGTGATGGGCACTGAGGCTTGAAATCAGTGGTTATAGGCCTGTCATTTAGGACTTAAACAGAGTGACGAGTTCAGTCCACACAGCGAACTCCCTCTACACAATCCGCCTTGCACTCCAAGTGGCTGGGGTCGCCCAAGGAACTCAAGCTAAGTTACTCGAGTCCAAACCCTCACAATCCTCCTACTGCTTCTCGCAACTCTCCGTCCCGCAATTCGCACTACCTTATCGGAGATCACGTTACTGATGTCCGACCATCAACAGGTTGTCCCACAACATTCGAACTCCTCATCCCAACCTCCTGCCCTTGCGTCACGCTACTCTGTGCACTCCTCGAGAATCACACGAAAGAATATTCCTTCGCGTCATCTGGATACTTCACCCACGGCGCAGTGAGTGGCGCTCTCCCTTTTCTATTTTCTGTACCCAGAAAACTCGCACAACAATAAGTTAGGTGGTCGCCGTTGTGGATGCTAGATAGGAGGCTTGAATTGAACAAGGATTCTTCTATGACAGAACTCCTCCAACATCCAGAACTCCCGGTTTCTATTTTAGTTGTCATTCCTTGTGGATGCTACTTAGGAAGTGTGAATTGACAATAGCACTGCAGTTGTGTGAGATTGAACGATGGCTGGATAATTTTCTTCAATTAGAGAATAGAAATAGGTATGAAGATTGCACTATTTTTTACTACTTTTTCATCAAGCTTGAAATTAGTAGAAATTAAGGAAGTGTAGATTATAGTCCAACTTGTTCTCGATGTGTAGGCAAATCTATTTTTAAAGAAGCACAAAACTAAAAACGAATCTTAGCAACTTCACACTATAAGAAACTAGAGTTTTTTGATGTCTAAGTTGACAAATTTTAGATAATGTTGAATGTAACAGACCTTGTTTTTATGTCAACAACAACATCCATTGTAACATCAAACTAAAATCTATCAACTTAGACATTGATTGTTATATTAAACATCACCTAAAACACAATTTTCTTATAGTGTCATTAAGTGTCAATGTATTATTGGTCTTACAAGAATGAAAGCCCTTGTTGACATCACATTGGCCCTTGTTGAAAACTTGTCATATTTTTTTATTCAATTCTAAGAAAAATTCTTATTCACATGTTTCTTCAATTTTCTAACTTTGTCACCCTTCTTCAACAAAACTTGACTACCCTTTTTTACCTAATTAAACATTAGAAGACATTTCAAGCCTCTATAGGGCCACGAGTTATCATGGCAGGGAACTCCCCGCAGTGCATTGCAGCAGTGACAGCGCAATAGGCTAATGTGGTTGAGATCTTGCCATGTCATTTTTGGATTTTTTAATAAAAAAAATCAACTTTCTTTGGCATTCTAAGAACTTTTTTTTTTTTGGAAATTTTTTTCCTTGACAGTTGGCCGTTCTCTCACTGCGGGAAGAACAGCGAGGGAACAAGCCTGAAACGGCCCTATAGAGGCTTGAAATGTCTTCTAATGATTTAAAATTCTTGAGAGTTCTCAAGAAAAAATTCTAAGAAAAATTCTTATTCAACTTACAAAAGAACTTTTGAAAAAAATTACTTGTATCAAAAAATATATTCACTAATAAATTGAAGAAATTATAAAATATTCAAAATTTATATTTTATAAAATTAAATTTTTTATACTACAAATTATCCAAATTTTGTATAATCCTTAAAAGCATAAGGCATTTGTATAAAATACAAATGTGTTATAAAATATAAGTTCTATAACTTTTTTGAAGTTTGTATCAAAAGTTAATGTGAAGCATGAAAGTAGAAAGTATCTATACAATAAAAAATGGTCACTTGAGTGCTTAAGGGTTAAAATATCTAATTACTCAATTAACTATAGCAATTTTTGTAAGCATACAAAACATTTTGAGAGCCATTGTAAGACACACACTTCAATATTGATACATTTAAGTTATTGATTCGTCAAATATTAGAGCAAACAACTATAATCGCATGCAAATTGGAACTAAATTACAAACTCACATTCATCTCAATTTATAAAATTGACTATTAAAAAAGAATGTTTATTCACTTTAAGCTTCATGAGAGCATCTCTTCTCTTTCACTAGGAAGGGGCCCAACTTGGTTTATGATGAGCTCAAGTAAGTTTGGATACCCCACAAGTAATTTGGAGGCAAGCTTTGTCTCTCCAACCATATAGAGAACACAATCTTTTTGCCAAATGGAAAAATTCATTCAAATGGTAGTCATTCCACAATTTTTGCGCTTTTACAATTTAGACCTTGCGGGCTGAAATCTATACCTATTCTAGATGGTTTAAACCACAAAGTTTGAAAATGATGTATGGAATATCACCATTTTAATGAAATTTCATATCCATCCTCTTAAGCTTGCTCAATTTGTTCATCTTTTCATGCTCTTTAGATTCTTGTAAAAGGATTATCGTCATGACATGCTTTCTACTTGCTTTGGAATAAAGCCTTCTAATTGTAACTCAAGCTTAAACCAACCCTTTTCATTTTTGGTTAACAAAGCTATTAGGGTAATCCTAGAGAGGTGGAAAAAAAATTGCGATTCTTGAAATTCATGAGGGTGGATCATGACAGTGCTCAAGAAGTTCTATGTAACAACAAGAACAATGAACAAAGGGCAACCTTTGCATGACAAGGGGGAAGCCCTATACTACCCTAGAGTTGCTCTCAACATCCAACTTGGATGACCATCAAGGTTTGTTCAAAGTCATGATAGAAGACAAATTTAACATTGCTTGTGGCTCACCATTCTACATTAATTTTGTCATTAAGCTTTGGTGCTTACTCTCCCAATCATGGCATTTGAATAAGTTGATTTTGGAGCACTTTAAACTTGTTGAGATTGAGTGTTGTTTGGTGCTAGGTTTAGTTGAGGATGAGAGAAGCTTCTCCACTTTTAAGTTTCTCAAATCTTGTCAAAAAAATAGGCTTGGGAAAATTTATCCCTTATTGTGTATATGTTTGGCCAATAGTATTTTTCACTTGAGAATTTCTCTTACAAGAAAGCTATTGAATCTTGGAAAAGTGCTATCAAGCTTGGTTGGTAAGGGGATCTCTAAAGTAGGAGCAGTAGGAGAAATATCCTCACCATAGAAATTCTTTGCTTTAGTTTTCACGAGATTAAATATGCTTTGCAACTCAAGTTCACCTTGACTTGAAGCTTTGGTGGTGGATCTTGTTACATCTGACACTAATGCAAGTAGAGTGAGGCATCATCAACTTAGCCAGTTGGTATTGCACATTGCTGCAAGAGTGCAAGTAGAGCTTAGTTGCTTACGCATCATCAATTTAATGTTGCACATTGATGTTGTTCTAATTTTTTTTCCTATTCCTTTTAATGTGTCTTATTGGTGCTGTGGTGTACAAAATACTAGCACTACAATTGGTCAGTCTTGAAGGATTCAATTATGTTGTTAATAAAATGTTTCTTGTTTACTTGTGACTTATATTCTTAATCCCTAAATGGCCATTGTCCTTTTGAGGGACAAATTGGATTTTTGGCACATACCTACGATCTCAATTTTTGTCATGAATTTTTGAAACTTATTTTGAAGATAGAAAACATGATTAGCTTCATGGAAATATAATTTTTTTTCAATGGATGCCCAAGAATAAGAGTTATGTCCATATAAGCTTAAAACAAGGGAGACTAGGCAATAAAAAGAAAATTCAAAAATTTGAATTTTTTTCATTTTTTCATTTTTTTCTCATAGATTGTATTTTTTTTCTATATGGAAAGTTTTGATTCATTTCATTTGAATAAGTGATGTGAAAGTTATGGACAATCTTCTTTGGGGGCAATCTAAGCATCTTCCTAAAAAAATAAATTGTAGAAATCATTTTTGTATGCAAGTTTTACAATTTACAATTAAAAAAGTTCTACATGGTTAAGTTTTCATCCTAAAAAAATCTAACTATTAGGATTCGTGCATTTTAATTCCATTTTAGAGTTATTAATAATTTAGATTTTTTTTCTATCTCATATCTACTTCTACTCAACAGTTTTTTAAGAATCAAAATTAAGTTTTTTGGAAATTCTTTTTTATCCTAGACTCTCAATTCAATTCTCGACCATAAAGGTTTAAACCTAAAAACTCTGTAGTGCAAAAAATTTAAGTTAAGAAGAATCAAAGTCAAAAAACTTAGTCCCTCAATGTGCAACAAATCACCATTAACCCCTAAAGGACCATTGTCCCTTCGGGGGACAAATTGGATTTCGGGCAGGTACCTATGGGTTGAAATTTTGTCATGATCTTTTTGAAACTTTTTTTGAAGATAGAAAAACTGATGAGTTTTGTGGGAATATAATTTTTTTCACATTTGGTGCCCGGAAACAAAAGTTATGACCAAATAAGCTCAAAATAGGGGATGGGGGGCAGTCCGGGCAGCAAAAAAAATATTCGAAATTTTGAATTTTTCTTTTTTTTTCTTTTTTCCTTGTAGATTATTTTTTTTCTGCATGGGAAGCTTTGATTCATTCCATTTGGACTTATTATGAGAAAGTTATGGACAATCTTGTTTATCGGGCAGTTAGAGCATCTTCCTGAAAAAATAACTCATAGAATTCATTTCTGAATGCAATTTTTACAATTTTTTTGAAAAAAAAAATTTACATGATTTTGTTTGCTTGCTAGAACAATCTCACCATTGGGATTAGTGCATTTTAATTCCATCTTAAAGATATTAATAATTTAGATTTTCCTTCATTCTCATACCTACTTCTACTTAACAATTTTTTTAAGCATGAAAATTATTTTTTTTTTTTAATTTCTTTTTCACTAGACTCTCAACTCAATTATCCACAATAAGGATTTAAAGCTCAAAACTCTATAGTGCAAAAAATTTAAGTTAAAAAAGTTCAAAGTCAAATAATCCAATCCCACAAGGTGCTGAGAAAATTGTTTTTTTCACTTTAAACGCAAATATCTTTTAATCTATGTGGTCAAAATTTCTAAAAAAATTTCCTTTCATACTAATAAGGTGTAAGATCCTACAGTTGGATGTGTAGAAAAAATAATTTTCAAATTTTTTTACTCTTTGCTACAGGAATGGCAGTTTTGAGTATTTTTTGGCAGAAATAAGGCCTTGGTCCTTTAGGGGTTAAAGTAGAACTATCCGTTACCATATAGATGTGCTATTTAGGTACTTTGGAGAAGCTATTTATCAGCTCTTATATTTTCAAAGATTGAATTGTTTGAGAGAAGTCAAATGCAAAAAGAATGAAGTTCCAATACGAATTGAATTTTCTGTGATTTTTCAAAGCTAAAATGTTAAATTGTGAGTAGACCCTTGTTGAAGTATAGTCAGACCATTGCTGAAGCATGGGTTGATGTATCCGCTTCCCAAATGCATTGCCACCATGATAAAGGATTAATAAGATTGTAGTAATAGATAGGCCAATGATGGAACCTATAGGTGGTGGAATTGGATAAATGGTGGTATTGGGCAATTTCACCTTATTCAACATAAGGTAAACCAACTTATGACAGGCGAATTGACTGGTTTGCCTTATTGACATATTTGAAATTTTTTAATTTTTTTTCTTCATATACAAGCAAACATGAGAAATGGGGAGAGTAGATGAAATTTAATTTTTTTTGACAAAGTATGAATTTGTTACAAATTTTTGAAGTGAACTGGTCAAATGGCTCAAAAAACAGTCTCTAGACTACTTCCAAAGTCATCAATAACTATACCCATGGTGGTCATCAAACCACCTTATGCAGTTATAATATTTTTCAACATGGTTGAAATATTTTCTAACATGGACATGATATAAAGGAATAAAAAATGGTAGTTCATATAATGAATTACATTAAAAAGATACAAGTTCCTAATAATCTCTAACATCTCCATCACCATCACACAAAACATTGATTTCAGTCATTAACTTACCTAATGAAGTGTTGTTTACATTAATTAGAAAAAACCTAACATAGATTGATGGAAAATTGTAATGGGTTGTTTTATAGATGTTGTATTTAGGGAATTCGCCTATCATGGACTAATTTACCTTACTGTTTTCTCCCTTAACAATTGTGGCTGTTTGAAATGAGGAAAAGTAGCCTTCTGTCATGCATTGAATTTTCCCACACGTTGCACGTTGTACTTTACCAAAAACAAATTATTGCAAAATTCCACACTTTCCATTTGAATTTATCTGTCTGTTTTCAGCAACAGAATTGGATATGCAGAAACAGCTCCCTACGAGGGATGGCCGCATCGGTACAGCTTCCTCAAAATACTGAAAACACTTTCTAGGATTGCTACTCCACACAATCTATGTGCCACTCTAAAGGTGGGACTCCATGTGGAAAACGGGAAATTCCTGAATGCATGATGGCCCAATTCTTGAGCTCGCAGCCAAAGAATGGAAGGTGCTGTCAAAGGATTCTGGAGTCTGTGCAGTGCAGCTCATCACCTAAGAGTTGAAAGTGGCATTTCAGTTGCAATGGACAACATCTAGGTCCCCAAATTCGTTGGAAAAACCAACGTGAAAAGAGGATGTGGTCTGCCTTCACCAGCTAGTGAATAGGACACAAAGATGTAGGAAGTTGTCATGATTTTTTTGTCTCTCACAATTAACATTCAATTCGTACACAATTCCAATCAAGCACAGTCACCAAATTTCAGTGTCCACAAAGCCAAATAAATTTCAATGTCCCAAAAGCAAAGCGAAATTTCATTTCATGATTTTACATGATAATTCGTTGAAAAATATAGTTGATGAATTTTTTTGAAATTCTATTGTGGAGATATGCAGGAAATGTCTAGACCTGCATCTTTCTTTCAACAAGCATCTCCAAAAAAGGCTCAAAATTCTTTCTATAGAGATTTCAACATTGGGGTGACAATGTTTGAATTTGGAAAATTGATATCTCTTTATTGTCATTAGATGCTCTTCTAATTTTCACCTCCTCAACACCTCCTCTTTATACCAACACCTTCTCAAATAAACCACATCAAAATGAAAAACAAAATCAATAAAACATAAACAAATCCTTCACACCTTGTGCATATGACAAAAATGCAACTATTCATCCTTGCAATTTTGCATGAAAAAGAAAGGTCTTACATGATGGTTTGACTTCCAATAAGTGCTTTACAATTTTTTTACACCAACTATTCACATAATGCCAAAAGGAATGACTTCCACAATCACAGTCTCATTCTTGAAATTGAAGGGTTAATAAGCTGCGCATTCCATTGGTAACAGTCACAGAATTCATTGGGCTACAGATTCAAGCTTCAACGTCCAATCGTAAAACAAACCACCTTTAGCTCCAATCGGCAGAATGGTGACCCAATCTCCCAATACTGATGCTGTACTATCATTCTCAAAAGGCTATCACTCTGATACCATGATGACAAAGTCAAAGTGGTGAAGCTCTGATCAAGAGCAAACTTCTATTTCACAAGAGAGACAATGTTACTGGACCCAAACAGGGTTTAAATAGTACTACTGTGCCATTGCCACAATCAAAAGAAAAAATCATTTTCTAATTTTTTTACTCATAAAAACATTGAAATCCAATAATTTTTACATTGTAGGTCCAAATATTATGAAACAAGAGATCCACTATAACAATGTAAACAAACCGTGAGATCAATGTTACTGGATCTTTTGATTTCACAAGAGAGACAATGTTACTGGACCAAGAGATCTCACTATAACAAATAAACAAACAAAACAAAACAATTAGCCACACTTAATGGATGGACTAGTGCGTCCTATGCCATTGCCACAGTCAAAAAAGTAATTTTGTAAACTTTTAACTCATAAAAACTTCAAAATTCAATAACTTTTACATCATCAGTCCAAACACCATGGAACAAAGCTTGTGCACCCCTCCTCGCCTAGGACTTTCCAATAGTACCAAGCATGCTATTGGAAGACTTATAGTCCAAGAGATCTCACCATAACAAACAAAATAAATAAACGGCCTATCTTAATGGATGGACTAGTGTGCCCTATGCCGTTGCCACAATCAAAATCAAAATCAATATAATTTTCTAATTTTCTTACACATAAAAACTTTGAAATTCAATATCTTTTTTATCATAAATCCAAACATCCTGAAACACCCTTCTTCACCAAGAGCTTTCCAAGAGAACCAAACACACAACCAGGAGATGTATGGGCTAGGAGATCACACTGTAACAATACTATTCTAGGACATCCTTGAATCTTCAAGGCACCACCATGATTACTATCTGATTTTTCCATATTTTCTTTTGTACTTGGAAACTTAATGTACAACATTCACTTTGTGATATGATGTAATTTATTCATGAGCTTAATGCTTACACCTCTAAGACTATCAAATTAACTTTTGCTTTACATTAGGGATAGATCACTCAAGTCTAGATAGTTCACAACTAAGTCCATTACCATATTTCTTATGATGCAATACCAAACTTTGACATAATTACCATACTAGGCTTCTAGCAATATTGATAATATTAAAAGCAATGCACTAAATGGAGTCTAGAGAGTTCTATGCCAAAGAAATCAAGCTTGTTACTATCCATGCCTTCGCATATCAAATAACCATCCTTTTCTTGCTCTTAAAAGTAAACATAAGTTTAAGGTAAGGAACAACTTCATAGTATGCAAAAGTCTTTGAAAGTTTTTGAGAAGTCATGGACCTCACCTACATCCATCCCACAACAAACAACACGTTGAAATGTCAATAAGGAAACAACAAGTGTTTTCAACTCATAGCATATGTTATAGTTATCACTAGAATAAAATTACTTATGCAAATCCAAATTCAACATAAGGCTAAAATCCATGCAAACCAAAATTCAACATAAGACTAAAACTATAGCTAAACCTAGAGCTTCATTGCTACCAGCTCTACTCTTCGTGTTTAACATTGCAACAAGGATATAACTTATCAGAGCCTATTGTATGGGCATGCAGCTTGGTGGCGTCTCAAGCCGTTTAAAATTTACCAAACTTCATTAAACTTCAATCCTTCTAATTAAAACAAGTGGCGTCTCAAGCCGTTTAAAATTTACCAAACTTCATTAAACTTCAATCCTTCTGATTAAAACAATAATGATAAATTGAAGGTGTAATAAGCACTATGGCTATAATTCCAAAGCTAGTCAAATCTAAAGAGCTAATTAAACATGTGATATAGTAAAGGTGGTAGTTAGCTAGTTCAGATCAAATGTACTTTATGCTTGAAGTACATTTCATTTTTTGCATATTGTTTCATATCCCTTTTGAATTGCAAGCTAGTAGATATTTATATATCTAAAGTACAATTACGCTACAATGCCAATTGAAATTTTTACTATGAAGCATGGACTTCCAAAAGACTTCTTTTAATTTTATTTTAAACTAAGACTTAGCTTAGGATTTGAGGTCTAGAGAAACAAACAACCTATCTTAATGGATGGACTAGTGTGCCTTGTACCTTTGCCATAATCAAAAGTAAAAATGAATTTTCTAATTTTCTTACTCATAAAAACTTTGAAATTCAAATATTCAATAACTTTCACATTCTAAGTTCAAATGCCACAAAATAAAGCCCATGCACCCCTCCTTGCCAAGAGCTTTCCGATGGTACCAAGCAAGCAACTAGGAGACTCATGATCTAGAAGATCTTACCATAACAAACAAACAAAACAAAACAAACAAACAAATTTAAGGTATGGATTGGGGATATTAACAGAGAAGATGAAGACTGGATGAAAAAACTAAGTAATGTGCAATTGAATGAGTTAGTAGTGAACCACTAAGGTAGTCGGTCCATAAGTCAACCATACAAGCATTGGAACTGAATTTTGGGCAAGTGAAACTTCTCAAAACATTTTTCAGTAAATTTTTCTTGAAAGACAAGAGGAATTGACATCTAACCCAAGTTGTTTCAATATTTTTTGGGTTATTTTTGAATTAGTTATGAATTTTCAAATGAGAAGTGTTGTAGGTCCCTATTTATGATCCGAAGTCTTTCATAAAATTTTCACTGCAACTTCTAAAGAGAAATGCAAAAAAGCAAGGAGAATGATTGGCTCTTGCAATAATGAATAATGCGTAATATCGACAGGACGACGGTAGGTCAAGAATGTTCCTTCGTGTGATTCTCGAGGAGTGCAAAGGGCAGCGCGACGCAAGGGAAGGAGTCGGGCAACTGCCGGCATGCTGCTGACGGTCAATCGGACAACAGTAACTTAACCCTTAAAGCTCGAGCTGGTCAACATGGAAATCATGAGGTTTTGGGATAAGTATGAATTGTTTGCAAAAAGAAAAATGTAAAAGTACTCATTGGAAGTCAAACTATCATAGAAGACTTTTCCCTTTCTATACAAAATTTAGGGGATGACGGAATAGTATCTTGCATGGAGAGATTCTTTATCATTCATTAGTTAGAAAATGTTCTCAATGTCCTTTATGGGTTAATCTTAGTTAAGTAACTTAGTGCGAATTATGAGGTGGAATCTTGATGTAGCTTCAATAGTTTTGTCATTTGTCAACCTTAGCTTGGATCCACAACCTAGGACCTCCTTACATGCTCGTCCAGTAGGCAAGTATACAACTAATTCAAGCAACAAGACAAAAGTGGCTCCACCAATTGTCTTATTGGGATGGGCAAGTAGGAAAGGAGGAGTTGAAGTTTCACCAATACCAATGAACAACCTCATTGGCGGAGATTGGTGAATCTAATAAGTGCAATTTTTTTTATTGTTCCCTTCCCACCCACTGGGTTCACATGAAAGTGCAATGTTTATTTTTCCTTATAGCATTTGCTCTGCAATGCCCTTGATGATTAATAAGGTAGTATGGCCTTAAAGCAACCATTTACCAGATGGTCCCCCTTTTTCAAAGGTTTCCATGAATAGAAATATTTTTGGATCATTTTTCAAGAGAAAGAAAAATGGATGCGGAACGTCACACAAGTGGTTTCATATTTTTTGAATCATTTTTGAATTACTTATGAATTTTCAATTTTTTTTTTGTAGGCACCTATTTGTGACCCTAGGTCTTCCAAAATCTGACCACTTGCAACTTCTAAAGTGATTTCAATAAATGAAGGCCAACAATTGGCTCTTACAACAAATAATGTTTTTCTCTCGATTCTCTCAATGGTTTGAGAGGGCCATTTAAGGACCACCTACTATCTATTTTAGACCTAAATATAGGGATAATTTGAAGAAGCCACTCGCATTTAGAGTAGACTACCCTACATGCAAGGAAGCCCTTAGGACTTGCTTCAAGTTTCAGTGGGTTATTAAGGTAAGAGGTCCATAAATTATCCACCTAAGAGCTGAATCTGAATTTTGGGGAGGCAAAGCTTCTTGAAATAATTTTCCTTGAAAGACAAGTGGAATTGTCATCCAACCCAAGTCGTTTCATATTTTTTAGAGCTTTGTGGAATTAGTTATAAGATTTTGAAGTTGCAATGGCATAAGGCTCTAAAATCGCCCAATGTAAGGTGGAGCCACCCATTATCAAACACTGCCCCATAGGCAATTAGTAGGGAGTCACAAATCCAAGAGAGGGTGGGACTCAATGGTGTTAATTTTGAATTCAAAGAAACTAGGTTCTATGATCAATGTGGTCTCGACATTGCAACAAAACTTGTGCCTCCTTTAGTGTGCCAAAGTTATTTACAAGTACTCTTCCAATAATCAATTTTGTAAGACTTTAGACATTCAACATAGGTCGAGCCCAACTTCAAGCTTTCACAATTTATAGTAATTTTAGTTCAAGCTGCAAATTCATCAAAAATTTTGCTGTCCACACCATTTCTATCTTTGCACTTTTATAAATATTTGTTTCGACAGATACTCTTGCAAATCATGTCTGCTACGGCTTAATTCTTAAAGGACAATGGGGTGATTTTGAAAACCATTAGTTTTTTTGACTATGTGAAGCATTGGCTTAAAAAATTATAAAAGCACTCATTGCAAGACAATCTACTGTAGAAGACCTCCGTTTTTCATGCAAAATTCTAAAGATGAATAGTTACACTTCTCTCCTACATAAAGAGATCCTCTCGCATCCATCGGACACAAAATGTCCACCTCCACATTTAAGGGCTAAAGGTATTGATTATGGGTGGCTCCACCTTACATAGTTTGGAAACTGATGAAAAAGCAACATGTACCCACGTGTCCCCACGTGAGACCTTGAACAGGAGACACCTGGACTCCTGGAGAGAGACCCTGTGTGATACGTCAGCTAACTTGTAATAACTTAACTTACTGCAGGTCCTGCAGTGAGTCAGAGACATCCAAGGACCGACGGATTCCTTCAACTGTTTGTATTGATTTTTTAAAATATTGATCCGGTTTGTATGAGAAGGCGCCTATAAAAAGAGGCTTGGAGGAAGCGGACACTCACACAACACACTCCAGTTTTCCATAGCGAGCCTCCCATATCCACGTACTAAACCTTCCCTCACTCCACCCTAAACCCTTCTCGTATGCTTCTTGCTCTCATGATATCGCACTCGCACTCTTTGATTTGCGATAGGAAACTGCTTGTCTAATTCTTAGCTATGGCATCGGGATTTCATATTGATTGCTCGTGGTTCTAGTGTGCAGGCGTTCAGTCATAGGCAGTGGTGGCCGATCGAGCCATAAATCACGACTCTGTGAAAGGCAGGCAGCGGCAGCAGCTGCCCGTCCTCAACGATTGGTAAGCGCGATGCAAAAACTCTGTCTGTCTATTCTGAACCCTCCGTCTTACTTGTGCACGATGCTGAATGGGCGTGCTTGTGGTGGGATGAATACGTTGTAGGAATCATTGACTGTAATGGAGGTTGGAATTGGAATTGGAAGGGGGACATGTACTAATTATCTTCAACTTTTTGTCCTCTGTTTTTTCCACTGATCATGAGGACCAGCAGGTCGAGTTTGTGAAGCCAATTTTTGGGACTTCAAGTACACAGAGTCTTACCTCGAACACCTTGATCACCTTGAATTCCTTGTTCCCCTTGGAAGTATCTTGCTTTTGGATGTTTAACAGGAGAGATGTAATGTTTGCAGGCAGGAGCGGACAGTTACAATGGCAAACCCCTCAAATGCCACGTATGTCTATCTTGTACTCTCAGCTTTGCCTTTTATCACTGCTCTGGACAAGGTCACTATTGTGTGTTGATCTGGTTTTCTTGACCATGAGCCACCAAATAGCTGGTGCTTCAAGGGAATTCCACAGGCAGTCGCTTTACTAACCATAGTTTAAATGGGAAAGATCGTTTCGGAAGTCCAGTTTAATTACTTGTTGTGGGTGAGGTTCGTTAGAATGTTACTGTACTTCACACCTTTTTCTCTCGCGATGGAAAGAAGTGCAATATCTCAGTGTAACTGAATGCCCATTTCCAACTTAAACTTTTAAGGTTTTTTTCGTACCAGTGTGTACATCTTGGCTCCACATAGAGTCTCTCGATTAGGGGTATTTGAATAATCTTTGGATAACGACTTCACCGGTTCCCAAGCTGGAATGATTTTTTGAGGTTATTGTTTATTAGAACTCATTTTTTTATGGTTGTATTTGGAAGAGGTTTCTATAATAGATTATAACAAGGGATGCTGGCCACGAGATTTGCAGAAATGTTGCAGACCAAGTGCCAGCCAACTCTAACTTTGATCTGGATCATGCCTTCACTACCGACTCTGCAATTTGGAGGGCAACACCTCGAATCTATCAATATCTGCCGGATCAAAAACACAATGGCCCCTCTTCTCCTCACTTAGTTCACAGTGGCCGGCCATGTCAGACTCCAGCGTTTGAAGGATATGTTTCAGGACAGGAAGACACAAACACGGTCCCGATGCAGCTCTTGAAGTTGGCCAAGCAAGAGGAAAATGGTGAGTACTTTGTGATTTTTGTTTCATATCGTCTTTTTTGTAGCGTCGACGTGGGCAACGATGGTAGGTGAATATGTAAATCAGTTTATGGCCTAATACTACACTATATGTAAGGGTTCAAACCACTTCAATATCCCATCCATGATCTATATTACCAATCCCAATCATTCACACCTAAAAACAAGCCATTTAAAAAAAATATTTATACCTTAAATATGGTGGTTTGCTTGTTTGTTTTGTTTGCTATGGTGAGATCTTCAGAACCCGGTCATGTTCTTGGTACCATTGGAAAGCTCTTGACAAGGAGTGGTTTTCCAACTCACGGCAAAAAAAGATATTAAATTTTGAGGTTTTGTGAATTGAGAAATCAGAAATTTACTTCTACTTATATTTTATATTACTGTGGCAATGGCACAGGGTACGCTAGTTATGTAAAATTTGATGGTCTTATGCCAAAGGATGCCCTCAGCTTTCGAAAGACCCCGTGTGAATATCCCATAAGGAAGGAGAGAGTATAAGAAACTGGTGGTTTGGTCATCACGGAAACCAAGTGCACCTCCCAATGAACTCGTTTTTTAATTTGTGGCTGAAACTGTGGACGCAGATCTCCTGCTGATTTATCCCAAGGCCAAAGTCCAGGCCGGTCGCATCACCACCGAGCATTACATCTTTGCTGTCAAAATGTTTCTGTTTTGGTACATGGTGACAGAAAATTCTACGGTAGACATGCCTCACCCACAAGCGTTTGCTCGCCTTCTACGTCGGTTAAGTCGAGAGTTGAGATCTCCACCTCGTAGAGGTTTCCAGTTCGCCTACTGCTCAGATCCTTGTGATTATCTCGAATGTTTGGACGAAATGCTACGTGATATTGAGGAGACAAGGGAGAGCCTGAAAGCTAGTGACCTAGATCCTGAATATGTTTATGTTGGCAGGAGCATTGACATCTATGTCCAATGTCTGATTGCAGCGGCTGCTGAGCTGCACATCTCAGCATAATTAACACTAATTTCCACTGAGCGTAGTTACTATTATTAAACAAGTTGGCAAGCGAAAGAGGATTTTGAGGTAGTTTTGTTTGCATGGTTTGTGGACATCATATGAATGAGTTATAAAATTTAAAGCACAAGTTTTGGTAGACTTCCACAGGTTTTTTTGCACATCTTGTGTAATCAATATTTAAGTAAAAGTGATGCTTTTGATCCAAATGGCGGTGTTGCATTTGAGGCATTGTTGATTATGGCTGCACATACCTTATCTTTCAACCATAGCTTGTGCTACATGCATGTCTTTGCTGTATGTTGTGTGAAACCCGTTCTAGGGTGGACCTTTATTGATAGTAACACCCAAAGGCGAGTACACACCCAAAGCCATTGGAGGAGGATGGAAACTGAACCCAGAGCCGGAAAGATTGAAGTATGAATCTGAGATGCTAGATGGCGAAGAATTCAAGACGCCAAAAGCAAAATTGAGTTAAAAATCCGAGACACTCAAAGGTAGAATTGAACTACGATCCAAGTCACTTGAAGGCAGGATTGAGCAAAAGGAAGCGTCGAGGGTGGGGAAGACCCAAAAGTGCCAAATGCGGGGGTGAACAAAATGGCGTCGAAGGCTGGCCAGTGTCAAAATAAGCATCGCGGGTAGAGGTGAACAAAGGAGCGCAAAGTGGGGTTCAATCCGTGACAAGACAGGTAACGCCCAACGGCGGGGAAGAACAGAGAGAGGAAACGGAGGCAATCTCACAGTTAATCCCCAGCAATATCGTAGTAATTGCAACTGAAGGTTTCCTGAAGGAAATGGCAGAGGCAGTTTCCTGAATGCAGATGAGATCTCTGCACTGAAACTGTCGGCTCACTTAGAGCATCCCCACAGCAACACTGAAGCGACACTGTAAACCAAATCAATGGAGGACATCCCTCACAATTAAAAGATCAATGGTGTAGAACCTTTGCAGTGTTGCTTCAGAGTGTTGCTGTGGGGATGCTCTTAATAGTTCCAAGTGCGTGCTAAACAGGACGTGGTGTCATCAGCAGAGGAGGGGTTGCACGTTTGGGAATGGCCTTTACCAGGACTGGAGTCCCTTGTACCGTCTTGGCATTGTGGGACGTTCATGATGGAGCAACGAAAGAAATGATGATCACCTTCTATAAAAATCTCGTACGCAAAGGGATGTCAGTCGCGACTGCCCTTCCAAAGGCCCTGATCCAGAAGATTCACAAGAAAAGCCTGGCAGATGAAACAGCTAATTTCTGGAGAGTGAAGCACTGGGCTGCTTTCCTGACATTCGGCTTGCAGTCTGTGTGCCTTCAAACACATTCATCACAATGAAGTCCTAGCTATCATAAGTTTCCCCGAGAAACTCCATGTACTGTTGATGGATTGATCACTCAAAAATCCGTCTGATGTATTGTCTGATTCCGAGTCTATTCCTGTTCGACTCAATTGTGGAACTCGTGTGGTCGGACACACGAATCAACTTATGGCTCCATTATGAGTGCCTCAACTAGCGCACTTGATATATAGTCTGGGACTATGCATGTCTAATATCCTTGTGAATTTGCCAATAAATCGCTATGAGCTGTGAGTGATCCTTCCTAGCAGAGAGGGGCAAATATATTACTAATCAGTTCTAAAATATTTTTCTATTTGATGTGATTTTCCTTCACTTTGTCTTCTAAAATTCTCAAAAAAAACAATTTTCCAAAAAAAAAGCTAAATATTTTTTTGAAGTACAAAGAAGGCACATCATTTCATCTCTGGAAAATAAATATAAGAATTTTCGTACATATCTAGTTGCAAAATGACAGTAAACTGAGTGATGGGCACGGAGGCTTGAAATCTGTGGTCATAGGCCTGTCATTTAGGACTCAAACAGAGTGACGAGTTCAGTCCACACAGCGCGAGAGCACTCCCTTACACAATCCGCCTTGCACTCGAAGTGGCTGGGGTCGCCCAAGGAACTGAAGCTAAGTCCGACGGATTCCTTCAACTGTGATAAGTTACGGTCCACACTCCGTGTGTCGGTCCCGTGCTGGACACTCCATGTGTGGGAGCTCGGTACCAATAAGCAGGTCCACACCGAATAGTGAGGTTAGGTTGCCTAAACAATTGGGTTGCCTTATCTCTAATAAAGTTACTTTACAAGTCATCAAAGTTAACAAATTATTTTTACAAATGGAGGTGCATGGGTCAATCGCAACAATATTTATTTTAAATGTAGTGCATTCTTGTATAAAAATAGTCAATATTTATGGAGGAAAAACAAATTAGACATGGGGACATCAAATCTTCATTTTTGCAAGTTTTCCTTTTCTACATGAACTCATTCAAATCCTCATGTAATAATCATGAAGCATTGAGTGACTACACTGTTCACATTGTTGAAAAATGGACAGAATTTGAATAAGAGAGGTCGTTAATATTGAAAACAACAGCAGTAGCAACAACAACAACTCTATTAAAAAAAGGAAATTCTCAAAAGAGCCTTCCAACAAGCAGCAGGAAAACAGAGGAGTTCTCCTTCCCCTCAACGTGACCTCGGTACCCCAAATCCTTCGGATGCTTCACTCGGATACTGGATACTGTGGTGGCCCGCGGCAGTTCTCATTGATAATCTGATGATTCAGTTGATGCAAATCCACGGAATGTTCCTTCGTGCGATTCTCGCGGGGTTCAGCGTGATGCAAGAAATGAGGTTGCGATTTGCGAGGAGCAGTTTGAATGTTGTCCAGCTTGAATTTGGAGTTTGAATGTTGTCCAGCTTGGATCCGCCACTTGGAGTCCACACTTGGGTTTGGTGGAGGGGTTGCTCTCGCGCTGTGTGGACTGCGGACTGAGAGCATCGCCACCAACTGCTCCCAATGACCTCGGCAACGGCACTTTTTATTTGCCGTGCATTTTTAGCGGAAAATGGCTCCACACCAGCATCCCGTCACGTTACTAATTCTACCGTCTCTCCCGTCCCTCTCACATTTGCTCGGCAAAAGAGGCTCTTTGTAGAGGGCAATTTTATAGTCACGCTAATTTGGTCAACAAAGACTATGGCCTCTGTGGATGCTAATGTGGAGGTAATGGAGGGTAGTGGGGGATGTTCAAAGAAGGGGAAGAACTTTTGTAAGGCTGAGGAGAAGCAACTGTTTTTTTTTGTTTTTTTTTCCACATTTCATGGGATCCAAAGCAAGGGACTGGACAGAAGAGTGGGAATTTTTGGAGAGACATCACAAAGACAATAAATCATATCTTAAGTGAACCTATGCCTAACCTTCAAAGTGTGTGGGGGTGCTTTGGAAGCAATTCTTCAACAATGCATACTCCACATATGTTTGAAGGATGGACAAAATCCACAAATAAAAATGATAAAAGAATTTCTACTTAAGAATATAAGATTATATAAGAATTTACATCTAAATAAAATTAAAGAATCTATAAATATTAAGAAGTACTTGTACATGTAATAGATATCTACAAAGTAAGTAATAAAGTTTCTACTTTTAATCCTTTAGTTGTGTGTGTATGTAATAGATGTCGATAAAGTAAAAAATAAAACTTCTATTTTTAATCCTTTAGTACCATATTCATGTACTAGATATCTACAATGTAAAAGATAAAGCTTCTACTTTTAACTCTTTAGTACCATGCTCATGTATTAGATATCTATAATGTAATAGATAAAGCTTCTACTTTTAATCTTTTAGTACCATGTTTATATAATAGACATCTACAATTTAGGAGATAAAATTTTTACTTTTGACCCTTTAATACTATATTCATATGGGACAAAAGTCAATTCAAAATTTTGCTTCAAAACAAGTATAGTAAAAGTACCACAGTGACATTCCCCATGATGTGGCATTTAAATAATGATGATCAATCCAATTTTAACGAGTTGTTGGTGGGGAACATTGGATGGAACACCTCTACATCTCACGAGGCGACATGTGCCTCGCCTGGTCCAATTTTGCGGCACTGGTTGCGATGCTTTGAACTCGTACGCATATAAACTGACGTCCACCTTTTGGGTAACGAGGTCAAGTTGAGGGAAAGGAGTCCTCTGTTTTCTTGCTGCTTGTTGGAAGGCTCTTTTGGAATTTTCTTTTTTTTAAGGACCAGTTCTGCCGTTGCCGCGGCTGCTGTCGGAGAGGAGAGAGAACCGAATCCGAATTCGTCAACGTCGGGGGAGGAGTTTGTCCGTTCTGCTGTGAGGGTGGCTGGCTTGTGTGAAGGATTTTTTAATTTAGTCTACCTATTTCGGACAGACCCCATGATGGTTTCGGAGACCGACCTATTGCACTGGTTATTAAGAAAGATTTTCTGTTTGTTCCTTCTCGTCCATTCATCTCTCTTCTTTCTTGGCTTACGAAAAAGTGTCAAAGATAAGCAGAATAGGTGAGCCTCTGACACCGGAATATGGAAAATCCTCTTTTATAATGAATAAAATATTCATTCTAGGAGAAAATCCCAGACATTCTTCAGCAACCTTGTTGTTGCACACCCTGAAGCAGTTCCTCCATGGCTTTCCCAAACCATACACACTGAAATGCTTAAGTTATCCGAAATAGGTACTTCTACCTTTTCTTATTGATTTTGTTTTTAATATTGATACGGTTTGTATGCGGGGGTGCTGGTATAAAGAGGAGGAAGCGACAGTCACACAACGCACTCCAGTTTTCCGTAGCAAGCTTCCCAGCTCCCATAGCCACGTACTAAACCTTCCCTCACTCGTCCCTCCTTCTCGTATGCTTCTTGCTCTCATGAAATATATCGCACTTGCACTCTTGATTTGCAAGAGGAAACTGCTTGTCTAATTCTTAGCTATGGCATCGGGATTTCGTATTGATTGCTGGAGGTTCTAGTGTGCAGGCGTTCAGTCATTGGCAGTTCTGACCGATCGAGACATAAATCACGACTCTGTGAAGACCTGCAAAAGGCAGGCAGCGGCAACAGGTGCCCGTTCTCAACGATTGGTAAGCGCGATGCAAAAACTCTGCCTGCCTGTTCTGAACCCTCCGTCTTGCTTGTGCACGGTGCTGAATAGGCGTGCTTGTGGTGGGATGAATATGTTGTAGGAATCATTGACTGTAATGGAGATTGGAATTGGAATTGGAAGGGCTAGTTATCTTCAACTTCTTGTCCTCTGTTTTTTCCACTGATCATGAGGACCAGCAGGTCCAGTTTGTGAAGCCAATTTTTTGGACTTCAAGTACACAGAGTCTTACCTCGAACACCTTGATCACCTTGAATTCCTTGTTCACCTTGGAAGTATCTTGCTTTTGGATGTTTAAAAGGAGAGATGTAATGTTTGCAGGTAGGAGCGGACAGTTACAATGGCAAACCCCTCAAATGCCACGTATGTCTATCTTGTACTCTCAGCTTTGCCTTTTATCACTGCTATGGACAATACTGGGACACTATTGTGTGTTGATCAGGTTTTCTTGGCCAGGAGCCACCAAATAGCTGGTGCTTCAAGGGAATCCCGAGGCAGTCGCTTCTTGTTTTGTTAAATGTCATTCTACTGACCATGGTTTAGTTGGGAAAGATCGTTTCGGAAGTCGAGTTTAATTACTTGTTGTGGGCGAGTTTCTTTAGTATGTTACTGTACTTCACACCTTTTCCTCTGGTGACAGAAAGAAGTGCGATATCTTAGTTTCACGTCATGGCCATTTCCAACTTAAACTTTTAAGGTGTTTTTCCTACCAGTGTATACGTCTGGCTCCACATAGAGTCTCTCGATTTGGGGTATTTGAATAATCTTTGGATAACTACCTTACCAGTTCCCAAGTTGGAATGAGGTTATTGCTTATTAGAACTCCTTTTTTTATGGTTGTATTTGGAAGAGGTTTCTATAATAGATTATAACAAGGGATGCTGTCCACGAGATTTGCAGAAATGTTGCAGACCAAGTGCCAGTCAACTCTAACTTAGAGCTCATTTTTTATGTCTGTATTTCGAAGAGGTATCTGGAATAGATTATAATAAGGGATGCTGGCTATGGGATATGCAGAAACTTTGATCTGGATCATGCCTTCACTACCGACTCTGCAATTCGGAGGGCAACGCCTCGAATCTATCAATACCTGCCGGATCAAAAACACAATGGCCCCTCTTCTCCTCACTTAGTTGACTGTGGCCGGCCATGTCAGACTCCAGCGTTTGAAGGATATGTTTCAGGAGGACAGGAAGACACAAATACGGTCCCCATGCAGCTCTTGAAGTTGGCCAAGCAAGAGGAAAATGGTGAGTACTTCGTGATTTTTGTTTCATATCGTCTATTTTGTAGCGTCGACGTGGGCAACGATGGTAGGTGAATATGTAAATCAGTTTATGGCGTAACACTACAGTATATGTAAGGGTTCAAACCACTTCAATATCTCATCCATGATCTATATTACCAATCCCAGTCATTCACACCTAAAAACAAGCCATTTAAAAAAAATATTTATACCTTAAATGAGGCGGTATTTATACCTTAAATGAGGCGGTTTGTTTGTTTTGTTCGTGACGGTGAGATCTTCAGAACCCGGTTGCGTTCTTGGTACAGTTGGAAAGCTCTCTACAAGGAGTGGTTTCCCAACTCACTGCAAAAAAGATATTGAATTTTGAAGTTTTTATGAATTGAAAAATTATACTTTACATTACTGTGGCAATGACACAGGGTACACTAGTTATGTAAAATTTGATGGTCTTATGCCAAAGGATGCCCTCAGCTTTCGAAAGACCCAGTGTGAATGTCCCACAAGGAAGGAGAAAATTCATGAATATGAGAAACTGGTGGTTTGGTCATCACGGAAACCAAGTGCACCTCCCAATGAACTCGTTTATAATTTGTGGCTGAAACTGTGGACGCAGATCTCCTGCTGATTTATCCCAAGGCCAAAGTCCAAGCCGGTCGCATCACCACCGAGCATTACATCTTTGCTGTCAAAATGTTTCTGTTTTGGTACATGGGGACAGAAAATTCTATGGTAGATGTGCCTCACCCACAAGCGTTTGCTCGCCTTCTACGTCGGTTAAGTCGAGAGTTGAGACCTCCACCTCGTAGAGGTTTGCAGTTCGCCTACTACTCAGATCCTTGTGATTATCTCGAATGTTTGGACGAAATGCTACGTGATATTGAGGAGACAAGGGAGAGCCTGAAAGCTAGTGACCTAGATGCTGAATACGTTTATGTTGGCAGGAGCATTGACATCTATGTCCAATGTCTGATTGCAGCGGCTGCTGAGCTGCACATCTCAGCATAATTAACACTAATTTCCACTGAGCGTAGTTACTATTATTAAACAAGTTGGCAAGCGAAAGAGGATTTTGAGGTAGTTTTGTTTGCATGGTTTGTGGACATCATATGAATAAGTTATAAAATTTAAAGCACAAGTTTTGGTAGACTTCCACAGTTATTTTTGGCACATCTTGTGTAATCAATATTGAAGTAAAAGTGATGCTTTTGATCCAAATGGCGGTGTTGCATTTGAGGCATTGTTGATTATGGCTGCACATACCTTATCTTTCAACCATAGCTTGTGCTACATGCATGTCTTTGCTGTATGTTGTGTGAAACCCGTTCTAGGGTGGACCTTTATTGATAGTAACACCCAAAGGCGAGTACACACCCAAAGCCATTGGAGGAGGATGAAAACTGAACCAAGAGCCGGAAAGATTGAAGTATGAATCTGAGATGCTAGATGGCGAGAAAGAACTAAGAATTCAAGACGCCAAAAGCAAAATTGAGTTAAAAATCCGAGACACTCAAAGGTAGAATTGAACTACGATCCAAGTCACTTGAAGGCAGGATTGAGCAAAACGAAGCGTCGAGGGTGGGGAAGACCAAAAAGGGCCAAATGCGGGGGTGAACAAAATGGTGTCGAAGGCTGGCCAGGGACAAAATAAGCATCGCGGGTAGAGGTGAACAAAGGAGCGCAAAGCGGGGTTCAATCCGTGAAGAGGCGGGTAACGCCCAACGGCGGGGAAGAACAGAGAGAGGAAACGGAGGCAATCTCACAGTTAGCAATATCGTAGTAATTGCAACTGAAGGTTTCCTGAAGGAATGGCAGAGGCAGTTTCCTTAATGCAGATGAGATCTCTGCACTGAAACTGTCGGCTCACTTAGAGCATCCCCACAGCAACACTGAAGCGACACTGTGAACCAAATCAATGGAGGACATCCCTCATAATTGAAAGATCAATGCTGTAGAACCTTTACAGTGTTGCTGTGGGGAGGCTCTTAATAGTTCCAAGTGCGTGCTAAACAGGACGTGGTGTCATCAGCAGAGGAGGGGTTGCACGTTTGGGAATGGCCTTTACCACGGCTGGAGTCCCTTGTACCGTCTTGACATTGTGGGACGTTCATGATGGAGCAACGAAAGGAATGATGATCACCTTCTGTAAAAATCTCGTATGCAAAGGGATGTCAGTCGCGACTGCCCTTCAAAAGGCCATGATCCAGAAGACTCACAAGAAAAGCCTGGCAGATGAAACAGCTAATCTCTGGAGAGTGAAGCACTGGGCTGCTTTCCTGACATTCGGCTTGCAGTCTGTGTGCCTTCAAACACATTCATCGCAATGAAGTCCTAGCTATCATAAGTTTCCCCGAGAAATTCCATGTACTGTTGATGGATTGATCACTCAAAAATCCGTCTGATGTATTGTCTGATTCCGAGTCTATTCCTGTTCGACTCAATTGTGGGACTCGTGTGGTCGGACACACGAGTCAACTTATGGCTCAATTATGAGTGCCTCAACTAGCGCACTTGATATATATTCTGGGGCTCTGCATGTCTAGTGTCCTTGTGAATTTGCCAATAAATCACTATGAGCTGTGAGTGATCCTTCCTAGCAGATAGGGGCAAATATATTACTAATCAGTTCTAAAATATTTTTCTATTTGATGTGATTTTCCTTCACTTTGTCTTCTAAAATTCTCAAAAAAAAAAATTCCAAGAAATAATCTAAATTTTTTGTGAAGTACAGAAGAATTTTCCTACACATCTAGTTGCAAAATGACAGTGAACTGAGTGATGGGCACGGAGGCTTGAAATCAGTGGTCATAGGCCTGTCATTTAGGATTTAAACAGAGTGACGAGTTCGGTCCACACAGCGCGAGAGCACTCCCTCTACAGAATCCGCCTTGCACTCCAAGTGGCTGGGGTCGCCCAAGGAACTCAAGCTAAGTTACTCGAGTCCAAACCCTCACAATCCTCCTACTGCTTCTCGCAACTCTCCGTCCCGCAATTCGCACTACCTTACCGGAGATTACGTTACTGATGTCCGACCATCAACAGGTTGTCCCAACTCCTCATCCCACCCTTGCGTCACGCTACTCTGTGCACTCCTCGAGAATCACACAAAGGAATATTCCTTCGCATCATCTGGATACTTCACCCACGGCGCAGTGGCGCTCTCCCTTTTCTATTTTCTACGCCTTTTGGGCACGTTGAGTGGAGTCCTCTATTTTCTTGCTGCTTATTGGAAGGCTCTTTTGAGAATTTTCTTTTTTTATTGGAGTTGTTGTTGCTGTTGCTGCTGTTGTTGTTTTCAATATTATCCACTTCTCTTATTATTCAAATTTTGTCTATTTGTCAACAATGTGAACAATGTAGTCACTGAATGCTTCACGATTATTACACAAGGATTTGAACGAGTTCATGTAGGAATGGAAAGAAAAGGAAAACTTGCAAAAATGAAGAGTTGATGTCTCTGTGTCTAATTTATTTAGTCTCTATAAATATTTACTATTTATTGTACAAGAATGCATTATTTTTGAATTAGATATTGTTGTGATTGGGACCCATGTACCTCCTTGTGTACAAATGGAACTTCTATTTGTAGAAATATTTGTTGACTTTGTAAATGTGCTTGTAAAGTAACTTTATTAGGCAACCTCACTAATCTCACTATTTGTATGGGCCTACTTATGGTATCGAGTACCGACACATGAAGTGTCTAACACATGACCATCACAGAGTGTGTACTGTAACTTATTACAGTTGAAGGAATCCGTCAGTCCAAGGAAAGAACTAAGAAGTAGGAACCTCCTATAGTAAGTATTAAAGTATGGCCACCCGTCCTCCCAAATGGATGATTTGTTAAGAGTGGCCTCTAAAATCGCCCCACTCATCTTCCAAAACAGATGATTTGCTTGGAGGTCGGACTTGCAAAACCACAAAAGACAAATTTGCCTTACCACTCTGTTTTGCCCACATTCACTCCACTAATGATTTTACCTCAAGCTTGGCCTCTTAAGAAGTCATTAATGAGGTGTATATGTTCAATCCAACTTGCAAAAATGGATGGCCCCCTTTTTGCAAGCCAAATCACCACCCCATTTTGCAAGATGGGTGGTGATGCTCTTATAAGTTAGTTTATGTATCACACAAAGTTTTTCTAGGTGTCTTCTATTCAAGAAGTCTCACTTGGGGACATTAGGCAAATGGCGTTCCCGAATCTAACTTACATTTGTAAGTATCTAAAACCACCCACCTCACATGCATGTACATTATGTATACATGTTGTTTTTTCATAACCTTAAACAATGTACAAACAATGTCCTCCCTCTGTCCCAAAATGATCTTGTCCTTAATTTTTTGTCCCAAAATGATCTTCCTATTGCCTTTTGTGATGTTGCTTATTGGTCATATTTGGTTTTTGATTGCTATGTGGGACCAACAAAACAACTTCAAGTAGTTGTTCACCTTCCATTCATGTAATCATCAATCAAAAGACAAATGAAATGACTAAAAGAGTCAATTAGCATTGTTCATTCTTATTTTTTGAATCTTATTCATTGTTCATCTCTTTGAATATTTCTTGATTAAAGGGGATGAAACTTTGGGAGGCAAAACAAAGGGCCACATGTGGTCTTGGGCATACAAATGCCACAAAATGGTGACCTTACATTCAACAATTAATTAACTAGTGGTGCCCCTTGAAACCCACCCACCCACCCACCCACCCACCCACCCCCAAAATCTACTTTTCAATACTTCCAAACTACACTTTGAAAAGGGCTTTGAAACTCAAAGTTTTTAGTTTTTTTCATAAACAAATAGCACTTGATTCAAGTTTGGGTGGGTTAAGATAAGAGGTCCATTAATTGTCTACCTCAGAGCTCAAAATGAATTTTGAAAAGGTGAAACCTCTTGAAATATTTTTCAATAAATGTTTTTTAAAAGACAAGTGGAATTGGCATCTAACCCAAGTCACTTCATATTTTTTGGAGTTTTGTGGAGTTAGTTATAAATTTTTGAAGTTGAAATGGCACAAGGGTAATAGAATAGGGCTCTAAAATCACCCACCTCCTCAAATGTACTACTTCTACTTAACAATTTTTTAATGAGTGAAAATTAAATGTTTTTTTATTAAAAAAAAATTTACTCAATTCTTCAACTTAAAAATATTACAAAATCAAAATCAATTGTACTAAAATTTGAAGTTATGAAGATTCAAAGCCAAAAAACCTAGCCAATCAAGGTGTTAAGTAAACTTGTTTTCTTTACTTTAAATGCAAATATCTTGCAATGTACATGGTCAAAGTTTCTGGAATTTTTTCCACGCATTTTTATACTATTGTAGTATAACATTCTATGGTTATATGTAAAAAAAATTGAGTTTGTTTTTTTTTTGCAAAAGAATTGGCAATTTTGAATAGGTTTTGATGGAAAAAAGGTCTTGGGACTTTAGGGGTTAAGATACCCACAAAGATTTTGAAAGGACTAATTGCAAACAATGTTTTTTTATGCATGATTTTTTGCCAAGTGGCTACAACCAAATGGCCTTGGCTATTTTCTGTAAAGGAAATTTTGATTTTGGGGGGTCAAAATAACTAGATCACTATTATATTTAAAGACCAATAGAAAATATTTACCTAGATATTATCTAATTTTCATATAGATATAACTAAGTATCACCCAAGTATCATATGAGTATTGAAGAACCAACTAGATCCTTCTCCAAAATGAAAAAAAAATGGTTGTAAAATTCAATGTATCAACTAAATTAAGATATGTGATATGTTCAATAAGATGTTTATACTAAATTTTGAGGTTATCTAGAAAATGTACAAATTTAACCCCTAAAGTCCCATTGTCCCTATGGGGGATAAAATGGATTTTGGGCAGGCTCCTATGAGAAAAGGACTTTTTTCTTCCCTATTCCATTGCCACGAATAGGGATTAGAAAGCCTCTATTTACTTTGAATGTATATATATCCATAAAGCTCATAAGTTTTTCTATCTTAAGGGAAAGTTTCAAAAAGTTTCAATTAAAATTGAGATCATAATTTTTATTTCAATTGGTGCCTAGGAACAAAAGTTATGCCAGAATAACCTCAAAATGGGGGAGACTAGGCAACAAAAAAAATCCACAAAAAATTGAAATAAAAATTTTAATATTTTTTTTCTTGTAGGTTATATTCTTTGTAAATGAGAAGCTTTGATTCATTCCATTTTGATTAGAGATGTGAAAGTTATGGAGCTTCTTGTTTTGCAGGCAATCATAGCAACTTCTTGAAAGAAATTCATTTTTTTCACTTTGAATGCTAATATTTTTCAATCTGTATGGTCAAAAGTCACAAAAAAAAAATATCATATGGTCTAAGACAAATGTAGAACAAGATCCTACGGTCAGATTTTTAAAAATATTTTTAAAAAATTATTTTGTAGGTGAGCGTAATAGAAGTGGTAGTTTAAAGTGGTTTTGACACAAAAATGGCCTTGGAATTTTAGGGGTTAAAATGTGTTATTAGATAGGGTAAAGTGTATAGAAACCTTATATAGATATAAACATTTGAGAACATATGGAACAAGTTCTAAATAGCCAAAAGTGGAGTTTGGTAATTTTGAAACTTTTATTACTTTTGTAGGGGGTATGTTTAAACTAACAGAATTATGAGCAATATATAGCAATATAGAGACATGGGTGCACACACATTTAAATGTATAAAATAGGTATACCCAATTGCAATCCTTAGCTACAAATGACCCTTTTAAAAATGAATACAATCTGAATATGAAAGCATGGGGTTGATTTTGGATGAACCTATTATCAATGCATTAAGGTAGGAGGCTCTAAAAGTGACCTTTCAAAGGTTGATTTGCCTTTTTCATAGGTTTCCATGGACAATATGATTTTTATCTCATTTTCTAAAGAAAGAAAAATAGATGCAGAACACAACACAAATAGTTTTGTGTTTTTTCAAGCATTTATGAATTACTTATAAATTTTCAAAAATTCGGGTTATAAGCACCTATTTGTGACCATAGGTGTCCCCAAATCCATCTCCTTGGGACTTAGAAAGAAATGTGCAGAAACCAAAGACAATGATCGGCTCTTACAATAAAAAAATCAATTTTCTTGAATCCATTGAAGGACCAAAGAAGTCCATTCAAGGATCACCTCACATCCATTCTACAACTACCTATAGGATAGTCTCAAGAAGGGGTGGATTTTGAGCCACCTACTTTAAAAAATTATACCAGATTCAAAAGTGGATGCAATTGCTACTAATAAGGAATATTATAATTAAATAGTGCCAACAATTGCTTAAAACAAAATTCAGCTTTTCTTTCACATAAGATGGAGTACCGACCGGCTTCCTGGGAGCTTCAGCCATTTGCCTCGCGGGGACTGCCCCCTTTTTGAGTGTGACCAGTTCAACCCTGCCTTCCGGACAGCAGTCAGCAGTTTTTGTTTTTTCTGGGGTGGAAACGCCAACTCCATTTCTGACATAAAGAATCAAATACCCTGATGTCTCTCCGAATATAATGCCATGGCATGCTGCCAGGAACACAAGTTCTACAGTAAAAAAGAAATAAAGGTAGAACTACTGTACCCATTACCACCATTTACCCAATTCCCCCACCTACAAGTTCCTCCCATTTTCGTCACTGGCCCATCTTATTACCACAATCGTACTCATCCATGATCATGATGGCAATGCACTGGGGAGCGGACACATCAGCCCACGCTTCAACAATGGTCTGGTCATGCTTTACCAAGGGTCTACTCACAATTTTACATTTCACCTTTGAAAAATCACAAAAAATTCAATTCTTGTCAAAATTCAATTCTTGTCAGAAGTTAGCTGGAGGAATTGGAAAAATAACCTGTTGTAATTTGAAAACATCGGCAAAAAATCGGTGCAAAAATCTAAAATTTTTCTATCATACTACTAAAATTATAAGTCCCTCTGTAATATCATAAATGCTACCATTAATATTAGGGGCTTGTGCTTGCTATGCTACGCATACATTGTATCACATATTAGTAAAAATTTGATAGATTTGAATAGAACGCATGATAATGATTTCGATAAGTCTTTAAAATAATTATTTTAATTTTTCTATCAATATATTTCTAATCATGTATATATAGAAATCATATTTTCACACAATGTGATATTATTGAAATAGAATAGCAGTTCACAATCACCTCTATAATATCACTTTTTACAAAGGGTGATATTATAGAAATAATATAGTTGTTGCAATTGAAGTGATATTAAAGAGGATCAATATGGTGATATTATAAAGGTAGCAATTCCATTGCTTTTCTTGGCTTTATACTTCTTTTGCATTTCTATGATTTTGTACTTTTGTGAGCTTTGAGTTTCTATTTCAATTTCCTATTGCTACTACCAAATGATTTGAGAAATTTATTAGATTGAACCGATTTTGGATTTCACAACAATTAAATTGTTTACAAAGCTTTTGAAATTTACAAGTTTTTCCTTTAAATTCTTCTATTTGGGTTGTCATTGTTTGTAACAATTGAGTCAAATTTCTAATGCATTCTAATGTATGTGTATCTTTTACTGTATTCATCATTGCATATTTTCATTCATCATTCATTAAATTTTTATTGTTTATTTTAGTATATGCTTATTTATTAAAAAAAATTATATGAAGATTTTAATAATTTTTATCTAAAGATTTATTGAAATTCTTACTCTGCATTCTATCTAATACATAAAAATTCTAATGAAATTCTAATGGTGAATGCGTAGCATAACAAGCGCCAACCACTAGTTTTGAATAAAAAAATAGAGAAAATAACTGGATTCAACTCTTCACAAACCAATTGAATATGAGAATTGAAGGAAATTAACCGGGAAAACTTAAAAAGTTTCCCGAACTATGGTTCCGGGCCCTAAGAATGGAAAGGAGGTTGAAGTGGCACTGCTCATCATCTAAGAGTTCACTTATACATGCTTGGGGGGCGGATGTAAGGTTGGTCTGATTTGCCTTCAACCACCACACCAATTCACCACACCAGCCCTAAATGATATAAAGAGGTGAGGCCACATTCTGGGGCTAAATTGCCAATCCATCACTTTGCCCGTAAATAATATAAAGTGGTGAGGCTAAATTTTGGGGCCAGATTTTCAATTAATGTACTTTTGAATTTTCTTAAGGCTCAATGTAAAAAATATAAAACATGCATTTTTTTTCATTTCTCTTCCTTTTATTTTCAATTTCAACATCTCATGTTCACTTCATAACAATTCTACCAAATAAAAATCAACATTTCATGATGTTCACTTGATAACAATTCTACCAAATAAAAATGTACCAAATACCAAATAAAAAGCAACATCCCATGTTTAGGTAGACAAGAATAATTGTACCCAATAAACATGAATCATGTTTAGTTAAGAAGAGTACAATTATAGAACATTTGATCAAGAATGTTTATTATTTTATTGCATACTAGCGGTTGGTGCTTGTTATGCTATGCATTTACCATTAGATTATCATTAGAATTTTTATGTATTAGATAAAATGTAGAGCAAGAATTTCAATAAATCTTTAGATAAAAATTACTAAAATCTTCATATAATTTTTTTAAATAAATAAGCATATACTGAAATAAACAATAGAAATTTAATGAATGATGAATGAAATATATGCAATGATGAATATGGTAAAAGATACACATACATTAGAATGCATTCGAAATTTAACTCAATTGTTACAAACAATGACAACCCAAATAGAAGAATTTAAAGGAAAAACTTGTAAATCTCAAAAGCTTCTTAAACAATTTAATTGTTGTGAAATCCAAAATCGGTTCAATCTAATAAATTTCTCAAATCATTTGGTAGTAGCAATAGAAAATTGAAATCAAAAGTTCAAAGCTCACAAAAGCACAAAATTATAGAAATGCAAAAGAAATATAAAGCCAAGAAAAGCAATGGAATTGCTACCTTGATAATATCACCACATTGATCCTCTTTAATATCACCTCAATTGCAACGACTATATTATTTCTATAATATATTAAAATATTTTAGTAGTATGACTAGCGGTTGGCGCTTGCTATGCTACACATTCACCATTAGAATTTCATTAGAATTTTTATGTATTAGATAAAATGCAGAGCAAGAATTTCAATAAATCTTCAGATAAAAATTACTAAAATCTTCATATAATTTTTTTAATAAATAAGCATATACTGAAATAAACAATAGAAATTTAATGAATAATGAATGAAATATATTCAATGATGAATATGGTAAAAGATACACATACATTAGAATGCATTCGAAATTTAACTCAATTGTTACAAACAATGGCAACCCAAATAGAAGAATTTAAAGGAAAAACTTGTAAATCTTAAAAGCTTCGTGAACAATTTAATTCAAAGCTCACAAAAGCACAAAATCATAGAAATGCAAAAGAAGTTTAAAGCCAAGAAAAGCAATGGAATTGCTACCTTTATAATATCACCATATGGATCCTCTTTAATATCATCTCGATTGCAACGACTATATTATTTCTATAATATCACCCTTTGTAAAAAGTGATATTACAGAGGTGATTGTGAATTGCTACTCTATTTCAGTAATATCACATTGTGTGAAAATATGATTTCTATGTATGCATGATTGGAATTTTATATGAAAAGGAAAGGCCTTGTATAGTCTTTGACTTTTGATGGGTGCTCTAGGATTTTTTATTAAACCAACTATTTACACAATGCCAAAAGGGATGATTTCCACAGTTATAGGTCCATCCTTTAATAGTTAATAAGTTGTACATTCCATTGGTAATAGTCACAAAATTTACTAGTCTACAAGCTCAAGCCTCCTCCCACGCATAGACATCCAGTCATAATGGAAATTGCCTTTAGCTCCAATCAATAGGACGGTGACCGCCTCTAGTAGTTGGAGCTTTGATCTTCTAGTGGAGATTGGCTCTCACTTAAGAATTATCACATTGTAAGGTAACATGCTTAGAAAACGTGTATTTAAGGGAAGAAAGATCCTTGTATAGAAATAGATGAATCCAAACATTTTTTTATAGTTTTTGGAAGAAAGACAAATGAGGTATATAAAAGTAGAAATTTTAATTTTAATTTTCTAATTTGGAGTGAATAATATATGATTTTTCAAAGTTAGAGGTGCTAGGTTACTATTATTGCTCATAGGTACAACTTTGATGAATCAAAGCATGCCTTTGAATGGAGCTAATGAGTTTAAGAATGATCCACTATATGTTTCCGTTCAATACTTCAATTCACTCCCCATAGTAAATCAAAATTTATTACAATCCATTCACTACACTTGTATTTAAGCCTCACCAAATTAAGACTTTATTATGAGGAAAAATCACACATGATAGTAATTCATGTCACTTGCTCAATAGCCTAAGACCACACATATGGGACGGCAATTTCTCACTAGACAAAGTCACTTCTGTTTCTACATCCCTATGCATTATTTTTGACACTTTTGTAGGGGCAGTTCTTAATGTCCAAGCGGTTTCTAAGCCTTCTCGTATACTATCATTTTCAAAAGACTATCGCTCTAATACCATGATAACAATGTCAAGTGGTGAAGCTCTAATCAAGAGCGAACTTGTATTTCACAAGAGAGATAATATTATTGGCCCAAATATGGTTTAACCTTGAAAGGATGGGCCTAAAACTGTGGAAATCATCCCTTTTGGCATTGTGTGAATAGTTCGATTAAAAAAAATTCTAAAGCACTCATTAGAAGCCAAACTACTATAAAAGACTTCTTTTTTTCATATATAAATCCAAGGATGAATAGTTGCGATTTTGTCCTACACACAAAGATTTTCTATCATTCATTGAGCAGAAAATGGTTGTAGCGTCATTTGTAGGTTAAATAGTATTGAAGATATTAATGTAGAAGACGAAGACTAGATGAAATAACTAAGTAATGAATAATGAATTACTGCACCGGGAAAAGGCCCCCCTATTGCAACAGTCATTGTTTCAATGCTTGAACAATAGAATACTAAAACATACTATTGCAATACTACAACAATACAATTTCAATGGGGGTGTATTCTATCCATTGAAAGAATACTATTGCAATATTGCAATAGTATATTTTTAGTACTCTATTGTTCAAGCATTGAAACAATACTAATGCAATGGGGGTACTCTCCTGATGTAGGAATGAACTACTAACTAACAGGATGAATTAGTAACGGTAGTTGTTTGTACAATGAAGATAAGTGAACGCCAAAGTACACTAAAATTGGTAAATGGTGTTGGGTGATAATTAGTGTTGTAGTGAATTGGATCATAGACAACTTATTATATTACCATTCCAACTTCTATATTTTGTTCCCATCTACTAACATCATCCCTTTGGGCATTGTGTGAATAGTTGGGTTTAAAAAAAAATTCTAAAGCACTCCTTGCAAGTCAAACTACTATAAAAGACTTCTCTTTTTCATGTAAAATTTCGAGGATGAATAGTTGCAATTCTATCCTACACACAAAGATTCTCTGTCATTCATTGACCAGAAAATGACCATAGTGTCATTTATGGGTTAAATAGTATTGGCAGAGAGGATGAAGAATGGATGAAATAGCGAAGTAATGTACAACTGAATGAGTTAGTAATGAACCACTAACTCAATAACAGGATGAATTAGTAACGGTAGCTGTTTGTACAATGAAGGTAACGAACGCCGAAGTAGTGGAGCAGTGGGAGCGTAATATCGACAGGACGACGGTAGGGGAGGAATGTTCCTTCGTGTGAATCTCGAGGAGTGCTGCGCGTGATGCAAGGGCAGCAGGCTGGGGTGAGAGAGGGCCGGCATGCTGCTGAGGGTCAGTCGGACATCAGTCACTGAAGCCTTAAAGCTCGAGCTCCTGGTCAACATGGAAATCATGAGGTTTTGGGATAAGTATGAATTGCTCGCTTAAAAAAATGCAAAAGTACTCATTGGAAGTCAAACTATCATAGAAGACTTTTCCCTTTCTATACAAAATTTAGGGAATGACGGAATAGTCGCACTTTTGTCCTGCATGGAGAGATTCTTTATCTTTTGTCTTGCATGGAGAGATTCTTTATCATTCATTAGTTAGAAAATGTCATCAATGTCCTTTATGGGTTAATCTCTAGTAAGGTAATTTAATGCGAATTATGAGGTGGAATCTTGATGTAGCCTTAATAATTTTGTTGTTTGTCGACCGTAGCTTGGATGCACCACCTAGGGCCTCTGTACATGCTTGTCCAATGGGCAAGTATACAACTAATTCAAGCAACAAGACAAAAGCGGCCACCAATTGTCTTATCAAGGTGGGCAAGTAGGAAAGGAGTAGTTGAAGTTTCACCAATACCAATGGACAACCTCATTGGTGGAGACTAGTGAATTTAATAAGTGCAATTTTTTTTTATTGTTTCCCTCCCCTCCCACCGGATCCACATGAAAGTCAATGTTTATTTTTCCTTATAGCACTTGCTTTGCAATTCCCTTGATGACCGACATATGTAAGGAAGCCCTTAGGGACGGGCTTCCATGTGAAGTCGAGGGCTAGTTGAGCTTGCTGGTCATCAATCAAATGGATGTTCCTAGAAAATGGGAAAGCCCATTTGAGCAATGATCAACAGCTCCACTAGCCCGGACTCCACATGGAAGCCCACCTATAGAGTGCCATATAGATTGTGTGGAGTAGTGATCCTAGAATGTGTTTTCAGTATTTTGAGGAAGCTGTACCAATGCGGGCATCCCTCGTAGGGAGCTGTTTCTGCCATCGTTTCTTTTTTACTGTAGAACTTGTGTTCTTGACAGCATGCCATTGCATTATATTTGGAGGGACGTCAGGGTATTCGTTTCTTTATGTCAGAACTGGCGTTTAAACGCCAGAAAAAAACAACCTGGTTTCTGCATATCTAATTCTGTTGCTGAAAACATACAGATAAATTCAAATGGGAAGTGTGGAATTTTGCAATATTTTTCTTTTGGTAAAGTACAAGGTGCAACATGTGGGAAAATTCAATGCATGACAGAAGGCTACTTTTCCTCATTTCAAATGGCCACAATTGCTAAGTGAGAAAACGATATGTTGAATAAGGTGGAACTGCCTAATACCACCATTTATCCAATTTTGTCACCAAATATAATGCAATGGCATGCTGCCAGAAACACAATTTCTATAGTAAAAAAACATTGGTTCCTCTCATTTCCATCACTGGCCCATCTATTATCACAATCTTACTAATCCTTTATCATGATGGCAATGCACTTGGAAATTGCATTAGTCCACGCTTCAACAAGGGTCTAAGGTAGTATGGCCTTAAAGCTACCATTTACCGGCTAGTCCCCTTTTTTTGAAGGTTTCCATGAATAGGAATATTTTTGGATCATTTTTCAGAGAAAGAAAAATGGATGTGGAACGTCACACAAGTGGTTTCATATTTTTTGAATCATTTTTGAATTACTTATGAATTTTCAAAAAAATATATTGTAGGCACTTATTTGTGACCCTAGGTCTTCCAAAATCCAACCACTTGCAACTTCTAAAGTGATTCGAGTAAATGAAGGCCAACAATTGGCCCTTGCAATAAATAATGTTTTTCTCTTGATTCTTTCAATGGCTTGAGAAGTCCCACCTACTATCTATTTTAAATCTAAATATAGGGTCAATTTGAAGAGGCCACTCACTTTTAGAGCAGACTACCGTACTCGCAATTTAACAATTTAGCTTTGAAAAATCATAGAAGATTCAATTCTTGTCGGAATGTCTTCATTCTTTTTGCAATTGATTTCACTCAAATAATTCAATCTTTGAAAAATATGAGAGCTGATAAATAGCTTCTCCAAAGTACCTAAATAGCAAATCAGTGTGGTAATGGGTGTTCTACCTTAACGATGATTTTTTGGCAAAGCCAAACAAATGTTCACTTTAAATACATATGTATTTCAGTAGATTTGTTACATAATATTCTTTTAACTTCTAAAGGACCAAGGCCCTTTCATGAAAAAACACTCAAAACTATCATTTCTAGTGCAAAGAATAAGAAAAATTGAAATTTTTTCCACATCTAACCATAGATTCTTAAATCTATATAGTATGAGAATATGCATAATAAATTTCAAAAATTTTGACCATAGAAATTCTGAAATATTTGCATTCAAAGTGAAGAAAATAAATATTAAGTTATACATTAAGGGACTAGATTTTTTGACTTTGATCTTTCTTAACTTAAATTTTTTTCCCTATAGAGTTTTGAGGTTTAAATCTTTATGGTTGGAAATTGAGTTGAGAGTTTAGGATAAAAAAAGAATTTCCAAAAAAATTTAATTTTGATTCTTAAAACAATTGTTAAGCAGAAGTAGATATGAGATAGAAGGAAAATCTAAATTATTAATATCTCTAAAATAGTATTAAAACGCACTAATCCCTATGGTGAGATTGTTCTAGGACAAAAACTAAACCACGTAGAACTTTTTTATTTTAAGTTGTAAAACTTGTGTACAAAAATGATTTCTATAACTTATTTTTTTCGAAAGGTGCTTAAATTGCCCCCAAAACAAGATTGTCCATAATTTTTACATCACTTATTCAAATGAAATGAATCAAAGCTTTCCATGTAAAAAAATACAATCTATGAGAGAAAAAATTGAAAATGAAAAATTCAAATTTTTGAATTTTTTTTATAGCCTATTCTCTTTTGTTTTGGGCTTACATGGGCATAACTCTTATACTTGAGCATTCATTGAAAAAAATTATAATTCCATAAGGCTAATCATGTTTTCTATTTTCAAAAAAAATTTCAAAAATTCATGACAAAAATTGAGACCATAGTTATGTGCCAAAAATCCAATTTGTCCCTCAAAAGGACAATGGTTGTACTATTTGAATTAATGTTAACTTCTTTGTTATGCAATGTTGCCCTTTGTTCCTTGTTCTTGTTGTCACATAGATCCACCCTCATGAACCTCAAGAATCAAAATTTTTTTCAACCTCTCTAGGATCACCCTGGTAGCTTTATTAACCAAAAAATGAGAAGGATTGGCTTAAGCTTGAGTTACAACTGGAAGGCTTTATTCCAAAGCAAGTGGAAAGCATGTCATGACAAGAATCCTTTTACAAGAATCTAAAGAGCATGAGAAGGTGAACAAATTGAGCAAGCTTAAGAAGATGGATAGAAAATTTCATTAAAATGGTGATATTCCATACTCCATTTTTAAACTTTGTGGTTTAAACCATCTAGGATAGGTATAAATTTCAGCCTGCGAGGTCTACATTGTAAAAGCATCAAAGTTGCAAAATGACTACCATTTTAACGAATTTTTCCATTTGGCAAAAAGATTGTTTTCTACATGGTTGGAGAGACAAGGCTTGCCTTCAAGTTACATGTGGGGTATCCAAACTTACTTGAGCTCATCATAAACCAAGTTGGGCCCCTTTCTAGTGAAAGAGAATTGATGTTCTTATGAAACTTGAAGTGAATAAACATTCTTTTTTAATAGTCAATTTTATAAATTGAGATAAATGTGAGTTTGTAATTTAGTTCCAATTTGCATTCAATTATAGTTGTTTGCTCTAATATTTGATGAATCAATAACTTAAATGTATCAATATTGAATGGCTCTCAAAATATTTTATATACTTACAAAAATTTCTATAGCTAATTAAGTAATTAGATATTTTAACCCCTAAGCAGTGCCCATTTTTGATTGTATACATCACAAAGTTAAACCCTATGGTTTGTCAACAGTTATCATGTGGTTATTGTTGTTTCATGGTTTTGCACGTTAATTACAATTTATCGCATCATTACGATGCATTACACTAGTAAAAAACGTAGGAATTTCAACAAAATTTTGTTATTTCGGTTGCGTTGTTTCAGTCATTGAACAACAAATTTTTGTTGAACTACTAGTATTACTTTGCATCATTACAATGTAGTTGCACATAATGCATTGTAGTGATGCAATAAATTGCAATTAACGTGCGAACCCATGAAATAATGATAACCACATGATAACTGTTGACAAACCGTAGGTTCTAAACTTTGTGATGTAAATACTTTTTACTTTCATGCTTCACATTATCATTTTTGATACAAACTTCAAAAAAGTTATAGACCTTATATTTTATAACACATTTGTATTTTATACAAACCCCTTATGCTTTTAGGGATTGTACAAAATTTGGATACTTTTTGGTACAAAAAATGCAATTGTATAAAATATAATTTTTGAAAATTTTAGAAGTTCATCAAATTTATTAGTGAATTTATTTTTTGATACAAGTAAATTTTTTCAAGAGTTCCTTTGTAAGCTGAATAAGAATTCTTCTTAGAATTTTAAAATTGAATTAGATGAGATATTACTAACTGAAATATGACTCTAAAAATTTAATAATTATCATAATTCATTCCAAAGA
Source organism: Climacium dendroides (assembly GCA_950106755.1). Taxonomy (NCBI): domain Eukaryota; kingdom Viridiplantae; phylum Streptophyta; class Bryopsida; order Hypnales; family Climaciaceae; genus Climacium; species Climacium dendroides. The sequence goes on from OX467089.1 coordinate 23,144,387, forward strand.
TCTTCCAAAAAAATTGAAATTTTGAAAAATACATAAAAGACTTATATAATTTTTATGATATTTGGAGATTTTTAAGAATGAATTATAATGATTTTAAATATTATATTTTAATTAGTAATATTTTATTTAATAAAATTTAGAAATTTAGAAAATTATTGTCAATTTTTAAAAAATTCTTTAACTTGTTAATTACTAAAGAATCTTGAAAAAATTTACTTTTATCAAAAGTATTTTTTACTGATAAATTGGATGAAATTATAAAAATCCTTCAATTGATTAAATTTTTTGAATAATCAAATTGAACAAATGTCTTACTTGTACTCCAACATGTCCAAAATTTGTTGAGAAAAAAATCTAATTTCTCAATTAGTTATGGCATGTTTGAAGTGTATGAATACTTTGTAGTCAAAAACCAAATTTGAAAAGACCTTTGCAATAAGGGGATAAGAAATTAGAGTTTTTTATACTAAATTTTTCATAATTTATTCCATTTCTTCAAAAGATATAGATAAAATTGTTAGATTTGAATGAAAGTGCATAAGTATATTAACTAAAAAAGGATGTTTTGTATAAAAGATGATATATTTAGGAACACATTGTTTTATTCCAATGTTAGTGATTACCATTTTGGTGCTTCCTTCGAAAATAGAAAAAAAGGGTAGTCGGATTTTGTTGAAGAAGGGTGACAAAGTTAGGAAATTGAAGAAACATGTGATAATTGGTAGCATTCAAGTTGTCACTTTCAAAAAAATTGAATAAAAGAATATGACAAGTTTTCAACAAAGGCCCCATTGCACAAGATAGGAGAATATGATGTCAACCAGGGCTTTCATTCTTGTAAGACCAATAATACATTGACACTTAATGACACTATAAGAAAATTGTGTTTTAGGTGATGTTTAATATAACAATCAATGTCTAAGTTCATAGATTTTAGTTTGATGTTATAATGGACGTTGTTGTTGACATAAAAACAAGGTCTGTTAGATTCAACATCATCTAAAATTTGTCAACTTAGACATAAAAAAACTCTAGTTTCTTATAGTGTGAAGTTGCTAAGATTAGTTTTTAGTTTTGTGCTTCTTTAAAAATAGATTTGCCTACACATCGAGAACAAGTTGGACTATAATCTACACTTCCTTAATTTCTACTAATTTCAGGCTTGATGAAAAGTAGTAAAAAATAGTGCAATCTTCATACCTATTTCTATTCTCTAATTGAAGAAAATTACCCCCAATCGTTCAATCTCACACAACTGCAGTGCTATTGTCAATTCACACTTCCTACGTAACAGTGATTTTTTTTGTGGCGAATAATCGCCAAACCCCCCTGCAAAATCCGGGCAGGCGAATGAGACAGGGAAAAAAAAAATTCGTCTGAGGCTGACTGACGAGGTGGCTGCGGCTGCCTCGTCAGCCGCCCCAGCGCACGTCATATCACCTTTTGCGTACCTGAAGTTTCGCACTCCATCGCCATCGCCGCCTCCTTTGTCGTAGAGTTGTCGTCGTAGGCTTCTTTGTGGGAGCCAAGATTAGCGTACATTAATTAAGTTGATGAGCTGGGATTACAATCTGATTCGCCTCTATATGAGTTTCATTTTGTGGCTGGCCGCCAGGAGTGTTCAACGGGGTTTAGGTTTTTTTTTGCTTGTGTTTACCTGTACGCTGTGCAGAACTGCAGATGTTGTTGCAGCTTTTCTCCTTTTGGCTTCTACAAAAGTGGAAGTTAGGTGAGACTATCTAAGAATTGAGGTGCAATTGGATCCTTGCACTCCTTTGTGGTGTGAATTTCAGGCGGATGACTTGCTCGAGGAATTCTAGGTTTTTGGGTGTATGGATCTTGTCCAAATTAGAAATGTGGGCTTGTAGGTTGTGGAGGCAACGTTTCTTCATAAATTGAAGAGGTTCATACCGAGTACTTCAGATGAGTATTCATCTGGCAATTCCATTTCGCATCCTGTGCTTGGGTTCCTTAATTCTATCGCAATTGGTTCTCTTTTGGGTCTTCTGCTTGCGTTTCTCAATTTTTGGGCTGTTGGTTTGACGTCATGGCTCCAAAGCAATCGATCATGGCCAAATTTTTGTATGAGGGAAGAGGATACCGTGAGGGTTCTGATGTTTGTAAGTCTCCCACGCTAGGTCAATGCAACGGAGAAGGGGAGTGTGCATCAACGACATTATCTGACCTCGATGTTGATCCGGTGCTTGTTGGCGCCTCCGCTGGTCACGACGTGCAGGCTATGACTTCTTTGGTGGCAGTTGAGGAGGTGGTCATCTTCGACCCAACTTCGGCGTCTGCAGCGCATGAGATGGCTCGTGCCCGACGTCTGGGCTATGAGCAGAATCGACAGTGGCAAGATTCTTGGGCCGCTTGACTACCTTGGGCAGAGAGCATATTAGGTGAGGATGGTAAGATTCGTCAGGTACGCTGCAGAATTTGCTCTGAGGTTGAGGGGAGGGATAAACTTCTCGTTCCAAAAATTGATTCCCTGTGGAAGCATTGCGGCAGAAGGAAGGCCACAACTTCTTTCGGAAAGGTTAAGGCAGGTGAATATTACTTCTTGAGTAACAATGTGCATGTGAGAAACGAAAAAAAATTCTTTGCACGATCGGGGAAGGCCGGGGAGACTGTGGTTTAGCAAGTAGCGCAAGGAGCAATACGAGAGCGCAAGCGGAAGATTGTTCAATTCCGAGCAATTCTCTGGTTGCTGATGCAGGGCCAACCTCTTGCTCAGTACAAGACAATGCGGGATCTTCTCGAGCTGTTGCAGGTGCCGGACTTTCCGAAGAAACATTGGAGCAATTCGGTGGGTTGGGACATGGCGGATCAGCTGGTTGTGGTATTAGCAGATCACACCAAGCAGGTTTTCTCCAAAGCTCGTTTTTTTTTCTCTAAGTGTTGATGAAGTCAATATGACTGATGCACAGTCTTGGCTTTCAATTCATGTGTACGTTTGCATTGGTTGGAAGAGAGTCCCCATTCTGTTGTCATTGAGCCGTCTTGAAGATGGCAATGGGGCTTCAGCTATGAGAGATTGCATTCAAGGAATGCTTGGACATCACTCTAGGCTTGCTGAGGGAGAAGTGGCAAAGCGTCTCATTTGTTTTGGGGCAGATGGAGTGTCCGTATTTCAGGGTAGCAGGAATGGTGTGACTATGCAAATGAAACAACACATGGCCCCCTTCATGTTTGGGGTGCACTGCATGGTACATCGCACTAATTTGGCCGTAGAGCCATTGTCGAATTTGCCAATTGTGGCAAAAGTGGAAGCCTTATGTCAAGCTATGTATGCTTATTTCAGCCACAGTCCTAAGCGTCACTTAGAATTTCAGAAACTTGCCGACTTAGTGGAAACAGAGGGTCGTTGCATGCTCCGCAATGTGAAAATGCGGTGGCTGTCGTTGCTAGAGCCCTTAAAGAGGGTTATGGGGGAGTACAAAACCCTCGTGGTGAAAATGTGTGAAGACGCAGCTGTGAAGGAGCCCGAGCTCACTGTAAAGCAGGCTGCAGCGAAGGAGAGTGCCTGCCGCAACTATGACCTGTTGTGTGACGTTGGTACTTTGCTATCTCTTCCCTGCCTCATGCCGTTATTGGATTCCGTCAATTCCTTGATGAAGTTTTTCCAGTCTAACCATGTGTTCGTGAGTGACTACATAGCGGCTGTGAAGATTTGCCAGAGCGAATTGTACATGATGTACAGTGACACGGATACGGCATGGCAGAAACAACATTTCGAGATGTTTCATGACATCATTCATGATCACTCATACTCCATCAGTCAGGAGTGGGTCACGGATCTCAATACTGGTGTGGAGACTTTGGCCTTCCGCATTGGAGGCTACACATATCCCGCTCACAGCATTTGTGCCTTGAGTGGCAAAAAACTCCCAGTGGGTAGAGATGACCTAGCTTCTGTGATTACCTTTGTCAAGGGTCAGTGCAAGGATGCGGCAGAGATGCTCATGTTGGAGTTGGATGTACACTTTCCTGAGGTGGAGCTCATGAATGCCTTGGACGTAGTGTTTCCTCAATACTGGTTGCAGTCCAACTGCAATGAGTTTTTCTCCCTGCATGTCAAGACTTTGCGCTCTCATTTTGCAGTGGTGCATACTGTAAATTTCGGGACAGAGGAGAAGCCGGCTTTGGAGCAAGTGGAGTCCATCCTTGATGGGCGTCTTCTTTCTTTGCAGATATCTTTGTTCAAGTTAACCATGAAGTCCCATGCACAAGGTGCTATGGAAGAGCCACGGGACCAAAACCCTTTGACAAAGGTTTGGGTCCGCATTGGCCAAAACGCTTTGATGCTCAATTGTCTTTCTGAGTTCATCAAGGTGGCTGAAATTGCCATTTCAACAGTGCTGGGCAGCGTGGAGGACGAATGCACATTCTCCACTTTGAGTTTCATGAAGTCTAAACTTTGTAATCGCCTTGGAGGGCATGTGGATACTTGTGTGAAACTCTTTCACAGGATTTCTTCACTTTGGAGACCTTCCCCGTGAACAAAGCGATTTCTTCATGGCGGGAGGATAGATCACGACGGAGAGTAGACACGTAAGGTCTGTTTCCATTAAAGCAGCAAATTTGAAATTCTAAGTTTTTTTATGACTTCACTAACTGGGGTGGGGGTGGGTGGGATTGTTCATTGCATCCGGGCAAGGCCTTTGTGGCCGGGGTTCAACTCCCCTGAGCAATGTCTTGTGTTTTTTTAATGCATTTTTTTGCTTATCTACGTCTTTCTATTGCTTTCACAATGTGTTCATGTGTCCAATTCTTGTTTGTGACATCAATGTGAAGAGCCCTCACCAAACTGTGAGGTTGCCAAAATGTTTCTCAAGCACACAATGAGGTCGCCAAAACACAGCTCAGGCAAGTGGAAGCCTCGCCAGCAACCTCGAAATTTGATATTAATTTTGAAAATTCATTCGCCACATCTGTGAACACAGAAACTGTCAAGCAGCAACGAACAGGCCAAAAGCAGGGCGAGTAGTCGCCAGGAAGCGACTGCTGCCTGAGCCTGGGCAGCGGGTCGCACCCCTGCCCGGGAAAGTTAAAAAAATCACTGCTACGTAGCATCCACAAGGACCACAATGACAACCAAAATAGAAACCAGGAGTTCTGGATGTTGGAGGAGTTCTGTCATAGAAGAATCCTTGTTCAATTCAAGCCTCCTATCTAGCATCCACAACGGCGACCACCTAACTTATTATTGTGCGAGTTTTCTGAGCGGATGTCAGTTTAGTTAAACAGCGTGACGAGTTCAGTCCACTCAGCGCCCTAGGCGAGCCCGGAGGACGAGACCTGCGGCCGGCTGGGCGTTGCGTTGCAGTTGCAGCATACCGCCCGTTCCCGCACACAATCCGCCTTGCCCTCCAAGTGGCGTGGGTGGGCCATGGCTGAAGTCGACAGACAAACGACTGAAGCTCCGTCGAGTGCGGGAGCACCCCCTTCCCCCCAATCCTTTGCGTCTTCTAGATGCTTCATTCGGATACAGTGGTGGCCCACAGTAGTTCTCATTTGATGATTTTCTAATGATTCAGTTGCTGCAAAATCAGAATTACTCCTTCCAATTCTATTGGAGTATAGCGTCAGAATCAGAATGTTGAATCAGAATTATTCAACATTCAAACTCCAAATTCAAGCTGGACAACATTCAAACTGCTCCACGCAAGTAGCAACCTCATTTCTTGCATCACGCTATACTCCAATAGAATCGGAAGGAGTAATTCTAATTTTGCAGCAACTGAATCATCAGAAAATCATCAAATGAGAACTACTGTGGGCCACCACTGTATCCGAGTGAAGCATCCAGAAGACGCGAAGGATTGGGGGGAAGGGGGTGCTCCCGCACTCGACGGAGCTTCAGTCGTTTGTTTGTCGACCTCAGCCACGGCCCACCCACGCCACTTGGAGTGCAAGGCGGACTGAACTCGTCACGTTGTTTAACTAAACTGACGTCCGCCTTTGAGGGGAAGGAGTCCTCTGTTTTCTTGCTGCTTGTTGGAAGGGCTCTTTTGAGAATTTCCTTTTTTCAATGGAGCAGTTCTGCCGTTGCCACGGCTGCTGTCGTTGCGGCTTCTCTTTATTCTCTTAACCCCTAAATGCCTAAGGCCCATTTTAAGCTTCTTGAAATTTGTACTATATTGAACATTTTGATAAGTTGTATCAATTTTTTTTGAATTGTAACCGTATAAATTCAATCTAGCCATGTTAGAGATCACATAGGAAAAGAAAACACAATAATATCATGTAAGGATTGAAAGATTATAACGTTTGATCACGAGGGTGTTAAAACCACAAAAATCTTTCAACTTTCTTTTGCATGTCAAATCTAAAAATTCAACACCAAAAAAATATGAGGTTGAGAGCCTAACATGCATGATCCCAATCAATTTATAGTTTCTCAAAATCTACTTTACAGTTTTTAAAATGAATTTCTAATGTAATTTTTTCTTCAAAATCTAGTGTATTTGAGGTTCATTTCCAAGAGCCCTCAACTGACTACGATAAGTCAAGATTACAATGGACACCCTTGAACAAAATGTTGAATAGAAAAATCATAATCATTCATTTTCAAAATCGGATTTTTGATACTAAAACTAGACTTCAAAAAAAAAATTGTCAAAAATATGAATTACTATAAATAGCAACTTAGTTGGATCTTATTTAAGTTCAAAGTACTGTCGACACTAGAATTTGGTGCCTCGGGCATTCAGGGGCTAAATTTTAGATGGAGGCATAGTCCTAGTGGGGGGGTCCCTGGTATATAGACCTGGGTTGATTTTTCAACAATTACTACTACCCCAGAGAGCACTTTACACATTTTAGAAGAGAGAGGTCTTATTCCTACTGAGAAAAATTGTGAGAGATGTGAGAAGAGGATGAGAAGAGAGAAATTGGAGGCAAGAAAGAGTAATGGATATAGGTGGAGATGTACAAACAAGGGATGTAGAGCTACTCTATCTCTAAGAAAAGACACCTTCTCATCTTCTCACCTCTCTTTTCAAAAAATACTCACTATCATGTATAGTTGAAGTAGGGTCTTCTCTCAAGCATCTACATCACTAGATTCTTGTACAAACAAGAATACTTTGATGAATTGGTACAATTTCTGTAGAGATATTTGCAACAAAGTTCTACAACAACAAGAAGTGAGAAAGATAGGTGAAGTGGGCAAGATAGTAAAGATTGATGAGAGCAAATTTGGAAAGAGGAAGTACAATAGAGGAGCAAAAAGAGATGGATAATGGGTGTTTGGAGGGGTTGAGAGAGGGAATGTAGCATCCATGTTCTTGGTTACAATCCCTAATAGAACCAAAGAAATCCTTACAAACCTACCATGGAACCATGTCGAGAGAGGCACAACAATCATAAGTGATTGTTGGAGGGCATATGACACTATTTGGTTGAATCAACTAGTCTATGAGCATCTCACAATGAATCACTCCTAGTTTTTCAAAGATCCTACAAGTGGAGCTCATACAAATTCTATAGAAGGAACTTGAATGCATGTCAAGAGATCCTTGATGACTAGCACATACAAACACCTCCTAGAAACCTACATGAGTGAATTTATGTAGAGGAGGAAGTTTGTGAATGGAAGAAATAGAGATGCTTTCTTAACATTTTGTGAGCATGTTGCTCAATACCACCTTGATGTACTCCAGTGGAGAAGAAAAATTAGTAATAAAAATTTAATTTCTCTCAAGTTCCTCCCCAAGTTTCTCTCAGTTGGTAGTCTCACTAATTGCATATTAGTAAGTTACTACCCATCCAAATGTGAAAGGTCCATGCTTTTTAGTCCAAGGGCCCATACTAGGACCATGAGCAGATTGAGCTCGTGAGTTGCTTCTTTCATTTGATACCAAGCTGGTGAGAGTGGATTCGTTTGTCACTGCGCATTTGTCGGGGGACTTTTTCCGTTTCGCTGTGAGAGAGGCTTGGCTCATAATAAGGATTTTTTATTTTTTTTATTGATTTTTGTTTTTAACATTAATACGGTCTCTAGCGAGGTTGCTGGTATAAAGAGGAGGAAGTGAGTCTCGCAACGCACTCCAGTTTTCCACGCACTAAACCTTCCCTCACTCGTCCCCCCTTCTCGTATGCTTCTTGCTTTCATGCATGAAATATATCGCACTTGCACTCTTTGATTTGCAAGAGGAAACTGCTTGTCTAATTCTTAGCTATGGCATCGGGATTTCGTATTGATTGCTGGAGGTTCTAGTGTGCAGGCGTTCAGTCATAGGCAGTGGTGGCTGATCGAGCCATAAATCACGACTCTGTGAAGACCAGCAAAAGGCAGGCAGCCGCAACAAGTGCCCGTTCTCAACGATTGTAAGCGCGATGCAAAAACTCTGCCTGTCTATTCTGAACCCTCCGTCTTGCTTGTGCACGGAGCTGAATGGGCGTGCTTGTGGTGGGATGAATATGTTGTAGGAATCATTGACTGTAATGGAGGTTGGAATTGGAAATGGAAGGGGGACATGTACTAATTATCTTCAACTTCTTGTCCTCTGTTTTTTCCACTGATCATGAGGACCAGCAGGTTCAGTTTGTGAAGCCAATTTCTTGGACTTCAAGTACACAGAGTGTCACCTCGAACACCTTGATCACCTTGAATTCCTTGTTCACCTTGGAAGTATCTTGCTTTTGGATGTTTAACAGGAGAGATGTAATGTTTGCAGGCAGGAGTGGACAGTTACAATGGCAAACCCCTCAAATGCCACGTACGTCTATCTTGTACTCTCAGCTTTGCCTTTTATCACTGCTCTGGACAAGGTCACTATTGTGTGTTGATCTGGTTTTCTTGACCAGGAGCCACCAAATAGCTGGTGCTTCAAGGGAATCCAGAGGCAGTCGCTTTACTAACCATAGTTTAGTTGGGAAAGATCGTTTCGGAAGTCCAGTTTAATTACTTGTTGTGGGTGAGGTTCGTTAGAATGTTACTGTACTTCACACCTTTTTCTCTCGCGATAGAAAGAAGTGCAATATCTCAGTGTAACTGAATGGCCATTTCCAACTTAAACTTTTAAGGTGTTTTTCCTATCAGTGTGTACATCTTGGCTCCACATAGAGTCTCTCGATTAGGGGTATTTGAATAATCTTTGGATAACGACTTCACCGGTTCCCAAGCTGGAATGATTTTTTGAGGTTATTGCTTATTAGAACTCATTTTTTTATGGTTGTATTTGGAAGAGGTTTCTATGATAGATTATAACAAGGGATGCTGGCCACGAGATTTGCAGAAATGTTGCAGACCAAGTGCCAGCCAACTCTAACTTAGAGCTCATTTTTTATGTCTGTATTTCGAAGAGGTATCTGGAATAGATTATAATAAGGGATGCTGGCTATGGGATATGCAGAAACTTTGATCTGGATCATGCCTTCACTACCGACTCTGCAATTCGGAGGGCAACGCCTCGAATCTATCAATACCTGCCGAATCAAAAACACAATGACCCGTCTTCTCCTCACTTAGTTGACTGTGGCCGGCCATGTCAGACTCCAACATTTAAAGGATATGTTTCAGGAGGACAGGAAGACACAAATACGGTCCCCATGCAGCTCTTGAAGTTGGCCAAGCAAGAGGAAAATGGTGAGTACTTTGTGATTTTTGTTTCATATCGTCTATTTCGTAGCGTCGACGTGGGCAACGATGGTAGGTGAATATGTAAATCAGTTTATGGCCTAACACTACAGTATATGTAAGGGTTCAAACCACTTCAATATCTCATCCATGATCTATATTACCAATCCCAGTCATTCACACTAAAGAAAGGCATTTATAAAAAATATTTATACCTTAAATGAGGCGGTTTGTTTGTTTTGTTCGTGACGGTGAGATCTTCAGAACCCGGTTGCGTTCTTGGTACAGTTGGAAAGCTCTCTACAAGGAGTGGTTTCCCAACTCACTGCAAAAAAGATATTGAATTTTGAAGTTTTTATGAATTGAAAAATTATATTTTACATTACTGTGGCAATGACACAGGGTACACTAGTTATGTAAAATTTGATGGTCTTATGCCAAAGGATGCCCTCAGCTTTCGAAAGACCCAGTGTGAATGTCCCACAAGGAAGGAGAAAATTCACGAATATGAGAAACTGGTGGTTTGGTCATCACGGAAACCAAGTGCACCTCCCAATGAACTCGTTTTTTAATTTGTGTCTGAAACTGTGGACGCAGATCTCCTGCTGATTCATCCCAAGGCCAAAGTCCAGGCCGGTCGCATCACCACCGAGCATTACATCTTTGCTGTCAAAATGTTTCTGTTTTGGTACATGGGGACAGAAAATTCTATGGTAGATGTGCCTCACCCACAAGCGTTTGCTCGCCTTCTACGTCGGTTGAGTCGAGAGTTGAGATCTCCACCTCGTAGAGGTTTCCAGTTCGCCTACTACTCAGATCCTTGTGATTATCTCGAATGCTTGGACGAAATGCTACGTGATATTGAGGAGACAAGGGAGAGCCTGAAAGCTAGTGACCTAGATGCTGAATATGTTTATGTTGGCAGGAGCATTGACATCTATGTCCAATGTCTGATTGCAGCGGCTGCTGAGCTGCACATCTCAGCATAATTGACACTAACCGCCACTGAGCGCAGTTACTATTACTAAACATGCATTAAACATGCATTGTTTAATTAGATCTTGTTGGCACGTGAAAGAGTATTGAGGTAGTTCTGGTTGCATTATTTGAACATCATATGAATAAGTTACAAAATTTTAAATCACAGATTTTGGTAGACTTTTATGTTTTGATTTTGCACATCTTGTGTAATCAATATTTAAGTGAAAGTAATGCATTTGGTCCAAATAGAGGTGTTGCATTTGACGCATTGTTGATTATGGGTGCACATGCCTTGTCTTTCAATCATACCTTGTGCTACATGCATAGCTTTGTTGTATGTTGTGTGAAACCCATTCTAGGATGGACCTTTGTTGATAGTAACACCCAAACTATGGCGAGTACATGCTCAAAGGCATTGGAGGAGGATGAAAAATGAACCAAGAGCTGGAAGGATTGAACTAAGAATTTGAGACGCTAGAGGGCAAGAAAGAACTAAAAATCCATGACACCAAAAGTTGAATTGAGCTGAAATCCAAATCACTCGAAGGCAGGATTGAGCAAAAAGAAGCGTCGAGGGTGGAGAAAACCAAAAAGTGTCGAAATCAGAGGTGAACAAGATGGTGTTGAAAGTACGCCATGGCCAAAATAAGTGGCATGGGCAAGGGTGGAATTAAAATGTGCTAATCCCAATGGTGAGATTCTTTTAGTAAGAAAACTAAACCATGTGGATCAATTTTTGATAAATTATGAAAATTAGATTCAAAAATAAATTCTACAAGTTATTTTTTCAAGAAGATGCTTAGATTGCTAAAATACAAGATGGTCTATAACTTTCACATCACTTATCAAAATGGAATGAATCAATGCTTTATACGTAGAAAAAAAACCTATAATAAATAAATGAAAATGAAAATGAAAATTTTTGAATTTTTTTTTGCTATCTAGTCTTCTTTCTTTTTGAGCTTATATGGACATAACTTTTGTTCTTGGACACCAATTGAAAAAAAATAATGTTTCCACAAAGATAATTATTTTTTCTATATTCAATTTTTTTTTTTTTAAATCATGACAAAAATTGAGACTATAGGGACCTTCCCAAAATCTCATTTGTCTCCTAGAGGGACTAAAGTCCTTCAAGGATTAAGAATGTAAGTCACAAATGAACAAGAAATATTTTACTAACCAAATAATCGAGCCCTTTAAGGGTGTCCAATTGTAATACTAGTTTTTGCACACCACAACACCAATAAGACATATTAAAAGGAATAGGAAAAAATAAAAAGTTAGAACAATATCAATGTGCAACGATGAAATCATAATACCTAAGTTCCACTCGCACTTGTGTAACAATTTGCTATGCCAACTGGCTAAGTTGATGATGCCTCACTATACTTGCATTAAGTTCACATGCAACAAGATCCACCACCAAATCTTTAAGTCAAGGTGAACTTGAGTTGCAAAGCATGCTTAATCTCATGAAAACTAAAGCAAGGAATTTCTATGGTGAGGATACTTCTCCTATTGCTTCTACTTTAGAGATCCCCTTACCAACCGAGCTTGATAGCACTTTTTTAAGATTCAATAGCTTTCTTGTGAGAGAAATTTTCAAGTGAAAAGTACTTTTGGCCAAACATTCGCACAATAAGGGATAAAGATTCCCAAGCCTATTTTTTGGACAAGACACTACAACAATGGCAGTGTTTTATAACTGCAGAATTATGACTGAGGATGATTGGCGACTGCTTGCAGTCATATTCTTGAAGGTCAACACTTTGGGGAGAAATATGACTGCAAAATATGACTGTCAGTCATTTTTACACCTTGTACGTCACAAGCGTATACTATACGGCCATTAGGAATACCAAAGTACTTCATAGGGAACGTAGGGAACATGTTTGGGAACATTGAGTCATATTATCACTAATATTTTCATATAATAGTGATTTTGTTTTGTTTTGGACAATTCAAGAAAAATTTGGGCAATTCCAAAAAAATATAGAGAAGTCATTGTTTAAAATTTTGAAATCCTAGTCACCTACTTTTTTGGATTTTGAATCCTAGTCACCACTTTTTTAGGGTTTTGAGACCCTAGCCGTCATTTTTTTAGGGTTTTGGAACCCTAGCCGTCACTTCTTGTGGCTCTTCTTTCTTACTTTTTATTGTCTCTTAGCTCTCACTTGTTGCTTTTTGTTGCATCTTAACTCTTGTTTCTTGTTGCTCTCTAGTTCATGCTTCTTGTTTCTTATTGTTGCATCTAAATTATTTCTTTTTCTTGCATTTGAATTCTTTCTTCTTCCTAGTTCTCTTTTTTTTGTTTCCTCTTGTTTTATAGTTCTTGCTTCTTTTTTGTTCTTGTTGTATCTATACTCTCATTTCTTGTTGTTTCTTGTTATGTCTTAGTTGGTGCTTCTTATTTTTTCTTGTGTCTTAGTTGTTGCTTTTTCTTTGTTCTTATGTCTTAATTGTTGCCTCATATTGTGTCTTAATTGTTGTTTCTTGTTTTATGTTGCTTCTTGTTTCTTGTTGTGTCTTAGTTGTTGCTTAGTTGTTGTTTAGTTGTTGTTTTTTATTTCTTGTTGCATCTTAACTTTTGATTCTTGTTAACTCTTAATACTTATCTTCTTTTTCTTGTTTCTTCCATCATTAATCTTATTCTTTCTATCCTAAACTTGAGCTAAATATTTTGTGTTTTTGTAAGTCTTTGAAGGTTAAGCTTTGTTGTTCAATCACTAAAAACTAACCTCTCATTTCTTTAATTGTATATACAGGCATCAAAAGTTGAAACAAAGACATTGGAAGCTACTTGCAACTTCATGAAGCCAAAAATATGACTCACAGAAGTCATATTCCATAAAATATGACTGACAAAAGTCGTATTCTACATCACTGCAAAATATGACTCATCTCAGTTATATTTCATAAAATATGACTGCCAAAAGTCGTATTCTACATCACTGCAAAATATGACTCACCTCAGTCATATTCCATAAAATATGACTGACGAGAGTCGTATTCTACATTATTACAAAATATGACTCACCTCAGTCATATTCTATAAAATATGACTGACGAGAGTCGTATTCTACATCACTGTAAAATATGACTCACTTCAGTCATATTCCACGTCATCCAAAAATATGACTGACCGCAATTATATTCCACGTCATTCAAAAATATGACTGACTGCAGTTATATTCCACGTCATCCAAAAATATGACTGACCATAGTCATATTCCATGTAGGATTTTTTTGTTTGCCCGGGCAACTCAAGAAAAAGTCAAGACTCCCCTAGGAAAGTCAAAGTATACGCCATGTTGGCATATTATGGCTAAAAATGGGTATTTATACCCCTCGGAAAATATGACTGCCAATATGACTGATGTCTGAAGCGACTGCTTCTAAACGACTGGAGTCAGTCATATTCCGAGTCATCTACAGTGATTTCTGCGTGAGTCGTATTTTTTGATTTTACGACTCACTGCAGTCATATTTTGCAGTCATAAAACACTGCTTTTGTTGTAGTGAGATTTGAGAAACTTAAAAGTGGAGAAGCTTTTGTCATCCTCAACTAAACCTAGCACCAAACAACACCCAATCTCAACAAGTTTAAAGTACTCTAAAATCAACTTGCTCAAATGCCATGATTGGGAGAGTTTGCACTAGAGCTTAATGACAAAATTAATGTAGAATGGTGAGTTACATGCAATGTTAGATTTGGTTTTCATCCTGATTTTCAACAAGCCTTGTTGATCATCCAAATTAGATGTTGAGAGCAACTCTAGGGTAGTATAGGGCTTCCCCCTTGTCATGCAAAGGTTGTCTTTTGTTCACTGTCATAATCACTACTAGAAATTGGCACCAAACGTGATTGTAAAACGTAACTGGGTAGCAGTCGTCAATGAGTCATATGATTGGATGATGACTTTTGGCCTTGCAGTCGTGGTAGACAAGTCCCGTAGCAATTGCGGTGACAATATACTATGAACATTCATTTTGGCAAATGGATGAAGAATCAAGCAGATGAGCAGGGATAAAGAAACTTAGGCTTAAAGGAAATGGATGACAAGCTGCCATGTGGACAGTACACCCTAATATAAATAATTAACTGAAATTCCACGGCGGACAGTTGCACTCTAGTTGTAGCAAAGTCATGGGTCAAGAAATTTTAAGATTACATTTTGAAATTTGGGAAGTTTGAAGATTAACTTTTGCAATCTAGTATTATTTTTTGAAATCTAAAAAAATTGAAATCTAAAATCTAGGGAGTTTGAAGATTATTTCTAAAATCTAAAAAATTTGAAGGTTTTGAAAAAAATCTAGGATTATATTCTAAAATCTAGGAAATTTGAAGATTATTTTCTAAAATCAAGGAATAGTCATTTTACAATTTTATATGAATACATTCAAAGTTCTATGGCAATACAACATACATCATAAGCCATACACCATAAACAAATATATAATACACCATACACTTTATTTTGTATATATTTACATGACTTTCTAAGCCACTGTACAAGTGTGAAGAATGCAAATCACAAGCCTTTTATATAAGTGAGGTGGTAGGAGGCGAGACAAACCATATGGGATTTGTAAAATGTAGGAATTGTGCTATAGTTGTGCTGAAGTTACAGAAGAGTAGGTGTACAATATATTGAGTCATTTTGAAGTCATAGGAAGTCATATTTTAGTCATCAATAGTCATTTTGTAGTCGTAAAAAGTCATTTTGTAGTTAAAGAAACAACATTGTTGTTTACGTTAGGAAAAAAGAACATTTAATAACTACGTCTAGCACTATAAAAATACCTTTGTGTATGTATGTTGGATCCTTCAAATAGTCAATTTTTTAACATCAATATATATATTTGTTATAACCACAACGCATTTTCTTGATACCCTTAGTAATTCAAATTCAACTATCTCAAATATTTCCAAGTAGTATCATAACAATGGTGCAAATTTTTATAAGTCAATGCTAGCAAACTAATAGGGGGATAATTAAATCATGCAATGGATTTAACATAAGGAAAAAACAACATACAACCACCGTTTGAGAAAATGACAATCCATTTTTCATCCATGATTGATGCATATATTCTTAGTTGTTGCTGTAGATCCAAAAATTTGGTTTATGGAGTCATAGGGAAGTGGCTATTGAGTCATAGGCAAGTGGCGCTAAGTGGTGATTGGTAGACTCTCCTTTAGCTGACAATGGAGTAACAATGAAGTAATTATGGAGTAGTTGGAAAAACATGTTGTAGTTATGCATGGGATTCTGAGGCATTGTGTTGTTTAGATTGAGGGGCATGTCTTCTCGACACATGCTTTAGGGAGCTTTTTTTAGGTTAGGTAAATCATGGTTGATGACCCCAAGCGTAGCAGTCATTTCTAGTAGTCAAGCATTTCTTAACCTCTAGAGGACTAAGGTCATTTTTCTATCAAAAACACTCAAAACTATCATTTCTACTACGTTCATCCAAGAAAACCAAAAAAAACTTTTTTTAGAATCTAACCATAGGATCTTGTGATTTACTTGTTTAAGATCACATGATAAAAATTTCAAATTTTTGGCCTTATAGATTGGAAGATATGAACATTCAAAGTTGAAAAAGAAAGATTTTTTGAACTCTAGTTTGTAGTTTCAGATGACTTTGATTGCCATTTATAGAATTTTTTTATAATACAGACTTTAAATTTAAAAATTTTTGTGTTGAAGGATTGATTTGAAAGTCTAGGAAAAAATATTCACAAAAAAAAGTTGATTTTCATTCTTTAAAAAATTGTTAAGTAGAAGTAGGTTCAAGATTGAAAGAAAAATCTAAATTGTTAATAACTCTTAAATGGGATTGAATCATAATGGTTCCAAAAGTAAGATTGATCTAGTAAGCAAGTTCAAGCTTATCCAACAATTTTTTTTGAAAAATTGGAAAAATTGCATTAAGTAATGAATCCTATAAGTTATTTTTTCTTAAATTGACCGAAAAACAAGATTGTTCATAACTTTTTCATTATTAATCCAAATGGAATGAATCAAAGCTTCAGATGTAGACAAAAACATGACCTATAAGGAAAAAAAATTAAAATTTCAACTTCAATTTTTTGTAGATTTATTTTTTTGCCCACCAAGTTGAAATTTGGGCTTTTTGTGGTATAAATTTTTCTCCTGGGCATTGACTGAAATAAAGACTATATTCCTACAAAGATAATCACTTTTTCTATCTTACGTAAAAATTTCAAAAAGTTTCATTAAAAATTGAGATCATATAAACCTAGCCAAACTCCAAATTGTCCCTCAAGGGGACAATGGTCCTTTAGAGGTTAAGTTGATTTGCACTCCCCATCTTCTTGGCTTCAGCCCTACAAGGCAATCACTTTCAAAAGACTAGCTCCTTCAACTAGCTCATGTTTTTTGAGCCCCCCCCCCCCCTTATATGTTTGCACCCTTGCCATACGTCACACTCAACATGTGACCACTTCCCAAATGATAAATGAGTGTAACACTAACCCTTTTATTTCTCCTTAGGTCAATTGTGCTTCACTTTTTTTTGCCCGATAATGACTTCCTTTCAATGTTCTCCTGTCACTTCCTCATGATTCACTCCACATACCCCCTCCCATTTTTCATCACATTATCATTTGATGTCAACAAAGTCCAATCTTCAACCCTAAGACATGAGAAACATATCTCCACTTGGTACATGGTGTACTAATAAAGCAACAATTTCCATTTAGACAATTTGCAATCACATTTCAATGCCAACACAATAGCCCCTAGTTAGCAATTCAACCACAATAAAAACCGCAGCAAGCCATCTTTTTCTTTATCTTCTCTGCATAGTAAATGCACCCAATTCAAGGAGTCACATTCCAGTCAAGTGAAACGAAGTGGTGTCCTAGTCATAGCATAGTCGTGTTTGAGTGGCGCGCAATCACAAGTGGTCACTGTCTAGGCCGTCAATTCTAGTTGTTGCTGCTTGGCGGAGTCCACGTCACCGTATGTGGTTGCAGTGGATGGATGGAACTCAGCCGCCCAAGCTTCTCATCTTGCTCTTGCAGTCGCGTTCCATGATTGTCACAATGCTAGTAAGCATAAATCGGTGCAATTAGAGAAGATTAGTTACATTATAGTCGCCAAGTCACAACTCCCTAGTTGCGTTTGGTGCCAATTTCTAGTAGTGGATCCACCTTCATGAACCTCAAGAATTACGATTTTTTCCCTCCTCTCTAGGGTCACCCTAGCAACTTTATTAACCAAAAAATGAGAAGGATTGGTTTAAGCTTGAGTTACAACTGGAAGGCTTTATTCCAAAGCAAGTAGAAAGCATGTCATGATAAGAATCTAAGGAGCATGAGAAGATGAGCAAATTGAAGAGGCTCAAGGGCAGGGCTTTTTTTCTTCCGAAATTTCACCAGACTGTCAGAAATTTGACCTCTCTGTCTTTGTCCCTCCCAAAACTAGCCTCTATAGTGAGGACAACAGGGGGGATGCTGGTCCAAAAAAAACCCTGCTCAAGGGGATGGATAGAGAATCTCGCTAAAATGGCAATATTACATACGCCATTTTTACCATCTAGGACAAGTATAGATTTTAGTCCATGAGGTCTTAACTATATATGTGCCAAAGTTGCAAAATGACTTCCATTTTAACAAATTTCCCCATATAGTAGAAAGATTGTGTTCTCTATATGGTTGGAGAGAGAAGGCTCGCCTCCAAGTTACAAGTGGAGTACCAAAACTTATTCGAGCTCATCATAGATTGAATTGGGCCCCTTCCTAGTGAAAGAGAAGAGATGCTCTTATGAAGCTTGAAGTGAATAAGGATTCTTTTTTAATAATCAATTTAATAAGTTAAACTGTATACGAGTTGTGATGCAATTCCAATTTGCATATACCTATATTTTTTTGCTTTAATATTTGATGAATTAATAAGTGAAATGTATGAGTGTTGAAATGTGTGTCTTACAATGTTTTGTATACTAACAAAAATTGCTATAGCTAATTGAGTAATTAGAGATTTTAAACATAATTTGGATACATTGTGGTACAAGTAATACAATTGTATAAAATATGATTTTTGAATATTTTATAATTTCATTATATTTAATAGTGAATTTATTTTTTATCACAAGTAAATTTTTTTCAAAAATTCTTTTGTAAGTTGAATAAGAATTCCTTTTAGAATTTTTTCTTGAGAACTTTCAAGAATTTTACAATTTAATTGGGTGGAATATTACTGACTAAAATATGAATCTAATAAAACTTTAATTATTATAATTTACTCCAAATATCTCCAAAAGTATTTTGTAAAATTTGAAAAGTATAAAAAATACTTATTTATATTTTTTATGATTCCTGAAAATTTTAAGAATGAATTATAATAATTATAAATATTTGGAATTATATTTTAGTTAGTAATATTTTATTTAAATATAGTATAGATATTTATATAATTTTTACCAAAAAATTCAAGAAAAATTGTCATATAACTAACTAAAGAATCTTGAAAAAAAATTACTTATCAAAAGTATTCTTTCACTAATAAATTTGATGAAATTATAATTATCCTTCAATTTATTTAAAAATTTTGAAAAATCATTTTATACAAGTGTCTTACTTGTACTCTAACATGTCCAAAATTTGCTGAGAAAAAAAAACTAATTTTTCAATTAGTTATGGCAAGTTTGAAGTGTATGAATACTTTGTAGTCAAAGACCCACCTTGAAAAGCCCTTTGCAATAAGGAGATAGGAATTGGAGGTTTTTTTTACTAAATTTCTCTGAATTTATTCCATTTCTTTAAAAAAAATATAGATAAAATTGTCAGATTTAAATGAAAGTGCATGAATATATTAACTAAAAAATAATATTTTGTATAAAAGATGATTTATTTAGAAACACATTGTTTCACCCAAATGTTAGTGATTACCATTTTGGTGCTTCCTCCAAAAATAAGAAAAAAGGTAGTCAGGTTTTGTTGAAGAAGGATGACAAAGTTAGAAGTTGAAGAAATATGTGTTAATTCATAGCATTCAAGTTAGAAGTTGAAGAAATATGTGTTAATTCATAGCATTCAAGTTGTCACTTTCAAAAAAATCGAATTAAGGAATATGACTAGTTTTCGACGAGGGTTGCATTTTTGCAAGATAGGAGAATATAATGTCAACTAGGGCCTTCATTATTGTGTGAGGAATAACACATTGACACCTAATGGTCAAAGTTGCTAAGATTAGTTTTTAGTTTTGTATTTGTAAGAAATAGATTTGCCTATACATCAAGAACAAGTTGGACTATAATCTATGCTTTTTAAAATTTCTACTAATTTCAAACTTGATGAAAAAGTAATAGAAAATAATGTAATTTTCATAATTATTTTTATTCCCTAACTAAAGAAAATTATCCTACCATTGCTCAATCAGACATAGCTTTTGTAGTACTATTGATTTAGACTTTTTAATTAGCATCTACAAGGACCACAACCAACTAGGTTATTGTGAGTTTTTGACTATTCATAGTATATAAAATAGAAACCAGGAGTTTTGGATGTTGGAGGAGGCTTAGAAGGTGCTGGAAACAACATCCAAAAGTATTTAACCCATAATTGCCACGGTGGATGTTTTTGTCCAATGAATGACAAGGAATTCTCCTATATAGGACATAAATGCAACTATTCATCCTTAGAATTAGGGGTGGAAAGGAGAGATCTTCTATAGTAGTTTGATTCTCAATGAATATTTTTATTTTTTTAAATTAGATGATGTCACATAGTTCCAAAAGGGTTGATTTCCACGGTCACCAACCCAACGTTACCATTGCCATAGCTCTAATCTATGCTACATGCAAATGCAGACTTGGAGGGGTCACCTGAGCCCTTTTTTTTCAGAAGAAATTTTCCTTTAAAGAAAATTAAAATAATAATATGAATATGAATATGTTGGAGTTTTTCCATTTTGCTGTGAGGGCGGTTGGCTTGTGTGAAGGATTTGTATGTCTTTTATTGATTTATTTTTTATTTTTTTTGTTTCAATGCAGTTTGTTTGAGAGGGTGCTAGTATAAAGAGGAGGTGTGGAGGAGGTGAGAATTAGAAGACCATCTAATGACAATCAAGAGGTATCAGTTTTCCATGAAATGAAAAAATTCACCAGAAATGAAGTTTTGCTTTTCAGACACTGAAATTTGGTGGTGTACGAATTGAATGTTAATTGTGAGAGACAAAAAAAATCATGACAACTTCCTACATCTTTGTGTCCTATTCACGAGCTGGTGAAGGCAGACCCCATTGCAACTGAAATGCTACTGTAGCTCTTAGAACCGGCTCCATTGAGCTCAGGATCCGGTCTGGAGGTCCGGCCCGGCCTCCAGGCCAGTCCTTGCAATTCGGAATTGCAGGGCTGGAGGGCGAGCCAGACCCCCTTTTTTGAGAATGCAAACAAACTCATTTACTCGCTGTAGTGAATTCAAGACAAACTGATTTACTCCCTGTAGTGAATTTGCGACCTGGCTGCAGGGAGCCTTCTTCCTGTGCAATAAGTTTGTGTCAAAATAATAAGCCTTGTCAAATTCTTCAATCATTTGTTTTGCCATACGTGTGAACATTGTTCTTGCTGGACGCTTTATAATATGCCTTTGACACTAAAATTTCTAAGAACAAATAATCCCAACGGTATTCAATAATCTCAAGGGCTAATTTTGTAATGTGTTTCCATTGTAACTTAATTTGCTTTTTCTCCATAACTTTGTCCATACCATTTATGCAAAGTTAATAATTACACCGAAAGTACACAATTAACCTAGCAAAATAAGTTGTAAATTACACTTAACTTTGAAAAATTCCACAAGGTGTTCTTTAACTCGGAATTTGATGAAAGTACCATTGTTGGATTCGTACTACTACAAACTATTTTCCAGAGATGTTTTTTAATTTGAAAAAAATAACTGAATTCCTGATGGGAAGCTAAATCAAAGAGGGGCAGCCTTTCAAAGAGGGGCCGGTAAAAGAACTTGGTCGCTTCAGTCAAGCCCAGATGGTAACTAAATTAACCTGGCGTTTTCAAAGCTTGACCGAAAAGGAGGGAAGCCAATGGAGCCCCCCTACCAGATCGGAAGAATGGAGCCCCCGTCCAGATCGGAGGTCCGAGGTCCCGTCCGGCACCACCTTCTGTTCTTTGGCCGAACAAAATGACGCCAACATGCATTCAGTGACGTTTCCAATCCAAACACACGCAAGTAAGGTAGTCGGTCCATAAGTCGACCATCTAAGCACTGGAACTGAATTTTGGGCAGGTGAAACTTCTCAAAATATTTTTCAGTAAAATTTTTCATGAAAGACAACAGGAATTGAAGTGTCGATGGCAGAGGACGTAGCTGACAGTGCCTGACAGTGCCCTTGACTGCCCGGCAGGATTCAACTCCAAGGGATTTTTTAAAACTTTTTTTATAATATTGTAGGAGAAGGTGCTTTTATAAGCAGTGCGAGTCACACCAGTTTCCCATCCCAGCTCCCATAGCCACGTACTGAACCTTCCCTCACTCGTCTCCCCTTCTCGTATGCTTCTTGCTCTCATGAAATATATTCCCGCACTCGCACTCTTGATTTGAGATAGGAAACTGCTTGTCTAATTCTTAGCTATGGCATCGGGATTTCGTATTGATTGCTGGAGGTTCTAGTGTGCAGGCGTTCAGTCATTGGTAGTGGTGGCCGATCGAGACACGACTCAGTGAAGACCAGCAAAAGGCAGGCAGGCAACTGCTCTGTGGTGCCCGTTCTCAACGATTGGTAAGCGCGATGCGAAAACTCTGCCTGTCTATTCTGAACCCTCCGTCTTGCTTGTGCACGGAGCTGAATGGGCGTGCTTGTGGTGGGATGAATATGTTGTAGGAATCATTGACTGTAATGGAGGTTGGAATTGGAATTGGAAGGGCTAGTTATCTTCAACTTCTTGTCCTCTGTTTTTTCCACTGATCATGAGGACCAGCAGGTCCAGTTTGTGAAGCCAATTTTTTGGACTTCAAGTACACAGAGTCTTACCTCGAACACCTTGATCACCTTGAATTCCTTGTTCCCCTTGGAAGTATCTTGCTTTTGGATGTTTAAAAGGAGAGATGTAATGTTTGCAGGTAGGAGCGGACAGTTACAATGGCAAACCCCTCAAATGCCACGTATGTCTATCTTGTACTCTCAGCTTTGCCTTTTATCACTGCTATGGACAAGATTGGGTCACTATTTGTGTGTTATCTGGTTTCTTGACCAGGAGCCACCAATTAGCTGGTGCCTCAAGGGAATTCCTGAGGCAGTCGCTTCTTGTTTTGTTAAATGTCATTCTACTGACTATGGTTTAGTTGGGAAAGATCGTTTCGGAAGTCGAGTTTAATTACTTGTTGTGGGTGAGTTTCTTTAGTATGTTACTGTACTTCACACCTTTTCCTCTCGTGACAGAAAGAAGTGCGATATCTTAGTTTCACTTCATGGCCATTTCCAACTTAAACTTTTAAGGTGTTTTCCCTACCAGTGTATACGTCTGGCTCCACATAGAGTCTCTCGATTTGGGGTATTTGAATAATCTTTGGATAACTACCTTACCAGTTCCCAAGTTGGAATGAGGTTATTGCTTATTAGAACTCCTTTTTTTATGGTTGTATTTGGAAGAGGTTTCTATAATAGATTATAACAAGGGATGCTGGCCACGAGATTTGCAGAAATGTTGCAGACCAAGTGCCAGTCAACTCTAACTTAGAGCTCATTTTTTATGTCTGTATTTCGAAGAGGTATCTGGAATAGATTATAATAAGGGATGCTGGCTATGGGATGTGCAGAAACTTTGATCTGGATCATGCCTTCACTACCGACTCTGCAATTCGGAGGGCAACGCCTCGAATCTATCAATACCTGCCGAATCAAAAACACAATGACCCGTCTTCTCCTCACTTAGTTGACTGTGGCCGGCCATGTCAGACTCCAACATTTAAAGGATATGTTTCAGGAGGACAGGAAGACACAAATACGGTCCCCATGCAGCTCTTGAAGTTGGCCAAGCAAGAGGAAAATGGTGAGTACTTTGTGATTTTTGTTTCATATCGTCTATTTCGTAGCGTCGACGTGGGCAACGATGGTAGGTGAATATGTAAATCAGTTTATGGCCTAACACTACAGTATATGTAAGGGTTCAAACCACTTCAATATCTCATCCATGATCTATATTACCAATCCCAGTCATTCACACTAAAGAAAGGCATTTATAAAAAATATTTATACCTTAAATGAGGCGGTTTGTTTGTTTTGTTCGTGACGGTGAGATCTTCAGAACCCGGTTGCGTTCTTGGTACAGTTGGAAAGCTCTCTACAAGGAGTGGTTTCCCAACTCACTGCAAAAAAGATATTGAATTTTGAAGTTTTTATGAATTGAAAAATTATATTTTACATTACTGTGGCAATGACACAGGGTACACTAGTTATGTAAAATTTGATGGTCTTATGCCAAAGGATGCCCTCAGCTTTCGAAAGACCCAGTGTGAATGTCCCACAAGGAAGGAGAAAATTCACGAATATGAGAAACTGGTGGTTTGGTCATCACGGAAACCAAGTGCACCTCCCAATGAACTCGTTTTTTAATTTGTGGCTGAAACTGTGGACGCAGATCTCCTGCTGATTTATCCCAAGGCCAAAGTCCAGGCCGGTCGCATCACCACCGAGCATTACATCTTTGCTGTCAAAATGTTTCTGTTTTGGTACATGGGGACAGAAAATTCTATGGTAGATGTGCCTCACCCACAAGCGTTTGCTCGCCTTCTACGTCGGTTAAGTCGAGAGTTGAGACCTCCACCTCGTAGAGGTTTCCAGTTCGCCTACTGCTCATATCCTTGTGATTATCTCGAATGTTTGGACGAAATGCTACGTGATATTGAGGAGACAAGGGAGAGCCTGAAAGCTAGTGACCTAGATGCTGAATACGTTTATGTTGGCAGGAGCATTGACATCTATGTCCAATGTCTGATTGCAGCGGCTGCTGAGCTGCACATCTCAGCATAATTAACACTAATTTCCACTGAGCGCAGTTACTACTTCTAAACATGCATTGTTTTATTAGAGCTTGTTGGCAAGTGAGAGAGGATGCTGACCTCGGGCGGCCGCTCCTTGCGCTCTGGCCCCTGAAGGGGCTTCCCCGGTCTGCTTGTCACGTCTCTGTTTGTCCTGAGGTCTGTCTGTGGTTCTCCGTGCCCCGCCAGGTCACCTGTGGCTGGCGGGTTTTATTTTGCCCTTGCAATGAAATTCCATTTCATTTGTTTAAAGAGAAAAGAAAAGGACGGGGCTAACACAGTTTCATGTGCATTAACCCTAAAACGACGAGCCGGTCACTGGAAATCGTCTATTTGGGTACTGTGTGATTTGTTGGCTTAAAATAATGGAAAAGAACTCATTGGAAGACAAGCTACTGTACAAGACGCTCCCTTTTCCCACAAAATTTGGCCTTTTCCCACAAAATTTGGAAGATGAATAGTTGCACTTCTCTCTTGCATGGAGAGATTCTTTATCATTCATTGGACGTAAAACGTCTGCCTCAACATTTAAGGGTTAAGGTAGAAGGTAGAAGGTCCATAAATTGCCCACTAGCATTCACAGAACTAGCTAAAATTTGCTTCATTGCTACTTAAAATTTTCAGTAGCTAAATGTACATTGGAGAAAGACCTTGGAAAAATTAGATTTTAGCCAAGATTACAACAAACAATAGAATTTGATAGCTAATTTGCAACTTCCTCCACATTGGAATTAGCATCTATTAATTAGTTTTGTGTTATAGTATTCTAATAATCCTTTACAACTTGCAAAATCCTTTCTTTTCTATTATTTTTTTATAATACTCACTCTCAAGGTAGTCCAAATTGATGCCTGCTTGTCTTGAAGGTAGCATATTGCACTAAATTCTATAAACTAGCTATGGGATCATTGTTGCCTACCTAAAAGCTGAAGCTAAAATTAAATATTGGAGAGGTGTTAGCTTCTTCAAATATTTTTCAATAAGTTTTCCTCAAAAGACAAGTGGAATTAGCATTTAACCCAAGTTTTTTCATATTTTTTGGAATTTTTGGAATAATTTATGAAATTTTAAAGCTAAAATGGCATACAACTCTAAATTGCCCACCTCTTCAAATGTATACTATTTGTATTTGTATATTGCTCAAGGCTAAAAAAAAAGCAACATGTACAAATAGTGTACATTTGAGGAGGTGTGCAATTTTAGAGCTTGTGCATTTTTAGAACCTCCTATCTTATTTGGACATCATATGAATAAGTTATAAAATTTTCAAGCACAGGCTTTAGGTGTACCAAAAAATCAACAATAGGCTCTTGTAGACTTTCTTGTTCCAATTTTGTGCTTCTTGCTTGATGAATATCTAGAAAAAAGTGATGCTTTTGGTCCAAATGGAGGTTGCATTTTGGACAATGTTGATCATGAGTGCACATACCTCATTTTTCAATCATACCTTGTAGTACATATCTTTATTGTTTGTTATTGGGGTGTTAAATTCTTGGGTGGTCATCATCAAGGTACAAATGCACAATAAAGTTAATCATAAAGTGAACCCCAATTTGTACAAGAGGTGTAAGAAGAAGGTTTAACTAAGGATAATACAAAAAAACACAATACCAAACTCTATCTCACCCTAGCCTTATCAAAGTGGGTGCTTAAAGGAGTTTGGTCTTATGCTTTTCTCAAACTCCAACTCCTAGTTCTTCATTGCACATACTTTATGATTAACTCTAATAAGCATATCATTTTCCTGCACCCAACCAATCATTATCTCAAATCTCCTAAAAACAAATGAGAATAACCGCACCAAATCAAACACTCTCAACATTGGAAAGATCTTTTCTCAATGTCGCATATTGGCTTGAAATTGATGAAATATCCATTTTTCATCACATTAAGGTAAACTTGCCTATGACAGGCAAATCACCTATGACATGCACTTAGGGAACTACCCATTAGACTCTTACATATGGTAGATTTTTTTGTAATAAATGGGGTTAGGACTACATCATATTGATTTGTGGCCATAATCCATACCTTGGGAGATGATCATGGAGTTATTAGTGATTGTCATAAGACACTTACACCTTTCTAATGTAAACTCATTATAAAAATCATTTTTTATTCCTTCATGTTATAGCCATGTTAGGAAATGTTATCACCCCTTTAGGTGGTAAGATGACCATTATAGAAACTCTTTTTGCTGATTTGAGGTAGTCTAAAGACTCTTTGGGACCAAATGGGTAGCACACTTCAAAAATTTATAACAAATTCATACTTTGTCCAAAAAATAAAATTTCAATTGCTTCCTTCATTTCTCACATTTGTCTTTGTACAAGGAAAATCTGAATTTTTTTTTATTAATGGCAACAAAACAAACCACTCAATCTGCTTGGCATAGACAAGTTTACCTTATTGGAATCCAACCGATATTAGGTGTACATCATAGATTTGAAGATAAACTATGCATCTTTGAATCCAACCTCCCTAGACAATTTCGTAATTAACTGTAGATTTATCTAGAACATCATTAGGGGGCTTCACTTTAGTTTATCTGGATTTTGAGAAATAGTACTTTTTTTGCCCGAGAGCACTAGCTACTTCCTCACATCTATAAGACTCTTGGATATTTGATGTGCAATTTTTCTAAGAGCCCATCAAAATACTCGTATGTGCCCCAATCTATACCTTAAATTTGGCTGTTTGTTTTGTTTTGTTTGTTACGTTGAGATCTCCCGAACTATGCATCCCCTAGTTGTGTGCTTGGTACCGTTAGAAAGCCCTTGATGAGGAGGGGTGCACTAGCTTGGTTTCGTGGCATTTGGACATACAATGTGAAAGTTATTGAATTTCAAAGTATATTTTGGGTTTAAAAATTAAAAATAATACTTTCACTTGAATTTTGACTGTCACAATGGCATAGGGCATACTAGTCCATACCACTACAAAAAAGTCGGTTTTTGTGACTGGGAACCATGACTGTGCTGGAAAACACAACTGGGATGTGACTGGTACTCTCTAATTGCACCACGTGACTGAAATGATCAACTGCGTAGTCACGTGATAGTCGTGTTAACCCGCACCGGATGAAGGTTTAGGGGAGAGGGTCTTTTCATCTGCAGTTTTTCGTCCTCTTCATTGGCTATGGATGACTAGCACTGGGCTGACACGGATCCCATTTGAATTGATGGGCCCCTTGAGTAAAGAAGCAACCAAGATGGGACTTGTCCGTGACAGCCGCGTGACTACAGCGTATCTTCTGGGAACTTTCGGGGCTCTAACAGTGTCACAAGGCAGTACTGGACTGCATTAACTACGTCTGCAAGGAAAGAAAGTGCAGGGGGATAAAGAAAGGCCTAAAACCTGCATTGAGGGGAGACTGCACTGTAGCTAGTTCTCTAAAATTAGTTGAACTGAGTAGAGCAGAGGGTGGGGACACAACTGGGGAAGACATTGGGGTAAGAAACAATGTAGGAAATTGGGATATTAGCGGTTTTGGAAATTGTGGACATGGATGGGGATTGTAGTTCATCTTTGCAAAGTGGGGATAAAATGTACAAAAAATTAGGAACATTTTGGGATAATGAAGGGGAAAACAATGGCACAATTATAGACAACAATGTGGGTCCTAGAAGAGGACTCCAAAATTGGAAAAAAATGTAGAAAGGCATGCAAGACAAAATCATAGCATGAATGGAAAAACGTAGGGGAAAAACATTGGGGGAGAAATGGAGAAAGGACCACGATCATGAACATGGGGAACATAATGGTGAATAAAATGGGGGAAACAAGTGAATTGATTTTGTGGTAGGACAAAAATCAAGAAATCTATTGTAAAATGAAGTAATGTTAAGAACATTGGGGTTTTTACTAAGGGGGGCTTTAGAAAAAAAAGGAAATGTAATGGGGATAGAATTCACGACTAGAGGCTGAAAAGGGGTACTTTTTTGGCGATGGAAATCTGAAAGCGCCTTGAATGCACACCCATTTACACTTAGTGTCTATCATGCACAAAACAACCATGTCTCCACTTTCACAGCAATACAGGAGGAGCAAATGGTACCTAGATGTACTCAATGCTATTGTACAATAGAAACTGTCATTGATAACTCTCCCAAAACTTGGTGGTTCATTGTGGGAATTGAAAGAGCGGTTCCTTCCATACACGACTATGTATCGTCTTCGGCGAGACTTCACAATGACTTCCACACCATATAAGATAGTAACACTTAAGTTACGAAGTAGTCATTGAAAACTCCAAGTAGTGTGTCCGTTGTAGGCATTCATGAAGCACGGAGACCATGGGACAAGAATGATTTCATTTCTTCAAGTTGGAAATTATTGAAGACATGAAACGTGACTAAAGGTTCAGGCATGCTGTGTCCATGAACGCTTGGCCATGACTATAGCGTCACTGGTACCCCTCCATTGCCAATAAGTTCTCTTCTTCCGACAACTCAATGGCTCCAACGAGGTTTACATTTCGGGATGGGAGTGTGAAGCACTATGGCGCTATTAGATCTGTAGGCTCCGTGGTAGTGGCGATGAATGCATCCATGAGCTCTACTACTTCCTGCCGTGCTCTAGGTTTTTGGCGCAAAACTACCTTCCACCCTGATCTCTCAACAACGTCGGAGAAGAACACTTGGGTGGCTTGACTAGGGAAAATGAAAGGCTCAGCCAATTGCGGCAAGTGGTGCCAAAAGTTCACTACAAGGAATCTAGCTTTGTCTTGAACATATGTAGGGTTGCCTCTATTATCTTGTGGCTTCATCCACTCGCATCACAATAGATTAATTTGTGTGTTAAGGAATCCATAGTTCAACTGCAATATGTCCTTCAAGACTCCTACGTAGTTCACGCTTGAGGCAACTGAACCTTTCGTCGATACTTTGAACATGGATGTGACACCGCTATTGTAGGATAATAATCATGAGGTTGTCTTGTCTTCTACTTGAAAGTGGTTCCTAAATGCAGTCATCCGAGAGAACCGCAATGCTATTCCACTAGAAGAAACCTGCGTTTTAGGTGACGTTTTGTAATTTTTTCAGACAGATTTTAGGTGACGTCGGAAAAAACAACTTGTGTTTTTTTGTGTCTAATATAACATCCAGATGTTATATTAGACACAAAAAAAACACAAGTTGTTTTTTCCGACGTCACCTAAAATCCGTCTGAAAAAATTACAAAACGTCACCTAAAACGCGGGTTTCTTCTAGTGTTCGACTAGGTGGCCTGCTGAGCAACAATCGCTCCATGTCTTGCGGGCTCCTTAAATTAAGCTCGGACTCCAAAACAGCTTTCTAGATGCACTCAGGCAGATCTGGTGTTGCTGAGTTTTCTCTTCAGGCATCCCTCCACTTTTTGCATGCACATGCACGTGGGCTTAGCAGAATAGCAGCAATACTGTGATTGTGGGCCCAGTAACATATTCAACGCAGTAAGTCATATAGTACAGAGGGTGTTGGACCGTGGTTATGTCTATGACTAGAACGTCACTTGAAAGGAGTCACACACTAGTTCATTTCTAGTTACAAGAAAAAAAGAACTAATTAGGGATTGCGCGGTGACTACCATGGGGGGACCCATGTTCAAGCACCGTGTATGCACATTGTGGGCGACGATATGAGGAGAAGTCTGTTAGTGCTAACAAGACAGATATAGAGGGCAAGGTGTAGAAGCTATCGGGTACTTACATATAATACTCTTGCATTACATTGATGTTCATGAGTACATACAGGTGGGCTATGTCCCAAAGGTCTGGTGACATCAGGTCTGGTGTCCCGCTCCCTGTAGGACCTCCTCAACATCTCCATATAATTCATCTTCGTCCCAAACACGTCGTTGAGTGCCATCAAAACCCTGCAAGTACTCAGTTAAGAAGCCTAAGCATTTGTCCTTCAAATACCCCTCTGCCATGCATGCTTCGGGGCGTACAGGGTTTCAAACATGGGCCTTCAACACTTTTATGTACCATTCCACAGGGTACATCCACCTTGCCCTCACTGGACCGCAAAGGTCCAGTTCCCTTGCAAGGTGAATAGGGAGGTGTGTCATGATGTCAAAGAAGATAGGAGGGAATTCCATTTCTAGCAATGCCATACTCTCTGCAACATCCGCTTGTAGTGAAGGGAAGTTTGTTGGGTTGTTAACCTTTGTGCAAAGGTGCCTAAATACCTTGCACATCTTCATTATAGCCATCCGTGAACGGGGGTGCATAAGTCCCCGTAGTGCCAAAGGCATCACTTGTTGCACGAGTACATAGTAATCGTGCGACTTAAGGCCTCCAAAATTCTTCTTGCAGATGCACTTCCCTAAGTCAGACGAAAATCCATTCGGTGCCTTTAAGGATTCTAGACAACTTGCAAATCTCTCAAACTCAACTTCAGTCATGACATATGAAGTTGCAAACTTCACCATCTTGCTAGGCTTTCGTGGGTGCACAGCTAGCCACGAGTGGGGGTGGATATTTTTCCTCTGTAGGTCTCTCCTGACCTTCACCGTGTCCTTTTTTCTTGTTATGGTCTTTAAGAAGTTCTTGGCCAAGTTCATCTTGCAATGCATGACGTCAAGGAGGTGGCGAATGAGGAGATTCTGCAAAGGCAATAGACATTCCAAAGGTCAGTTTGTGGATGTACAACCTTACAGTAAGTGACATACATCTTTAGTTCAGCTCATAGAACCATTGAGAGACAATGAAACACAACCATTTCTTTTGTTTAGTAATCAAAGGAGTAAGTACTGGAGTCTGGTCAGAGCGAGCTACCGCCGCTCTGAATAGACATGTGTTCAAAGTTATGAAGTGAGCAATGACCCACTCCACTTTCCTGCAACTTAGGCATGTCAGTTATATAACTTGATGGTGACTTCTAACATGACTGGCTCCAGTGACCATGTCTTCCGTGTAACTAAAGAATGACTACAGTGGTGTACTTCACCTTCCAATAAGGAAGCAAGTACAGAATGCTTAAACGCAAAATCCCATATAGTTTGAATGGGTCCCCAACGGCACCATGTTTGTTCCCACTTGCTTTCTAGGCCTCACACTCTGCTGCATGCTGCAGCTGCTCTTCCACCATAATTTCCCATGGCTTTGGACGAGTATCCAAGGAGCCATTGAAGTGGTCTTTCATACTCTCAAACCTGTATGGATATCCTATTGATACCATTGTCGAGTCCCCCCGTAAACTTGCTTCCCAAGATTTGTGGAATACTCGGCTCCTAAATCCACGCCATACCAAGGGCAAGCTGCATAGCCTTGGTGAGAAAATCCTCCAACTGTACCATAACCAAGAAAGTTGTGAATTGTCCACAACAACATTGCGTAGAGTTGGAAGGCCCTACTCTTGACATCTTTTGTAATGTCATATGCTGGAACCTCGGCCTACAATTGCAGCAATTCTTCAACCAAGGGTTCTAAGTATACATCAAAAACTTCAGAAGTCATAGACTCCTGCCCGAGAATTAGCAAGACTAGGAGTATGAAAAATTTCTTCGTTGTCAACTGTGGCGGCAAATTGTAATTTAATAGTAGAACTGGCCATGTTGACTACGTGGAGTGATTCTATTTGAAAGGGTTTACGCTGTTTGCTGCTAGAGCAAAGTGGATATTGTATCGGTCATCTAAAAACGTAGAATCCACGTTTTTGTGGAAGTGCTTCCACACCTTTGAAGCACAGGGGTGCTAAACTAGTCCATCACCGCTTGACTAGTTGTTCCTATTCTCTGAGTGCCACACCATCAACTTTGAAGTTGTCGAACTTTGGAATAGTCTTTGGAATTGTGGAATGATTGAAAAATGGCGCAACACCTTCAACGGGAAACACTTACGGTCTTCGTCCCTATATTAGCGCCCACCACACTTGAGGCATCGCAATGCATGCTCGTAGTCACCACGAAACAACACACACCCTTTCTCACATGCATGTATGGTGTTGTGTGTGAGCCCCAACTTTGAAGTCATAGTTTTGGCAGCATGGTATGTTTTTGGCAACACATTCTCTTGAGGAAGAAGGTGGTTGTGTAGGAGGTTGAAGAGTTCTTGGATGCATTGATTGCTGACACCATGCACAGTACATAGATTCATGAGTAACATTGTGCTGCTAGTTTGCTGGACTGGGCACCAATGTAGAGTGGCTCTATACACTCCTCAAGAACCGTAGCATCATAGTTGGTATTCTCCTCCACTCCAATAGTGTCTGCGTTGATAGATGGGACATCATCACAGCATTCGTCAGTCTCACCGCTGTCCTCAATTTCCATTTCCATGCATTGTTCGTGTAAGTCATCAGAGGCTGCAAAGGCCTCACTCACTTCCCGTTGCACTCTTTCTTCAAGAGTCTCAAGATTTGCACTATGGTTGCACTGTACTCCCTCTGTCTCCATCTCCACGTCTGTCCTTGGGTTGCGCGCTTGCTTCAACATCCCGCTAGTATCCATAGCAGCATCCACTTGCATTACCAGTGGGGGGGAATTAGTCAAATTCCAAAATTCATGCTCCCACTCCTCATCAAATGAGTCTCGGGCACCTGGTCTCTCCAAATCCGACAAGACGCATCCCGACCGTATTTCCTTGGGTGGTCAAGTATGGTCTGCACAAATAACTTCTTCCGCCCTTTGCATTTTGTACACGGGCATTGAATTCTGTTGACACTGTGATTATGAGCTCGTTGCACCTCTCTAATCCAGAGACGCTCATCATGTAACCTTCGCCGTGCAGCATTTGACAAGGGCGGTTGTCTAGGGATCATATTGAGAAGCGTGCACGACACAAAGTAGGGGGGAAGATCTTGCAATGAATTCACGGTGGACTGTCAATTGTTGACAGGTTGTCAAGCGTTCACATTCAAATGCGGACTACAACTGTAGTAAGACATGAATAACACATAACTCACGGAACTGATTTGCAACTTTAACGTGCCTAGATGGACAAGGACATGACTAAAGCATCACTATAGAACGACTAAAACCAGTTGGACCATGTCTACAACTCTAATGCTAGCGACCTATGCAAGAAGGTTTCGAACTTGCGAGTTGTTAGTATACAAGCAAATTTCCTTTATTGTGATTAATCTTGGAGATTGATTAGAGATGAGGCATCACCAAAAACATGTCGCATGTGCAGATCCTCGTAGGAACTCAAGAAACTAGAAATGCATATTCTTATGTGCATATCGGGTCATTCCAAAAGGAAAAATGAGACATCATTATTTTCACCTAACTATACTGTCAGAATTCAAACAACTCAGCAATGGACGTTGCCTGGCAGTTTGTAGGAGGACCCTCTCTGCCTCCATACATTTGCTCAGCCGCCACCCCTTGCACGCCGTCCATTCTTGCCTACCTAGAGCAGGTGGCCTTCATATCCAAAGTGTGAAACCTCACTTCTTTTCTACTTGACGATAACTTCCTTTTGGAATTGCCTGATTCGGGGCTACTATAGGGCTGATCAACTTCGTGCTGACTTTGGGCTTCGATCCCCTGTCGGCAGTGCAACACCAATACTGATCAACTTCGCGCTCTAGCTCCACGCTTGCGATAAATCATGCACTAGTAGTAGAATTTGCCGTAGAAGACAAGCAGAAGACGGGGGGTTCTTGAAGTTGGCGGCGATGGAGTCACTAACAAATAACTCGCCTCATCTAAAGACCTCCTACGAACTCCTCCGAGACAAGAAGGTGGCAGAGCTGAAGAAGGCACTAAAGCTTGTCCTGCGATCTAAAGTGGACCTAAGAGTGAGCTCTTTCTGTGCTGAATTTCTGCCACCCTCGATGTAGTAATTGTCTTAGCATTCTCAAACATTCTCCCACCCTCTCTTAAGCGCAAGAGTGCACTTTTGCTTATCTGTGCACTGTCCCTTCAATTTCCCTCTGATTTACTTCCTCAGTCGTTCATGCAAGTGTGGGAGCCCCAACTACGTGCTCCTCATGTCCCAAATGTGTCTTACAGTCCTCCAAACTGTGAGCAGTTGAAAGCAGTGAAACTCATTAATTGCGCCGCCATCTTGATGCGGCAATTACATCTCAGTGATGTTATTGATAAGGAACTTTAGCGTGACTTCCATGAAGTTGTAATTTAGTCGCAACTTAGTTTCGTCTAAGTATTACACCACAGAACACTACATAATAACATAGTGGGACACGTCGGATGGCACTCTATGTGCTCTCAAGGACCTCGGGGGGGGGAGGTGCGACTGTAAACCCTAGCCAAGCACCACTCCTTCTCCCTCTTTCCACAATTGCTTTCTCGCGTCTCCTGCATGCCTCCACTTGCACGTTGCTAATTTTGCGCTCGTGTTGTCCAAAGATTGGAATAGTACTGCACCAGAGAGTTGCTAAGTTTGGGTGGGCACTTTCGAGACGTAGGGATAAGGTACTTGCGCTGAAGGATCAGTAGAAAGCAACTCCCATAGAGGCAAAAGAAAGGGAGTCCACGCGCCTTCAAGGGAGAGTAAAATTGGTGAGGGAGACCCGGAGGCGGAGAGTGAGATCACGTAGTCGAGTTTTTTCTCGAGACATGAGCAACAGACGAGGCTCATCATTGGAGGCGATAGAGTCGAACAATGAAGCCATTGCAGTAGATATATTACGACTTGCAATCGCTTGTGCAGCACCAATCTGCCCCGGAGACGGATGCCGCAGGTACTTTGTGGTCACAATCTTTGCTCTTTTGGTTTGGATATTAGGGTTTTTTCTTCATGGGTTTGTTGCTGTGGGGATACAATTTCCTTAAATACGGCAACCCGGCAATTGGAACGCTTTTCTAAAATATAGGTTGTATACTGAGTTCTAATTTTCATTATAAGTTTGATGAACTCACACATTTGTCCACTTATTTGAATCATCTTTCGTTTGTAATTTGAAAGCGCATCTAACACCCCTGTGGCATGTGGTAGGTGGAGAGTCCCTAGAAAAACAAATGGACTCCAATGAGGATTCACTGTAGGAAGCAGAGCGCCTCGTCGACAAAAATGAAGCGAAGGAAATTTTTGCCCGCTGAAGAATCTCCCAAGAAAAAGCAGGCGTTCCATTCTCTTAGAGGCGACACCGGAAGAGGAGAGAAACGCGGCAAGGGTCAGTGGACGTGGGTCCCTGCCCAATGGATGCCCTTACAAAGAGCAGATACACTTCCTCCATGGTCTGGTCCGCCTTCGTCATACCCTTTGCAGGAGAGTGAAGACCACAACGAACGCCGTAGCAAGTGCTCGGTGTATGAAGCAAGGAGCAAAAGCCGATACACCCACTAGTAGAAAACGCAGAAATTCTGTTGTTTCGGTGACGTTGTTTTGGTCACCGAACAACAGATTTCTGCTGAAATTTACAGATTTCTGTAAATTTCAGCAGAAATCTGTTGTTCGGTGACCAAAACAACGTCACCGAAACAACAGAATTTCTGCGTTTTCTACTAGTGACCTCAGGTGGCAAGCCACATCGGTTGATAGTGAACGAGGTTGGTGAGGTGGATGCGTCCTATGCAGATAAGCATGCTTGAGATGCAACAATTTGTCAATTTGTGCCCCTAGTTTTAGACGTTAGTGTCATCGAATGGGCTAAGCATAGCCTAGTGGCATTAAAGAAACTTCGGAACTTGTTGGATAAGGAGTTTGAAGATGAACCTAGACCACTTAGCCAACAAGGCTTCCGGGGCGCCGTCACAAGATATTTGAAGTCAGAAAGATGTCGGCTGAAGGCGAAGTGGCAAAGGAGGGCAATTGAATGTCCCCTCAGCGTAGACCGCAGGGACCAATGGAATAGGCTCATCGAATACTGGAAGACAGAAGCCCATTATGTGAAGTCAAAGAAAATGAAGGATGCTCGCCTAGGAGTAAAGCATCATGGGCAGTCAAGCCGTCACGGGCCTCATCACAGGGATGTACGGGTGCGCGACATGCTTCCCCCTCATATTCATATTGTATGTGAACATGTTTGTGTGTGCTACAATAATTAATTGTATAAACCTCAATCCACATTCAATTCCAAATTTTAATTTCAAATTTGTGCACTTGACATCATTTCTTTACATTGTGAGTATATCCCACTCTGTATATTGTAGGGACATGGTGAAATGGACAGCCTTAGCATCTTGGATGTTGTGGAAGGTGAGGGGACCATGCAGCCTTTATAGCATGTACTGGGAGAAAGTCCCCTCACCTTCCCGTAATCTCAGTGTTTGACAAAGTGTCTTTGTTGTTTGTGTTGTGTAGGTGAGAACACAAAAGCGAGAGATGAGGAGCAAGGCACCATCTGTGGCGGCCCAAAAACGTGACGGGCCATCAAAGAAGGTGGGTCGAGATTCTGGCACCCTTAGCTTCGCTCACTAGAATTTCATGTTCAAGTTATTGCAAGTAATACCCTCCTTGCCTTTGTGTTGGCTGTATGTAATCTTACACCCCTAAATTCACGTCCCATTGATGTGATGGTGGAGAGATGCAGCAGTGCCTTTGAGTGTTCCAATGACATTGCAGTGACTTACTAGTCATGTTTTAGTAAAGCGAGATTAACTTTTACTATCACAGAGGTCATTGTCCAGGCTCTTTGTGCACTTGAATCAGAGTATACCCAGTAACCCGTGTGCATTGTCATGCAGTTTGCCCATGGTGACAAAGTGCTCATCATGAACCCCTACAGTACTCGGCAGAAGTTGGCACGGGGCGAGGTCAGTGGACTTGGAGGCAAGGATTTATTCCACGGTTTGAAAATCCCTGAGTGGTGGATGAGGGTGGATGTTTTCGAGGTTCTACACTCTAGTGTGTAGTTGATGTTCTCCAACGAAGCTACGGAGCAGACCCACGTTGAGCACACAAAGGGCTCTTCTCTAATATGGGACTCCAAGTACATGAAACTACTCACATGAAATGCAATTGTGCTTGGAGGGGGGACAATGTACATCAGATTGGGGCCACTCTTATACCGTGTGCAACTTTCACAAGGTGGACCCTTTTTGAAACTTACAGGACAACCCGGTAAAACTAATACTGGGCTTGTAAATATTACTTGTCTGTACTTTGTTTATATACATTCTAATACATTACATATTTGTCTTACATGGGTTATGAAATCCACTTTGAATGCTTATGAGTGAACACTAAACCTTGAACTATGTGGAATGCATTTGTTTTCTCTATCCATGAACCATGACACAATATAGGAGTGGACATCGTTGTGACCTTTCCGCAAGTTTTCTATTTCTCTAGCCTGCATTCAGTATGTCATTATTGGGTTGCTAATTTGTGGCCAATGAACCCAAGTATGGGCCATAAGGTATGTCGCCACTTTCACACAAGCAAGACATGACTGGTTCTTCACGGTGGCACATCTGTCACACTACTACATCAAAAAGAGCATATGACTAAGATACAACTGACATACGACTACATTACAATGTCTCGTTTCCACAAACGGTGCTCCTGGCACTGCTGTTAAAAGGCCCTCGTAACTGGCCTATGACTCAAACGTAACTTCTATATTAACTATAACATAACTTACTCATCACTACTTTGCCATTAGCTAAAACCGCAAACTTGTCCGGTCTCTGTGACTGCATTGAAACTCCAACATGACTAGACACGTGGCGGCCTAGTACAAGTTGACAGAGTTCGACTGTAACTGAAACGCAACTTACACGTAACTACTGTACCACTGCCCCTCCAATCGGCATTCTGTGCATCTATGTGATTGAAATGCAACTAAAATATGACAAGACACATGGCGGTTCAGAACTAGTTGCCGAACCTAAACCATAATTGAAACATAACTTGAACGTGACTACACTGAAATGCAACTAGAGCACGACAGGACACGTGGCAGCCTTGGATTGGTTGACAGAGGTCGACCGTAACTGAGACGTGACTTCGCCGTGACAGGAAAATGCACATTGTAGACCATCAGATTTATTCCCCTCAAACGGACATGTGGCGGTCCCACAACCATTTCCTTAACTCAATTCCTTCTTTTTCACATCATCATCCAAGAGTACTCTCATCCATCCCTATTATGGATGCCAACATCTATTGTCACCCATAACTAAAACATCACTTCACTACAACAAAAGCAGTGTTTTATGACTGCAAAATATGACTACAGTGAGTCGTAAAATCAAAAAATATGACTCACGCAGAAATCATTGTAGATGACTCGGGATATGACTGACTCCAATTGTTTGAAAGCAATCGCTTCAAACATCAGTCATATTGGCAGTCATATGAATTGAAGGGTATAAATACCTATATTTAACCATAGTATGCCAAAATGGCGTATACTTTGACTCTCCTAAGGGGGTCTTGACTTTTTGTTGAGTTGCCCGAGCAAATAAAAAAATCCTATGTGGAATATGATTGTGGCGAGTCATATTTTTTGATGACATGGAATATGACTGTAGTGAGTCATATTTTGCAGTGATGTAGATTATGACTGTAGTAATTCATATCTTTTTATGACACGGAATATGACAATGGTGAGTCATATTTTTTGTTCATGTAGAATGTGACTGCGGTGAGTCATATTTTTGGATGACATGGAATATGACTACGATGAGTCATATGTTTGCTTGATGAGGAATACGACTACGGTGAGTCATATTTTTTAGTAACGTAAAATATGACTTTTCCCAATCATATTTTTAAAGGATGTGTAAAACAATTCTTTTCAGTCATATTTTTGGATGATTTGTAAAACGACTATGTGTAGTCATACATCAACATAATTTAATAGTTAAGTAAGAGAATCCATTTAATTAAAAATGAATATATATGATTTCTTAAATGGGAAAAAATTAATCACATTAGAAAGTCAAATATAAAAAAAATGTGATTTTTTTCAATAACATTTATTAGTTACTAACACAAAATATATCACAATGGCTCTTTATATATGTATATTTCCACATACTTCTAGAACCTATATTCCGACAAAAATGTAAAGATGTTACCTCTTTTGTATTGCAAGTAGCCTTCAATAATTTCATTTCAACCTCCAATACCTACATGTATAAACAAGAAGGCTAGTTTTCAATAAATGAACAGTATAATCCAAACTTTAAAGATTTAAAGCACTACAAAATATGTAGACTTGTTTAAGATAAAAAAAGTTATAATCGTTATATATTCAAATATTATAAATAACAAAAAAAATAATGATGATAGAGGGACTAAGAAGCAAAAAGTAGCAAAAAAGAAGAAGCAAAAACTAAGTGACATTATGATTGCAAAATATAACTGCAAAATATGACTAAGAGGCAAGAAGAAGAAAAACCTAAAATGGAAGAAGAAACAAAAGTTAAAAGGCAAGAAGAAGCAAAATCTAAGATAAAAGAAGAAGTAAAGCCTAAAATGGAAGAAGAAACAAAAGTTAAAAGGCAAGAAGAAGCAAAATCTAAAATAGAAGAAGAAGTA
Organism: Climacium dendroides; assembly: GCA_950106755.1. NCBI lineage: Eukaryota > Viridiplantae > Streptophyta > Bryopsida > Hypnales > Climaciaceae > Climacium > Climacium dendroides. The sequence goes on from OX467089.1 coordinate 23,184,365, forward strand.
AAACCTAAAATGGAAGAAGAAGCAAAAGTTAGGAGGCAAGAAGAAACAAAATCTAAGAAGGAAGAAGGAGCAAAACTTAAGAAGGAAGAAGAAGCGAAATCTAAGAAGGAAGAAGAAGTAAAATTTAAGAAGGAAGAAAAAGAGAAATCTAAAAAGGAAGAAGAAGAAAAACCTAAGAAGAAAAACTTAAGAAGGAAGAAGAAGTAAAATTTAAGAAGGAAGAAAAAGAGAAATCTAAGAAGGAAGAAGAAGCAAAACCTAAGAAGAAAAACTTAAGAAGGAAGAAGAAGTAAAATTTAAGAAGGAAGAAAAAGAGAAATCTAAGAAGGAAGAAGAAGAAAAACCTAAGAAGAAAAACTTAAGAAGCAGGAAGAAAAAAAACTTAAGAAAGAAAAATAAATAAAAGTTCAAAGGCAAGAAGAAGCAAAACCTAAGAAAGAAGAAGAAACAAAACTTAAGAAGTAAGAAGGAGCAAGAAGAAGAAACAAAACTTAAGAAGTAAGAAAGAGCAAGAAGAAGTAAAAAGAAGCAAGAAGAAGAAAAACCTAAGAAGCAACAAAAATAAAGAAGGAACAAAGAAAAAAGAAGAAGGGGCAAAAAGAGGAGTGGCTACAAAAAGTGGTGGCTATGATTTCAAAATCCTAAATTAGTGGCAACTATAAAAAAGTGACTTTCAAAAAATATGACTACAAAAAAATCCTATATTAAAAAATATGACTAGGTACTTTCTAAATATATTCCCTAACCAAATTGTTTTTGGGCTACCCTAAAAAAAATCTTACTATCATGGAGATGCAATTACAAAATATGACTAAAAAATATGACTGGGCGTTCCCTAAATATGTTCCCTACTGTTCCCTATGAAGTATTTTGGTGTTCCTAATGGCCATATACTATACGTCCATGATGTATAAGGCTAAAATATGATTCACAGTCATATTTGCAGTCATATTTTTTACCTTAAAAAATATGACTATAGGTAATCGTCAGTCATCCTCAGTCATAATTCTGTAGTCATAAAACACTGCCATTGTTGTAGTGCTTGTTCGTTGTGACTTCACTGGACCTAGTCATGCTGAAGTCATTTTGTCCGAAACGACTAGCTTTACCACTGTCACCGTGATTGCAAATTTTTTGTAGTGTACTTTAAATTTGTTTGTCTGTTTTGTTTGTTACGTTGAGATCTCCTAGACCGTGTGTCCCCTGTTCGCAATTTTAGTACTGTTGGAAAGCCCTTGGTGAAGAGGGTGCACCGGCTTGGTTTTGTGGCATTCCAACTCACAATGGGAAAGTTATTGAATTTTGAAGTTTTTATGAATTAAAAAATCAAAAATTACTTTAATTTTGACTATGGCAACAACACAAAGCATATTAGTCAGGATAATAGGATCTGGGCAAACTTCAGCACGGTTTGGACTCAATCGTCCATCATGGCTTCTAGGATAGGAGATGCTATCATCTAGAATAGGCAAGGACTTGTTCTTTGTATTATTACGTAGTTCTTTCTTTTCCTTTTCTTGTTCAACTTTTAAGCTTGGTTGTTGTGTATTTGTCATTTTGCAATGGAATTCTCAATGGAATTTTATTTGTTTCAAGGGAAAAAAAACTGATGAAATATGACAAACAACAATCCAATTGCAAGTATTTGGCAATGTTGTAAATAAAACATATCATACTAAGTAATATGACAAAAATCAACAAAATACAAAAGTGTTAGATCATTAATCAAGACAAATGATTTGAAGGAAAGGTACCAAGTTGCAAATCAACAAGTGGTGGATGCTCTACAACATATGGTTCAAATAACATGGTAGTGCAAGATGATGGAAGTTTGAGCTATCCTCCTAATGTTGCTTTCAATTGGAAGATAGAAGGCAAGGGCTATTACCATAGCATCTATCCATAATTGAAGAGTTACTTCTTTGATAATTTTATGAGGGTAAAATTCAAGAAATTTGTATAGTTTCTAAATTCCCCAGCAAAGTTTAAGCAACAACTATAATGTTCTTTAATAATTTGTATCAAAATGGTCCGTCAAGGAGCATGCCTCCAAGAAAATCTTATTGATGTGTATATACTTGGCTTGTTCAATAGAATATGATTTTGTGTTTGTTGAAGAATTCGGAAGGGCTTTTTGGAAATATCTTGATATATTTTATGAATACAAAATTCTTGAATGTAATTTAATCTCATGGTGCACACCCCTTATCATGCTATACAAGGCTTCATCTACGATTTATAGCCCTCTCTGCTATATGTGGACTTGACTAGCTTGCAAGCTTTAGAGGAGTTACAAAGAGTAGTTGCATTTCATGCTAATAAGATGATGCTAATACACCTCTCCACTATCACTACAAAAAAAAACAGTGTATAAATGACTACGAAGAATGACTACCTAGGAGTCATAGTGGACAAAAATGACTGCAGGGAAACTTTGGACCTTGGAGTCATAGTGGACAAGTCATATTTATAAATGACTACCCATGTATTATCACCATCCATTGTGAACTTGGATGGAATTTTGGATGAAACTTGTAATGCATGAGGCTAGAAAGATAAAGACTTAAAGAAAATGTGGACTCAGATGCCATGTGGCAAGTGATTGATTTGGTTTAGGCTGACGTGGACGACCACGTAGGCAGTCATTCTTCAGTCATTTCTGAGGAAGGACTGATCCATTCGAAATTTGACATGGACTTCCACATCATCAGTCATTCAACAGTCATTTTTGAGTAAGTAGTGACCCCTGAAAAATCCGACGTGGATCCAGATGTAGATAGTCATTTGCTAGTCATTTTGTAGTAATGGGAGACCCGTTATAAATCTAAGGTGGTCATGTCAATTGCCAATCACATTCTAGTGACAATGGAGTCATGGCCGACCCATGCCAAATGTGACGTGGACGACCATGGTCAAAGTCATTTTCAAGTCATTTTTTTAGTACGGAAGATATTTTGCAATTAGAGCAAGGTGGACATGTGGCCAGTCATTTTTCAGTTGTCGTATAGTCACGGCTGCATAGAGTGTAGGTGGCATTGTACCCGCGCATGGCAGTGGCAGTCAAGTCATTTTTCAATCACGAGATAGCCATACCGGTGGGCTGTAGTCGTAGAAGTCATATAGCAGTTGCATACGAGTGATATTCAAGTTCACAGTGATTCCTCTACACTACATCCTATGACTTCAAAGCGGGAGAGCAACAAAGTACAATGAGCACAATGCATCCTAACTCGGAGATAATTGCACATGTATAGTGCGAGACAAATCAACACAACAAGGACTCTTGCAAAAGCACCTATAAGGACTAACATGTGGGTAGCATCCACATCTTCCTGCATATGTGGTCCATGAAGCTTACATAGAAAACATTATAGAGACATTTCTGTATTTTCAAAGGTAAAATGGTTTCAGTGTGTCCGTATCATTTACAACAACAATGTCTAAAAGGCTGGAAGGTTCAATCACACTTGAACTATGGACCCCTCCACAATTAAAAGCAAGAAGCCACATTACAAATCAGGTGACCACTTTCATGTACGTGATCTTCCACAAAGCAGCAGTCCCTCGAATATGTTCAATTAACGTCTGGTCTGCATCTTCATTAGAATACATGAGGGAAACTCCTTCTTGGAGAACCTCAGTAACATCCACCTTGCATCAGGACTCCGGTATTTCCTTAAAGTGGAACTTGTGCTTACCTGAAACTCCGCTTATGGTTGCCTTTGCCACTTTCTGCCGCACTGCTCGTGGGTTCATGAGAAACACTGAAGTGCCGACTGTCCACTATAGGTTATAACAGATGTTTCACTGAGCTTAGAGGATCAAACTTGAAAAAAATCGCATACAGACAGTGCTATTGGTCTTAGGCTTCACTTACAACATAAAAATAACATAAAAATGACTAACAATGAATGATGAAAACGTCCTTGGAGTTACCATACCACTTAACTCCTATGTGGCTGAATATGTATGGGAGTATCATCCCGCGGGAACTGAAATCGTCTTACATCCTACAATAAGTGAAAGTACAGAGTTTGGGAGCACCCCACAAAGAACGATAGGGGTCAAGCTACTCACTGAACACCATCTAACCAGAAAATCCTGCACACTATACTTGATGGAAGCCCCCCAATTCAATCTAACATTTCTTGAAGAAGGATTTTCGCACTTCAGTACTGCTATGATATTTAATGACAGCTAAGGTGCCCATGAGCTCAGTCAAAGACAACTTGGACAAGCTAAGTTTATAGCAAGGGATAGATGACTTGAAAATGACTTGTATGCAACGCGGCACTATTAAAACATCACTTGTTTGTAACTAGAAAAAGACCAATGACCCAAAACTAGCATAGGGCCGATCCAAATGAGAGCTGACCCTGGTCATGAACATCGCACCTTTTTAGATGCTTCGTTCTTCTTCTTCTTCTCAGGCACTGGTGCTGTCTTACTCCTTGTTTCCCGCTGCTCCAGTTTGCCTTGTACAAAGGTGAGTCAATAGTTAGAACGATCATATTCTAGTGAAGGTGAGGGAACACCCTCCATGTACAACCACGTGATCTGCAAGTCCCCTCACCTTCTACAATGTCCCAAAACTCATATGGTCGTCCACTTCTCCGATTTTGTAACATTTGAGCCATGGTATCGTTGACAACTTACGGGTACTGATTTTGAAAGGTACTGACGTCTGGACATTTCTAGAAGGCCTCAAGCACTAGCCACAGGTAACATTTGAGGTACTCCTTATTGTCGAACAAAGTCCGGAGCCACTTCACATAGAACGGAGTAGTGATTAGGACGTTCAAATGTGGGTTGCAAGCTACTCTACAACTCTTGCTATCTACTATAAGCGTGTTTTCTGCACTAAAGGCAAGAAATTGTGCATACACCACGCACAAGTTCTTCTCCCGTGTCTTGGGGCTAACCAATTCGGGGTCAAGCTCCGCTGAGGGCTGACCGGACCAAGAAAAAAGGGGAATCGGATCAAGGCCAACCCTCAAATTCGCAAGCATGCTCAGAAGGACGTCTTGCATGTACGGAGCATTGTTGTTTCCCCAGAATGCAACTTTAAAGTGCTCAAAACATCGTCCCAACAAAGGTTTCAACCAAGGCCGGAAAACAAGTCTCTTGAGGTTGGTTTTTGTACTTGAACGGATTCTAGTATTTGGATTCGTAACAACTAGCAAGCTACAATCCAACAAGGTTCCATGGACATTGAAAATGACCAATTTTGAGACGTCCAAACTATTCCCGCCTTTCTTGTCCACTACAAAATCATATAAAGACTTCCCCAACAAGACGTCAGTGGACTTGGAGGGAATAGAAATTGCGTGATGTATTACCTTCAAGGGAGACTTTAGGGGTTTCTTTGCCTTCTTTGAAGGCCCAAATGGAACGCCTGCTAGTGTTGGACGTTTTGGCTCACTGTTGTGAGCACCCCTGTCACCTCCCTCGTTAGCAGCATCCAAGCACAACACCTTGCCTTCTGCACTGAGGGCTCCTTCCATTTCAAGCGTCTCTCCACCTTCTGCAGGGTCTTGTATTTGAACAAAGCAGGCTGATGATGGTGGCCCTTCCGTCGGAGTACGTTCTTTAGGGTCTTTTACTTGAACTTCCATTGTCGATGCGTTAGCCACTTCAGGAGGAGTAGGTGCTTCACCTCTGCAGGCGTTAGTGTCAAGGCCCTTCTCCTCAACAGGTGCCATGGACTGCTCCAAATCGCAGACTCCTTCTGAAGTGTCCCGTGAGACAACGTCTACACATTTTCCCTGTTCCGAGGCCACAACTTCCTCACCCAACACCACCCCTTCTTCTGCGGCTGCACCCTTCTAAATGGAGGAAGCCTCCTCAATGACTACCATTCCAGTATCTTCTACGCTCATTGTAATAGAATATAGGTTCACAACTTCGTTAGGGGCCGCCTCTTTCTGTGTTGGGGCTGAGTTCATGCTCCGCGACCTCATACTTTCATGACTACTGAATGCTTTGTTCAATGTTTGGGAGGTCTGAATCAGAAGACAAGGTGACCTCCTCCTTCCTAGCAAGCTCACAATTGGGTCGCATGTTGCCATCTTGAGGTCCAGCTGCAACTTTCACTTTGCGGCCTTGATGGCGTCTGTCACTGACTTCAGCCACGGACTTCATCTTCTTCCGTGACCCAGGAAGCACACCCGTAGCGTCTACGTGCTTGAAGCCACCTGACTCTTGCATATCCAACGCCGAATGAGTGATGGAGGGGCTACCTTCATTACCATCCTTGGACCTTCCCATGAAACTTTGGAACATGGATCGCAAATCTTCAATCGCTTCAGTCTGAGCAGATGTAGTGGCCATCACTTGGTTGAACTTGATGTCCACATCTTTTGCCAAGGACTCCACAACTGACCTCAATGACAACTTATCTGCGCGATCCACTTGTAAAACAATAAGAAAGGTTCACAATTACTTCAGTCATTGTGAAGTCACATTCTAGTAACATTCAAGTGATGTTTGTCACCGATAAATGACTCCTATGGAACAAGAAAGTTGCATCCGTCACTGCTAAGACATTGTATTGGGTAAGGTTCCAACAACAATAAGTATATCACAGATCTTTGCTAACCCCATGGCCCATGGGCACAGAATTTCCAGCAAAGCCTACAAAGGAATGCGACATCAAAAATGTTCTCCAGAGTTACTGAAAAACTGACTAGATGGTACAAGGAAAATGGCAAAAATGCATTGGCCAAATGGACAGAATTGCATGATGAGAAACCATCTTACTGAATCACCATTTGCTTCCATGGGAGTACGACGCACACCCTCAGCAATGTATGTGATGCCTAGACTACTTGGTCCCCCTTCCCTCTGCAAAAGTGCAAAGCAAATAATGACTTACATGGAAGCCTTCAAAGAATACAATCAGGAAGCATGCATTGCAGCCTAGCCAGACTACCAATAATAGGAAAGAAGGTGCTGACCAGAACCTAAACATTCCTACTTTTTGTAAGAGCATCTTAAACAAAAAAAGAGAAGAAGTGTCTCACAATTGTTGGGTCTTTTCCTACTTTCCCCTTCCGACCCACTAGGGCATAGTTAGTTACATTTTGTCGCGCTTTTTGCATCTTCTGTGACTTATTCTGTTGGGCAAGCATTTGCCAATATTCTATAAGCCGGTCCCACTGATCATTGTCCACATGCAAGGGGCATTTTTCTTCGGGATTTTTCAGCCACTTCGACTTCAACCGAAAGCGCTCAGATTTCATGTATCTGGTAATTGCAACGCGAACCCCCTCCATGCTCAAAGGTTGGCCTAAGTATTCGAACTCACTGTCTAAAGCCTCCTTCAATTTCTTCAGAGCTTGTGGACTCTGTTGTGACCACTCCACCACGCTCATGTCCAAAATCTTTGGGACTACGTCTCGGATGTAGCAATCCCAAGCATTTTTGCCCTCACATGCAGCACTCACTTCGCCAACATCGTTCATGGCGACGCGGTTGGGCTTTCTTCCTGCTCCCGCCTGTCTTTGCTCCCCATATCATATGCAGCGCGCCTCTTACGATGAAACGACCTGTCCTCAGTCTCTGGAGGAACTGTAGGAAGAACCTCAACCCACGAACCGAGGTAACTTGCTGGCGGAAGTGCTGATTACGGCGCCGGTGGTTGGGAAGGTTGTGCTTGCAACCACTGACTCGGAAACCATGACCAACCTCCTCCTCCAGGTGCTGCAGCGGGCGCAGTTGGTGCCATCATTTGCAATGGTACCGTAGGGGCTAGGGATGGAGGTGGCGTAGTTTCTTGCGCATGCGGTGCCGCCATTGGAGAGACCGGCAATTGCTTCTCTTTCTGGTGCTTCTTCCTGCAGTCAACAAGACGCTCATGCGATGATGCATCCGAATCACTAGAATCTACACGTTTTCCCTTTGAATTTGCACATATTAGAAGAGAATTAACGATTAGCAATTCTCCATGGTACTGGGAAGACGATCACTGCTCTGGAGAGTGCGCACTGCCTCTAAACCCTAACACTTAAGGTAGCCACTGGGTATTTAAATTTGAACATATCTCTAACACCATTAATCCTAACAGTGAATCTAACTAGTGGTTATTTCAATTTGGACGCATCTTTGCCACCCTAGCACTTCCAAAACGCACTGCAAGAGAGAAGCGGTACCACTAAATCCGAAGCCACGAGAGAAGGAGCGTGAAAACTATATACCTGTGCCATCCGCGTCCTTGGCAAATTGCTGTTGAGCATGGTCACAAGCAATTGCTAGTTTTATCATACCTACTGCGATATCCTTGTCATTTGACTCCGTGGCCTCGGAGGAAGACCCCCTTGCACTTGTCATTGCGCTCAATGGGCGGAGGCACCTACCACCCACTCTACTGCTATTCCTCCAAACTCCTTCTCGAAGGTCTTCACGTGTGGATTCTTTGTAACTCACTCTCTTGCGCTGTGCAATTGGAACGACCATATCTTTCTCTCCACGACGCTCCTTGTCCTTGCACGTTTGGCACCGTGCCTAGTGAGCACAACGACAAAGGCCTCGGAGTATGGCGAAGAAGAAATTAGAAATGAAAGCAATACAACGAATGGACTCTCCCACCAAAATCACATGAATTTGTTCTCTCTGAAGCACAGTCCCACTTCGCTTAGGGTTCATGCTTCCATTGCAGGAGCAGACACCGGAAAAGACCCCACCAACGGTACACGTGGCCACGGCTGTAAAATTGCCATGCCAGTTTGTCGGGCCCTACAGCGCTACATCGCTTCATCGACAAAGTTTTAAGATGACACTACCTTGTAAAAGAAATGATGTGCGTAGACTAGATGTTGACTGAGACCACTTTCCAAATGATCCAATGCCATTGTAGCTAAAAAATGGCGGTGCAGTCACAAATAAGTCATTCCAGACTGACCCAACAGTCACAGAGAAGTCAATTGGAAGGTCCCAAAACCGGCCCGAGACAATATAAACCGCTTTCTTTATCTTTATCTGTCTGGAAAGAACACCTTTCCCACCTTGACATGTGCTTCAGATCATAGTCATTTATTAGTCGTGTCTCAGTCAAACTCAGTCACAATCTAATTTCTATATTTACTTGAAAATGACTGCGCAGTCCACCAAAGCATAAACAAGGTCCACGTCAGGAACTTGCTACTGTTTCAGATGAAAAATGACAGATGAAGCATCCATGTCGTGTTGCCGTCATCCCCTAGTCACGAACGTGACTGGAACTTAACTAGGGCAACTGAGACCATTTGTTGATGGTGCAATTACGGAGCAATAGTCATTTCTTAGTCAATCCGGACAGGCAGTCATTCTTCCCCGATCACATTTACACCCATTTTTTTGTAGTGTATGTACCAAAAACATGCGAACATGATGTTCTAGGGACAATTTCTTTCCCCTCCTCCCTTCCTCCCAAAATCAACAATCATTGATTTGAATGCAAAAAAAATTCTCCACCCCTCCCAATGTTGTCAATTTTCTAGAAAAATCAAAGTTGTAGATGTCAAACAGACAATCTCAGCCGTTCAAATATGGATACAAAATATGGATGAAGATACAAGTATAAATATTGGTACATGTATATATAGATATAGATACAATTATAGAATTCAAATACTAATATATCCCATGTTGATTGCATTGGAACTACTTTTAGAGAAATACAAGTAGGAAGTGGGGGGAAATTAAAATACATAATAATTTTAATTTAAATGAAAACCTATGACAATTGGTGGGGGGTTAAAATGTATAATAAATAATGAAAACCTATGATATTTGGAGGGATCAAAACACATAATAAATAATGAAAACTTGTTTTGAGCTCATTGTCACTATATACCCAAAAGATGCATTCAATTATAATGATTTTTGATGCATTATCCCTTTGGTAAGTTAGCATTAGCTACACTCCACATTGCCAATAAAGACAAATCAAAGATGAATTTTGAAGAATAACTCCAAACTTTAGCAAACCAAAATAGACACTTAGAATTGATTGCTAATGTACACACCATTGAAGAATTTGGTAAGGCCAAAGATTGGAAAACCTTTGAAAACAAAATTGAGCCACATTGATTGCAAGCTATGGTGGTGTAGAAATTTAGGTTTATCCTGAGGGAGATCATTCACGAATACATGGGAGTCTTCAATTTGACATTGAATTTATGTAGTTTAAATCACAAATTTGTTTGTTAAGTTTTTACCTACCATTTCCTTTAATTTGTTGGGAGTCCCAAGGAGTTTCTAAACTCTCATTGCATACATTTTTGAGACTAAGAGCATCCCTACCAGCTCTTCCGTTTCTCTATCTGTTTACTGAGCTTGGGACATCAAATAGGGATGAGACCTCGTGAGTTCTCCATATGAGCCTCTGGATACAGAACTAAGAAGAATTTTACAGAAATGTGTATATTTTAGAGATATAGGTTTTGGATAAGAATTGGTGCAGTGAAATTTTTGTATCTCTACCTGCATATGAGGTCCTCTCTCTAAACCTTTAAGGATACAGAACTCACTGGTGGGGATGCTCTAAAGCCTACATTCTCAGAGTACTCCACCCAAAGACAAGCATCCATGTACAAAAATTGACCAAATTTTATAGAGAAGATTAAAGATTTTTGAGAATTCTACATGAGATTGTGGAATGTTTGCAAGAAAAGAATCAAGACTTGTTGGCCTTCAAAATTTTAGGTACAAAATGAACCCTCATAGCTCTCATGAATTGAGGCTGGACATTTGAAGCCAGAAATGGGTTTGCAGTTACGTTCCCAAAGTCCATTTCTAGCCAGCAAAAGCTTTCAAGGTGCAAGCAAATGCTCGAGAGGGCCGCCTGTTTCCACTGGTTGCCGTCCGTGGCCCACTCCTACGTAACCGTAGCGACAACCGTACTCCTGACCACGATCGTCTGGTCAAAGTACAGGCCCCCAAACTTGCCGATCGAGGCAGCATTTAGCGCTGCATTGAAGCTTCATCTTCTGAAATTCGATGGAGTTCGACAAAACCCACCTCCCAGTGATCGATTTCTCATCGTCCAGAGCTCAAATTGTGCAGCAGATCGCCCACGCGTGCAGGACTTGGGGGGGATTCCAAGTGCTCCACCATGGAGTGTCCACGGAGACTATATCCGATGCCAGGGCGCAGAGCCGTGCCTTGTTCGCTCTCCCCACGGGAGACAAGCTGCGGGCGAAGCGGATGCCCGGAGGATTCTCGGGGTACGGGAATGGCGCTGTTGTGAACAAGGAAACACTGAATGAAGAGTATTACTCGGAAGCCATCACGCTAGGGTATGGGAGCGACGACGCCGTGAGTGTTGGAAGGAAAGTGTGGCCTGGGGATGGGAATCCTGAGTTCAGGTGGATGATCCTGTCTGGAATCACCTAAGTCTTCATTTTTCGATTGTCAGTTTCAGCTGGGGTGGGGCCAAGAGATTAATTGCTTAAGGCTCCCAATTCTGACGAATTTGCAAAATAGTCTTGTTGTTTGGGGAGATTCGGTGTAATTTGTAGCAGTTTACAAGAAAGGTTCATTGAAATCTGGCCGGAGTTATTGCATTGGCCGCAAATTTCACACTGGCTTGAAACGAGGACAAGAAATTCGTCGTAATGTGTCTGTTTTGGGGCCGATAAAGGATGATGTAATCGATAATAGAGCTTTGATGTGTTGTATGAATGGCCTAATCGATCTTGGATATGGCAGTACGTCTCTTGTGTGGGTTAGCACGTCACCAAAGACGTCGTGTGTGGAGCACTTTAGAGGAAGATATGCAATGTAGTGTAATTAGCAGTCGTTACAAATATCTAAAGAACTTCATATATACAGAATGGAGTCAAAGTTGAGAAGTGTCATGAGGTTCGACACCTTGAACAGGGCTATTGAATTTTGAATGTTGGTGTTTGAGAAATTGCAATCTTTGACGCTTATATATTTTGCGCTCCCTACCAGCAAGAGTGTCAACAAATTCAGTGCGGCAGCTCACGACCTATCATTAACCATCCTAAGCTACATGGTGGACGGCCTCCCGGGTGCCACCCCCCATGAGCATTTCCACGAGTATTTGGTGGAGCGATCGGGCACTTTGCGAGTGAACAATTACCCTCTCTGTCCCCAACCGGCTCTCCACACCGGCCTCCCTCCCCACATCGATGCGTGCGTGGTGACCATTCTACACCAGGCCGCGGATGTGGCGGGATTGGAGGTCGAGAACGAGGACGGCTCCTGGGTCGGAGTGCAGCCCCGGGACGACGCGCTTGTGGTGATCGTTGGCGCTATTGTTCAGGCAAGAAGAAGCTCACACTGACTACTACTCTTGAGATATAATCCACGTTTTGTGAAGGAGACTCGTATGTGTCTAAGGAAACACCTAATTGCAACACTTAAAGCGCAGCGCATTGTCTTTGTTATTTGAATGGTCGAGTTTCAAGTGCTCTTGTTAGCAAATCAAAGAGGATTCCTCCGCACCAAAGAAATGCATTATTTGTACACCTTATCCAAGGGTTATACGGGTTCAAAGTTTGATTCAATTGGTTGATGATCTATACCTGACACGAGTTCTTAGAGGGATTTGTATCAAGAATCTGCCGTTATTTCCACCTAATTCCTGATTTTGATTTCACTTCCAGGTGCTCACGAATGGAATCTATAAAGCTGTGAAGCATCGAGCACTTTTGAATTCTGAGAAATCGCGACTTTCTCTGGCCTACTCTTCGTATCCTCCTTCCAATATTGCAATTATTCCTGCTCCAGAGTTTGTAAGCGACGACAAGCCTTCTCCTTACCGCCCTTTCTCATGGGCGGACTTCTTGGCAGCTAAACAGAAGCACGTAACGAATCCTCTTCTCGGTTTACTTGCGCAGTCCTCATAACTTCTCAAGACCGTCTAAATCATATGGTATGTCAATGTACTGCCATCCAAACAGAGAGATATTCTTAGGTTCATTATCGCATTTTCTTCTCTGCCTTTCTTATTAGATACTTTCCCATTAAATTTGTTGTTTATTGTGGCAGTCATTCATCAGTGGGATGGTCAAGTACGTAACAGGAGCTGTAAAATTTTGTTCCTAATGGTTATGTCGTTATAAGATGAGAGATGAAGAGTTGATACGGAAAAGGTGTAGGTTTGTACTGGGAGTATATTCATAGTGACTTACTGAATTCCAACATTATCTGCTTCAAGTGACTATTGATTGTCAGACGTTTGACACAAACGTAATCATTATTCTACAGAATTCAGGCTACATTACAGTTATCGGTTATGTCATGCTGCCTCTTTCATGCCTGCGTTGCTATTGGGTTTTTAACTATTTTTGGGCGTAGCAGTGAGGCTTGCATTGGCCCCTCTGAATATTATCTCCACAGGTGATCCTGGATTTGTTGGATTCGTTCTCTAATACGTCAAACCAGTTTTCCTCCTGCCCTAATTTCCTCGCCCAACGAGTCAACGACTTGCCACCCAAGTTGCCTACAATTACGTCCCCATCAGGTGCATGGTTTATCAACACGAAGTGCTCGAATTGTGACTTGCAACCATCTCTGGAACAGAGGTTGCACCTCTCCCCCACTACACACTTGGTTAATAAATCACAGCCGAACAGACACCAGAAGCACACACCGGCACCGCACAAGCACAGACTCTCTATGAACCGTTTTTCATGCTTGGAGCGGAAGCGATGGGAGGCACTCGAAGCTGACTTCACTTTTCTCCAACCACGCTCTGCGCAACCCATCGATCTGCACAAGTACCCTTGACACAAGGTGCCACGCGCGCGCTCATGGATTGGTTCTGCGCTAAGACAGCCCATAGAAACAACCAGTTTAGCCATATATCCTCAAATGCAGGTCCTCCATATCCACTTTTTGAAAATTCATCAGGAGCAGAATTAGATCATCAGCGGACCATGGCAATCGTCGAAGTAGCGCATATGGAGCCTCGCATGACATTAATTTCCACTCAGCGGGGCCGAGATGAGATCCAAAGCCTGAGCTGATTTGAGGTATTTTCGAGAGGCTTAACATATACATAGAGCATGGATGTGTACATGATACAGTTATTTTGAAGTTGTCATCGTGATTGTCTCCCATAAGGTGATGACCCAGGAGCCGTAGGGATTTCCTAGTCATGTCACGATTGCTGCTTAACAATTGAATGATGTGAAAATCCATCCTCTGACGTCAAGTTCTTCTGTATGTGCTCCAGGATATTAAAGGATGACGCTGAGGCTACCCGTTTTTTACTCCTTCACAATCATCATCAGTTTCATTCTACTCATCGCCCTGCCTGTATGGTAGGTCAAGCATTCTCACCCACACTTCCTAAACTTCCGTTGACTGGGAATCAGCATTTCCAGTTGATTAGTAATTCAAAGATGAGCTTGTGAATTCAAGGATTAGTGGTCACAATTGAAGCAAATCCTTTTCCTCAGAAAAAAACTTGCATTTTCGTCCTCCGAAAACCTACGGAATGTTGGCTTTCCACCAAAAACATTCTCGAATATGACACCTTGGCCCACCTGCTTTATTCAAGGAAGAATCCAGATATCCAAGATTCTCCAATTCTTTTTCCAATTTCCTTGACAACATCGTATTAAATCTTCAGTGTAGGAATTTTGAAGAAGGAATCCCCTGACGTGAGCCCCCTCGATTACTCTAGCCCCAAAGCTGATACTTGTCAGCAGGCAGAACTACTGCACACCATTCTCAACCATATTAATTGAATCTAAATCATATCTTACCTTTTCACACAAACACTAGGACGGGTGCATTTATAGAAACAACTTAAAGAATTTTACGCACTTGAACAAACCCTAAACACACAAAAACCCTAAACCAAGGAACTCCCAAACTGTACATCTAAAGAATGTTGTGAACCAGAGACTATTTCAGGGAATTATACGGCGACTTCTTCCGGGACTTCGTCATCACCGCACTAACAGCAAAATCAGCATTGCCAGATCCCACTCCCCCAAGCACCACCGAAGAAGAATTCTGCAACCCTAATCTTTTCCCCCCCGGCCACTGGACGCGCCTCCCCCGCGAGCCCAACCGTCATGGAACCCCCACCGGCCCCCGCACGCTTCACGGCACCATCGCAGTCCAACACGCGATCTACCATCATCAACACCCCGAGAGCTGCAACTCCAAGAGCTTCCTCATCTACCAAACCAGCGGCAACGGCAACGGCATAGGCTCCGTCTTACACCGCACAACAATCCTCCTCCAAGCCGCTCTCGACCTCAACCGCATCCTGGTGCTGCACCCACAACCTCAAGGCCAATGGGTGGATGCGCCTTTCTGCTTCAACGCCTACACCCTCGACAGCTGCTACTTCGAACCAATCACAAACTGCTCCATCGGGGATGCGATGCAACACAATACCTGGGAGGATTTTCCATGGCTGGATGCCGAAAGCTACCAGCGGAACGAGGGTCGCGTCTTGAAGTACGATTACCAGCAAAGCAGCGCGCTCTTCCTGATTCGGAGGACACCTGTGATGTTTCATGAATTGCTGAAACAAGGGAATCTCTCTGTGAACGAGTACTACTGGTGGCGAGCGCAAGGAGTTGCGTACATCGTGCGCCCGAATACGAAGACTTTGAAAGAGATTGAAAGGCGGAGAGTTCGGGTTTTCGGGAATATGAGCATCGAGGAAGGGGTGGTGTCGGTGCACGTCCGGCGCGGGGATAAAGGGAGGGAGAGTCCGTTGGCAGCCGATGAGGCGTATTTGGAGAGGGTGGAGGGATTGGTGGAAGAAGGGTCTTTGAAGAGGAGCATTTTCTTGAGCACCGAGGATGCGAACACGGTGCGATTCTTCCGGGGGCTGCGGAGGAAGAATTGGACGGTGCGGTGGACGAAGGTGCCGCGCCAAGAGGGCTTCCAAGGGAGCACGGCGGAGTTCGCGAGGACGGTCGGGTGGGACGAGGAGTTTTTGAACAGCTTGTTGAATTTGGAGTTAGCGTTAGAGTGTGATGCGTGGGTGGGGATGATTGCGTCAAATTGGAACCGGTTAGTGGACGAGCTCCGGTCGACGGTGCGATGTAAGTATGGGCGGCCGTATGTGGATGTGTTTGTGGGAACCAACATTATAGACCACGATTGGCGATGACGACGATAATGATCGGTAAGCATCTCCATCTCATCGAAGGTAGACAAGCCTATTTTTACCACTATTTGGGGGCACATATTTTTCAAAGGTGTGTGCTTGTTTCATGAGTCCAACCCAAGTGGAATTATAATTTTTTTGATCAAAATTGTAATTTCTGTGAATTTTTGAAGTGTTTAACCCTGAAATTGAAAAACTGCCTATAGAATGAAGTCATCAATGCTCTATTAACAACCCATAACTGCCTTTTTATGTATTTATTAGTACTCAAGTATTCACCAATCATGTATTGACGCATTACTCTGAGTGGCATTAAGGCACTTGATTTTGTCAAATTTCTAAATAGATTTGGTTGATTTTCTAAATAGATTTGGATGTTTGAACGGATAGAATTGAAACTAAATGTAGGGTGTGGAATTGGATTGTGGACAGATTTGGACTACTCTACTTTAACAAAGTTGTAACAAAAAATTTTAAGAATGTTTGAAGGGTTTGGGTGCCCACCACTTTCTTCAATTTAAACCTTATAATTATGTCAATTACATATCACAATCCACATCTGTAGTATATTTTCTATAATTCATAATACTCTTAAATGGCCTACAAATCTTTATTTAAAGAATCTCTTAGAATCCAAATATACACAATTTTTACAAAACAATACATTTTGAAAGCTTTTACAAGTTTTCCATTCTCTCCAAACTTTGCTTCATTCCTCTATCAACCTCTCCACCATTCTCTCTATCCTTTTTATGACTCCATATAAAGCCTACACATGATATTTCCCTTACAACGATGGAGTCTTCCTCTAATTGGCTCGAGAACATAAAGTTCAACAAATGGCTCACTTTCATGATTTTGCAAAAGATCAAACCACAACTTCTATCTAACCTAATATGTGTAGTGTAAATCTTCCATAAACACTAGCTAGAATGCAAGAGATAGCAACTTTGTACATTGTATTATGTTTGCAATCTACAAGTTTCTAACCAACAATTTGTACATAATGACTCCACATTATACTATTTACATTCATTATCCTCTTCAAGCTACAATAGATGTCAAACTAATGATGTGAAGCCACACCTAGAGAATATTAAAAGTTTCAATTATCTTTTGAACTCAATATAATATTATCAAAGTGTTAACTCCTAAAAAATTAAATGATCATTCAATGTAAGCAAAAGATCTTGGGTAGTTATATATAAAGCCAATTTTGGCCAGATGATCGCATAATTTTGACGCATGGTATAAACATGTACTCCTCTAGTGGGAATATAATTATTTTTTTGATTTGGTGCCTAAATCAAAAGTTATGTTGCCTTGAACTTTGTAGGCAACCTAAGTAACTTCGAGCAAAACATGCAAAATTCTTCTTCTAATTCTAAAATTTAACAGGTACGTAAGTGACATGATACAAAATGCAAATGTCAATAAAAACAACCATGTATAATATAAGAATCTCACTCTAGGGGCGATTAATGTTTGTTGACTTTATTAGACAAGGTCAAAAAAAATCTTTCTTCTAACTTCAACTATTATAATCTTTCAAACTATATGGTCAAAGTTTCTAAAATTTCTTCCATACATTCCAATAGTAGTTTAGTACAAATCATTTTTTTCAAATTTCAAAATTATTTTCTCTAAATTGGTGAATCGTTTAACCTATAAACATTCAAGACTATGTTTCACCAAAAAATCACTTTACACATTTCCATTTCTAATGCAAAGAGCTATGATGGAAAAAAATCACATATTTAAATACAAAATCTTGCACCAAATTTGTGTAACAAGATGTTTGAAAAAAATTGGAAACTTTGACCATGTAGATTAGTAGATTGTAAGATGTTAGTATTTAAAGTGAAAAGAAAACATTTTTTCCACCTTGCTTAACTAAATGTTCAAACAAGTGTTGGTTTTGGTTGGTAAAAAAGGAAGTTGGTAAACTAGTTCAACCATGATATTTCACCCTTAGTAAGATTTGTTTTGTGTTGAAAAGATCTTCCAATTCTAGTAAGTTGATAATTGTTGTAGGTTATCATTGTTCTCCCTCTACATAGGCATCTACATATGGTTTGGCTAACACCAACATATATGGCATAGATGAATTCCCAAATTTGAAATTTGAAATTCTCATTTTAATCTCTAGCTAAAAGTATAGAGAAGGATTTTAAGTACAAAAATGTGATTCCATGTACCTCAAAATGCATAATAAATAATAAAATATTTCATTTTTGGAGATTTCATACTTTCATTCAATAAAATATTCAATTTTAGGAGATTTTCAAATTGATGTAGAAACTAAACTTAATCAACTTCATTTGATTAATTGGATTCAAATTTTTTAAATTCTATTGCAACTAAAATTCAAATCAAAATCAAAGAGCTAGAAATTATCAAATATTCTACATAGTGATTAGTGGATCAAGTATCTTCATCTTCAAAAGTATCAAAAGTGCCAAATGCTCAAAAAAATTCCAACACTAGTCACTTCATTTGCAAACCCTCCCTCGGATGAAAATTTGTCTTTTAAGTTCTTATAAAATTCTCCAAATGCTTCCAAAGGATAAAAAATGTCTTCTAGGGCACATGAAGGTTGAAGTTTTCTATACAATATTTTGGATGGAATGTAAAGTTGTGATTCATTTGAGGAACATCCATAACAATCTAAGCTAACTAGACTTAGAAAGTGGCTTATAAACAATTTCAAATGAATATCAAAAGATGCAAATTATTGACATGTCATCCAATTGTTTTTTGAGATTTCCTTAATTGCATGTTTGCAGTGAATAATATAGAAGATGCCCCATCAAAATTTTATAATTTATTCTATAGATAAAGATGCATAATCCATGAATCACAAAAGGTACACTTAGTAGTGTATTTTAGCAAGTTCAATCTCAGACCTCTAATGTATTCAAGTAATTAAATATTGACAAGTTCCATCTTTCTATTTTTAGATATTAATTTTATCCATTTAAAAGGATATTTTTTGAGTTTGATCCTACTACTAAAATGAAATTAATCAAATTTTGCTTCTAACCTAATTTGAATTGAATTTGTAAGAAAATTCTTAAAATTGAATATTAAGTTGAATATTATCTTATAAATAGGTGGTTTGGCCTATTACCATAGTCTATATGTTTCCTAATGGCAGTAACTACCACTTTTGAGCTCACTATCATTGTGTCAAATTGCACAATGAGCTCAAAAGTTAGTTAATTAATGAATTAATCATGTTTCCCATTAGTTCAATTTTTTTTTAAATCATTTGTTTTTGTATCTATTCATTTAACCCCTTCTTCCCCACCCCTCATATATTTTTTAGGATGCAATAGGATCTACATTCTATATGGGATATATGACTGTAAGGATGCAGTATGTATTTAGCATCTGTATTATATATATATACATATATATATATATATATATATATATATATATATATATATATATATATATATATATATATATATATATATATATATATATATATATATATATATATATATATTTGTACATAGTACATATATTTCCATATAGTTTATGTATATTTCTATATGTATTTTGTATTCATATACATATACATATCAAGATCAATGGATTTCAATCCACTACATCAACGGTCCAATATTTTTTCATTTTTAAATATAATCAACGGTGCTTAGAGGGGCCATCATTTTTGTTCATGTTAATCAATGGTCCTTGTTTTTTGGCATCCATGGGTGGCACTAGGCGTAGTAGGCTGCCTCTTTTGGGTACATTGGCAATATGTTTCCTAATTATAGAATAACACAAAAATTTGTTCTACACTAGAAAATATTCTTTGCTAAAACACACACTTGTGGTGAAATTTTCAACTTTTTGTATTGTTATTGAGAAATTCACAATAATTTGAAATTGTTACCAAAAAATATAAAAAATTTAAGACTTATAAGAGACATGTAATTTACCGGCATTTCACCCTTGAAAACTAAAAATAATTTATTGAGGTTTGATTGAGTGGTCACATTTCTTGGGAGAGAAAAATTCCTCTTTAGTATTCTAAAACAACTATGTGTAACTAATGTGATTATCTCCTTGAAGAAGTTAGTCAAATTTATTACAAATGCTCTAATTTAATCAAATTACCACCATAAATCAAAACCTATTTTTTGTACAATTATTTGTGTACAAAATTTTGATATATTTCATACTTTCAAGAAATCATTTTGTTTATATATTTAGTCATTTTTAGAAACATTAGAACAAAAACTAAAATACCTTGCACTTTGAATTGAAAAAAATATATAAATAATTTTGGCACACCCTTTTGTGTGTAATTAATGTGATTGATCCTCCTCAAAGGGGATTAATTGCATTCACAACATTGTTAAATAGAGTATATGGTGTCTAAAATGCTATTGAAGCCCAAGAATATTGACTACAAAAAATGAAACTATCTCTAGTATAGACCATTCAATATTGATCATATTAGTATATTCATCTCTTCTTTAAGTTAAAGAAAGTAAAACTTTCTGTTAGGGAATAATGTTATTTTAGTCACACACAACCAATTGAAAGCTTTGTGGACTCTTGAGCAAGGTTTGTGGACTCTCCTAAGGTAGTAATATTTAATTGCAAGTTGTTTTATTCTCTAACACCTAAAAAAATGCCTTAAATGGATAATTTCATGACTTTAAATGACCACAATTTTTTAAAAGCAACCAATGAGAATAGAGACATTGCTTGCTTAAAGGATGTTTTCGAGGATGTTCATTCAAAGCAAGTTCATATTAAATATAGGCTACCTTATATTTTAAACTTTGAAAATTTGTGAAATATTACTTGAGAGTTAGAAAATTACATAATCACTTGATTTGCATTTATCTTGAATTCACTAATAACCTTAGACATTTATTTTTTTGGTCATTTGACCTTTGAAGTAGTGTGACTAGAAAAGTGTTGTTCTTAAGTGATATTACATTAGGCACTTTAGCAATGGAAAATCCCTAGTCAATATTCAGAAAGAACCACTAGTTAGTTCATTGTTAGCTAGTGGAATTGGAAAAAAAACATGGCTACAATTTGAAAACATCAAAAAACCTATGGTGAAAAAATATATAAAAAATATATTGGAAATAAAAAAATAGAAAAAACTAGACTTGGTACTTGAAAAAATGGTTGAATATGGGAGTTAAAAGAAAACTAGTTGATAAAACTCAAAAGTATCCCAAGCATTGCCCCAAGTTCTTTTCATATTAGTGTAAGTACATGACACTAGACCTACCTATCTTTATAATTCTTGATGGTATTCAAAGTAATATTATAGTAGAAATATAGGACAAGCCAATTTATCTTGCAAACATGAGATCACAAATAACATTGTATAACCAAGCAATGGTCCTCCTTATATTAGAAACATATTATTCCTCCCTAAATACCTAAATGGAATTATTAGTTAATCCCTAAAGTTCCTTCACTATGTTTTCACCAAAAATGCTCCAAAATTGTCATTTTAGTACAAGTACCAAATTTTTGAAAAATAACTTTTTTTGACATATGTAACCATAGGATCTTGTATTATGCTGATTTGAGAACATGTGGTAAAATTTTCAAGAATTTCCACTACGTGGATTGCAAGATATAAACATTCAAATTCATTGAATGCATTTTTTAGCCTTACAAAAAACAAGGCAACTGCACTTCACAAGCTCACTTTCCTATGAAAATACCCAAAATGATGGTTACTCTTTGGATTCTTTTTCCTAGACAAGTTGGTCACATGCTTGAAAAATTTAAGATCATTTGGAATTGTACAACATATAGGAAAAAATTAGTAAGTAGAAAAAAATAGATAATGATTCAAAATATTAAATTGTTAAGGATTTAATTATGGAATTGAAAAATGCCAATCTCAATGGTTGAAATGTTGCTATAAACAATCTACATCCTTGACTTTATTTCTTTCAAAGATAATTGAAAATTGAGTAAAATAAAGGACTTCAAAGTTTATTTAGAGTAAAGAATCCATAATTGCCTGCAAACAAAAATTGCTCGTAACTTTCATCTCATCGATCAAAATGGAATGATTCAAAGCTTTCTACATATATAGAACTCTAGAAAATCAATTTCAAATTTTTGTTTTAAAAAAATGATTTTTTTGATCTACCTGTATTGTTTGGCCAATGAAAAAAGTAACATATTTGGCCATTAATTTTGACTCTTATTTCCAAATGTCATGAAATTTGGTGTGTATGAAAGATATTCCTCATCTCCACCTTCTAAAATTTCAACCTAAAATATGCAAATCTCTAGTCACATGTACTTGCCCAAAATTTCTATATTGTCAAAAAATGCATGCTAGTCCTTTAAGGATTAATACAAGAATTGGGGTTGACTAAGAAGTCATCAATAAGGCAATTTTGTTCACTTAGGGGGCTCTTTTTCAAGGATGCAAAAGGTCCCCCTACTTCATTGGTAATCAGTGTTATACAAGTATCTAGACTTTAGATCCTACATCCATCTTGCTATTGTTACACAAGAATGCATGCCACTAAATGAAATTGTTTGTCATACCCACTTAGGTGACAAGTCTTTTAACCCTTAAACATAGATTGAAGCCAAAAATGGCCTACGGTGCTGTATATAATACAATATGCTTGGCCTTAATAGGATCTACTATTCACTTTTTCTGCTTCTCATTAGTTGTACAATAAGCTTACTCATGTTTTTGGAATGTAGTTTGAGTTGGACAATTGTGAATGGATGGCTTGCTTGTGTGGAGGCCCCAAATCCTCTTCATTATAGCGGACACTATTGGGATGCGAGGCAAAAGCAGAATATTGTAGATATAAACAATATTGAATTGATTTAGGATACAAATAATCATCAATAACAATCAATTATAATTACACAGTGTTAGAACTTTAAATTATTGCCAAGTATACTATATTGTGCTCCATAGCATTAGAAACCGTAGCCAATTCTTAGATGTTAAAGGATTAATTTGTAGCCCACTACCCTAAAACCCTACCTATACAATAACTGAAAATTCTCAAACCAATCCCATTCACTTTCACTTTCATTTGCTAACATCTTAAGGGAGGCGACCCATTCCCAACCAGGGACTCATTCCTGTCATATAGACTACACTCTTTCCAATTAGCAGGAGAAAGCAGGACATTAATTGTGGCGCAATCTCCAATGCAGTCGTGGCACATTATGATTGACTGCAGTCTTGGTTGATTTTACAACCAACCTATGGTTGGTAATAGGAGGACCTATATGACAAGAATGTGTCGGACAAAATCTTCAACTAAAAAACTCATAGTAATTATGTTTTGAGAAATAAAATTTTGAAAAAATATGGAATCCTTCTAAACTCTATTTTTGCACATAGGAAAATTTCTCCACTGAAGAAAACAAACACTCCAGATATGAAATGGTTCGGCTCCGTTAATGCGATTTTTTCCCCCAAAAATTTGTGTTCAGAAATGTTGGATCTCCAAAAAGAGTGTCGGTTTTTCAAGGCACATGGGCTCTGTTTTAGGTGAGTACACCTTGATGGCGGCCACTGTCGACTCAGCACATGAGGTACTGTAAACATGTGGAGGGATGTGCAAGTGGACTGAGTGTACAAAGCTTGTGGTCACCCTTTTGTCCAAATAACTTGCATGCATTATTGTACGGAGTTTGAGCATGAAGAAGAAGCCTGTGTCAGTGGAATTGGAGGACTGCAGAAAGACACCAAGTTTACAGACATCTTGAGTTGCAGCACGCTGACAATAATGAAAGTACATGCAACCATGAGAGCTTCCAAGTACATGCATCTTCAATCCTCCTAACTAAGGTAGGGGGCTGTACAAGCGACCCTTTAAGAGCTGATTTGCATTTTGGGGAAGCTAAACTGCTTAAAATAATTTTCAGTAAATTTTCGTGGTAAGAAAAATGGAATTGGCATCTAACCCAAGTCGTTTCATATTTTTTGAATCTTCATGAAATTAGTTATGAATTTTTGAAGTTGAAAACACAGTGGTTTCTAAAAGCGACCCCCTCCTGAAATGTACACTTCTGGCACATGGTAGAGGCAAAAGGTACCAGATCGCTTTTAGAGACAGGTCGCTTTTACAGCCCCCTACCCTAGAATGTTCAATGAATATGGATGGAAGATCTCATGGTTAAATATTAAAAAATAATTTTTTTTTTAAAATTCAAAAATTTCAATTTTTTTTTAAAAATCTTTGCAATGGACAAGCAATTTTGATTGTTTTTTATGATAAAAAAAGCCTTCAAGCTTTCAAGGTTAGCCTAGTGACAATTTTTGAAATCTTGACTTTCATTTAATTAGGTCATTCTCAATGCACTCCAAAATTTGCCCTACCAAATATGACTCTAACTTTTTGCTACTTTGTAATTAGAGTTTGAAATTTTCAATGGAAGAGCATTCAAAAGTACTTTGAATAGGTGAATGAAATTGGCTAACATAACATTGTTAACCATTGTGGTCCTATCCGCATGGAGGAGGGATAATGCCACCCTAGATTACAGAGAGGTAATTGATTTTTTTTTTTTAAATCAACACCATTGGCTCGGTACTTGCAACTTTTGGTTGGAGCTCATTTAAGCTGGTAGCGCAACATTGGGTCTGGAAAATAAAGTACAAAGAGGAACAATGTTAGAGGAGTTTGAGTGGCTATTGAGTTGAGTCACAACAATGACTTTACAAGATTCAACGCCACTAAAGGGCTCCCGCTTTCTAGGGGAGCAAAAGAGCCCCTCCAATGTTGCTTAACAATGTTATGAAGTGGGCAAGTGGGTAAGTACTTCAACCTATTCAAAATTGGTTTAGAAATTTGGCCAATTTGGAGTGCAAAGTGCATTGGTAACTGTGATTTGCCAACACCACCTATCAACCTTTTTAATCTTCTAGTGTGCTTTTGAGGCATTTGTTTCCTTTGTCCAATGTCTAAATTTGTGTTTTCTTGTAACTATTTGAAGTATTTGTCTTCACATCCCTATCTCGTTTACATTTGAAGTTTTCCATGCTTTATTCATGCACTAAAATTTTGCATTGTTGAGTACAACTAGGAGGGCAAGTGGGCACCAGGTTTTCAGACTTTCAATCCTATTTCCAAAACAATCAAAACCCTGAAAAGAGGAAGACAGGGCTTGCAAACACCCGCAGATTACATCTGGGTCACCAGTCTTAGAGTGATGATCGACCTACGGTCACCAAACCAATTGTTTGATTTCTACTGCAACCCTAAACCCTAAAATCAAAGCATCATTATATGGCAGCACATTCGTCACCTGGGAAGAACTGCCAATTCAACATCCTTGTCACCAGAGTTCTGCGTCCCAGATGTGGAGCTCAAGAGATCATCAATCGAAAAATGTGGAATGTTTTGTCTTAAGAAAGCTGAAGCATCAGGCCGAGACTCCGGCACCACAGGCACCTCCGCATCCCCAGCTAACACCTGCACAACCTGCCGCATCGAAGGTCGGCACGCAGGATCCGGATGCGAGCACAGCAACCCTAATTTCAAAACAACACGCATTTGCTCATAATCGAAATTAGCATTCAACAAGGGATCCGCAACAGTGAGAAGCTGGTCATCCTTTAACCGTCTCCACACCACGTCCACCAACACCAGGTCTTCGTCGTTTTCCACATTAGGCTTGTAAGCTTTCCTTCCACAGGCGAGTTCCAATGCCACAGCTCCAAATGCATACACATCCGTTTTGTCCGTGAATTTCCCACCAGCAGCTTCTGGAGCGATGTATCCATACGTTCCAGCCATCATTGTGGTAGCCGCGCGCTTCTCGTGGTCCACGAGACGTGCAAGCCCAAAGTCTCCAAGTTTTGGATTGTACTCCTCGTCCAACATGATGTTACTCGACTTCACGTCACGGTGGATCACTTGTTGCCGCCATCCTTCATGAAGGTAGTGGAGAGCTGCAGCAGTACCAGACACAATTTTCCACCTCTGGCTCCACGAAAGAACTTCTTCTATCTTCTGTGGTTTAAACAAAACTTGATCCAGAGAACCTCTCGGCAAAAGCTCATACACCAGCAAGAACTTGCCTCTGTCTCTGCAGAATCCCATGAGCTCCACAACGTTGCGGTGCCGTAGCTGACTGATGATCTTAACCTCAGCCAGAAACTCTCGCTCCCCTTGTCGAGAGTCGTTGCTTACTTTTTTTACAGCCACTTCAGTTCCCGTCTTAGGTAATACGCCTTTGTACACACTCCCGAACCCGCCTTCTCCGAGTTTGGACTGGTCGCTAAACTGTTTCGTGGCCGCGCTGAGGTGCTTGTAGCTGATAAACTCAGGCATGCCCGCCATTTCGATCACCTCACTATTCTCCCAGCATTCCTCACGGGCACGCTTCTTCTTCCGACTTACGTACACACAAACCGCAACAGCGACGGCGAAAATCCCCACCAAAATCCCACCAGAGACAGCCCCTGCAATGAGCCCCACGCTCACCTTCGACTCTGCTGCAAATTCGCTTGCAATTCCAAAGCTCGTAAACGTCCAATTATAGATATAATACACCGACCAAGCATCCCCATGCGCCCCCGAGAACCCCATCCACATCTTCTCATCCACAGCATCACTCAAATCATGAGTGCAGTTGATGAGCGGCACACTCGGCCTTGAAGAAGTGTTCGCCAGCCTCACCTGCAAATTACTTGTTGCCCCATCATACTCAATCCACGCATACAACACATCCCTGTGCCAGAACGTAATCCCTGTTTTGTTCTTCACATACGAGAAGCAAGTGTCGACCGAGATCGCACTTCGAACGTCCAGTCCCACATGCTCTTCCTGCAAGAGCTTTGGATCCGTGTCTTCACTGCTCCAGCTATCAAACTCAATGGCTACCACTCGGGGGCTGCTTTCAGGGACGAGAGTGAAGATGCCGAATCGACCTGCTGCTTCCGCTCTCAATGTGCTGGAATTTGAAAACATGAACGTGAAGCCATCCCCTCTTTTGAAGTTCACGTCTGTGACATTCGTTGATGAGCTGTAATTCATGGGCTCTTCTCGGAAGGTGAAGCTGGTTTTGAAGGAGGCGACTGTGTTGGTGGAGGGGTCTTTCATGCGGACAGGAGTGGTGTAGTAGACGACCCCTGAAACGGCTTGCTTCGGGTCTGTGATGTTGATGATGGCGATCGTTTGATTGGCAGGGAAAAATTCACATTGGAACGAGTCTAAGCAGTTGATGTCGGTGGGGGTTAAGCTCGTGGGGATGGTGAAGTTGCCGTTGGCGGAAGGGAAGAATGAGGCACAACAAAGCACGAGGAGCACAATGATGACGGACATCGTGACCTTCTTTCCGTCTCGGGATCTTGTATATACTATATACTAAAATCAAAGAGCTGTGGAGCATCAGAAATGGCTTTGGTGCGGGGCTCCAAGACCGTTAAGTTTGATCTTCGCCAAGGTAGTGAGCTGTAGTTTACTGAGAAACCAAGCCAGCATGGGAAGCATAATTTTAAACTGAAGCAAGTCTGCACGGAGAGAAAAACAGTCAAATTAAGCCTCAGTCAAGTGAATGGAATCAAAGTTTACAATGCAAGGTAGAGGATACTAAACGCGTTAGGAAGTCAGGAACCTGATTTTGAATCGTAAGTTCATCCCTATTACCGACAGCAACTCATCTATTCGTACACTAGGTTGGACTTATATAAAGCAAGTGCAGAAAACATGAATTGGCCAAATTTCTATGACTGCCGATGTTTGAATGGAAATGGGATTCCCTTCTATCACTTATAGTGGAGTTCTAGACAACCCTCCCACTTTGAAACAGGGATAAAAATTTGGTCTCAGCAGATTTGGCTCTAAGCTTGGTACCCACCGTGATCTCTCCGTCCACAACGCTATAAATCTCTCAAAAATCAAGCCCTCGCGTATGTTAAAATGCTTAAAAGTGACGCAAACAGTGTCCTCTACCCTAAATACCGGAAATTGGGTTCGAAGGGCTATACATCCTCTACAGTAATGGTTCGCTTACTCGAGTAAAGTCTGGGAACTAAAACGCTACAGAAGGAATCAAAAGCACAAAAGTCCAGGAGGCAACTGAAACGTGAATCTAACTGAGATTCCATGCTCAGCACGATTCTAAATGTCACAATCTTGTCACAAATTGCAGGCAACGTTTCACAGAGGGGCTACAAAGCTTCCGAATGAAACAAGTTATACTGAAGTTCACGAAGCGCACACTACACAGAGAGTGGGAATCATACCGACAGATTGAAGCAGAAGACGTTACACTCGGATCCCCTCGCACTGGGATTTTGCCAAAAGAGCTCCCATCCGCCATAGCCAAAGAAGCGGAGATCCAAACCATCTAGTGAGTGGAGGAGAAAATCACCGGTATCAAGTTGCATACTAGCTATTCGCCAGCTATTGACGTACTATTGACCCCCCAAAATATTCTGTCTTGCAATCTTGCCGTCCTCTACACCAGATTCTGTTTCTTGCACCAGGTTTCGGCCAATTGCAGCACCATACTCCGCACCTGAAACTGCAAGCCAAGAGCGAGCAAGTACGGGAACCTCTGCAGTCGATCAGTCAAACTACATTGCTCTGCTTGAATCTTCGTCTTGTGAAAGTGCGCCGCTGCACCACCCAGATCTGCACCATCCCAACGTCGACATTGAATTCACAGAACCTTTGAAGCATTGCAAAGAAGTTACTTGCAGACATGTACAAAAGATCAGTTCAAAGGTACCTTAGATTGCGAATGCGTGCTGCTCCAAGGCCACTCATCGATTGTCCTCGAAGCTCCTGTCCACGACGAGAGGGACGGAGCCAGAGCAGAAATGGCCGAATGTGGGGACTGGGGAAGGATCACACCGCCCAAGGGATAGATCACACAGCAACATTTCCAAAGGGGTAAACCAGACGGGCAGATCAGGTCCGTCAGGTCAGGTACGGTGCTGTACTTCCGTAGTAAAATTCATTACGGAAAATAATAGAATCTTCTAGCTACGGTTCTAATATTATCTGCTCGTTTTTTTAAAATCGAAATAACGTAATGAGTGGTGAGTTAATTTCCTTGGAAGAAGCTTAAGCGCAGAACTCAACCCCCCCCCCCTTCTCAGAAACGCCCGTTTGACCGTAACGAAGGATCGTACTTAGAAAGCATCATTGCACTGTTTTTCTTTGGTGGGCTCTTGGGTCAAAGTGTGTTTTTTATGCATGATTTTTCGGCAATTGGCTACACTCAGCCGAATGTTGACTATTTTTTTGTAAGAGAATTTTTTTACTTCTGGGCAGTCAAAATAGCCAAGTTAGTGATGTATTGTGAGACCAATAGCCAAATTTTACAGAAGTATCACCTAGTTTTCATATAGATATCACCAAGTATTACATGATTTTGAGACTGATAGCCAAATTTTACCTAGGTATCACCCGATTTTCATTTAGATATCACCAAGTATCACAGGAGTACTGAAGAATCAATTGGATCCTTCTCCAAAATGAAAAAAGTAAAATAAATTAAATAAACAAATTAAAAAAATTATAAATTATAAATATAAGTGAAAATGCCTAGGCCTGCCTCTCATATTGCCATGATCCCATTCAAACAATGGCGTCTTCCCAGTGGGTTGGTATTGACCAGACGTAATAAAAGTACACACTCAAGGGCCTCGTGGCAACAGCGTGTTGTTTCCACGGAATAGGACAACTGAACTCCATTTTCCACGGCCCTTCAGTCCCTAACTACCGTAAGTTAATTGTATTAAAATTGTGGCCAAAAAAAGTCCATTCCTCGCTTGGAACTTTACATAACATTTTTTTTACCAACTAAGTTGCTTCCTCGAGCTGAAGGTATAATTCTCCCCTATATACATGAAGGGGAGACTTTAGTCATAATCCCGAGTCACTAATTGGCTGGCATAGAAACTAAGTCATTGTGTTGTTAATGCTTTTCTTCATCATTGGTTGTCACATATGCTTTCTTGCTCCTGAATTTGGAATTTTATTCACATTCTTGAAAAGAAGCCCCCTACAATAAACGAAATTGTCTTATTGATGGTTCCCCAATCAACCCCAATCCTTGAATTAACTAATAAGTCTCTCCTAAATATCAAGTAAACTATAAATAATACCTTTTCAACACGGGAGAAGACCAGTGCTATGTATCAAGCAAAATATAAATAATACCTTTTCAACACGGAGGAAGACCATTGCTATATTGTACAATGGTATATTTCCCACAAAGTCAATTCTCCACTAGATTCAAAAACAAATCCACATTCTAAAAGCTAAGAAGAGGTGGACAAAATGTATTAAAATTTGAGGTGTAGATAACCTTTAATCCCCATCAAACACAATTATGCACCTAAATGTTCAAGGAATGTACAACACTCATTGACATCAACTAACATTGTTTTGAATTTAGACTGATCTTTAGAACCTCAAAGTACCTCAAATCAATCAAATGTCTTGTAGATCAAGAGTAGATTGGCATTATATTGGTGGCAGATTATTGGTGGATTTCAAGCAACTTCTAAAGCCTTCTAATCACAATTTTAATTTATTATTTCTAATTTATTTTTACTGCTACTCTCCTTTGTTTGATAAGCCTCAAAATTTGACATTTTTTTTGTCTCTTTCTTATAACTTTTAGAATATATAGTTAATTATAAAATTTGGCGAAGAATTTACTATGCAGGGAAGGGTCTCAATGAGGAATGAATCTTTTTGTCCTTAACTCTAGTTTGGCTTTTGACAGTTAATGTACTCTAGCAGTCTAAGAAGGGCATGGATCATAGAGGGGTACTATATCCAATGAGTTAGGTTGGTGGTGACAATAGAGACAAAAGCCTTTGTTGAATTAGCTTAAATTGTTTTGGCAATTTTTCATCCAAAATCAACCTTGCCATTCATCAATGAATTCATCAAGTTATGGAAATTTTGAGGGTTCTACTAGGATGGACGTCTATGCACCTAATGTAGAAAGAACTAAAACCATTCTAGATGATGTATGTAGATAGAATCAAAATTACAATTAGAGTTTTTTTTTATTGTAGACAAATCAAAATCATTAATTTAAAAATAATAATAACTAGATCTTCCAGAGTGAAATCTTAAAGTATTATATAGGTTCTTGTTTGAAGCACATTAGAAGGGGCTAGATTTTCACAAGAACGTTGGCTGATTACATATGAATGAAGAATATGAATTCAATGGTACAACAATGCACAAAGCCTAAACCTAGACAAAAATAATCCCTAAACTTAATAATAATTCATCTAGCATCACTTTTGTTGAATTCTTATATTTATTTATTTTAGATATAAACATTCTTGGACAAAATAGTATCTACCTTGCCAATCTTATAGATCTTTCTCACCCAACACTATCATGATTGGTAAATGAGTTTAACCCCTAAAGGACCATTGTCCCTTTGGGGGACAAATGGGATTTTGGTAGGTACTTCACGATCTCAATTTTTTTCCTGATTTTTGAATTTTTTTTGAAGATGGAAAAATTGATTAGATTTGCAGAGATATAATTTTTTTTCAATTGGTGCCAAGAACAAAAGTTATACCCAAATAAGTTCAAAACAAGGGAGAGGGGGCAACAGAAAATAATTTTAAAAACTAAAACTTTTAAATTGTTTTCTCATAGATTATATGTTTTTTATACATGGAAAGCTTTGATTCATTCCATTTGGATTTGTTATGAGAAAGTTATGGACAATCTTGTTTTGGGGGCAATTGAAAAAAATAACTTGTAGGATTCATTTTTTAGTGCAAATTTTTCAATTTTTCATGAAAATAGTTCCACATGGTTTATTTAGCTTGATAGAAAAATCTCACCATTGGGATTAGTGAATTTTAATTCCATCTTAGAGATATTAATAATTTAGATTTTCCTTCTATCTTGTATCTACATCTACTTAACACTTTTTTGAAGAATAATAATTAAGTTTTTATTCTTTTGTTTTTTTCCTAGACCCTCAATTCAATTCTCCACTATAAATATTCAAAACTCAAAAAATTTAGTGCAAAAATTTAAGTTAAAAGGTTCAAAGTCAAAATCTCTAGTCTTGCAATGTGTTAAAAAAAACTTGGTTTTTTCACTTTAAATGCACATATCTTGCAATGTGTGGTCAAAATTTTTGAAATTTTTTCCAAACATTCTTGTAAAATTAAGGTGCAAGATCCTATGGTTACATGTGCAAAAGAATAATTTTCAATTTTTTTCATTCTTTGCTATAGAAATAGCAGTTTTGAGTGTTTTTTGTTAGAAAAAAGGCCTTGGTCCTTTAGGGGTTAAGGCCTCAAAATTTAAGTGAGGGTCCAAATCAATTCAATAAATCACCTAGACTTAATTTCCAATCCTATATGCCTTCACATGGAATAAGGTGGTTGGATTGGTGCTTTAAAGACACAAGCTTCTCCAATTAACTCCTAAAGGACCGTTGTCCCCTATGGGGACAAAATGGATTTTGGTCAAGTTCATGTGACCTCAATTTTTAGTGAAACTTTCTCATAAAATGTAAATTTTTTTTAGATTTATGGGAATATAATTTTTATTTCAATTGATGCCTGAGAGCAAAATTTATACCATCCTGAATATAATTTTCATATTGCCGGATAGAAAAAGAAATCCACAAAACTTGACATTAAATTTTTTGATATTTTTTCTTAAATATCGTATTATTGTCTACATGTCAAGCTTTGATTAATTTAATTTGAATTAGTAATGTGAAAGTTATGAACAATCTTATTTTTAAGGCAATTTAATCATTGTCTTGAAAAAATAATTTATAGGGGATTCATTAATGAATGCATTTTTTACAATTTTTCAAAAAACATTATTTGAAAAGGTTGAGATTTCTTGATAGAACCACCTCACTGTTGGGATTATTGTGTTTCAATCTCATCTTAGAATTGTTAATGGTTAAGTTTTTCTTTCAATCTTGGACCTACTTCTAGTTAACAATTTTTTAAAGAATGAAAATTAAATGATTTTTTTAAACTTTTTTTCCTAGACTTTCAACTCAATTCTTCAATCCAAAATTCAATTTTTTAATTCAAAGTTCACAATGCAATTTTTTTCACAGATGGTGGTCAAAATCATCTGAAATTGAAGTGCAAAGTCCTACATTTAAATTCTAGAAAGATTTTTTTTTGTTTTTTTGGATAAATGCATCAGAATTGGCAATTTCAAGTGTTTTTTTGACAGAAAAACAACCTTGGTCCTTTAGGGGTTAAGAACTCCAACTTCATTGTGTGTTGAAAATGTCCTACCAAACCTAACCATTCTTTAAAAATCTCTTTATTTCCTAAAACTTTAGACAATCTTACGTCTAAATACTCTGTTCACAAACAATTAATCTTAATGAAAGGGGAGATTTGATAGATAGTTGCAAATTAGTCAAGTGAATTTAGTAAATTACCATCTTAATTCCATAATTTTAGGTTATATACCCAAATGAAAAACTAGGAATATAGAAAATGAACTATTTATGAAAAGAAAACAACATTTTTTCATCTTTTTACCATTAAAAATAAGAGGATTTTAACTACCTCACACAAGCTCCCACCGGTTTTTAGCTAAGTAGCCCAAGTGTATAGCCATTTAAAATTGGTTCTTGTATTCAAAATTCAACATTAAATACAAAAAATCTAGCAATCATCTAACATAACTTCATAAGCCATTTATTGTGAGTGTCTAGAGATGAGAAGACAAGCTCTTTATACAAGTGGGAAGATAGGAGGTAAAACAACACATGTAGGATATGTAAATTAGGATTAATAGAAGCTCAATAGCTCATAGTTAAGTCAAAAGCAATAATTGTGTTCAAAATAGAATTTTAGACCTCATATAGGCATAGTAGAATAACTCATTTTTTAAACTTTGAATTAGGTTGATGTATAAAATCAAGCTAACTTTCATTTCCCAAAACCTGGTTGAGATTTCAAACCTCTAATAAAAATTATGGAAAAAGTTCAAAAAGGGGTTGAAAGGGACATTTGCTTTGAAATTTTCAAACATTCTCTTTGAATTTTAGCCAAAACTTTTTTTAGAGGCTCAAAATCACAAATGGTTTTCTGAATTTAACTTTTCTTAGTTCAAATTTTTGTGAAAGAAGTTATTCTACTATGCCCAAATGAGGTCTAAAATTATACTTTAAATAGAATTCTTGCATTTATGACAATGAGCAACCAAGCTCTCATATTTTCAAATTGTCCCATACCCTTTGAAGATTCATGAAGAACAATGAATTTGATTATTAAAAAAAGACCTCTCTACTCATCATTCTCACTAAATGTCAATGAAGTAATTCTTTCATATTGGTTTCAAAAAAATTTAGGGATGCTAGATGATCAAATGATAGATTGGTATTTGATTCTATGGATTGTCAATGGATTCAATCTTTGGATTTTTGACAATTGCCATCTTTACATTTATTTGTAGATTTGGTTGTTTGGTCCCAGAATTAGCAAAAAATTTGGCACCTAAGTCGAACGTGCTATCCAAGTATCATAGTCTACAAATTGCCTTGATTTGATGAATTGTTTTCATGTTAGTATTTGAATTGAGTTGTAATTTCATTTTAATTTTTAACCAATTGCTTTTGCAAACTTAGGAAAAATGAATGGAATGCCCAAAAAAATGTTTGTTTTTATTAAATTAAATGACTAAATTTAGGCAACAACCAAATGAGCATAAGGTAGTTTGCTCTTAAAGCAACCTATTAAGAGTTGATAACATTTTGGGGGAAGCTAAATTCTTTGAAATAATTTTTAGCAAAATTTTTGTAGGAAGGAAAATGGAATTGGCATCTAACCAAGTCATTTCATATTTTTTGAACCTTTGTGGAATCAACTACAAATTTTGAAGTTGAAACACAATGGTTACTAGAAGCACTCCTTTCTTGAAATGTACACTATTGATACATTGAAAAAAGCAAAATGTACCTTTGTAGTAGAGGTCACTTTTAGAGCACCCTACCTTACGAGTCAAGGTGAACTACCTCCTTCCTCCAAAATCATTCCAAAGGTGCATGTAGAAAATCACCTCCTATTTTGTGCTTGATAAATTTACCTACTTCACCTCTCCTATCTTATTTTGGAGCCTCTAAATGCAAATATGAATTCAAAATCTTCAAATTTTATCATGCATGGCAAAATAAAAAATTCAACGTTGTCCTTCAGGGATGAGCAAGGGGAGTGAGTTCACCCCGGCCACCTTACAAGCAATATGGGAACCAACCCCTTTTTTTTGGCACCATGGGGTCAAATTACACCATCTCAAAATAAATTTCTACTTTTTCACCAGAAAAAAGTAATATTTTTTTCCCCAGAAATTTCCCACTTCTTTTTAAAATGTGGATGAAGCTACCAAATTTGGATGAAAAAGTGCATGAATATGATTGAGGAGTGTTTTTTTGTTCCCAGAGATGGATGGATGAATGTAGAAATCCAATGCTTCAGTCACCAAATTTCCATCCTGGCACTTTTTTCAAAAAGTGGAAAGTGGCAACAAAGGGCTGATGGGAACCAACCACCCAATGACATGTGCAAAGAAACTCCCCTTTCACTGACCGACTGGTTTGAACATCCCACTGACTACATCCCCAGTTCCCCAGGCATGAGTCGGCAAGTTGCGAAGGTGATTGCGTGCTGCAAAACTAAGTTTGCCACCCCAGTGCGCAGCCTGCCCCCCGCCCACCCTTCAGTTGCGTCTGGCAGCATGATCTTCCTGTTCTCATCACGTTTTCCACATTATTCAGAAAAACAACAACACTTGCAGCACTGTGCTGTACATGCCCAATAAGGGAGGATTGACCCATGTATTGCCCCATGTTTTGTCCCTGCAGAAAACACCGGAATTTGCAAGTTTCGAATTCATATTTGCAATCAGAGGCCTCCAATTAGTTGGGAGGCATGAAGAAATACCAAATGTAAGCGGCACAAAATAGGGGGGCAATTTTTACATTTACCCTTTGATGGGGCAATACATGGTCAATCCTCCTTGTCCCACAATAAGTAGTGTATATGATAGACTAGTTGAGCCATGTTCAAGGAGAACCAACACACTGGACCTTCCATTGCAGTGGCACTGGAAGGTCCAATGTGTTGGGATCGGTATTCAGCCTTGCCCTTCAGAAAATGGACCAACACCACCAAGGGCATGTTCTCAAGAAGGTAGAATTGCCCATTACCACACAAATTTGCTATGGAAGGTGAAGGCACCCATTCAGGTAGAACTGCCTACTATAGTAAAGGCACCCATAACTAATCAAATAAGGAATTTGGGACATGATGAAGAGAAGTGGAAGGTGCAACAAATATTGCACGAGGTGCAATGACATGAATGATGGAGATTGCAAAAAGTATGGTAATTTTTGTAATGAAAGTGAAATTACTATGAAAGGCCAAAGTTCTTGTCGACCCATGGCCAATGTTTAGAGTCATCCAAAATTACTCGCTAACAGATTGGAGGCTACTTATAGCGGCATAGAAAATATAGCATGTTGTAATTCTTGTGACATCCAGTCAAATAGGGAAGCTTCTTTAACCTTTAAAATATTAAAAAAAATGAATCCTAGCCTTTTCAAATTTAACACACACTATTGATAGCTCCATGGGGCTCTGGTTAGAAATGGATACCTCTACCATACTTCCATCCACATAATTTTGACACCTAAAGGATTCTCCCAATTGCGTTGGTGAAAATTTCTAAAAAATTTCTAAAAAATTTTCTACATATTCTCAAACCAAAGTAGTATAAGATCCTATCGTTAGATGAGTCAAAAATGATTTTTTTTCAAAAATTTGGTACTTGTACTAGAGATGGTATTTTTGGAGCATTTTTGATGAAAACATAGTCAAAATCATTTAGGGATTAAACAAAGATATCTTGCAATCTATGCAGTCAAAATTTTTGAAAACTTTCTTCCACATTCTCATACTAGTTAGGTGTAAGATCCAACAGTTGTATGTGCAAAAAAAACAATTTTTAATTTTTTAATTTTTTGCTATAGAAATGGTAGTTTTGACTGTTGTCGTACAAAATTTTGAGGATGAATAGTTGCACTTTTGTCCTGCATTATCACGATCCAAATAATATTTTACAGCTTCTAGTGGACTCACCACGTTCTACTTTCAGTGTCACTTGAATTTCAACTCGATATCATTGCACATGTCAAATATCCACAGTGTTAGTTTCCATTTTTCAACTCTTGTTACCAAGTTCTAGTCCCCATAACTGCTAATATATCCCCCACTCATGACATTGGACATGTCACTTGGTGACATGGGGTGGAATTTCCATTGATGTTCAAGCATCAGATAAAGACACTACTTCCCACTGGTGCTAACCGCCCTTGAATGTCACCCTAACTCCATCTTAAGCCCATAAATATTTGCTACTTGTCTTTTGTTACTAATAAGGATTTATGCCTCGTGACACATGGGAAATGGCCTACCAAGGAGTGGGGCTCCATCCAATCAATGCCATGGGACACTCACACTACTAGTGTCCCATGGTGCCTTGGATCCGGTGGTAAACTTGTATCAACCACCTTGAGTCATCGGGACTCACCAAGGCTCCAAGAAGGAGGGAGGAAGGAGATTAACCCCTTCTATAGTACTTTCTATAGTATTTGGCACCCCCCATTCTAAGTTGAAGGAGAACTCCAAACACACTTGAGTTGTAGAAAACCATCTGATTCCAACTGAAAATGCAATGTTATGCCACCATTTGGGCTTCCAAACTTTTAAATAGCGTAACTTTGCAATCCCAACTCTAAATTCCATATATGAGTTCATTTTGTATATCTACATGATGAGTAAATGCTGATAGACTTCTCACTCGTTTCATTTGGACAAGTTCTTGCAAAGTTATGACCCTTCAAAGATTCAGTTCACAAGGGAAGCGTCACGCCTTCACCACTACCCTTCTCTTGGCCATAGCTCTTGACCCATAGCTTAGAATCTTGTAATGCTTGTCATTCTAGCTTCCTTGTGTTCTTATCTTTCCAATGATATGCTACATGACATATTTTCATAAAGGATTCATTGGGAACCTCTCACTCCTAACCCTTAAGTGTCATGATGTCACCGGGACACTACCAATTTTGAACAACCATAACTTTTAACTCATAAGGCCAAATCATGCATTCTTTGAATAGTTGTATGCATATTCTCAAGGGCTTTCTATGCATGTATTACACCCATTTCTCCCTTCTTAGGCTCTTGCAAGGCTTGAGAAGCCACTCCCAAGGTCCCCCTTACTCACTAAGGCACTTCGGACACCCCAAAGGAGATAGGGATGTGACATGCATGGAGAGA
This sequence comes from Climacium dendroides, assembly GCA_950106755.1. Taxonomy (NCBI): domain Eukaryota; kingdom Viridiplantae; phylum Streptophyta; class Bryopsida; order Hypnales; family Climaciaceae; genus Climacium; species Climacium dendroides. The sequence goes on from OX467089.1 coordinate 23,222,764, forward strand.
TTCTTTGTCATTCATCGACGAGAAAACATACTCAACGTTATTTATGGATTATTGAACAATTTCATGAAATTGCTGTAAATGATATTTCTGTACAAGGATACAAACAAAAATGTGCCAAAATTCAAAATAGGATCGAGGTGTGTCAGGGTCAAGCTCAGGACGGAAAGGGAAGTTGCGACGACCAGAACAGCTCACGCTCTGCTGTCCACTGGGAGCACTAAGGTATCTTCCCAAACCAATCATGCTGCCATTCATGGAATTTCGTCGATGTTCTGCACCCTTCCACAGTCATGGTCACGAGATTCACACGGACACCCGTCCGTCCTTACAGGGTGAAGGTAAGCATCCTCCAACCCTAATTTCAACCCTGCTAATGAAACCGACCCTGACAAATTTCTTTAAAATAAACTGTGAAGTCTTACTCAATTTTCAGTATTTTTTGAAAAAAATAAAATCAAAGGATGTAGATTGTTTATAACAACATTTCAACCATTGGGATTGGCATTTTTCAATTCCATAATTAAATCCTTAACAATTTAATATTTTGAATCATTCTCTACGATTGCCAACTTACTATTTTTCTTTTCCTGTATGTTGTACAACTCCAAATGATCTAAAAATTTTCAAGCATGTGACCGACTTGTTTAGGAAAAAGAATCCAAAGAGTAACCAACATTTTGGACATTCTTTCATAGGAAAGTGAGCTTGTGAAGTGCAGCTGCCTTGTTCTTTTGCAGGGCTAAAAAAAATGATTTCAGTGAATTTGAATGCTTATATCTTGCAATCCACGTGGTGGAAAATTCTGAATTTTTTACTATGTGTTCTCAAGTCAGTATACTACAAGATCCTACAGTTACATGTGTCAAAAAAGCTCTTTTTTCCAAAAATTTGGTACTTGTACTAGAAATGGTAGTTTTCAAGTGTTTTTAGTGAAAACATAGTGAAGAAACTTTAGGGGTTAAGAAGTTAATTGCTTGAAGCGTTGTAGGGATTCCCTCTCCATCCATCCATTCTTTAGGGGTTTTTTACCATTACTAATTGAAAACACTCATACCCATTGATATTAATGTAGTGCCATGTGGTGAGACTAAAAAGGCCTCCATTTTTGTCCATTATTTTTTGTCCATTGTTTAATTGGAAGCTCTAAAATTTTAGAGTGAAAAGGTAGTTTTATTTTAATCCATCTATTCAATGTTGTTATATGATTTAGCTATGTTTGGAACACCGAAGTAGTGGAACACTGTTGCTAAGGAGATTGCGACTACAATAGGGTTTGCGATTGTAGAATGCATCATTAGAATTTGTGGATTAGTCTTGTGGTATGAAGCAGCCGGAATCTACTGTCGTTGTTGCGTCTCCCTTCCGGCACCATGGTTGGCCAAGAGGTCGTGCCGCCACTTGCACTGAGAGAGAGCCTAACTGAAACTGAATTTTCAAGGACAAACATGAGGACGAGTAGTGGCGAAGTAAGGACAGAGAACGGAGGCTGTAATCAACTCAAGAAGAGGGTTCGAGAGGGAGCTTGAATCCCGACGTAGAATTTCCAATTGCGGTGAGAAAGAGGAGAGCACATGGATTTCATAAGAGACTCGTTGCTTTGTGACTTACTGAAGCATTTAGACGCTGCAGCTGATGTAGTAGACGAGTGGCTCTTAGAGCAAGGTTGCAATGAGCGGCAGAGGAAGAAGATTTTGAGTTGCTTAGACGGGAATTTCTTGCGTAAACTTTGTGTAGTTGGCAAGAGCCAACCTTGGCCAGTAAACCCCACGAATCGCAATTTTAGGTACAACTTCCGAGCTCAAGCGAGTCGTGTTCTAGGGTGGAGGGAAAGAACTCCGTTTCCAAAGCATATTGATGCCTTAATTCGGGAGCTGTGGCCAGACCATGTCATTGCAAATGAATTTGAGGGAGGTTGGAAGAGTAGCAGCAAGGGACAGACTAGCACTCCGCAACCCGAACACTCAGTGCCGTGTGAAGCAGCGAATGCAGTACATTACCAAAAAAAAGCTGCCATGTTGGAGGATCACCACGCATCATTGGAAAATGTGGAGGGACGTCCGGGGGTTCAAGTCGAGCAGCTGTCGAGGCAAGGGATCCAAGAGTGGGAGCTGCAACAACCTGAAGCACTTGCGGCCTCGCAGGCGAAGTCATCCCGGAATTGCCCATCGGGAAGAGGCTACGGTAGTACACTCAGTCATCAAGTGATGACTCCAACCTCTCCACTATAGGAAGTCCAAGACAACATGCAATTATCCAGCGCTAGGAAGAATCAGTCATCCCAACAGTACGTCATGCCACCAACACGAATTCAACGGGCGTGAGCACAAAGGGGCCTTGGCAGAAATGCCATTCCTTTCCTTCTTTGTAGTGCACGTGTACAACAGAGACCGTTTGGTCATAGAGGGTGTAGTCTAGCTTTTTGTCTTTTTGTAGAACTTTTTCAATTTTCTATGACATTTTCTATATTATTTATATATATTTTGAGTATTTAGTGTTAAAGTAGTCCAGAGTACACTAAAAGTTCCAAAAAGTTAAAAGATACTTTGGTTTATAGTAGAAATAGTAGTTAAAAAATAAAATAAAATAAAAGACAAGCCAGTTAAAGAAAAAGCGGAAAAGTTAAAGAAAAGCAGGAAGATAAAGAAAAAGAAAACGAGAAAAATTAGGGATTCAAGAGGCGCGGTGAACGTCACGCTGATCGCGAGCGCTGCGGCCTCTCCGATCACCCTCGGTATTCAACATTTAGTCTTGCTTTTCTCTCATTTTCTCTCTCTGCTATTCATCGTTTTCTCCCGTGCTGTCGTGCACTGTACATCGCGCATTTTCTGAGTGCTGTTCATTATGTACTTTGCACTGTTATTTGCACTGATCTTTGTGCTGTAATTTGCGCGTTTGGGCAAATAATAAAATTTTGTTTAGCGCAGTTTTGCACAGTGTATTTGTGTTGTTTGAGATTGTGATTTGTGAGTGTTTGTGTGTGTTTCGAAGCTGTTGTGATACTTCCCTATATTCGGATTTGGTGTGTGAATCTCGGAGGGAATATTGAGAATATTGCATGCTATTCGAAAAATTGAATGGAGAAGTTGCGCCTGTGAGGGTTCGACACTGGCAAGTTTGACAAGTCGCATGCGTTGATCAAGATCAGCGTGCTCGGGTCATTTGCACGGAGAAGTTCCCAGACTTGATTGAGTTGAGCGGAAGCGCGGTAGTAGGTTGCGATCAAAATCGCAGATGATTCGTTCTACCCGGATAACCAACCCCTATTCATCAAATTCGTGACACACTGGCACCAGCAGTTGAGAGGAGCAATTCGCAAAGTCCGTTGTACAAGATCGTTCTTGGTGAATAGGAGTGCTTCAGAGCACAAAGTCACAGTGAAATTGCAATTTTAGATCACAGTTTGCACTTGCTCCAAAATCGAAATTAGGGATTTGACTAACGGAAGAAATTCCAACCAAGGAGATCAGAAGTTTTGCAAGCGAGAAAGAATTTTCTATCTGGGTTGGATTCCGATTGGATTCCGAAGAAAATTTTAAGGATTGAATCGCACAGACTCTGACGAAGCCGACAGGCGCAGCGCGGCGTCGACAGAGAGTCTCGGGAACGAAGTCCCGAGATAGGGTGAGGTCCCCAAATGAGGGCTCGAGTTACGGCTGGGACCTAGGCTGTTTCCGATCAGGGTCCCAATCTCGGGAAGACACCTGGTTCGGGTGTGGCTGGGTATTATGGAGGATATCGTCCGGTTATCGCACGGGCTTGGGTTCTTGGGGTTTGGGGTTGTACAACAGAGTTTGGAGTCTTTAAACTAATCGTTCAATTAAAACAAATTTAAAATAAGGCCCAAATTTTTCGAACGGCCCTTTGGGTCGTACCACTAGTTTAGGTAGAGTTATTAGTACTTATTAGATTGTTAGTAAATGTTTTAATTCTATATGTTGTATTGATTTGGGATTGTAGGTGGTTGCTAATCTTTGATATTGGCCATATTGTCCTAGAGCCTTGGGGTGACTTATTGTAAGCCTTTCCAAACCCTTAATTCTAATTTATTTTGAAATATTGAATACATATATTTGTACTATTTTCAAAGTACTATAGTGGGCTGTACTAAAGTCTAAGTCCTGCATTGCATCCATACACAAGTCAGTCCATCATGAACTATTGTCAAGAACTATTGTCACCAGCCCTAGAACACTAGATAGGACAGAGACGTGCATGTTGAGTCTCTTTCATTTTATAATGGACGGATGAATGTTTTCTTGGGTTTTAGTGGGAATAAGAGTAAATAAACCTTTTAACCTAATAAACTAGTACATTGTGACCTTTGAATACACTACGCTAGCCTTACATAGTTCATTCCCTAGTGTTCGAACTCGGATTTAGTTGAATAAGATTAGATTCCGAAAAATATACTACATTTTTGGCGCCGTTGCCGGGGAATGAACCTTGGTTAGTAGTGTTCAAAGATGTACTATAGTTTTTGAATTCTTTTCAAATCTTTGGATAAGTTGATCTTAAGGAAACAGGAAAACACATGAATTAACAAATTCCTTTTCTATAACTATATATATTCAAAAGGAATTACATGTATTTTCCATAAAGTTCTTTAAGGACTCAATTGTGATTGAATTGAAAAGTATTTAGAATCTTTTGTTTTACAAGAGTAAAAGATACACTTGAATATTTGAAAATCAAAGTATTTTCAAATGGTTTTATAAGATATGGAATACAATGGAACCATATCAAAAACTTAGTAGAGACATAATAGAAGATTTGTTGGTAGATATATTCACAGTGGATAATAGTAGTCCATTACAAAGTCCTATACCTCAAAGAACAAGGCCAATTAGTTCCCAAACACATCATTTTAACACTATTCCTAGAAACACTAGAGGTACTAATTCTAGTCATCACGTTGTAAATAATAGAAGAATCTGTTGCCATTTCTGTGGAGATAACGGCCATATTAAGAAGACTTGTTCCAAAAAACAGGCCTTTGATAAGTAAGAAGCAATTCATGTACAACATACGGTTGCAACTCCAAAACTCCCTGTTATAATTCCATCCCAAACCACTTTATACTTTGATCAAGAATTCTTTGAGACCATCAAAGGTTTACCTAGATTGAGAAACCCCAACATAACTTTAGAGGAACTGATTCGTATACGAACAATTGTGAATACCTTGATTTATTTTCATCCATCCCAAAGTAAAGCCCATCGAGATAGTTTTAATTTATATTGACTAAATAGTTTTTTTCCAAATGACTCAAAATGGAATATTCATTTCCATGGGAAAGTCCAGGAGTAATAGAAGACTACTTTTCAGGACCATGTCTTTTTATGGCTTTATACCGTCTGTATAAAAATGCTTATTTTGGAAAAGGTTACAAATTTTTGGAAGAAGATTTTTGTACTTTTGAATTAAAAGGTCGAATTGAAAAGTTACCCTTAGATGTGAAACGTATTATCTTTAGTAAAATTTGGAGAGAAGGAAAACCATATCAAAAATTTTATGCTAAAGGAGAAGATCTTCTTATTCACCCATCTTTACACTATTTGTTAGGACAACACGGAAAATTAAGAACTTATTCCGGTATAGAAATTCCTAGTGGATATGCTGGTTGGCATGGTACTAGATTAGATAGAAAACTATATGTTTTTAATTATGAACCAGTAAATCCAAGATTAACACTTTTGATACCTGATTTCGTAAGTAGGGAAGAAAAACATCCTATGAGCATTTCTTTTGGATTGCTCTGCCTTTGAAACCAACAGTACATTAAAATTTTAAAATACACTTGGATATACCTTTAGAATGCAAATGTTCAAATTCTTTAATGAACACATTAAATGTTTCAAAATATTAGTGAACATGAGCTGAAAAAGGCATTCCAAAAGAAACAAAGAAGAGATAGGGCTGAAAAGCGATCTAATCGTAGGATTATATCTTCCTATGCCAACCCTGTATTTAGTCCAACACTAGCAAGACCGCCTTCTCCCCAAGATCCTAATTTGGACAATTTAAACATAGAACAAACTTTAAATTCACCTTTAGGAACTTATGCAAGAAGACAAGTCGAGTATAATGTAGGCGAAGAATCAATTGACATAATAAACCCCATTGTATCAAATAGTGTTGATAATCTTCTAGACTAAGAAGTTAGGAATTTTCAAGAAATTCCTCATTCAACATTTGAACGGGGACAATCTTCAGATTCTTCTACATTATATCCAACTCATGTTGAGTATTTGTTTTCGCAACCTAGGAATTTTACCTTAGAACCTCAATTTAGTAGCTCTATTTTAGAATATTTACAAGAATCTGGAGGTGAAGAAAGTCCTAGTGTACAAGAACGCTTGCAAAAGCTTTTGTACAATGTAAATGAAAACTTTGATCCTATAACTTCAGAGTCAGAACATTCTGATACACCTTCTCATTTTGAAATTTCTTCAGGTCAATTTTTACCACCATTGGTAGAAGAAAATAGAACTCCATATAGTTTAAGTAGTCCAGAGGGACCCTTCGATTCCCCCTCATCAAATTTGACTTCATCAAGTAAGAATTCTAGTGATAGTTCACCATCTACTGAGAACATTTCTAACATAAACATGGCACAACCAAGACCATTGAGTTTGGTTCCACTGCCACAATACTTGGGCCATCCAGGATCTGATCCTGATTATCATGTCAATAGATTTTTGATGACATGTCAAGCAAACCTCATACCTGAGGCAAATTATCTGATAACCTTTCCTGCCACTTTAACGGGTGTTGCTCAGGAATGGCATCAAACCCATGGACCATACATGACATGGGAAGCATTGAGAGATGCTTTCCTAACCAGATTCCGTCCGTTAGCATTTATAGAAAATATTCAAGACCGTTTACGGAACTTGAAAATGGGACCAAGAGACCAAGAGAAACAGTAGATTCCTACTATGGAAGGATGGAATATCTATTGAGACGTTGGCGTAATCATGGTATGCCCGATGCTTACCTTACTAGCTTGTTTATAGGAGGATTACACCCTATTGAGTTCAAAATAGCCATGAGAGAAAAGAACCCTGCAAATTTGGTAGAAGCCTTGCAAAATGCCAAAAGATATGAAGAAGCTAGAATCGGTGAAGAGGATTTGTCTTTGGCAGATCTCACATCTTACCCTACAACATCTCTAGAACCTTCCTATATTCAAAATCCTATGTATCCAGTAGTTCAAGAACCAAATTATATAAAACCAGAAATACATATACCAAAACAAAATTTAGATTCCAAAACTGGATTAGAAAATCAATTGAATAAATTGATTGAGGGAATGGCTGATCTTAGGGTCCAAGTGACCAATGCTCCAAATAAGAGAAATAAGCCTACCAATGTGAGAACTAATGTTTGGTGTTCTAATTGTAAAGGGCATGGGCATTTGTCTTCAGAATGTTCATCACCTTTAATAGAAAATGTGGCACAAAGCCCCATTTGTGGTTTTTGTGGTGGTAAACATTTTACAGACAAATGTTGGAATTTAAAAGCTGTTAGACAGGATATGGCAGCAGTTAAGCAAGTTATGCAAGTTGAAAACAATAGGCCATGGGTTAATAAGTCTAACTTTAGCAAACGACCATTCACTAGACCAAATGAAGGATCTCCATATAATCTTAACAATCGACAAAATTGGAATAATAATAATAATTACAATAATAATCAACCTTTACCTCCATCTGGCTCATCTAGACCAGAAGGGTCGGTTATCTGTTATAGATGTGGTGAACTAGGCCACTATTCTCGAGATTGTCCTAATTCTAAGAAACAAGTTGGTTATGTTCCTTGGTGTGGGCGTTGTAGACAACGAGGTCATGTTGCAGAAGAGTGTAATGCCCCACCTAGGAACTTTCCTCCCTCTGAAAGAGATTATCCCAAGAAAAACCAAGTCCAATTTAAGGATCAGGATAACTCTAGATCCTCAAATCACGTTTCCCACATTCTACATAGGAATGAACCATTGCCTGAAAAGGTTTATGTAACTACTAGGGGAATGAAAACAAAACAAGATATTAGAAATAATGAATTCCAAGACTATTCCGAAAAGGAATTAGTTCAACCATATTGGTCAAAAGAAGAGATATCTTCTGAACCAGATAAAGAAAAAGAGATTGTTAAACCCATAACATTTCCAGAAAAAGAAATTACCTTGAAAGAAAGACAAGAAAGAGCCCTTAAGGCAACTCTTAACCAAGAAAACCAAAACGAATCTAAGAAAATAATTCTACCACAAAAGGTATTACCTACAATCTCTTCGACTTTACCTAGTTTCTACCAACCTCCTTTTAAAAGGAATAAGCCTAAAAGTCATGAAAATGACTTAAACAAACGAAAAGTGACACGTACAATGAAATTAGAAATGGGCATGCAACCCTACAATGTGTTAGACAACTTAGACAGAATACAACCCCTCATTTCTATGAAACAACTTTTGGCAATTTCGCCCAAGTGTAGAAGTGACCTTAGTACTTCCCTCATAAGAAAAAAGGTTAAGTCAAACCAAATCCACGAGATCTCGGTAGATCCTGGAGCTCCCACGGTAGACGTAATGATCGATGGATCATTAATCTATGGAGTCCAAATCGATAGTGGGTCTAGTGTTAATCTCATGAACTTCGAAACCATGGAAGAACTGGGATTAACTACTATGACACCAACACCTATCATTCTAAGAATGGCGGACCAAAGTAGGGTCAAACCTCTTGGAATGTTGAATCAAATTACCACTACTATAGGAGGGATCGATTATAAAGTAGACTATATAGTTTTCAAATTGATGAACTCTATATCTTCTTATCCTATCCTATTAGGTAGACCTTGGTTGTTTTCAGCTAAAGCCAAAGATGATTGGGGTAAGGGAACCTTGACTATAGGAAAAGGCAAAAACCAAATTGTCTTTCCCCTTTATCCAACTCCTTATCATGGAGAAACCCAAGAGGAGGATTCTAATCAAACCTCTGCACTTTCTTTTGACATGGAGGAAGAAAGTGATGACGAACAACCAACACAAAAAGTAAATAAAGAATTGCCTTACAAATGTGTTGGGTTGGGAGAATATTTTACTCCCATGAGTAATATCGATGACTCAGATGATGCTATCTTAGCATGGGAAAACTCTGAAGTCTTAAACGTGAATGTTGAAGAAAGTTCAGAGCTCGAACCTAGAAATCCGTCAGACATTGGAAAAATAGAGAATTTATTTGCCCATAAAGACCCAACACCTTTGCAAAAGGAATCTTTGAAAATCCCTTTGCAACAAATGAATTTAGGGACAAAGGAAGACCCTAAACCTATTAGAGTCTACTCTAAGATGACGAAGGTAGAGTTTAAGTATTGGCATAATTTTTTCAAAAGACATAGAAAAGCTTTTGCTTGGAGTTATGCCGATCTTAAAGGAGTTCCTCCTGAAATATGCCAACACAATATTGTGTTAGAAGAAAACGCAAAACCCGTTAGACAAAGGCAATACCGAATGAATCCAAAGTATTCATTAATGGTAAAAGAGGAAATTGACAAGCTATTAGCTTGCGGATTCATTTTCCCCGTACCTCACAGTGAATGGGTATCACCCATTGTGATAGTGCCCAAGAAAAATGGCAAGATAAGAATTTGCCAAGATTACCGTAAATTAAATAGTGTCACAAAGAAAGACCATTTTCCTTTACCTTTTACGGATACACTTTTAGATGGTATTGCGGGACATGATGTTATTCCTTTCTAGACAGATTCTCTGGTTATAACCAGATCCAAATTGCAGAAATATTTAGGTTATTAATGGCCTTTACAACTGATTGGGGAATCTTTGCCCATACAGTTATGCCTTTTGGATTGTGTAACGCCCCTGCTACTTTTCAGAGGTTAATGACCATAGCCTTTCAAGAGTATCTTAGAAAGTTCATCGAAATCTTCCTAGACGACTTTTGTGTGTTTAGCACAAAAGCCAATCATGCGGGATGTTTAAAAAAGTGTTTTGAACAATGTAAAAAGTTTGGCATTTCAATTAATGCTGTCAAATCCCAATTTGCTGTACCTTATGGTAAAATAGTGGGACACATTGTTTCTAACCAAGGCATTGCTACAGATCCAGACAAGGTAGCAATTATTAATGAATTACCACAACCTAATACCATAACAGAAGTTAGGGCCTTTTTGGGACATGTTGGATACTATAGAAGATATATTCATAAGTATGCCAACATTGCCTTACCTTTAACTGCGTTAACCCAAAAGACTGATAGTACACATGTATGGACCAAGGCTTGTACAGAAGCCTTTAACACCCTGAAACATAAACTTGTCACAGCTCCTGTTTTAATTCCACCTGATTGGAATAAAGATTTTGAAGTTTATGTTGATGCTTCCAATGTTGCAATTGGAAGTGTGTTAAGTCAAAAGAATGAAAAAGGTCATGATAGACCTATTTATTTTGCAAGTCGCCAATTGGTCGCTGCAGAAAAGAATTATACTGTAACAGAACGAGAAGCATTAGGGATGATATTCTCAGTCCAAAAGTTCCGACACTATTTGTTGGGATACAAATTTGTTTTCCATGTAGATCATGATGCCTTGAAGTACATGATAAACAAACCATTACTTAGTGGACGAATCGCTAGATGGGTGTTATTACTCCAAGAGTTTAATTTTACGATCCAAGTAAGACCTGGAAAGAGTCATTTGAATGCAGACCATCTATCTCGAATTAACCCAAAAGTTGGAATAGAACCCATTGACGATAGTTTCCCAGATGCCAACTTATTCCAAGTAGATGTCATTCCAATAGAATATGCAGACATCATCTATTACCTATCCACTGGACAAATTCCAGTAGAATATACAGAAAAGCAAAAGAGACGACTAGTTTATAGAGCAACACCTTACACACTAATAGAAAACATTCTTTACAAGAAAGGTAAAGATGAAATTTTAAGGCGCTGTATTAATCCAAGTGAAGTACCCATAATCCTAGAAGGATGTCACAGCGATGTCTGTGGAGGACACTTTGCTGGGTTAGTCACTGCCCAAAAGGCACTGCAATCTGGCTATTGGTGGCCAACCATGTTTGCAGATGCTGCTAAATATGCAAAGAAGTGTGATCCTTGCCAAAGAACAGGCAAACCTACACCTTCTACTTCTATGCCCCTAACTCCTATCCTTGCTCAAATACCTTTTGAGAAATGGGGTATTGACTTTGTCGGCCCAATTAAACCCCCAAGTCGAAATGGTAGGAAACAATATATTCTAGTCGCCACAGACTATGTTACAAAATGGGCAGAAGCTTCTGCCACTAAAACGGACGATGCCAAAACTGTCGCCAAATTCTTATATGAAAACATCATTACACGATTTGGCTGTCCAAAAGAGCTTGTGAGTGATAGAGGCACTCACTTTCTGAATGACACCATTGCTCAACTAACTAAAAAATATTTGATCAAACACAGAAAAACAAGTCCTTATCACCCAAGAGCAAATGGTCAGACAGAAAAGACTAACGGAATACTTTGTAAAATCATTACCAAAACAGTTCAAGGCTCTAATACAGATTGGGACGCACGAGTCCTAGATGCCTTATGGGCTTATAGGTGTGCGTACAAGGTAACTACCAAATGTACCCCTTTTCAACTAGTCTATGGCCAAGAGGCCATTTTGCCAATTGAACTAGAAATCCAATCCTTACGGATTGCAATTGAGCATAAACTAGGAGAAGAAGACTCCCTGAAAGAACGTTACTCAATGTTAGAGAAATTGGATGAGACTAGACGTCAGGCCTACTTAAACATGCTAGTAACTCAAAATCATAGGAAAAGTTATTATGACAGTAAACTCAAACCCAAAAAGTTGCATCCTAATGACTTAGTCCTTCTCTATGATAGTAGATTCCAAAAATTTCCAAGCAAATTCAAAATGCGCTGGTTTGGACCATACAAAATCTTGAATGTATACCCCAATGGATCTGTAGAATTGCAAGATTTTGCAGGGGTAATCCATTCTACACGATACAATGGCTATCGCCTAAAACCTTACATAACTTGAGGGCAAGTTATGATTTAAGTAGAGGGCAGTCTAAAAATATGTATAAATTTTAAAAAATAAATAAATAATAATAATAATAAAATAATAAATTTATAAAAAAAATTAAAAATTAATTTAAATTTAAATTAAAAACAACAACAACAACAATATATTAGCACATTTGTAATAGATTTTAGAACCGCCTAAGTAATTGTTATACTGAATAAAAGATATAGAAGAGAAATATTTCTGAATAGAAATGGTTACAGATAATGGGAAATTGCATTAACGGTTAGTTTGTCTCAAATTTTTGAATTTTGTAGAATACATTGCTGATAAACGAGTGCATCTTTTTAGCAAAAGACATACAAGTATCATTCTTTAAAGAATAATCTAACGATCTCAAGTTGAGTATTGAGTAAAGTTATAAGAGTAATGCCAGTGAGGAGAAGAATAAAAGAGAACATGATAAAGAAATTGGAGAGTCTTCCTCAATACTGTCATTTATAAAATGTTAGTTGGAGAGAAGAACAATTAGTTACCCTCCCTCATTGTCTTTTTATTCTTGAAGTTAACGTGGAAGTTAATGAACCTGTAAATTGAGCAAACACTGTGAGGAATTGAGAGTGTGAGGATTTCAAAATAAAAATAAAAAATAAAAATAATAATAATAATCTAAGTTGGAGGGCGGAAAAACATGATAATATAGAACAAGAACAAAGATAAGAATAAGAGTGTTCAACATTTGTCGTTTGTTTCTTTCTTCTAGTACTTCAAATTGCTGGAACATGATAATAACTTGATGAGTGGAAAGAAGTAAGGAAAAACTAACTTTGGTCCAAATTAAGAATGAAATAAAGAAAGTTGAGAGAAAATGAGCGTAAAAGGAAAGGTGAGTTTAGATAATATAAAGGCAAAATTCCCGAGTGAAGAAAAGAATCTGAAGCGTTGATACAATAATAAATATAATGTATGCAGTCATTTTTCATTCTTTAAAAACATGATAAACAAGAATCTTTCTGACTTAGTCTTATAAATCCTAATTTGAATCTTGAACACATATTTATTGGAATAAATAGGAAATCTCTCAATTGATTTATATTTGAGAATGATTGTGCCGAGAGATTTGAGAAACAAGAAAGTTAAGAGTGATTTCCGTAAGCAGTAAGGATTGACTGAATTAAATGAGAGTGAGAGAAAAAGAGTGAAAAAATAGGATTGAGTGTTGCTAGTCTCATTTGTAAGGAAATTAAAGCCAAAATGGAAGAATAAGATAGACAGCAGAAAGGGTGAAGCAAACAAAACTTAAAATTCAGTCTAGTCTATTCTTTTTATTTCTTACCTTCTTCATAGTCACCCTTGAATCTCATTTTAGGTCCACAATAAGAAAAGAACAATTAGGCAGTTTCCTTTGGTATCATATCCAGTTTCAAAACTTAGATGTTCATTCCATCTATTATATGTTGTTTATTATGTTGTTGTCTATGTCTAAACATAAGTATATAGTATATTATTAGATATAAAAGAACAAATTAGCCCCTTTCCTATTACTACTATTCTTATACTCCTATCTCTATGTTATGTATTAGTATCTATATGTCAAACCAGTTAGATAAGTTTTTCTTCTGACGTGTCAAGTTTTGAGTCAAAATATAGGCCAATGGACAACATGTTGCAAATTCACTCTACACCACATGGGATATTTCTAGATGAGACCTTACTTGGGTTTTCAGAAACTCAAAGAAACCTTTTCAAGAAAGCTGGTATTTGGGACTATCTCCATTATAAATGGTTACCTATTAATGAGAAATTGGTACGAGATGTTATTACTATGAGTGATTATGGAAGACTAAGAGAAGTAATAATACAAGATAAAAAAGTTTATATTACTTTGGAAAAAGTAGCAGAGTTGTTTCATATGCCTTTGGAAGGGATTAGATTCTGTGAGTCTAACCTATTGACTTCTGAAAAAAAGACTTTGCTATTTGGTACCAATTATGAAGTAGCAAATACACCACAAGGTTGGGATTTAGCCTATATGATACAAGAAGATATGGCTCTATTCTTTGTTTTTATAAACCAGCATATATTTGGAGCTAGAAACTTCACAGTTATGGATATCGAGCCTTTCTACATTGTCTTTTTGGCTTACAAGGGAGAAGCAGTTGATTGGGCTTATTTAGCTTACCAAAATATGATGAGTGAACTCCAAGCAAAGAAAGGTCATAACCCTTTGCATTTAGAATTTGCTTATATGTTATCCGCTTTATGTGAGCAGACTATCTCTGGTACAGATATCTTTCCATGTATTAGTGATGCAGCACCATTGATGAGTTATGATCCTGGACATCCTCATTCTGACCATGATATAGATGAAGAGACATCATCAGGTTCAGTTTCTTCTACTTCATCACATTCTAAGTCTAGTTCAACCTTAATTGATAATTTGAGAAAAGAAATTGAAGCTTATAAAGAGAAAGTAAACCATTTAAGCTTGGAAGTTCATATTTATAAGAATAGAACAACCAAATTACAAGAAAAGGTTAAAATACTAGAAACTTTGAATGTGGAGTATAAAAATCATTTTCAGGAGAGACTTAAAAGTAAGATGGATGAGTGTAATTTATGGAGATCAAAGTTCAATAATATTCAGTCGGTCAGAGATGATCTAGATGAAGCTTATACTAATTCCCTTCGTCAAGTTGAACTCTTAGAAGAAGAAAATAAGAAATTAAAAGAAGAAGTTTTGAAGAGTTCAGCGGAGTTGGTAAGTCCATGTGTTTCATCATCCACAGTATCCATATGTATCCAGATTGATGAGAGTATTGCTATGGATTCTACATTATTTAGATTACATCAGAGTATGTGGCAAAGTCATCTCGAGTCTGCACCTACTTTTTCTTTGTATAGAGCATATGAGCTCCAAAGTACTATATGTTTGAGTATTCTAGATCTATGTAAAGAACAAAGATTAAGTTCAGTCCAATTTCAAGTTATATGGAAAACAGCTAGTAAGTTTGAGAACATGCAAAATCTATTATGTGAAATGTTGATTCGTGAAGACTTGGTCTTGACTAGCTGGGAACCATTATACTATCTTATAGCTGATTTGGGTGCACGAGCTTTATGTTATTATATACAGTTGGAAAAAGGACTACGACACAGAAGACTTGTGGATTTATCTACTGTACCCAAAAGACTAGTGTGGATTACAGATCATCAGGATGAAATTGACCCCAGTTTTTATACATCTTCTAAGATACGGGCTAAGTGGAAGAAAGAACTCCAGTTTCTACGGAGTCAGTTGACTTTTACCAGAGCTTCACAAGGTAGTCTTGAAGTTTTATTGCAAGCTGTGGCAAATAGGGAGGCAGTGGCTCAGAGAGGTGAGTTGACTACTAGTCACTATATTTATAACATCCAACAGATTTATATCAGATTATGTACTACTCTAGATGCTTATAACAAAGGGAAAATTAAGTTTCATCCGACACGAGAGAGTTCTATATTCAAGCTACCTCCACCATCATATGTACCAGCTGGGTGGTTGAATACTAAAATCCCAGTACAAGGATCCATCCTTACTTGTTTATTTCTAGGTCAATATTCTACTATGTTTGATGATATGACAGTCGAGAGACCAGTTCCTACTTGGAAGGCATTAGAGTGGTTGGGTGAAGATTATGGGTTATCCAGGAAAGAAGATATACCATATGATAAGATTTATTTGAAGATATTTGACAAATGGCAGACAAATCCACCACCCTCTGTGAATACAAATGTTCATTTCTGTCATTGTTAGAGAAGATATAAGTGGAATCCCAAGGCCACTTTGGATTCAGTTGAATATAACTGGCCTATTATACTTGGAAACTTTACTACACCTATGTTATGTGCACAAGCCTATGCATCTTTTCATGAGCAATATATTAATCATACGGACCCAGTCTGTTTTCGTGCAGCAGTGTTTTGTGACTATTTACATTATATGTGTTCAAAGTTTGGTATTATAATAAATGTAAATAAGTATGATTCTTTGCAACCTGAGTTCCATATGATGATGAAGTTACAGTATCATAGTGCTCGATGGCATCGAGTATTAGAACTTATGGCTTTGACCCATTTCCTATGGGGTGCTCAAAAATGTTTCATCAATGAGTTTAGCCATAACAGATTTCTACCTACTCAGACTTGGTTGCAGAATCAAAGGTTATATAATCCATCATTGTTGGACAAGGATGAAGATATAAAGAAGGCGTGCACAAAGACTTTGAGAAAAGATATTCAGATGCAAGATAGAGATAGAAACAAGAGACCTAGATACTATTGACGGGGACGTCAATACACTAAGTAGAGGGCTATGTAGTCTAGCTTTTTGTCTTTTTGTAGAACTTTTTCAATTTTCTATGACATTTTCTATATTATTTATATATATTTTGAGTATTTAGTGTTAAAGTAGTCCAGAGTACACTAAAAGTTCCAAAAAGTTAAAAGATACTTTGGTTTATAGTAGAAATAGTAGTTAAAAAATAAAATAAAATAAAAGACAAGCCAGTTAAAGAAAAAGCGGAAAAGTTAAAGAAAAGCAGGAAGATAAAGAAAAAGAAAACGAGAAAAATTAGGGATTCAAGAGGCGCGGTGAACGTCACGCTGATCGCGAGCGCTGCGGCCTCTCCGATCACCCTCGGTATTCAACATTTAGTCTTGCTTTTCTCTCATTTTCTCTCTCTGCTATTCATCGTTTTCTCCCGTGCTGTCGTGCACTGTACATCGCGCATTTTCTGAGTGCTGTTCATTATGTACTTTGCACTGTTATTTGCACTGATCTTTGTGCTGTAATTTGCGCGTTTGGGCAAATAATAAAATTTTGTTTAGCGCAGTTTTGCACAGTGTATTTGTGTTGTTTGAGATTGTGATTTGTGAGTGTTTGTGTGTGTTTCGAAGCTGTTGTGATACTTCCCTATATTCGGATTTGGTGTGTGAATCTCGGAGGGAATATTGAGAATATTGCATGCTATTCGAAAAATTGAATGGAGAAGTTGCGCCTGTGAGGGTTCGACACTGGCAAGTTTGACAAGTCGCATGCGTTGATCAAGATCAGCGTGCTCGGGTCATTTGCACGGAGAAGTTCCCAGACTTGATTGAGTTGAGCGGAAGCGCGGTAGTAGGTTGCGATCAAAATCGCAGATGATTCGTTCTACCCGGATAACCAACCCCTATTCATCAAATTCGTGACACACTGGCACCAGCAGTTGAGAGGAGCAATTCGCAAAGTCCGTTGTACAAGATCGTTCTTGGTGAATAGGAGTGCTTCAGAGCACAAAGTCACAGTGAAATTGCAATTTTAGATCACAGTTTGCACTTGCTCCAAAATCGAAATTAGGGATTTGACTAACGGAAGAAATTCCAACCAAGGAGATCAGAAGTTTTGCAAGCGAGAAAGAATTTTCTATCTGGGTTGGATTCCGATTGGATTCCGAAGAAAATTTTAAGGATTGAATCGCACAGACTCTGACGAAGCCGACAGGCGCAGCGCGGCGTCGACAGAGAGTCTCGGGAACGAAGTCCCGAGATAGGGTGAGGTCCCCAAATGAGGGCTCGAGTTACGGCTGGGACCTAGGCTGTTTCCGATCAGGGTCCCAATCTCGGGAAGACACCTGGTTCGGGTGTGGCTGGGTATTATGGAGGATATCGTCCGGTTATCGCACGGGCTTGGGTTCTTGGGGTTTGGGGTTGTACAACAGAGTTTGGAGTCTTTAAACTAATCGTTCAATTAAAACAAATTTAAAATAAGGCCCAAATTTTTCGAACGGCCCTTTGGGTCGTACCACTAGTTTAGGTAGAGTTATTAGTACTTATTAGATTGTTAGTAAATGTTTTAATTCTATATGTTGTATTGATTTGGGATTGTAGGTGGTTGCTAATCTTTGATATTGGCCATATTGTCCTAGAGCCTTGGGGTGACTTATTGTAAGCCTTTCCAAACCCTTAATTCTAATTTATTTTGAAATATTGAATACATATATTTGTACTATTTTCAAAGTACTATAGTGGGCTGTACTAAAGTCTAAGTCCTGCATTGCATCCATACACAAGTCAGTCCATCATGAACTATTGTCAAGAACTATTGTCACCAGCCCTAGAACACTAGATAGGACAGAGACGTGCATGTTGAGTCTCTTTCATTTTATAATGGACGGATGAATGTTTTCTTGGGTTTTAGTGGGAATAAGAGTAAATAAACCTTTTAACCTAATAAACTAGTACATTGTGACCTTTGAATACACTACGCTAGCCTTACATAGTTCATTCCCTAGTGTTTGAATTCGGATTTAATTGAATAAGATTAGATTCCGAAAAATATACTACAGAGGGGCTAAGGGCAAATCAAGCCGAGATGGAGATGGAAAGAACAAAGGACAAAGGAAGGGTAGAGGGAAGTCACGGTGTCGGGTAATAAGAGTTTGCTTAGGGGAAACACAGGATTTTTTGCTGCAATTAGAAGTGATTAGGTTTGGGAGCAAGTGAAAACAAAGTCAGGTCTTTGATTTATAACACCAAACTAAGAGAATACAATAGAAGATAATACTTCAAGTGAAGGGAACTAAAGCTGTCCGTAAATAAATGGATGAACTATCAAGGTAAAAGAATAACTTGAATACGCAAGAGTATGTATACAAGTATAGGTAGAAATACTTGTATTCAAATACAAACGTCTTTATACCAAATATACAATATGTATAAAAGTCGTGTACGTATAGTCGTACAATACAAGTATAAAATATGCATAAAATTCGTGTACGTATATACGTATAAATATGTGTATATAAATATGTAGAATACATATATAGTAGACCATATATACACCGTATAAATACTAATACAAGTGTTTGTGTGGTTCTAAATGAAGTAGGAATCAAAACCGCAAGCCTTGAAACCTCTTGAAGAAAGCAGCAACACTAAAATAGATGCTCCAAACACATCATAATCTCAAATGAAGTGTGTTATAAGTTTTTGAAAAGCTAACAACACCATCTACTCTTCCTCCAAATTTCAACAGAATCGAACTTACAAGTCATAAGTTTTAGTCTTTCAAAGTTGGTGCTCCAAAATCCCTTGGCAATCGAACATGCATACACCTTGTAAGACATAAAATGCTCAAAAACGCTCCAAATTGCTTGATATTTGAGTCTTTGCAAAGCTTAAAGTATCATAAAGATCTCCTCCAAAACTGAACTCAAAATTCCAAATACTCCTCCTTCTATAGTACTCCAAACTTAGGCACTTCAAATTTGCTTGGCAGCTGAATGTGCATGTGCTAGTTTCGGCCACAAAATGTTCAATAATACTCTAAAACTCTTGAAACTTGAAAGGTTGGAATCCTAACTTGCCTTAAAACTCTACACCAAATTTTCAATTCCAAATTCCACCCTACCTAAGTTCTATGACACTCCAAATTCAAAGCTAAAGTTTGTAGAAGCGGTCTCTAACTTCATCTCCTTCTTCCTATCACTCCTTCACATTTCCGTCTATAACTTTTGTTTCACAAACTCAATTTACAAGTGTGATAGCTTTTTGAAAAGCTAACAATAAGACCTACACTTACTCTAAATTTCACTTGAATACAAGAAATATTGAGTATGCAGGAGAGGCTCGAAGTCTCCACTTCTCTAATCGGATAGCAGCAGACCTTCCCTCACTCTTTTACTCATAACTTTCTCATAACAACTCCAAATCAAGTGAAACTAGTGCCAAAAGAAGCGCAAGAACAAGATGTGAAACTCTGCCAAATCTCAAATCAAAATTCGTCTCCTACACAAAGCCATAGTCGCTCGAAATCACAGTATGCAAAAACTTTTTTTCTTTTTCCATAACAACACACAACAAAAAAAAGAAGCAGAGGAGGAAGCTCCCTCCTTCCTTATCTCCTCTCCTAAGGACCACATCAGCCCATGACTTGACCCATAAGGCATCTAGAAGCCCATTGGTTGAGGTACTACTCCCTCTTATCTCCACTACATCTTCTATTCATTTACTAAAAGCTTAGAAATTCAACTAGAAGGGAAAAACCAAGTAGGAAAAAAACCCTTCTCACAACTTATTGTAGGAACTTTAGAACAAGTTAAGGTTCCTCTAAACTCAACATAAAAAAACATTGGAATACAAATCAACCGCTCTTAAAGGTATTTTAAGAGGAAATAAATGACTAAACATGTAAAAACTCAAGGATTTGAAGAACTACTTCGGAAATGAAACTAGCCCTCCGTTGACTACTCAAATGACTGAGTTGCCCTTGAAGCCAAAGGCGATGCCCAACTTCACTTGAAATGCGACTAACCATCTGCCTTTCAGCGTTATTCTCAAAACGTCCTTCAAATATCATTTGATGATCTCCAGAAAGCGTAGATTCAGCCTCCAAAACAATAATCAAGGCCCTGGTATCAAGTTGAATACTTGCAGCTGCAAATTGAAAAATACTTGGGTCTGGATCTGTTCGCGGTTGAACACAACGCTCAGAAGGCTCAACTTCATCGCGTACACAACGTCTTGAAGTAGAAGGCAAATCAGGATCAAACAGCGGTTGAGATAATGGTAGCTCCCAATCCTCAAGATTCTGCGAATCCATCACTACAAATAACTGAATCCAAAATCAAAGCCTAAACAGGTTCTTCTAAACCAAGGAATGTAACCCATTCCCTTTATACAAAACTAATAGCTTCATTGAGAAGCTAATTCCAATTAACCAATCCCAAGTCAAATATTTATAGGTATATGTTTTTGTCTCAAAAGAAAACCTATGTAGAAATGGATCAAGGTACACTGCTTCGTTCATCTGATACCACACGATGCAACCATCAACGATATAAAACCGTTGTGGGACTAACAATCAACGCCAAGTTGCGGACTTGGCTGGTTGTAGAAGTCCCCGTTAGTTGTCGACTAGTTCCGGGTTCGAATACCATTGGGCCCGTTGAATCAATCTGAGCAGCGGCAACTTGGCACCGCTAGTGAAAGCAGAAAATAACCAGCCAGCCAGCCTCCTACTTCCCCTGAGCTAAGCGACAAGATGCAGTACAAAACCCAAACCGTGGATTTCTCTACGACCCCACCTTTTCTAACTCAATCCTTATACTCCATTGACGTTCTAAAGAGTTCTTTTCGTAGTTTTTAAACACCACACCTATATACAACACAACAACGGGCAAAGAGACGGCCCGAAATTTTGAGTACACCACCTAGGTGGGTTCCGCCGGGCATAACTTGTGACAATTGTGCTTCACCACCAACTCTGAGGCCAACCACACAGAGGCAACGAGTGGCGCGAAGCCTATTGGCAGCTGTAGACGTAGCTACAGATTCTCATGGAGCACATCGGCTCACTTCTATCGAAGGACATGACAACGACACTACCGAATTTGAGCACATTTTGTCTCCCTTGGCCTCACCCTTGCCAAGATCACCATTCACCACACGGGATTGCAAAGAGACCTCTCATGCAGGGAGGTGTAACACCGGCAACAAAGGGAAGGGAAGACTCATTAGCGATGACTCTGGAGGATAGTACAACTCATGCGAGAGTGAGGATTGCGTGCATAAGCAAGACTCTGTTTTGGGGCTTCACACCTCTACGGATTGCCTAGACGTGCCTCCGAAGTTTGTGACGGTATCAACTTCGATTCTTGGCCTCAGTCCGACAGCAAATGGAGGCTAGGCCATGCGGGGCGAAATTGTCTAGACTTTCATTCATGCAGTGACTGGAGACAACATGGTTCTTGTTGATTTTGCTGGTGTGATTGGTGAACGAGCCTTGCAAGAGAAGTATTGTTCATTTGAAGGCTTGCATGGTGTTGGACCATCTAGTCCAAGCTTGCAGAGGAGTCGGAAGTTGCGGCATAAGTTTTTGGAGGGCTGTGGCGACACTCAACAGAGTTTACTGCAACAATTCGAATTTGCATCTGCAAGTGCTGAGGGGCTCACCCAGTTCCTTACTGCTGGAGATTTGGAGTTGCCTCCCCTCTCTCCGGATGCAAGCCCAATGATGCCAACGTTTTCACCAACTGTAGGAGTGACATTTCTGGACTATTTGTTGTCGTTGTCTTCAAGTCCCAGTGATGAGGAGTCGGAAGGAGTGGATGGCGATGACCCCGACTGGTCAATACAGTATTTGGACTTTGCATGCGACTCCGACGCGGGGAACTCGAATTGGGAACTCAACGAGCCTGACATCTGCGAAGAGGTGGGTCTCCTATCCGGTGCTCTTGTAGATGACTATTCATTTGAAGGATGGTACTCCGAGTTGCACTGGAACACGGTGGACACTACACTAATTGGAGATAGAGAGGCATTCACAGGACCTTGCTCTGGTCCTACTTGTAGACAGAGCAGACGAAAAGTGTCTGTTCACGAGTTCTTTGAGCTATTTTGGCCAGTCTGTGATCTCGAAATCATATGTCGAGAGACCAATGCCTATGCTGTCTAAGAGAGTGTGGAACACCCTAGGCTTCTAAATGGCCATGGAAAATGGCAACATCTCACTGTAATCAAGTTGAGGACTTGGTTAGGAGTCTGTATCTTCATGGGTCTCAAACAGCAATGAAGCATTAGGTATTACTGGTCGAAACGGGCTTTCTACACTTGTCTAATAGTAAAACGTGTCATGAAATGCCCACGTTTTGAGCAAATCCTGTCATGCATCCATTTGGTAGATAATGCATCCCTAGTTCAAGATAAGAGTGCTCCAGGATATGATAAGATAGGAAAGTGCCGGTGGTTGATAGAAAACTTTGTAGCTCGTTCTAAGGCTGCATACAATTGCGAAAAACACCTTACTTGCGATGAGATCATGGTTGCTTATAAAGGTCGAAGGTGTGATATAAAACAGTATATAAAGGACAAGCCAATGAAGTACGGGATCAAGATCTAGTGCTACGCCAGTAGTAAGTCCCGTTACGTTTATAATCTCATAGTTTATGAGGGACGGAAAAGTATGAAACCTGAGAAGAATCTTGGAACAAAGGTCGTGCTTGAATTAGTGGCAGACCTTAGACAACTTGGCCATGTAGTAGTGACGGATCGTTACTTTAGCTCCCCTCTTCTAGCCGATTCTCTTCTATCTCAGGGGACTTGGTTCACTAGAACAGTGAAACCAAATCGCATAGGGATGCCTAGACAACTCGCCCCTTATGTAAAGGAAGCTCTTCCAAGGGGTACAATTGTTATGGCTATGCACATGTCACGCCGTATGACTGCGTGTGTATGGTTTGATGGCTGTCCAGTCCACTTTCTGAGCACCTCTTCTGACCCTATAGCGATTGGATGCACCACAATGAGGTAGGTGAGTGGGAGTCATGATCCCTATCCGACATCCCCCATTCAGAAGGAATACCAGGAGATGATGAGAAGGGTAGATGTTGTTGATTAGGGTCACGTGGAGTACACTGCACAAATCATGTCCCACAAGTGGTGGCATCGGCTACTGTTCTTTGTATTAGATACCTCTCTGGGAAACGCATACGTGCTTTACAAAGCGCATTGCTTAGGTAGTCAGGGCAAACGTCACCCGAGTCAACCCATGTCCAAGGCCGACTTTCATTACAAGGTGGCGTCTTGGCTATGTCACCCAGCATTTCGAGTAGGTCGCACGGCGGAAAGCTTCAACATGTCAAGTCGCAGCTTCCATGAATGCCGATATGCGGGACTGCTGCGTAGAAAGTGTCGTTTATGTGGCCGTAAACAAAACCGTTATTGTCTAGGATGTGCAGGGACTTTCTTCTGTGAAAAAACTTGTTATCACCTCGTGCACATAGATGCTAAATTTTCAGCTAAGATATTGTTGTGATGAATCACAAGATTGTTCAAGCGTTGGTTGTCTTCTGCAGGGAGGATGCTGTCCATAGGGTGACGAAGTTTAAGCAAGAAGCGGTGGATGTGCATGTGTGAACGACGTATCAGCAGCAGCGCACCTCGAGGGTCACTTTAGTAGCGAAGTAGTCTCCTACCTGGCATGGTTGGCCTCCAACTGAATATTGTTTGGAGGTAGGCGTTTTGCACTTTTGCAAGAGTGTTGTGAACTCGTAGTTAGTAGTACCTTTCATGTTGATAGGAAGTAGTTCATGTGTAAGGAGTCTCTCCGCAACTACATTTTGGACATCCAAGTCGTTTCATTATAGGTAACACTTAGTGATTTTGCACGTTTTTGTAAGTGCGCCACTCAATTTGTACTTTCATTCGGCCAATATAATGTCAAATTTCCGATCCAATGGTTTTTGTATCGTCAGTTCTGGATTGCGATTACAGGCTTCACGTAACTACCACAACTACCTTTCTCTTCACAGTCATGGGACAGAAGAACACCCTTTAGTCGGTTGTTCCACCCACTAGTCGTTGATTGAGTTTCCGCAAGTTCTGAAGCCTCCCGCGTTCTTCCAGTCGCACGGAATTGTCGACGCGACAGTCTAGAACGGGGGCAACCCAACAGTACTTCGAGTTCACGCCAAAGTGTGGTCGTGTCCTGCAATAAACATCTTCGAACTTTGTATCGCAACGGTGAAATTGCATTTTTTTTTACTCGAGGCTACTTGGAAGAGCCTCTCGAAGGACCGAAGCGATTTCGTTGATAGTGTGACCATAGTATATGGATTTTTTTTTCCGATCAAATACTTGTAATTCATGAAATGGACATGCCTGCAAAACCAACTTCGAGTACGGCAAGGATTTGATGCTTTTGCTATTTTTTCAATGCCACTTTGCTCAGTACCTTGCGGACTACATTTTCTTAGTTCACCTTGAGAGCAAATTCGAAACTTTTGGTGGATCAAGATAG
Organism: Climacium dendroides; assembly: GCA_950106755.1. Classification (NCBI taxonomy): domain Eukaryota; kingdom Viridiplantae; phylum Streptophyta; class Bryopsida; order Hypnales; family Climaciaceae; genus Climacium; species Climacium dendroides. The sequence continues at coordinate 23,247,629 of OX467089.1, forward strand.
CCTTGAACAAATCTTTGTGGGCATTTTAATACCTTCGACGTAGTACCGAACCAATACAAACAGGGAGCAAAAGGCACCGTAAAAGAGGATTTCACGGCTGATTTTTTTTAGTGGAACATATGCGAGGTCGTAGACCGATTGTCTAGTTTGATGCACCTGCACATCCTTAGATGTTCCACAAATAATCTTTGTAGATCAACACCTTTTTGCACTTCTCCGGCAAACCGAAAATGGTTTGTCACTTTTGGATTAATTCCCCACATGCCAGGACTGTCAATGGCAGTAGACATATGGTTCACTTTTTTTTTCCTTCTAAATTTCAAACTAACCAAACAAATATTCAAAGAAACATTAAGATGATATGCCAAATACTATGAAAATCTTTTGAATCAAAATTCCAATGTCACTTAACCCATCCAAAAAATAATTTTGGTAGACCTATGAAGGAATTGAGTAGGAAACATTTGAAGGAGTGAAGGTTGGAGATGTCATTTTTATATTGAAATTGAGTTTTCACCATGAATCTTCAAAAGATATGGGATAATTTGAAAATGAGTGCTAAATCACTTATTGTCAAAATGTCAAAATTATGTTTATGTAGAATTTCAGACCTCATTTAGTTATAATAGAAGAATTTTTTTCAAAAAATTTTGGACTAAAAAAAGTTGGGAAATCTATTTAAATTTCATCTCCAAAAATCCGTTTCATGTTTCAAACCTTCAATCAAAAGTTATGGTTATGATTGAAGGTTTGAAATTTTTTATTTTACTATGACTAAATGAGGTTTGAAATTTTACTTTAAATAGAATTTTTGCTTTAATTTGACTTTTTTATGAGCAGTTGAGTTCCTACTAACTTTAATTTATTTATCTCACATTGTTTACTTTGCCTCTTACCACCCCAAATGTATATAAAGATTTGTCTTCTCGCTCTTAATTTACAAATCATGAAAGTTGTTCAAATCACAATGAGAAAACTAAAGCATTAGTTTCAATGAGTGTAGAATATTCCACACCATATCATCTCGGGATGAAATGGTGTGAAATATTTCACATCATTATGTCTAAAGGAAGGCAATCCTTATTGTTACTGAATGTGATGTGTAGAAGTGAATGAATTATTGTCAGTATGGTTTAAGAATTCCGGACTTGTGGGGCCAATAGGATTTGTGATTCCATCTAGATGGTCCATTCTTGAGTCCGATCGTGCACTGCTCGTCTTTCAAATTGAGTGGGTACAGGGGAATAGTGCACTTCTAAAAATCACTAATGACGGTCAACAAATCTTCTTAACAGCCTTCTATAGGGCTCAAATTTTTTGTAATGATTCAAATGATGTGTTTCTTGGTGCATTGAAATTTCATGTGTTTTTTCAGCCACAAAAACATATAATTATCACTAATTTAAAAATAGATACTATTTTCAATAGAGAAAGCCAAAAAGAGGCAATTTGGGGTGTCCCTACTTTAGTTGCATTCTTCATCCCAAGAGTTTCTTAAAAAGTCATTCATAGACCACAACTCTACAGTAAGAATTCGATCCTTCTATTCACTGCTCACACCGCTGTTGAAAAATTCCACATGGGTCACAGACTCGCACTAGCAGGTGTCTGCTGTTGAGAAAAGCGAGAATCTAAATGCAGAAATACATCACTATACAATTTGAAGCAGGTTTCATGACACAGGAAAGTCATGCACACATGGGAAAGTGAGACACTGGAATTGGTATTTCTTGTATGAAAGTTGGTGTACATAATATTCTCCTTGGAAGAGTCGCAAATCCCTGATGGTTGGGATCAAGAAAGTGATCATATTCCTCTTGGGATCAAGAAAGTGTGGCAAATCCGAAGCGAAGCTCTCTGTGACAACTTCATACTGACATTTCATGCACTCCAAGAATTGATCAGAGGATAAGTCTAGAGACAGTAAGTCAGTACCATAATTTTAAAAGCAAAACTCAGGTGAGGTTACAGTCAACGAGGCACGTACAGTACTACACTACTAAGTGAATTTGGGTAGCACAGCATGCGCTCGCTTAGAAATGCAGTCTGAAATGGCACACGAAGTACACCTACTCTAATATTGATCACATATTAGCCCGAGTCGTCGGCACATTGGATGGCCCCCTAAATAATATCAAACGGACTGTTAGAAAAGTTCATTAACTACTGCCCTATCTAGATCATCTCAGTCCTACCAGTCTACTACTGTAGACTCTAGTAGTCTAAACAGAGGTAGTTCGAAATATACATACACTGATTCATATGATATGGCGAAAATGAAACATCATTCAATGCTACCTAGCTGCTGTAATAACAATGCACACTCTCCCTGCACATCCCTCGCAGTGGTAATTGTGGTATAGGAAATCTAAACTTCACATGGTACTATACGTGACAACTAAGCCATGAACAGAGCATCTGTCAGTTCCTACGAGCATCATTTTCACCCAAGTACGAATCGGTGGAGAAGCTGCCCTCGGAAGCGCACGTGCCGGTGGGGCACGTGATGAAGGCACCCGATTTTCCAGTCTCGCCCGCCGTGAGGATCACACTATAGCTCCTGCACAACCCCACCACAAGCATCATCACAACCAGCCCCAATAACACATCTTTCAATTTTAGGAACCGTCAAGTCTGATTTAATCGGTTATATTCGTGATGACGGCGTGTTCAGAGCGCCATGTTGTCACTTGTAGAAGTACACTAAGTTGTAGACACTAGCATAGGTATAGATCTGAAAAGATTCCCGACTGGTGATCCCAAGTTGGCACAATTTTGACATCCAACGAGTGGCAACCACCTAAATGATGTTACTAACACTCCAAGGAATGATACAATTCAATCCAGACATCATAAAGCTTCCACGTCGTAGCGGATGTTCCAGTACCTGAAGTCATCTATGGTCTCGTCGAACCACATACTTTCGCACCTGTTGTAACCAAAAACACAATTATCATCAGAATTCGCAGATTTCGTAGTCAAGTAGACCGCACACAACCATGATTATTGAATGCAGTCCAAATCAAACCTGCTCTAACCAAGACTCGACCCTGACCGTGTCTCTCACACTAGATAGTTCAATTCATCCTCCACTTCCATCCCTTCTGGACGAAAATTCTCACTGTCCATGATCTCCCAGCACTGATCAGATACAGTATTCCAAGATCATAGCTTCAAAGCCCCAACAACTTACGTGCAAGTAGCGCAACAACCGCACTTGGGGCAGCAAGTGCAACCATTTCCGCCATTGCAAGACATGGTGCGCCTAGCTTGATCACCAAGATATCGATCGATCAATCACGAACTAAGCTTCGAATCCGAACTAGACTTGGTTGCGAAGTCAATCTAGCCAACACAAACAAGCAACTGATTGACACAAGCAGTGAACTAGCTCAATGGCAATGGCGGAATGAGCACACGCTACGCCGATTTGTAAGACATGGAGATGAAGCCAGGCTCATTTTCCCAGTCGGGGCCTATGGACAATTGACAAAGTCTGCACTAGAAACGAAAGGTAAGTAAATTTTAAACGAGTTGCCTGGTCCAGCCTAGAATTTCCAGCCTAGAATTTCCAGCCCTTGTTGTCGGGTAATTCAAGACTTGCCCATACTTGAAAGAGTGTTTTTGTGGCCTTCATTTCGGTTCTGCACAGATTCCCAGAACGGTGCTACTATTCTACCATCCAGATCTGTGGGTGTGGATTCTGCATTCTCCGGCTGAACAGTATACTGTGGTGCTGGGCGAGGCGATAAGCCTATTCAGCAAAGGCTCCTCTTACGAAGAGATGGGGGATTTGAAATCTTTAACAAATAGTGAAATTGGAGGTACATCTGCATCATGCAATCAAGGAGCATGTTAAAATATTGAACTTACAATGGAGTTATCCCGTACAGTCCCAAGGCATTTTTGCCATCATAACCTACTCAAAACTGCCATTTTAAATGCAAAGAGCTATAAACTTTAAAAATTGTTTTTTTTACATATCTAACCATAGGATCCTGTACTACACTAGTATAAGAATGCGTGGGAAAAAATTTAGAAACTTTGATCGCATGAATTGCAAGATATTTGCATTTAAAGTGAAGAAAATAAGATTTTTTACACCTTAATTGGCTAAATTTTTTGGCATTGAATTTTCTTAACTTAAAATTTTTGCACTATTTATTTTGATTTTCTATTTTTTTTATGTTGAAGAATTGAGTTGAAAATCTAGGAAAAACATTTTCAAACAAAAAAATACTTAATTTTCAATCATTAAAAAATTGTTAAGTGGAAGTCGGTTAACTAAATTGTTAATAGCTTTAAGATGGAATTGAAACACGATAATCCCAATTGTGAGATTGTTCTAGCAAGAAAAGTTAACCTTGACTAACATTTTTTTTTAAATTTAAAAATTGCATTAAAAAATGAGTTCTATGAGTTATTCTTTCAAGAAGATGCGTAGATTGCTCAAAAAATAAGATTGTCCATGACTTTCTCATCACTAGTCCAAATAGAATGAATCAAAGCTTCAAATGTAAACAAAAAATAATCTTTGAGGAAAAAAATTAAAAATTAAAAAAATGCAAATGCTTTTTTGTTTTTTGGGTGGTCCCTCAAGTTTCTTTTTGGACACATGATGGCATAATTTTTGTTTCTAGGCACCCATCAAAATAAAAATTATATTTCTAAAAAGCTAATTTGATTTTTTATTTTCAATATCAAAAATTGAGAGCCTACCTAAAAGAATCCAAGAGCCTACCTAAAATTCCAAGAGTCCTCCGTAGGAACTTTGGGCTTTAGGACTTTAGGGGTTATACAGAGGCAATAGGTAGTCAAACATGGAAAGAAATGAATAAGCAACACAAGTTGCAAATGTGGTATTCTTGACCAATTATTTTCATTGTATTAAGTAGGAAATGAATTATCTTTTTAACATGAACTCCACATCTACTTTGATACCATTGTTTATGCCCTAAAATTTCCAAAAATCTATATTGTGTGATTTTAGGACATTTACATCAACTACAATGAGGGCCGGTTTATACTTGGGGATGGATTGAAGGCCAGCCAGAACTCTCCAAGTTTAAACCAATGGAGTTGCTTTATTCCTCCAAATCTGGCCCAAGGACTTTATACTTGGGGCTGGATGGAACTACAACTCATCCTACGTGTCACCTTAGGTGGCATGGTTTGGGTGCCAAACCATCCAGTCCCAAGGGAGCAATCAGGCTGAGGTTTTGGGTGGCCCAATTTCGCATCTTGGGCCAGATTGGGGTCGGATTGGGCTCCTCTATTGGATTGTACAAATCTTTACCATCTACTAATGCAAAGTCTTTTATTTTCTATTTTGGTGAATTGTGAGCTCAAGAAACTTCCACCAATTAGCATTGCTAAATTTTTGGAGCTTAACTATTGTCAATATTTCAGTTTGAAATTTGGGAGTAGTTGAAATTTGGGAGTAGTGGATTGAGGTGGGGCTCTGTGATGGAAGTGTATATAGTTAATATAATTTATTATATAAACTTATTATAATCTAATTATTATAATCATTATAATATAATATATTATATATACAATTTTGTTTGTTTGATAAGATATTTTGTAAAATTGTTCATAATTGAATATGAGATTTTAAAGCTTATTTGGTTCAATGATTTTTAACTAACTCAACATAAGATGTTTATTTTTATTTGGTATTTGGTATATGTTTATTTGGTAGAGTTGTTTTTAATTTCTAAATATCTAAGGCATGAAATTTTGATGTCAACAATACTTTGAAGTTTAATAAAACTTAACCAAGTTATTATTTTTAGTGTATATATATATATATATATATATATAAAGTCTTTTTGAATTCTAGTTTTAGCATAAAAATCCAATTTTTGAAAATTATTGATTATGATTTTTTATTCAAGATTTTGTACAAGGGTGTCCATCACAATCGTGACTTTCATAGTGTTGAGGGCTTTTGGAAATGAGCCTCAAATACACTAGATCTTAGTGAAAAAATCACATTAACAATTCATTTAAAAAAATTATAGAGTAGATTTTGAGAAGCCATAAATTGATTGGGGTTATGCATGTTAGGCCCATTATCCTCATAATTTTTTTGGTGACCAACTTTTAGATTTGACAGGTGAAAAGAAGATTGAAAAACTTCAAATCACTTTTGCAATTATAACACCCTTATGATCAAACATTATTTATTGCTTGAAATTGTATAAATTCTTATGAAAATAAATGAAAATTATATGAGCTACAACTCTAGTTTCAACATCAACTCTAATTTTAATGTGAAGAGAAAGAAAAAGGTTAAAAAAAAGTGAAAGAACTCCTTTTTTCAAATAAAAAAAAGGAAAAGAAAGGAAAAGGTTCAAAAAAATTAAAATACTTTCTCTTCTATTTTTGAAATAAAAAAAAGAAAAAGAATAAAAATTTAAAACAATTTTTCTTTTGTTTTTGAAATAGGAGGAATAGGAAGAAAAAATAAAAGATGTATGTGATATATTTTTTATATTGAGTCTTAAGAAAATACAAGTGCACATTAATTCTCAATTTGGCCCTAGAATCCGGCTTCATCACTTTATATCACTTGAGGCTGGAGTGATGAATCCTCAATTTGGCCTCAAAATCCAACCTTTCCACTTTCCACTATCTAGGGGCGGAATGGTGAATTGGGGCCGGATTGAGGGTCGGATTGAAGGCAAATCAGGTTGGCCTTCCATATAGCCCCAGAGCGTGTATAAACCGGCCTTGAGTTCTTTTTGAATTTGTCCAAAGCAAAATACTTTAAAAGTGTCATTCTTCATTATGGAATGAGTATAAGTTGTCTACAATTCCTAGTTCAAAAGTATTATTTATGAATTAACTCAAAAAGTGTTCATTTTTTAGATTATACTAGTAGTTGGCGCTTGCTATGCTGCGCATTCATCATTAGAATTTTATAAGAATTTTTATGTATTAGATAGAATGCAAAACAAAAATTTCAATAAATCTTCAAATAAAAATGACTAAAATCTTTGTATAATTTTTTTTATAAGTAACCATATATTGAAATGTAAAATAGAAATTTATTGAATGATGAATGAAACATATGCAATGGTAAATACTATAAAAGATACACATACATTAGAATGCATTAGAAATTTGACTCCATTGTTACAAAAAATGGCAACCCAAATTGAAGAATTGAAAAGAAAAACTTATAAATCTCAAAAACTTTGTGAACAACTTAATTGTTGTGGAATCCAAAATCGCTTCAATTAAATAAATTTCTCAAAATCATTTGGTAGTAGCAATAGAAAATTGAAATCATGAAAGCTCAAAGCTCACAAAAGCACAAAATCATAGAAGTGCAAAGAAGTGTAAAGCCAAGAGAAGCAATGGATTTGCTACCTCTATAATATCATCCTATGGATCCTCTTTAATATCACCTTAATTGCATCAACTATATTATTTTTATAATATCACCCTTTGTAAAAAGTGATATTACAGAAGTGATTGTAGCTACTCTATTTCTGTAATATCACATTGTATGAAAATATGATTTCTATGTATGCATGATTGAAAATATTTTTATAAAATATTTAAAATAATTATTTTAACCCCTAAAGTCCCAAGGCCATTTTTGTGTCAAAACCACTCTAAACTACCACTTCTACTATGTTCACTGACAAAATCAATTTTTAAATTTAAAAAAAATCTGACCATAGGATCTTATTCTACACTTGTTTTAGATCATGTGATAATTTTTTTTGTGATTTTTGATTGTACAAATTGAAAGATATTAGCATTAAAAGTGAAAGCAATTCATTTCTTTCAAGAAGTTGCTATGATTGCCCGCAAAAGAAGAAGCTTCATAACTTTCACATCTTTAATCCAAATGGAATATTACAAAGCTTCTCATTTATAAAAAATATAACATACAAGAAAAAAAATATTAAAATTTTTATTTCAATTTTTTGTGAATTTTTTTTGTTGTCCAGTCTCCCCCATTTTGAGGTTATTGTGGCATAACTTTTGCTCCCGGGCACCAATTGAAATAAAAATTACACTCCCCAGAAGCTTATAAGTTTTTCTATCTTATGGAATTTTTTTTAAAAAAAATCAGTAAAAATTGAGATCATAGGAGCCTGCCCAAAATCCATTTTGTCCCCCGTAGAGACAATGGGACTTTAGAGTTAAAGACTTATTGAAATCATTATCATGCATTCTATTCAAATATATCAAAATTTTACTACTATGTGATACAATGAATGCGTAGCGTAGCAAACACGAGCCCCTAGTAATAATGGTAGCATTTGTGATATGACAGAGGGAGTTATGATTTTAGTAGTATGATTGCTAATTTCTTGTAATTGTCATGTGGCATGTATGAAGTTGTCTTGTGACACTAGTTTTGCAAGGGTCATAATTTTGGAGGGTCACTATAAAAAAATTATTTCCTTCTAAAGGACATAAAAAAAATTAATCTTTAGAAGTTATGGACCAAAAAAAAACACAATGAAAAATACCAAAAAATTGGGCACAATTTTGCCCAATGTTTGGTTTTTAGAAAAATTTTAAATGCTTTAGAAGTTATGGACAAAATTGTGCCCAATGTTTGGTTTTTAGAAAAATATTTAAAAATTAAAAATAAAATTAAAAGATCCATTTCTTCCTAACCTGAAATTGCTCCTTCTCAAATATTTTCATCTTTGAAAAAAAAATTGTGTTCTTTGCACTTACACAAAAGCAATGCACTTAGAACACACGTCGAAGGTACACAATTTGCTATTTTCAGGAAATCTCTTTGTGGGCTTGTGTAACTTTAGTAGAAGTCCTTACATCCCAATTTTGAGCCTCAAATTTGTATTTTGAATCAAAGTAGTACTAAAAAAATTTCAAAACAGCCAAGGATTGTTTGAAAATAGTAAAATATTTTCTTAATGAAAAAAGAATTCACTGCTTGCAATTACCCATGTGCCTTCATTTCAAATTTCATATAAAATTGACGTAAAATGCAAAAGTTATGAGCAAAACAACACTTGCCTCAGGCCTAGGGGACAACATAAGACAAGTGTATCTTCAATCTGGAGCTAAATCAATCACTTAGCAACGCTGGAACTCCTTGGTGAAATCAAATATCTTCACAGTCAACAATCAACATTTTTCTGCTTTCGTAAGTTTCCACACTCGTATAGATCAGTTGAGCACATCATTAGCAACGCCAGGATCATAATCACAGCCATCCCCACTTGTACTGACATTTCACAGAACTGAACCAAATACTCTTTCCAAGCTGCAGTTGATTCACTCAATTCTCTCGAAGAGAAAGAATATACACATCATCTCATTACAGAAAGTTACACCCTGGAGCCTAGAAATGAGAGCACAATCAAACTGAATGCACCCATCCCTCCAAGCCCCTCTACTCTACATACTTGGGCGAGTCACATTTATAGCAACCTTGAGCCGCCTTCAAGCACAACGCTGGCCAAAATGTACAAACACAGAGACGGACATCAATGCAGGAGGACATAATAGTCGTTGGCGCCATTCACTGGAGTCTGCTGCTCAGCAGGGTCTTCAAAGCCATGTGATGAGAAATCTGATTCTGTGGACACATGGTGAACTTTCTCATGTGCCTCAGCTGCCTTCTGGAACTTGGTAACGAAGTCCTGAAGCTCCGCCTTTCGAGACATAACCTCCTCTTCTGAGGGTGGATTCTTGAGCCCAAGTCGACGAATCCCAACTATAATCACAGTTGCACCAAGGAGGAAAAGACACGCCGAAAATATGGAAAATGCGTGGGGGTTACCACTGCCGCCTGGAATGCCGTCCAAGTTGATCCCAAACAGGCCCACAATGACCGAGAGCAGGAGTCCCCCACCCCCAATCACGGCTAAATTGTGTTGCACTCGGAGGCTCCTCTGCTGAAGCTTTTCCCGTACATTGCTTTGCATCACATCTTGAACGGTGAACAAGCGATCACGCACGGCTTCCTGCTCTTCCAGCATCTCCCGGGTCTGTTTGGCCACTTTGTCCAGGACGCTCAGAGCACTCGGCTCTTTTAAATGGGTCATCAGCTCGTGAATAATTTCCTGTCGTGCGTTGAGTGACCATTTTACTCTAATCACCTGCAACGCCCGTCAGAACATGAGAACTGTGAAGATGATGAGGCCCAAACCAGACGACCAGCAATTGGAGAAAACTGGACAACTCAATGGTTGCTTTTTAAAATTGGGCACAACACAGAAGGCACAAGTAGAATTGAGTCATAGGTTTCGATTTAGGTTTGGAAAATCTATGGAGCAAATGTAGCGAGGTGAATGGGAGACAGGAAACACGTACTAACCACCAGTGCCCAGTAAGTCTTAGGAAGAAGTGTTCTATTGGTGAGTAAGAAATTTGAAAACGTTTACGTCAACTCACACCTAGTCTAACCACCGACTGTAATCAATAGTTTTCCTAGCCATAATCAAAACTGCCACTACCTGTAATGTCATTTGGGGATCCACACTGACCCAACAGACTGACAAAGTTTGAAACTGCAACCACTTGGGGAACATGATTCCTACCTGCGTGGAAAGGTACCGTATTTCTCGGTTCAAGATAATGCTCAGCAATGCCAAATCCTCCTTCCCCTTCCTGAAAATTAATCAGCCAATGGATGAGATTTGCAGAACACCTCCATAAGAATCTTGAAACTTCACAATAACTAAGCAAGAACTGGCTTGCTCTTTGAATTCAAAAAGCCAAAATCTGTCGCGTGTCTACATGATCAAAACCTGCGCTGGAGCGAGTATGCTTACCTGTTAACGTACTTCAACTCAACTTCGTCAGCTGCACCAAAATAGTGTTTCCGAGACATTCTGCGAACACGAAATCCTCTCGTTATATACAAAGCAGTTTGTTTGTATTTCATTTTTTAAGAAGTGCCAAAGTGGCGATATAAAATGTTGTAGTGGTTCTCCAAATTTCAACATTCATCCACATATTGGACAAAAACATCACATTAGCATATATCACATGTCTATAATTCGGTTTTCATCCGCAATCTGGCGATTTCATCCAAGTTTTTTGGCATTTTTTAGCCAAATTGTTTTTTCTGGTGCAATCTGGCACCAAAAAGAAAAAGAAAAAAAGCCCTGATACAAAACATTGACAATAGTGGAAATCCAAACAAAAAGAGTACCACAATATCCAGGAACGTATTTGAAGTAGACTCATAAAATACCTATCATCCCATCTGGCAAGGCGGCTGGCAAGCTGCGCTATGACCTCCTGTACACAAGTGGGTGCCTCTGGACCACCTGCACCCACCAGATCCTGCCACACCAATTTCACCTGTTAACAAAGCTTATCTCAAACCAAATCAGAGTCTAGCCCGTCTAGAGGAAAGGTAATGAAGTGGAAGCTCGTCATTGGTCTATTAAAGCACGTGACTACCACACTAGAGAAACACCAAGAAGGATAAAAGAATCTCGTTTTTCATTTGGGCATGCTCCCGCCATAGTATGTGGCACATGAACGGTGATATGGTCATGAACAAGCAAGTGTTCTTCAAGGCAATATAGCTTGGTAGTCCATGAAATGGGGAAAAGGAAGAGCTATTTCATGCCACGTGGATTAGGTATGGCAGAAGTGCCTGCCTCTGCTGTAGAGTAATAAAGCTTCAAATTCACTGAGAAGTTTCTGATATATATCTTTTTGAGACATAAAAAAAATGAGGAAGAAGGAAAAGCAAGGCACCTGAACTTCCATAACACCAAGAACGTTCATGTGGTTAATTACTCCTTTCACATGCATAGATGTAATCAAGAAGTTCTGAGCTTGCCACGAGCGCAGAACAACAGGCACATCCTCCTCATTACGATTTGAATCCCCGATGGAATGACCGGTCAGCTCAAACAACAAGCCCCCCGCAACACGCACAGGTACCTGCAAAACCAAACCCCAAATATATCAGAAAACTCACTGGAGGGTACTCACAAGTCAAGCAAAAAAATTGTATAGTATCATCTGAATCTAGGCCCAGCCCATACCAATGAATTCGTGCCAAGTACCTAATTGGAGTTGTTGGCTAATTAGTGCCAATTAGCTAATTAACTTGTTGGAAGTTAACTAACCTTTTGTGCGTCAACACTTGCAAGATAACAAAATGGGAAATTAGGCATCCAAGTTCGTTAACTGTGACTACTTGACTAATCGGGGTAAATTTAGCACTTCCAACGATTGGCATAGGCACAGGTAGTTTACTTCGTGCATTTAGTGGACAGAACTGGTGGAAATTAATGTAAATCATTGCAAGTTAGCGGGAGCTGGCACCACAGTCTAAACAGTGCGGGCATTTAGTAACTAATACCACTTAGCGGGAGGGGCCTTAAAATATAAGTGGGAAAAAAAACAAGACTGCATAATGATACCTCGTACAGAAGATGCTTCATGCGTTCACTAATAAGCCGCTTCTCATCCCGGAGGGCAACACTGACAGCCGGATGCAGCCAACATGAATTCGCCAGCGTCTTCAAAACATTCGGATGGCGAGCGTCCACATGACACCAGAAAGTGGGTCCATTTCTCTTCTGCCAATACGGATGGGCCAAATCTGCAGCCGTGAGAGAGCTGTCCTCGTCGGACAGCCCATCGTCATTGCACCACATCGGATCACCCTGGTTTCCAACACACCAGGAAATTCAGAAGAGAATCCACAGCAACATTTATTCAAACCGCATTTGATTTTTAAACAGTGCGCATTAAGTGCAAACTCTCATCAAGCAGTTTTTGCACAGTATGATTATCAAAAGCATCCGGAAAGGGGGTGCACAGCTGTCTATCCCTTTTAGTTTAACTTCCAGAGAACTGAGGAGCCCATTCTGAGTATATGTATCTGTCTGTAAACACCACTTCTATAAAAGATTATATCGTAAAATCCTACAATGAGATGAAATTTGGAAGAAAAAATTTGAAACTTACAAGTATAAACTTGCGGTACTAATCATAGTATTACTCAAATAAACCGAAAAAGCACAATATCTCAAATGTACAAGGGTAATTTCAACAGTTTATTACCGTGTTTGAAGCACAATAGTTATAATATTGCATCGGTGGAATAAGGCAGAAAAAAGGGGCACATGGATTTCAACAAATTTGTGTACTCCTAAGAAGATCCAAAAGAACGAACTTCAGGCATATAATTTGACACAGTTGCAGAGCTAGAGAAGGTAAGTCTAAGCGCTGCAATAAGAATAACCAGCGGTCCTTCTTTTGGCTAAACATTGCCAGATGTCAACAAACTTTCTGATCTACCTACAAGCCCATAGGAAATTCAAAAATGAAAATACAATTAGTTGGCCAGAGTTTTAAGACATTTAGTTTTTTCGCAATTGATTTTAACTTAATGCAGAATAAAAGTGCAGAATTTGAGATGAAACAAGTTTCTAGATTGTTGTGGGCAGAAGCTCAAAGCTCACCGGCATGACGAATGGAACCTCTCCATTGCCAGATGGTGAATGGAGACTTTACAATAGTAGCTACGGTAGAGACTCCACTAACTATACAGTACATTAGAGTTCCATTGACCATACATATGAGCTTTGATTTGTGCTAAGTATGAAAATACGTAATCTGTGGACAATTATTTTGTTGCAATTGATTTTTAGCCTAACACAAACTTAATGTGAAAAAACGAAGATGGCACAAGTTTCTAGATTGTCGTAGGCAAAGGCTCAAAGTTCCCCTGTATAGTGAATGACACCTCTCCCTTACTGTATAGTGAATGGAGACTTTACATTACTAGAATATCAGAAAAAGAAGAAAACTGAGGATGACACAAACCTGCAGTGCTTGGAAAAGCTCGGACAACCTCGGCCACCCGATAGGAATCCATTGGCAATCCTTTTTCAAGCCATTGTTCCACCGATGATCATGGTGATCATGAAACTTTTCATGGTGAGAGACGGAACTCGTCGGCGAGGTCGCCTTCTCCTCATCTTTCAGCAAACTCTCCCTCACCACAAATCCTTGCACCTCCGTGCCCAAACTCCCTGCTCCCCCCGATCCAGTGGACCCAGGTGGGCGACTATCCTCCGAAACGCCACCAAAAGAATCATGAGAGCGGTTCAAATCAATCCCCAAAGACTCATGCGGATGCTTCACCGAAATCTCACAGTCCAGGCGCCCTTGCAAGTGTCCGTCCTGGTTGCCGAAATCCGCACCCACTTTGAACTTCTTCGTGGGCGCAGGAAGAAACTCGTAGGCGCATAAGAGTCCGTCTCGCCATAGGTCTAAGGTTCCTGTGCTCTGCACCTTGTGGGTGTGGAATGTCTGGGTGTCGTAGTCCAAAGGCTCTCGTGACTCTCTGTTGTTCATTGTTGTGAATCAGAATGAAACCCTAATTGGCAATGGGAGATGGAAGCCGGGGCTTCTGTTGGGAAAAGAGAACATGGACCTCAATCTCCGGCTTACGGTCAATAGTCATGCCTTTGAAGAAGCGCCGGTCTTCTGCAAAATTCCAAATTCCACCGCGCAGTTAGTTGGTGGACATTTGTGCTCTCGTGAAGGTGATTTATTATACACTAAAGTCTCTTCATTATGGCATTCTCTAAAATGACACATAGTAGAATATTCTGCACATTTCCTGTACATTCAATATTCTGTTGTCATTTTAGAACGTTCAGCAGACTTGCCACTGGTGATATGTAGAAAGCCAGGCCTTGCGTTGGAAAAACAGAACAAGGACCTCAATTTCAAGCCCACCACAAATATTCATTCCAGCTTCTGCAATTTCCAACTTCCACTCACCCCCACCCCCCTCTTCGCTTGTGGGAATTCATAATCTAGGGGAAATGATTTACTATACTACGGTGTAAATCCAGAAAGTGAGGGGTACCAAAAAAGGGTTGAAGAAAATTCAGGCTCGAACCACAGAAGCAATTGAGCCAGTTTACAATGGAACACCAGCGTGGTTGTAATCATCGAACCCAATAAGGTCTCACAAGTTGCTATTCCATTACAAAGAGCTGCCGTCCCTCATCTATTACAAGCTCTCACAAGTTGAACGTCCTCTGGGGTTAGGCTCACACTCTTGCTGTCCCTCCTCCTCATCAAAAACCGAAACCCCAGAAAAAAACCTCGTGCATGAAATCCATGAAGACTTCAAAACCGAAGCACAACGAAGCTTAGAAATTCCGGAAACAGTTTCCAAAACATGAAACCCTGGCTCAATGACACACACCCCTCCACGAGTCAATTTCCACAACGGCCACTCACTACACACACACACACACACACAAAAAAAAAAGAGGCACGAAAACGGAGGCGGGAACGAGAGAGGGAGAGCGTTGCCCACCTCGTGAAATCCGCCCCACCACTTAAAATGGCGCAACTACCAATCCCCTACATACATGAGTAGCTAGTAGACCAATCATTCAGACCCCTCCTCATGGCACCGTCGAATGTTCTCCAGGCTACTCAAGCTCAAGTGCCCTCGTCCTCCTCCTCCCCCTCGCCTTCGTCCCAACCATGAAAAATCTCGCGATTGTTTCTCCGCAATCATTTAAGTAACTGCAAAAGCACGTAGCTTAAGTTCAAGCTTCCACGGTGGTCCAGCCCTCTCTTCCACCACAGTAAAGCACTTCGAGGCACGTGTATGATAGATGAGGAGCACCCTGGAAAGGGTTTCCTTTCCTGGGAAATGGGCAGAGAACTGGCAGCAAAAGGTTGACGTTCCTGCTTTCAAGGTCGGTGAGGCCGTTGTCTGAATAGGATTTCAAAAAACAGAGGGTGATGATTTGAAAATGGGAATTACGTGAGGATGATGATTGATGAGAGTATTAAAGTTACGTGAGAAACCGTTGCTCTACGAAGCTTGAAGAACTGAGGAGGATCTTCGCAATCGAATCTTCGAAATGGGGTCCCGGATTTGGAAACTGTGGACGGAAGAGACGAGTTTGAATGCGCTTTGACTCTTTGCGGGATGGATGGATGATGGCCACGAATAGGGACATGCACTTTACTGTTTGCAGGTCCTTCGATTTGCAGGGAATATGATAACCCTCTCTAATTGCACACGTCGTGCACTACACTGACTGATAATGAAATTTAGTAGTGGTAAGGTGAAGGCACCCAAAACCATCAAAATAAGGAATTCAGCATAGTTGGAGGCCTATTTTCTTAAAACTAAAATTTTTGTAGTACTAGCAAGAGAAAATTATGAATATTAAAAAAAAAAAAAAAAATCGATGTGATATGTAATTTTTATGATTTTTCAAAGTAGCTAGTCTCTAGACTGCTGGAACTGTCCCATAGGTGCACCCAAATCTGAACTGCGCAAAAGTCAACTATCAGCAAATCAGAGTTCAATATGTGTCGTTCAAGTGTGTCAGCAAATCAAAGTTAAACATGTGTAAGACACATTAATGGAACTTTAGGGACACTTTAAGGGCACTCTATGGAACAAGGATTAGGTATAAGGCCAAAATTGGATGTTTCTATCTTATGGTACATATTAATAGTGTTATTGACCCTCTCACTTTGATTCTCAATTAGTTCATTGTCACTTAGTTCATTCACAAGTACACTTTTTGCTTTATTTAGTGTGGTCCACACTATATAGATATCATTATAGTATTTGAGATAATTTTATTTAGGAGTTCTTCCATGATTTGACTCTAAACCCCTAAACTCTTGTGACCATTTTTCTGTAGAAAAAAAACTCAAAACTGCCATTTCTGTTGCATTTGTCTAAGAAAGCAAAAAAGAATTTTTTTTTTTTAGAATCTAACCATAGGATCTTGTACTTGACTTCTCTAATTTCATATGGTAAAAATTTCATGAAGTTTGACCATATAGATTGGATGATATTAGCATTCAAAGTTAAAAAAATAAGTTCTTTTGAATTCTAGCCTGCAATTTCAGATTACTTTGACTGCCGTTTGTGGAATTTTTTTGCGCTACATACTTTGAATTTAAAGTTTATTCTATTAAAGAATTGAGTTCAAAGTCTAAGGATTTTTTTTTTTAAAACACACTTGAGTTTTATTCTTTAAAAAATTGTGAAGTAGAAGTAAGTCTAAGATTGAAAAAAAAACAAATTGTCAATACCTCTAAGATGGAATTGAATCACAATAATCGCAACAGTGAGATTGTTCTAGCAAGCATACTTAACCTTGTCAAACAATTTTTTTTGAAAAAAATATAAAAATTGCATTAAAAAATGAATCCTATAAGTAATTTTTTGAAGAAGATGCTAATATTGTCTGAAAAACAAGATTGTCTATAAATTTCTCATTGTGAGTCGAAATAGAATGAATCAAAGCTTCACATGTAGAAAAAATATAATATTTTAAGGAAATTTTTTAATTTAATTTAGACTTTTGTGATTTTTTATGCTACCTGCCTACCTCCATTTTTTGCTAATTGTGCTATAACTTTTGTTCCTAAGCACTGATAGAAATAAAAATTATATTTTCATAAAGCTTATGTGTTTTTTCTAGCTTCATAAAAAGTTTCAAAAAATTACAATGAATATTGAAATTGTATGAGCCTATCCAAGGTTGCATTTTGGCCCGCATAGGGCCAATGGACCTTAAAGATTAAAGGACCCAACCCACAATGACCAAGGTAGTCACCAAATTGCTCCTATTATTGGCTCGGGGGGTGCACTACAAAGGAAGTTCATGGTGAGGAGCAACCAAACCCTAACTACCCATTTCTACTTTTCTTAATTACTTTCTAATAAACTGTAATTTCAACCTACAATTTTGAGCTTTGTTTAACAATGTCTATAGGTTTCTATTGCCAAAAATTTCAATCCTAAAGAACATGTGATATATTGTCTAGAAAGGATTGAAAAATGAACTAAAATGGCATGTTTTTCAACTAAAATATTTATAGAGATCACATGAAGATGACTATTGTATCAATATTCAACCAAAATAAACTTTCAGCAGAAAGCTACTTTATAGAATTTTCTTTTCATTTTTCAAATTTTTTTTCTTATATAATATAGGGGTGTGAAAGTTATTTTTAGCTTTACAGTGTATTTTTTTTCTTCTAAAATTTGTAACTAATTATTATTAACATAAAAAAATACCAATAATTCAGAACATAAACTTTCAAAGTAGGAAAATCTATTCATATTTTTCTTTTAGAAAAAAATTAATATTTTAGGATATAATATAGGGGGTCCAAAATTTGGTTGCTCCTCATCTATGAACTTCCTTTGTAGTGCACCCCCCGGGATTATTGGACTAATAGGTGCATTCCTTGTTTCTACAATGAACAGTGAAGTCATCCATCAACCATTTTTTGGCTTCAATAATTTTCAAGGGGTAAGGAATCCACAATCTTTATAGATTGAGTTTTCTTTTACTTTGAATAGTGTTACAACACGTGTTATAATTACTTGTGGTCTTTGTCATTTATGGGGTTAGCATTGTATGGGGTTGCAATGAAGGGATATTATGTAACTCCTCTAGTTTAAGTCCTAGGTTTTAAAGCAAACTTCCATTTCAAATTAAAAATGAATTTTCAAATTTTCAAAGTCAGGATTGCATTTATTGAGTTTTATGATAATTTCATTTGTACTTGAGTAGGGAGAAACTACTTTTTAAGAGTAGCTTTGTTTTGTTGTCAAACTTAAAACAACCAAAAACATCAAATCCATTGTTAATGGTAGTGTTTTAGGAATCCAAAACTTGTCACTGTTGCTTTTTATAAGCCTCTCTCTAAAATTTTGTTAGAAAACAACAACAATCCTCTTTTTCTAAATATTGTTCATTTCCCTCGTCATTTCCACGTAGAATTTTGGATTGTTTTTAATTTTTTCTACAAAGTTTAGTTGATTCTTGTACATACACAAAAGTCTGTTCTTATTAAGAATCCTAGGTAGGACAAGGAATACACTCTAAAGCTTTTTAATGCACATCTCATGGTGTGTGCAATGTGATTGAAAAATTGTCATATGTCATGGAAATGGCTATCAAAATGCATTTAAATTCCCTCTATATCTTTGTTAGTGTAACTAGAAAAGGTTGAGTGTGAATGGTCATTTATATAGTGAAAAAAAGAACATAAAGAAGCATCGAGATCATCATAAAAAATTTTAGCAATTTGTTGCCAAAAATTGGCGTGGTCCAAATACAAAGCTATAGGAAGTTTGAGGTATTTTGAAGCAACTTCTTGCAAATTCTATCCAATCCTGGGCTAAGAATTCATCCAATCACTCTTGTTACAATAAATTACATAACTCAAATAAAAAAAATAGGGACTGAAAGAGTTCAAAATAGCAAAGATAGTCTTCCTCACCCCACAGTTGATTACCTCATTCATTGATGATATTGAAGTAGACATACCCAAAATTACAGTGATGAAGATGTTTATATTAAGTGTACGTCTAATTAAGTGTCTAATAAAAAAATTGGGATGTGTACAAATATATGTTCATCTACTATTGTTATATAATGGAGGACCAATTATTAACATTGGGACCATGTGGACTTGGAGAGATATTTTTCTAAGAAGAGTGAGGTTGTTGATAGGCTTGACAAAAATAATTTTCATGATGTTTTTATGTAACATTATTGAGCAATGCAAGTGGGGCTTTCGAATTCAAGCAAAGAAATTGAGTATTTTAGATTTATCATGGCAGGAGTATCATTGTCATTCAAACTCAACTTGTGGTAGGACCTCCAAATGACTTTTGAATGATTGGCATGGTATATGAACTTGAGAGTATTGTCATTGGAAGTAGATTGAAATTTATATAAAATAATACAAAATTTTGGATTTGAACTTTGAACAACTACTAGATAGTCCTCATCCAAAGTAATTCTTAAAGATAAAAATAGTTGAGGAAATGGTAAATTATGCCTAACGGAGAGGAAATTATGCATATAGTATGCATTCCAAATTCTCATGTCATTTATGTGATTTTCCTTTCTTAATCCTTAAAGGATGCAACCCCTATGGCCAAGGTAATGAATTACTCACCAAAATGCTTTGATTCTTGAATCAATATGTGCATTCTTTGTTTTTATAGTAAACAATCAAATCATCTATTGGCCACTTTTCAACCAGAATGTCAATTAAGGGTTAACGTGATTTATTGTGGTTATATTTTATTTTTTTAAATTTGTTTCTAATGGGTCTATTTTTGTCATTCAATTTCCAACTCTTATTTTTATTGGTTTTACTTTTTGATGCACTTTCAATGATAGTACTTTTTAATTCTAATTCCTCATTAGTCAAAAGTTAATAATATTCTTGCTAGGCCATTTTGTTAATGCTCTAGAACTAGGTTAACTTTGTTCAGGGTATGAATTACATCCAAGTATCAAAGATTACTTATTCTTCTTAATTTTGAATTTGATGAATTCTTTTTGTAAAAAGCAACAGGCTATTGGAATATTTTTAATTATTATTGACTTCAGTAACCAACGCTTGTTGTGTGGCCAAGCAGAAAGCATTTTAAATTCAAAATTATTAACCTAAAACAGGTAATTTCAGAGCAGTTAGTATTGAACATAAATACAGTATAGTATTGCTGGAAGGGTTTTTTTGAGCTAATTTTCACTAGAAAGAGATGCAAAATTATTTTTAGGGAATATTTGGCAAGATACCAGTAATTTTATGACTTTTTCAGTGGATGAATTTGCAAAATGCTACCAAATTATGGCAAGGTATCACTCTATTTTGGATGAATAAATAAATTTTCATCTATATATTTCAAATTTCATCTATTTTCATGGATGTAAATAGCTTCTTCACTCCAGTGAAGATTGCCTCTTGCATTGCCTAAAATAAATGAAGAAAAACTATTGATTATTGGCACTCAATCTCCCTTCTTTGAAATCTTGAGAGAAGATATAATCTATTATTTGATACTTTGGGAGGATTTTGATTGTAGATTTAAAGAAATTGATTAGCTCTATGCTTTAACATCTTGAATGGAAAAGTATAAAATATGATTTGGATTTATTGTTGGGGGCCTCTTTTCAAGGATGCAAAAGAGCCCCTGTTGCACTAGGTTAACAATGTTATGAAGGTGGAAATAATGCATTTTTTTTACAATAAAGGAATGCTATATTGTTTGTATTTCTCATATTTATTCAATGAGTGCATCTGCAATGTTAATTCTAACTTGTATTAGTTGTGGAATTTGAAATGCACTATAAATAATACAATATTTGATGACAAATTAGATGAATCAATATAGTGTGGTCTACAATATTTTCATTGTGTAATGTCAATAGTATAATTGTCATTCCAATTTCATCCATAAAATTCAACAATTTTAATCCAAAATAATTCTATATAGTGTCACAATGAGCTCAAAAAATTTCCAATTAAATTAAATTTCCACCTCCTCTTTTGTAAAAAAAATTTCAATTAAATTAAATTTCACTTTAGTTCAATTGATTTTGTTCCCTCCCTCCCTTCCCCATCCCACCCCTTTTTGTAATTTTGTTGTCACATGTGTTGTGACATTCAATATGAAATATATCACATGTATTTGTATTCATATTCATACCTAGTCCATATCCTAGTCCATATCCATATCAATATGATACTCATACCAATATCTGTATATATATTGTATCATAATATGTATAAGTATAGTATTCATATCCATATTGTATCCCAAGTTGTTTTTAAAGATCAATGGTATTGGAGGAGGTGGGGATTTTTTTTTAACAAAAATCAATGGCTCTTGATTTTTGAAAGGTGGAGGGGGGGAGGATATACTAGGACAAGAATGTTTGCCCCTTTTCAGCACATTCATTTGCGAGATCATAAAAATAATTCGTATTTAAATTTTACTTTGCATTCCTTTTCTTATTCAATTATCCATAGAAATTTCATTAAAATACTTTTCAAGTACCTTCATCTCTAAAATAATGAAGTTAAATTATTCTATATTAATTTCTAAAGTTTCTTGACTATTTTTCATAAAAAAGTAATCAAAATTATTAATTTTTAGTGCATTGAGCATAATTGAAATACAACAACATTCTTCAAATTTTCACTTCTAGATTTTTGTACTAAATTACTATAAGAATTTATGGAAAAAATTTCAGCCCATTTGACTACGTAGATTGTGAGTTTATAATGTTTGAAGTTAGAAGAAACAAAATCTTGGTCCCTATGCTATAGGGTTAGTATAGTTTAATTCAACTTTGGAAATTTGGACCATTGGGTAGGTAGTTAAGCTAATTACTGGCATGCCAATTTTCAAAAATAGTGGAAGTGTTTAACAAATCCAAATTCATCTTGCACGGAGAGGATGTCTCTCCAAAGCAAACACATTAACAAGATTTCATTTTAGAAGGATAACTCATTTTCAGAAGAATAAAAATTCCATCTATGGATCAAATACAAAAAAAAAAAAAAACACTTATGAATTTACACTAGGATTTGAGCTAATGGTTCTAAAATTGTTTTGAAACTAAAAAATTAAGTGCATTGGGAAAAAAATATATTTTTTCAATTTCAATTGGCCACATATCATTTCCCTATACTACTATGAGGATGTGTAAAAAAAGTTCAGATCATTTGGCTTCATAGATGCTAGATATTAGTGTTCAAAGTTAATGGAAAAAACTCACAACTTGCTTAGCACATCCCCTAAAGTACCCCTGAACTTTCAAGCCCTATAACTTTTGATTTGGTCTTTTAATTGGAAAAAAATTATGTTTGCACAAATCTCATATGAACCTACAACTTCAAGGAAATTTTCACTTTCATAAGTTCAAAAATGACTTCATATAAACTTGCCCAAGCCTTCAAAAAATTCCACAAGAGCTTATTGTCTTTTAGGGGTTAATCTTTAATTAAAAGGTTTGGGGATTTGGGACAAATCATAGATGTACTAATAAATATAAACATCATAACTCTTTTGATATTTTTACCAAAAGAAAGAGATATTAAACATCATGATTAGAAATTTTGTATACAATCAAATTTAAAAAAATATTCATTGATCTTTCCCAAATAAACTTTGAAGGACTTAACTTTTTAAATTCACCAAATATACAATATTAAGTGCTTTTGTTAGAAATAAAAGATTATTTGATGAAACTATATTAAATAATAATAACTCCTAAACATATATTTTAAATTAATATTAGACATTCTTTACTTCTTTCTATCAATTGAAAATTCAACCTTTTTAATTCTAAATATGCTTTGAGGGCATACTTTATGTTCTATACATGTTAGATATCTTGAGAATTTGTTATATTACGTACACAGTGATTGAACACACTATGTATGTAATAAGTTTTAAATATAAATGAAAACGGATTCAAACCCCACTTATCCCCTCAGATAGTGTCATTCCAAAAGTTTGAATGTATTCTATGAATAGTTTGAAACATTCTAAGGTATGTAGAAAGATTGAAAGTGAACATATCTATGAAAGCGTGTTAATAAATTTATACAAAAGATAGATGCTCATTGCACAATGTTCAACATATGGACATAGAAAATAGGATAAAGATTTAGAAAGTCTATCCCTACAACCTTTGACTTCTTAAAACTTTTACTTAGTACATTCAATTCAATTGTAATTTTTGGACTTCATTTTAGATTAATTGCTATTTGTCTCTATATGAATAATATAACAAACAAAAATTTACCTCATTGACTATTAATCATGGTTTTCAAACAAATAACTATATTGCAAGAAACTTTGTTCCTATATCACTAGCTTAGTTTTTGAGGGACAAAGCTACTCCAACTACCTCAAGGTAGCTTTGGTCAATGCAAAAGCTTACCCCCCTTTATTACCAAGCACACAATTTTGCTCAAATTTAGTTGATACAATCATAAATTTAGACTTCTTTAACCGTTAACCCCTAAAATTTTTTGACTATATTTTCATCAAGAACGCTCCAAAATTGCCATTTCCAATACCAATACCAAATTTTTGAAAAAAACATTTTTGTAGTATGCTGACTTGAGAACATGTGGTAAAATTTTTAGAAATTTCCACTATGTGGATTGCATGATATAAGCATTCAAATTCATTGAAATCATTTTTTGGGCTTTGCAAAAAACAAGGAAGTTGTACTTCACATGCTCACTTTTCTATAAAAAAAATGTCCAAAATGTTGGTGTTTCTTCAGATTTTTTTCCTTGAGAAGTCCACTACATGCTTGAAAATTTTCAAATCATTTGGAATTATACAACATATAGGAAAAATAGTAAGTAGAAAAAAGTAGAGAATGATTCAAAATTGTTAAGAATTTAGTTATGGAATTGAAAAACGTCATTCCCAATGGTTGAAATGTTGTAATAAACAATCTACATCCTATGATTTTATTTCTTTTCAAAAATATTAAAAATTGAGTTAAATAAAAGACTTCAAAGTTTATTTTAGAGTAAAGAATCCATAATTGCCTACAAACAAAAACTCCTCATAACTTTCATCTCATTGATCAAAATGGAATGATTCAAAGCTTTCCACATATATAAAACTCTAAAAACCAATTTCAAATTTTTGTTTTTAAAAAATGTGATTTTTTCTTATCTGTCTGGACTACCTAGCCAGGGAAAAAAATAACATATTTGGCTATAATTTTTTACTCATATTTTCAAATGTCATGAAATTTAGTGCATATGAAAGATATTTCTCGTCCCCACCTTCTATTAAAATTTTAGCCTAAACTAAAATATGCAAATTTCTAGTTACATGTACCTGCCCAAAATTTCTATGTTGCCAAAAAACACATGCTAGTCCTTTAGGGGTTAAAGAGCATGGCCCCCCATGACCAAGGTAATCACCAAAATTACTTCAATTATTGAACCAGTGAAGTCATCCATGAACCACTTTTCAACCTCTGTGACCTTTAAGGGTTAAAGAATTGACAGTAATTTCAAATTTTCTCTTTTAAAAATTAACTCACAAAAGACATGTGATTCCATCTTTGAAAATTTAAAAAGAAAAAGAAAAAGAAAATTCACTCATACATAAGGTAAACCAGCCTATGACAGTCCAAATGCCAGTCAACCCATCGCAGGCCAAAAAAATTCTAGTGATGCACATTTTGAAAACTCGAATGTACACCATTAGTACAATTTTGCCTTGATGAGATGGCTCCCATTTGGGCTGTCATTAGTTGCAAAACAGAGTGAAGCATCGGGGCCTGAATCCGTGGTCATGGGACGGCTTTTCAGGGTGAGGGGAGCCTTTTATCACCAACTGGATGAAGTGGAACTTTTTCATGCCATTCATTTTCGAATGTGTGGATGGTTTGAGAGTGGAGGAGACAGCCAGAAGCATGCCGTTGCTATTCATCCATTTGTCACGAAGGGAGGCTAACGATTATCGGCAGGAGTTCGACAATTTCGTTTCTGGTTTATTAGCAAAGCAATCCAAACGCTCGCTTCATTGAGACCGCAAGCAAAGAATCAGTGGACGCCCGCAAGAAGAATCTCAAAGGTAAGTACAGTAGTTGTCTGGAATCGGGAAGTTGACACGCAAATTCTTCACTTCTTGGGTTTCGTATGATTCGAGAATTCCTCTATCTCTGGGTTTCAATTGATTCGAGAATTTGTGTGTTTCTAGGTTTTGGATGATTCGAGAATCCATCGGTTTCTGGGTTTCTAATGATCCGAGAAGTCCTCTGTTTCTGGGTTTCGCACGCTTGAGAATGCATCTATTTCTACGCAGCGGATGATTTGGGAATGCATCTGTTTCTGGGTTTAGAATGATCCGGAAATTACCTCTGTTTCCGGGTTTTGGTTGATTTGGGAATGCTTCTGTTTCTGGGTTTTGTATGATTCAACGTAGAGACCCAGGTTTTTTTCTTGAAACGTGGGATTTGGGTTTCAAGGCTGCAGGAATTGACGAAAGTTTTTGACGGGATTCATCGGGAATTTGGGTGCAAGCATAGCTTGAAGTTTGGTTGCAATTGCGCTGATGGCGAGAGCGGCGGAGAGTGCCGCAGTGCAAGCATTGCGGAATGTGATGCAACGCGCGCAGCAAGCCAGCGACCGCGCCAATCGACCTATCTCGCAGGTCCAAATCGCCCCCTCTCTGTCTTTCTAACAATATCAACATCGATAACAATAACAAAAACATGGCGTCATTCGTCTCCCTTGAGCATAGTTCCTATTTTTTAACTGGTCAAATCTTTAGATGTTCTTGTCAGAGAATTCCAACGCTTCAAAGAATGCGTAATCTGGATACCGCATGGGAAAACTACAAAACTCTATTTGGTAATTGACCTAAGATGACACCTGAACAGATGCTTAGTCGGTCTACATCTTCTTTATCAACACTTTTCTGTTTTTGTTATATATTGAGAGAGGGTTTTAATGCTTCAAAGAGATAGGTGGGGGAGGTTTCTTTAAATGCGAGGTTCATGTGGCATTTGTAAAACTTTTTCTAGCTGCAGGTGCGAGTGGTCGCAGTGAGCAAAACCAAGCCGGTGGCCTTGATTCAAGATGTCTACGACGCCGGGCACCGTCACTTCGGGGAGAATTATGTGCAGGAGATTCTCGACAAAGCTCCTCAGGTATTCGTCGTTGCATATTTACTCTCCGTTTTGTAACCTAATTTGTGATGTAGTACTGCAAATAAGGTTGGGACACCCATAATCGCCCCTTTGAGCGGTAGTTCCTGTTATAAGACTGATCAAAATATTATATATTCTTGTTATCAATTGAAAAGAGGACTCCGGTGGACTGGGTTGGGAGCAAAGAATGTGTTCTTTGGATACAATATGAAAAAGTTATGAAGTTTCAAAGCTTTATTGGTGACTGACCTAGAATCTGACACTTGAATAGATGTTTAGGTGGTCTACATTCTCTAGACGTTAATGTACCCAATGTTTTAGGGTGGCACTTTTGGTTCATTGACAACTTCAGGTGTTCCTAGTTTACATTCTTGTCAACCTTTGGGAAGGGCCCTGCTTGTGTTGCAGATATGGTCCTGTTGGTTAGGGTTTTTGGTAACAGGAAATTTGTTCCCTGCTTTGTGGGTTGAGAGATTATGCATGACTTGGCCAAACAAGCCTTCCACAGTTGTAATTGGCATGATTCTCAAAGATCCCCAATTTGATTTTCAAATTTATTAGTTGTAATGTATTGTAATGATACTGACATTCCGTCTATATTAATGTCCTGTTAATTAATGTCTAGTTATTGTCGATTGAATGTTAATCTAATAGTCGTCAATGGAATACCAAGTTAATGTCAATGACACTACCATTAAGTTAACATAATTTGTGTTATACTAACATTAACTGAACATTAAATCTCAATATATTGAGTACATGAATCTAATACCTAGGAAATTACTGTCATTTTAATGGGGTCTTTTGTGATGTGTTATATCATCTCCCCCGAGTCATGCTGTGTAATGCTTGGATTGTATGCTCTTGGAGACTGGCTCAGGTGCAACTTTCTTGTCAATGAAGTTGTGACTGCATTCATTTTCGAAGTTGTGGTTGGTTGATTGGTTGTGAACTGGGTAGTTACCGGAAGACATCAAATGGCATTTCATTGGCCATCTTCAAAGTAACAAAGCAAAGGCTCTTGTCAGTAAGTATCCCTCCCTATACACTCCATAAGGAAACACACATTTGTTGAAAACCCTCTACAGTTGAGGTATTTAAGAAAATATAGCCGCTTTAAACCCTGTTAATTGGAATGTTATTTGAGGCAGTTTCTAAATTAAGCTCTAACATTCTTAACGTGACTGGGTTGTCTATCAATTCGTGGGTGTGTTTACGTAAGTTTCTACTAGTGGTTGTTGGAAGGCTAGTTTCCTCGAATTATAGTCCCTCTGTCAAAAGTTTGAGAAAGTGCAGCAAAACATGTCTAAGTTTCTGTTTGGAGCGGGGTGTTCTAGCTAGTTAGTAACACTGATTGTCTTTGAGAGTTTTGCCAAAGGACATTAGTTCGTTCCTGGTTGCTGAATCGCACTAGTTTGGCTGACGTTTCTGTTGCTGCACTTCAGGCGGCGTCCCCAATCTCTACATGGTGGAAGGCGTCGACAGTCAGAAGGTGTGCTTTTCCTTATATTCCTGCAGTAGTTGACTGGTTCTTACCATTTTACCTTAAGTTGTGTTGATACTTAAGGTACAGTATACTATTCGAGCCAAATCTGTTGAAATCAAATCTTTGTCACCATGAATGAATTTATTATGTAATTTTAAAGATGACTGGCCATAGATATATAGCCTAGTCATGCTCACACCACTTGTTAATAAGTCGAAGGGTATGAATAGATGGGTTGCTGTTGGTAACAGTGGTCAATATATGCGTCTGGAGCAGGTCCCTAATGAATCTAGTATCCTCTACCCTGACAGATGGAAGGAATCTCACTGGTCCTTTACCTTTGGGGATTTTGGTGACAGTAACCTAAATTAGAACTGAACTCCAATCTTTGGCCACAAGTTTTAAGCGGCGTACTAAGAAATCCTCATGCGATTACATAGGCTGATTAGTGGCCATATTTTACAGGTTGCAAATCACTTGGATCGAGCTGTGAGTGGGCTAGGAAGACAACCATTGAAAGTCCTTGTGCAAGTGAATACCAGCGGGGAGGCTTGTAAGTTCAGCATCGTCACTTCTTTTTTGTTGGTCGTCGATTTGTTTGAGACCGAGAAAGAAGACAATGAAATGTTTATCCAAATGTCTTTTTGATACAGTTTGATCATGCACATTAGTTTTAGGAAATTTCCAATCGAGCTAGATCTTTCTCGTTTTTCCATTTTGAGTCAGATTTTCTGTGATGGCAGCCAAATCAGGAGTGGAACCGTCTGAGTGTTTGGAACTGGCAAAGCATGTCAAGCAGGAGTGCCCAAATTTGCGATTTTCAGGACTGATGACCATTGGCATGCTTGATTACACATCCACCCCTGAAAATTTCAAGGTACTTGATGGTGTTCACATGCAGGAATTTGTTGATTATCAAGATAATTAACAGCATAAAATTAGTCTATTTCAAAAACTTTGAGACACCATTATAACGAGAATCCTCTCTATGATTCAAGGCGAAGTCTCCCAATGGTCACAGTGATCAAGCAGAAGCCTTCCCATGTATGATCAATTTGACCATATGAAGATGTCCCTATGAAACACAAAAGATTCACTTTATAATGTTGTCTAAAACTTCCTACAACAGTTTAATTTTAATGAGAACCATGTTGGTGGTTGTTGAAGATTATGATGCTTACCCAAGCACGTACATCAGTGTGTTTGTTGCTTCTTAGACATTTTGTTCTCTGAAATATATATTTCTCGACAGTCTGGTTGGTGAACCCTAGTGGTCATCTTACTATGTTTCTTGCTTTTTGCAGACCCTATCAAGTTGCAGAGAAAAGGTGTGCAAGGAGCTTGACATTCCGGAGGAGGAATGTGAACTGTCCATGGGCATGTCGGGTGACTTTGAACTCGCTGTAAGTCATCACATGTCTTGTGTTTGACATCATATGTGCAGGTGCTGAGTCACCACAATCTTTCTTCTTTTTTGTTGTGAAATCTTTTCTATAGATCTGTTGACAGTGGGATTGAACTTCCAACTGTTGCTTTTGTTCCAGATTGAAATGGGGAGTACGAACGTAAGAGTTGGATCTACGATTTTTGGAGCTCGAGAATATCCAGCAAAAAAGTAGCCTGATCTTCATAGCAATTTTATGTATCTTAGTAGATCCTAGAAGCACTTCGGTATACTGTCAGCAACATTGATACCTCACTTCTTTATTCAACCATAATAGAATTATCCCTCCCAATGTTTATTTCTCTATTTGAGCGCCTGAATTTTTCACTCAGGTCTCTAACGTAGTGCATTGCGTATTTTCCAAGTGATATTTTACACAGGGTACAGGAACCCTGATGAATGCAGGAATGATGGGATTCTGTGGTACACACTCATGAAAGAAATTATATCCTAACTTTCACATGGAAAACTCGGCTAACGGACAGATTCACAGGGAGCTCACAAGTGAAAGGCCAGGATGAGATCTAGAATCTACCGAGTATGAGAGGGAAGTGGGTGCCAGATGCAGCGATGACTAGTGAGCACAGAGTTCCTGCACAACTATGTATACTATTATTATTATATGATAAGTACCTCACCTATACTTTCGACATGATCATTGGAAAGGACATTACTTAGTAACGTCATCCCTACCTCTCCACAAAATGAGAGCCAGTGTTGTTAGTAAAGAATGTTTCTACTTGGATAGCTATGTTTCAATGTGTGCAATTGAGCCCTCTTTGAACGAACCAAGCAACATTGTTACTATTTTCACAAATTAGCTGGTGTCAGAGTTTGAGTTTTCTATCCTACAGTTGATTTTCTAACTGGGTTACGTAGTTTTTTTGTGTCTCTCTCTCGCATGCCCTGCTGGCTTGAATGTGGGACTCTTTGAGGTATGTTGGTTTTAATGAGCTGGAATTTTTTGTTCTCTCATGTCTCCAAGGCAATTTAAAAATTCGTCTTAGGGGCGGTATTTTTGGGACAAGATTTTGCTACTCAGAATTGCACGGGAGTCAAAATAGAATGAAATAGTGAAATCTTGTACTAGAAATTGAGAGCTCTGACACCCCTATTGGCAGATCAGTGAGAAAGGAAAGGATAAATCGACTTTGACTGATTGATTCTTTAGAGCTTGATTCAGTGTGGCCTGGGGTTATGTTTCCGAGAGGGGGAGATTCAACTACACCAGTTGACTGACTTCACTTCACGTACTCGCATCAAAATGACCGAGCAGGAGGAGAAGCGACGGAAGAAGATCTGTTTACTGATCATGGCAGTAATTGTGGTGATTACAATAGTGCTGGTGACTCTGGGTCTGACAGTGTTCAAGACGAAGGACCCAAAGGTACAAATCAATACCATTGATTTGGAGACTTTCATCATCAAGTCGAACTCCCTCAACATGTCCTTGTTGCTGGATCTCACCGTGCACAACCCCAACCGAGAGGAGCTCCATTACTCCGACAGCTTCACCAGGCTGTTCTACTATGGCGACCCCGTGGGCCAGGCTCGTCTTCCTGCAGGCCAGTGATCACAACATTAAATAAAATACTAGAGCGCGCTTTCATTAATAGTGCTTTTTCTTACTTGAACGTCCCTTTCTTAGCAATTTAAAGTCTCCATTCACGATTCAGCAAGGGAGAGGTTCCATTCACCATAC
Source organism: Climacium dendroides (assembly GCA_950106755.1). NCBI lineage: Eukaryota > Viridiplantae > Streptophyta > Bryopsida > Hypnales > Climaciaceae > Climacium > Climacium dendroides. The sequence continues at coordinate 23,278,747 of OX467089.1, forward strand.
AGGTGAACTTTGAGCCTTTGACAACAACGATCTAGAAATTTTTGTCATCTCAAAATTCACACATTTATTCTGTGTTAAGTTAACATCAATTGCAAAAAACTAAATATCAATAGCTTAATTATTTATACACAACAATAATCAAAGTTCACCTGTATAATCTATGGAGCATCTAATGTATTGAATGCTTGATGGAGCCTCTGCTTTAGGTACTCGTTACAAGTAACAAATTGTCTGTAGAAATTGGCAATGGATTCTTCAAACCTGAGTCATGAACCGTCATTTGCTTAACATTATTATGTTCTGTTTTTTCGAAATTAACTAAAAATTAATAGTTTTAAACCTCCGATTGCCATTTTCTGGTAGATTGTTTTAGATTCTTCATTAAATTTGTAGCAACTTCCTATATCTAGGACACTTTTCAATTTATTTTACTCATTTTGCAAATCCTACACTTTGGGCGACAAAACTCCTTCAGTTTAATTAGCCAAGATCCTTCTTTTCTAGCACTTTGTTTAAAATTCGTGAAAATTGCTTTCTGCTGTTGCAGGCAATATCAAGTCCAAGGGGAGTGATAATCTCTACATGTTGTTGGTTGTTGAGGCTGGAGACCGTGTGTTGGTGAATGCTAATCTTCCTGGGAATATTGTGAGCGGTGAACTTCCTATGGTCGCCACCACTACTGTTGCAGGGATTGTGAAAGTTTTGGGTGTGTTCAAGCATCATGCTGTTACCACTTCCCATTGTGATATCTCCATCTTTGTTGCCAATGCTACTATCCAGAGCTTCTTTTGTAGGCATGGATTGAGGATTTGATCACTCTACATTTGCCATACTGTCTTTTTCTCATTTTGCACTGTACATGGTAATTGAGTAATATGATGATTGTTGAGTACTAACACAATATTCAATAGAATATTGTCAAAAGATGATATTTTTTTTAATTTCGATCTACGGCTTTTCATTTGTTCTTACAGGGAAACTGTTCTTGGGTTATGGGTAAGATTCTGAAGTATTGAACTGAACTTTTTGTGTTCTGGAGATGATGTGCATGATTGCTGATGTTTAGCTCCTATTTGGGCTTCCTGGTGATGCATCACGACAGATCCTGAAAAAAAAAATTCTAGGATGTATGTTTACTTAAGATACGAGGTGGTGTTAAACGAAGGCAATTCAAAAAATTGCATTGCAAAACTCTATAAGGAAGCTCGTGCTTTGAAAACAAAGAATTTGTGTTGTATGTAATATTGAAGAGACCTTCAAATAATAGAGGCACCATGACAAGTCTACTTTACATGTTTATGACTTAGATATAGTACTAAAAGTAGAAATTTTGTTTTGGAATCTCTTTGACAAATACTAATACAAAATTTTAAAGACCTAATAGAGTTAATCATAAAGTTCATCTTGTGTTTGTAAACATGTGTCAAAGGAAGGTTTAACTAATAATAGTACAATAGAGACACAACACCAAATTACATCAAACTTCAGTTTTGGTGCTCTAAGGAGTTTTCTCTTGTGTTTTTCCCAAACTCCGGCTCATGGTTCAACATTGTACACACTTTGCAATTAATTATAATATAAGAATAGTTTCTTCTTTCTATTGGTATATTTTTCTACCTTTCCTTAAAGCTTCCTAAATGATTCGTTTCAACTTCTATACATTAGATGAAATCTAGCCATGGATTTCTTACAACTACTAAATAATTTGTAATGTTCTCATAAAACATCATATTTCAAACAATATCAATTCAATTCATACCTTGTGTATCCATTTGAATGAAGACATTAAAAATGACTAAAGTACTACAATTGACAATGAAAAGGTAATCATACAGTATAATCCAATGAGAATCTTTTGTTAATTTCTTATAGAGTTTGAATAAGAACTTCAAGATATCTCTAGCATCCAAAATAAATGGCTATCTACAATTAGAAATTGATTCAATCATAGTTGTAATTGCTTAAGTATGACGTATATAACAAGGTCTTTTTAACAACAAATAATCATGTACCCATCTTTAGTTAGTTCTCAACCAAAAACATTAAATATTAAACAAAAACAAAAACAATGCCTACCAACTTATTGAACTTCAATTACATTTATGGGGAATTTCATTAAAATAGCAAATATTCTATGACTTTGAAATCCCACAATTCAGACTGGGTGGTTTGAAATCTTGTACACTAATAGATTTCAGATCGCCCGGTTTGAATTGTGGGAATGACACTTTGTGAAAATGGCACATGGAATATTGCCATTTTAATGAAATTCTCCATATTTCTAAAATTAATTGAAGAATTATTAGAATTAGAATTACAAAAGTATTTATAATTTATTGAAAAACTGACCTCTAAATTCTTTCAAGTCTAAAACCTTTAGTTAGTTGTCAATAGTAGAATAGAGAGTAGTGAGACCTTAGTTTTTAATTTTTAGACAAATTAAAAATGATAATTATAGTTATAAATTTGTAAATTTAATATGATTTTACAATTACAAATTCATTGAAAATAGAATTATTCTAAAGTTGTCAATATTTAGAATGTAATTTTATGAAAAGAATTATCAATTCCAAATTTCAAACGTATTTATAAATATTGGTGATAAAAATTAAAAATCAAGGTTTGTTTGCTCACCTTTTACCATAGCCAATATTATGTAAATTGAATTTTTCTAGATTCCAACAAATGTAACCATTAATTGTTTAAAAAAATGACATTGCATTTTAGAAGTATTTTCTCTTGAACTTGCTAGTTGCCTAAAATAAAACATTACACAATATATTTCAACAAAATTTGAAGCCAAAAATCAAAATTCCTTCTAAAATTGATTGTATATTAAATTTTTGTTATTTTCACAAGAATTTAAAAAAAAATCAGATGTTAAATTCTAATCATAATGATTTGTAAAGATCTTATTTTATTTTTTATTCAAGTCATTTTTGAAGGGACATTTTTTGAACTAAAAAATTTACTTTTTGAATTGAAAAATTAGTTTTTGAGGCTAGAACTACCATTACTATGTAAACTATACAATATTTATCAAGCAAAGTCTTTAGAATCTGTACAATATAAACGATGGATTAAAAAACTTATTTTAGTGTGTCTGGGATGTGTTTGTATTCAACTGTTGTTCAAAATTTGGATGCTTGGTCCTTAACTTCTAATAACCTAAGGGGGGTGTACTTTCAAAATTACCAAGAACTTGAGCAATTTCTTTTATCATTTTTTCTTAAGATTGGATAGTATTAACCATAGGATCTTGAAGTTCACATTGAGAGTGAGTACTTCAATAAATTTTAAATTATTTGATTGCATGGTTTAGGAGATATTTAAGTTTGAAGTTTTATTTGGGTCAATGGAAATACAAGGCAATGCACTTTGAAGGAGCATATCTTTGTGAGAATATATTGAAATGATGCTTTTTGTATTTAGTGAAAGATTAAAAGAGCTGACATGTATACGTAAAATTTCACAACATTCCAAGTATTTTTCAATTCATGGTGGAGCTTGCAATACACAATGGTCACTAGAATGAGAGAAGTGATTGTAAGAAAAAAGAATGGAACACTTGTCTTCTCCTTGGACTCCTTGGATCTATCCTTTTCAAGGTGGATCTAATCTTCTTTGAGGTGGGAAAGAATCACATTGGTTAGCTGACTTTTAAGTCCATGCCTGAACCAAACCTCCCAAAATGAGTTGTAAACTATACTACACCACTTAACTTTGAAAGATTTTACACAATGGAGTTTAACTTAGAAGTTGATGAAACTACTGCCATTGGATTTATAGTGCAATCTATTTTTTGAAAATAATTTTATTACCAAAAAAACTCAGAATTTGAAAACAGAAAGATCCAAAAACAGGGGTAGCTACTAGAAAATGGTCCCTTGTATCATTAGAGGTTAAGGATTTAACCCTTAAACAACAATCATTGGCTTAGGGGCAGTCCAAAAGGAAATATAAAATCTCCTTAAAAATTAGGTATGGTTTTTGTTGTTTGCCTTAAGTTTGTGTAGTCAAGGCATACAAAAGTGAATAATGAATAGTACTTTTACTTTGCGTCTTAAATGAGGTGTGTAGCAAGCCATATTTACTACTAAAGTGGATCCTATGGATTGAAATGTTCTAAAAAAATGCAAAAAATAATATTTTTCAATGATTTTCTTTTTATAGAAAGGTATGGGGAAAAGGATGCTAGCATATGAGCATGGAAATGTGCTCCTTTGAGCCTTAATTTCTAAAGTCCCAAGGCCTCTTTTCCATCAAAAACCATTCAAAACTACCACTTCTCTAGCAAAATACAAAATGTTTAAAAAAAGTTTTTTTACGTATCTAACCATAGGACCTTGTACTAGACTAGTATAAAAATGTGTGGTAGAAATTTCACAAACTTTGACCACGTAGTTTTCAAGATATTTGTATTTAAAGTAAAGAAAATAAATTTCTTTGCAACTTGTTCAACTACATCATGTGGCTTTAAACCTTTATAGCTTATAATTTTTGCTCTATTGATTTTGAATTTCTAATTTTATATGATAAAAAAATTAATTGAGGTTCTAGGAAAAAATTCAAAATAAACATACTTATTTTTCAACTAATTAAAAATTATTAAGTAGAAGTAAGTTCAAGATTGAAGGAAAATCTAAATTGTTAATAGCTTTAAGATGAAATTGAAATACACTAATCTCAACAATTAGATTGTTCTAGCAAGAGATCTTAACTTTGTGAGTTTTTTTTTAATTGTAAAAATTGAAGTCAGAATTGAATCCTACAAGTTATTTTTTCAAGAAGATGCTCTAATTGCCCCCAAAACAAGATTGTCCATAACTTTCACATAACAAATCCAAATGGAATAAATGAAAGCTTCTCATGTATGAAAATATAATCTATACAAAAAATATTAATTTTTTATGTAAATGTTTTTTAAAGGTTTTATTTTGCCTCTCAAACAAAAAAAGGGCTTTTTATTCTATAACTTTTGTTCTTGGGCTCTAATTGAAATAAAATTTATATTTTCAGATTGCTAATGTGTTTTCCTATCTTCATTAAAAGATTAAAAAAATTATGACAAATATAGAGACCATAGAAGCTTGCGTAAAATCTATTTTGTCCCTGAAGAGGACAATAGAACTTTAGGGATTAAACATATGTATAAGTAGATGCCCTACAAACATCTAAGGTACTTACAATATAAACACCTATAAAATAGCTATTTATAACATATATACACTATGATTATTTAAGGTTTCTATAATCTAAACACCTATTACATAGATATGTAAACTTCTCGGCTCATATACTCATGATTCTAGGCTCACATAATAGCAATGTGGATATGGGGTTTGTTTTTTGTCCAAAGTTTGTATAGTCAAGGCATGCAAAAGTGAATAGTGAATAGTTCTTTGACTTTTCATCCTAAATGCAGTAGTTGGCAAGCCATATTTACTATTGAAGTGGGTCTAGTAGGTTGAAACATTTTTAAAAAAATACAAAAAACACTTTTTGTCAACAATTCCCTCAAAGCCAAGCTTGCCCTTTGGAGGTTCACTAGTACTAGTGTGGGAAATCGAGACATCGTGAGAACTGAGAACACTCAGGCCCTTTAGGGTAGAACCACCCATCACCAACCACAACCCCATCAAGCAATCAATAGGAGGGCTGAAATTAAAGAGAGGTTGGACTAATTTCCAAACATGAGTTCTTGATTTCCCACCATCAATTCCTCCATTCTTTTCATGATATATCTGCTTGGTTTGGCGTGCCAAAGTGAACAAGAAGCAGTTTCTTAAATGAGCAGTTTTGGAATAGTCTACACATTGGAGATGGGTCCAGACCAACTTTCGCCTTCCAAATTTCATAGTAATTCCAATTCAAGCGATAAAATTACCAAATTTTGCCCCTCATTTCCATCATTTCCATCTCTGCACCTGTGAAAACATTTGCTTCATTACTGTACTCCACCTCATGTCCACAGTTGCTTATTTAGGCGGTTATGGGTGGTTCTACCCTAGTGGTGCGGTCCATTTTCTGAAGTGCAGGGTTGAATTCTGATCCCAATACAGTGGACCTTCCAGTGCCGGTACAATAGAAACACGCTACAGTATATCTTTGGTACCGACTCCTGAGCACGTGCGGATGTGGCACGTGGGGATGTAGTCAGTTGAACCATAGTTCGGGAAACTTTTTGAGTTTTACCGGCTAATTTCCTTCAATTCTCATTATTTTCTCTGGTTATTTTCTCTATTTTTTACTCAAAATAGAAATTTTATAGATTTTTGCACCGGTTTTTTGCTGATGTTTTCAAATTGCAACCGGTTTTTTTCCCAATTCCTCTGGCTAACCTTGAACTAGCCGCCGTTTTTTCCGAACATTGAGTTGAATGGGGAGTCCGTTTTTTGCCTTACTTTTCACATGTCATTCAGTGGTCCTTGTTTTTCATTTTTTTTCATTTATTTTTTTATCTATATGAAGTGTGAAATTGGCAATTAAAAATATTATAGTGATGTTCTAAATTTCAACATTCATCCACATATTGGATAGAAAATATCACATTAGCACATATCACATTAGCACATATCACATTAGTATCTATAATTTTGCTTTCAATCCATAATTTGGAGATTTCATTGATGATTTGTTTATAAATTTGAAGTCTTGTGGCAAAAACTGTTAAGGTTTGTTGCCATTTTTGAGCCAAATTATTTTTTTCTAGTGCAATCTACTACTATTCCCCCCCCCAAAGCCCTATTCCTCATAGTCATTTGGTTGTAGCCTAAGCTTAGTCATTAAATTTTTTTGGCATTCTAAACATTTTTTATAAGTTTGCTAAAACAATCAATTAAAAAACCTAACAAGGGTCCAAGCACACTAATAGAAGCCACTCGTAGACGTTAGTGAGGTGCTTATAGAGGTCCTTAATGGAATATTCTACCAAACAATTGTTGCTTATTCATCTAAAATAGTCTTTAAGTCATTTGTAATGAATTCTTATTGTAATATTCTACCAAAAATTGTTGTTTATTCATCTAAAATAGTTTGTAAATCATTTATAATGGGTCTTTATTGAATCCAATTAAATAGAATTAAGCAATGGTTACAACTACATTTTGGCCCTTTTGATACTTAAAAATTTGACATAATTAATTTTGTTTTACATTATACTATATAGCCATAACTAAGAAACAATGTTCTACAATTTTTTTCATATTTCAACTTATATTCAAGAGTTAGAATGAAGATTCTTAAAAAAAAGCAGTGGTTATAACCAAGTTGGCTTCTATTAGCATGCTTCCACCCATAAATAAAATTACAATTAAATTCAAATCATTGAGTTGAATGCAATTTATCAATTTAAGGCAATTTGCACACTACTATATTTGGATAGCAAATTAGTTTTAAATTATATATATAGGGACCAACAACCAAATCTATAGATAAATGTAAAGATGGTTTGTCAAAAATCCAAAGAATTCATTAACAATCCATTGAGTCAAATACCAATCTATCATTTGATCATCTACCACCCCCAAATTTTTTTGAAACCAATATGAAAGAATTACTTCATTGACATTTAGTGAGAATGATGAGTAGAGAGGTCTTTTTTAATAATCAAATTCATTGTCCTTCATGAATCTTCAAAGGGTATGGAACAATTTGAAAAGACAAGAGCTTGACCACTCATTGTCAAAAATGAAGGAATTATATTCAAAGTAGAATTTTAGACCTCATTTGAGCATAGTAGAATTATTTTTTTCAAAAAACTTTGAACTTAGAATAGTTAGAAAATAAAGATAAGTTTCATCACTAGAAGACCATTTGTGATTTTGAGTCTCCGAAAAACATGTATGGGCAAAATTTGGAGAGGATGTTTGAAAATGTCAAAGAAAATGTTCCTTCCACCCCTTCATTGAACTTTGTCCATAATTTTTTTATTGGAATCTTGAAATCTCAACTAGGATTTTGGAGATGAAAGTTAGCTTAATTTTCCATATTAGTCTAGTTCAAATTTTTTTGGAAAATATTATTCTACTATACCTAAATGTTGTATGAAATTCTACATTTTTTTTTTCTAAAATTTGGTACTAGAAATGGCAACTTTGGAGCATTTTTGGTAAAAATATAGTAAAAAACCTTTAGGGGTTAACAAACTTGTTGCCAAATGAATTACTATTAAGTTTGAAAATCATTTTTGTCTAATACAGTTGTGCATTATTACTAAAAATGCAACTTTGAAAAAATTCTTTCTAAACCCAATTTATTTGTGCAGACCAAAGACTAGAATTGTCTAATAAATTTTTTTTCCATCTCTACTATTCCTTTCATTTGTAAAAAAAATAATATTTGTCTCCTTTTTCTCCAAAACTAAAATTTTAAAATGATAATTTAAATACTTCTCACATTGAAATTTTGAAAATAAAAAAATGCAACAGGTATGTAAACTTGTTAGTCTACAAGATCCAAGATCTTGTAGACCTACTTATTAACCCCTTGAGGACTATAAAAAAATTTGATACATTCTATTTTCTTATAGGTGGGGTGAAACAAATCTCAATATTTTGTAAAGTACAATCTTATAGTGTAACAAGTTGACATACTTGTTGCATTTTCTGATTTTCAAATTTTCAATGTGAAAAGTATTTAAAATTTTATTTAAAAATATGGTCTTGGAGAAAAAAGGAGCAAACATAATTTTATTATAATGAAAAGAATAGAGGGGATGGAAAAAATATTTTCATGGACATTTCTAATCTTTGGTTTGCACAAACAAACTTAGTCTAGAGGGAATTCTTTCAAAGTTGCATTTTTAGCAATTTCTAAAACACAAGGTTCAATCTAATGTGATAAAAACAAAAAAATAACTAGAATAATTCTAAATTTTTTGAAGATGATTTTTTAGAATGCTTCTAAATTTAAAAAAAATAATAATCTCAATCTTTAAATTTTACAAAATTCATGCATATATAATTTTAAAAATTAATGCGTAGATTCAATTTGGTTAGTTTTAGCTTTCTACTCCTTTTGTTTGAATTTGAGAGAGTTTTTTTATTTCCCATTTAAAAAAAATTAAAACTTACTATATTTGAATTTGATTTAAATCATCTTATAATTTTTCTTCCCCCAAAGCTACATTTCTTGGCTATGAGCTAATCATCCAAAATTGTTATGATCCAAAAATCCAATAGTCAATATTGTCCACAATTAATTCCATGCACACTAGACAAAGTGGTCTTTCCTTTTGTATGGTAGAACTTTAAAAATTCAAGCCCATCGAGTCACCACATGCAAAAAAAATATCAAAGTGGGGCAATTCATTGAAAACCTCCATTGTCAAAAAGTTTTTAGGCCTTGTGGGGTTAAAGGTACGGTGGAACAGTTGTCTACCTAACACCTCACATTTTCATTCATTTTTTCCCCTGTTTTCTTAGCACTTCGAATAGAGAGTTGATTTTTAAATTCAGTGAAGAATTTACTTTATGGGAAACATACCGGCTATTGTATGACCTGGCCATGGTCCTCCCATGCTGAGAAGATATTATGCTTCACTAGATACTTGGGAGGGCCAAGGAGTCACCAACAGGAAGATTTTGTTAATGAGCACGGGGTTTTCCTTTTCAAGGATGCCAAAGGCATCCCTGCCTCATTGATTGCCAAACAGTTATGTTCCCAAGTGTGAGGAATGGACTTTTGGGTCCACAATTCTCAAGGACTGAAGGGCCGTCGAAACTGTAGTTGTTCCGACAATTCGAAGTGCTATTGCCACGTACAAAGCCCTTGTGCATCTTTCGTCACGTGGTCAATTGCAATCCTGCGTTAGAGACGCCATTGTGGTTGAATGGGACCATGGCAATGGCCGAGAATTGGAGGCAGGTCCAACAGTCCACGATGCAACGGTGCCGTGTATGTACAACACTCCGTACGATACTTTGACAGGGTCAAATGGGGGGTTGCCAGGTTTCTGAGAATGAGGGGTTGCTGTGTCACGGACACAAGTTTCGAGGACAATCTATGAGTGACCTTGGAGCAGCACGCATCCGCAATTCCTTTGAACGTTTTTTATTTTGTGTCTGATATTGGTGCAGATATTGGTGGTGAAGCGGCGCACTTTCTCAAGATGAAGATTCAAGCAGGGCAATGTAATTTGACTGATCAACTGCAGAGGTTCCCGTACTTGCTCGCTCTTGGCTTGCAGTTTCAGGTGCGGAGCATGATGCAGCAATTGGCCGAAACCTGGTGCAAGAGGCAGAATCTGGGGTAGAGGACGGCAAGATTGCAAGACAGAATATTTGGGGGGGTCAATAGTACGTCAATAGCTGGCGAATAGCTAGTATGCAACTTGATACCGGTGATTTCCTCCTCCACTCACTAGATAGTTTGGGTCTCCGCTTCTTTGACTGTGGCGGATGGGAGCTCTTTTGGCGAAATCCCAGTGCGAGGGGATCCGAGTGTAACGTCGTCTGCTTTCAATCTGTCGGTATGATTCCCACTCTCTGTGTAGTATGCGCTTCGTGAACTTCAGTATAACTTGTTTCATTCGGAAGCTTTTTAGCTCCTGTGTGAAGTGTTGGCTGCAATTGGCTGCAATTGGCTGCAATTTGCGATAAGAATGTGCCATTTAGAATCGTACTGAGCAAGTAATCTAGGTTAGATTCACGTTTCAGTTGCTTCCTGGACTCTCGTGCTAATGATTCGTCCTGTAGCTTTAGTTCCCAGAGTTACTCGAGTAGCGAACCATTCCTGTACAGGATACATAGCCCTTCGGACCCAATTTCCGGTACAGAGGACACTCTTCGCGTCATTTTTAAGCATTTTAACATACGCGAGGGCTTGATTTTTGAGAGATTTGTACGCTGTGGATGGAGAGATCACGGTGGGTACTAGAGCCAAGCCAAATCTGTTGAGATCCAATTTTATCCCTGTTCCATTTCAAAGTGGGAGGGTTGTCTAGAACTTCACTATAAGAGATGGAAAAGATTCCCATTTCTATTCAAACATCGGTGGTCACAGAAATTTGGCCAATTCATGTTTTCTGCACTCGCTTTATATAAGTCCAACCTAGTGTACGAATAGATGAGTTGCTGTCGGCAATAGGGATGAACTTACGATTCAAAATCAGGTTCCTGACTTCCTCACGCGTTTAGTATCCTCTACCTTGCATTGTAAACTTTGATTCCATTCACTTGACTGAGGCTTAATTTGACTGTTTTTCTCTCCGTGCAGACTTGCTAGAGTTTAAAATTATGCTTCCCATACTGGCTTGGTTTCTCAGTAAACTACAGCTCACTACCTTGGCGAAGATCAAACCTAACGGTCTTGGAGCCCCGCACCAAAGCCATTTCTGATGCTCCACAGCTCTTTGATTTTAGTATAAGATCCCGAGACGGAAAGAAGGTCACGATGTCCGTCATCATTGTGCTCTTCATGCTCTGTTGTGCCTCATTCTTCCCTTCCGCCAACGGCAACTTCACCATCCCCACGAGCTTAACCCCCACCGACATCAAGTGCTTAGACTCGTACCAATGTGAATTTTTCCCTGACAATCAAACGATCGCCATCATCAACATCACAGACCCGAAGCAAGCCTCTTCAGGGGTCGTCTACTACACCACTCCTGTCCGCATGAAAGACCCCTCCACCAACACAGTCGCCTCCTTCAAAACCAGCTTCACCTTCCAAGAAGATCCCAAGAATTACAGCTCATCAGCCAATGCCTCAGACGTGAAAAACTTCAAAAGAGGGGATGGCTTCACGTTCATGTTTTCAGATTCCAGTACATGGAGAGGGGAACCAGCAGGTCGATTCGGCATCTTCTCTCTCGTCCCTGAAAGCAACCCCCGAGTGGTAGCCATTGAGTTTGATAGCTGGACCAGTGAAGACACGGATCCAAACCTCTTGCAAGCAGAGCATATAGGACTGGACATTCGAAGTGCGATTTCGGTCGACACTTGCTTCTCGTATGTGAAGAACAAAACAGGGATTACGTTGTGGCACAGGGATGTGTTGTATGCGTGGATTGAGTATGATGGGGCAACAAGTAATTTGCAGGTGAGGCTGGCGAACACTTCTTCAAGGCCGAGTGTGCCGCTCATCAACTGCACTTATGATTTGAGTGATGCTGTGGATGAGAAGATGTGGATGGGATTCTCAGGGGCGCATGGGGATGATTGGTCGGTGTATTATATCTATAATTGGACGTTTACGAGCTTTGGGATTGCAAGCGAATTTGCAGCAGAGTCGAAGGCAAGCGTGGGGCTCATTGCAGGGGTTGTCTCTGGTGGGATTTTGTTTGGGATTATCGCCGTTACTGTTGGGGTTTGTGTGTACGTAAGTCGGAAGAAGAAGCGTGCCCGTGAGGAATACTGGGAGAATAGCGAGATGATCGAAATGGCGGGCATGCCTGAGTTTATCAGCTACAAGCACCTCAGCGCGGCCACGAAACAGTTTAGCGACCAGTCCAAACTCGGAGAAGGCGGGTTCGGGACTGTGTACAAAGGCGTGCTACCCCAGACGGGAACTGAAGTGGCTGTAAAAAAAGTAAGCAACGACTCTCGACAAGGGGAGCGAGAGTTTCTGGCTGAGGTTAAGATCATCAGTCAGCTACGGCATCGCAACGTTGTGGAGCTCATGGGATTCTGCAGAGACAGAGGCAAGTTCTTGCTGGTGTACGAGCTTTTGCCGAGAGGTTCTCTGGATCAAGCTTTGTTCAAACCAAAAACCAAAGATAAAGTTCTTTCGTGGAGCCAGAGGTGGAAAATTGTGTCTGGTACTGCTGCAGCTCTCCACTACCTTCATGAAGGATGGCGGCAACAAGTGATCCACCGTGACGTGAAGTCGAGTAACATCATGTTGGACGAGGAGTACAATCCAAAGCTTGGAGACTTTGGGCTTGCACGTCTCGTGGACCACGAGAAGCGCGCGGCTACCACAATGATGGCTGGAACGTATGGATACATCGCTCCAGAAGCTGCTGGTGGGAAATTCACGGACAAAACGGATGTGTATGCATTTGGAGCTGTGGCATTGGAACTCGCCTGTGGAAGGAAAGCTTACAAGCCTAATGTGGAAAACGACGAAGACCTGGTGTTGGTGGACGTGGTGTGGAGACAGTTAAAGGATGACCAGCTTCTCACTGTTGCGGATCCCTTGTTGAATGCTAATTTCGATTATGAGCAAATGCGTGTTGTTTTGAAATTAGGGTTGCTGTGCTCGCATCCGGATCCTGCGTGCCGACCTTCGATGCGGCAGGTTGTGCAGGTGTTAGCTGGGGATGCGGAGGTGCTCGAGGTGCCGGAGTCTCGGCCTGATGCTTCAGCTTTTTTAAGTCAAAACATTCCACATCTTGCGATTGATAATTTCTCGAGCTCCACATCTGGGACGCAGAACTCGGATGCTAAGGATGTTGAATTATCATTGCTTCCCAGGTGATGAATGTGATGCCATACATTGATGCGTTGATTTTAGGGTTTAGGGTTGCAGTAGAAATATTGAAATCAATCAAACAATTGGTTTGGTGACCTTAGGTCGATCAATAGGTAGGATCTCTCTAGGACTGGTGATCCAGGGGTAATTTACAAGCCCCGTCTTCTTCTTTTTGTGGTTTTGATTGTTATGGAAATAGGATTGAAAGTCTGAAAACCTGGTGCCCACTTGCCCTCCTAGTTGTACTCAACAATGCAAAATTTTATAAAGCCTGGAAAACTTCAAATGGAAATGAGAGACGGATCTGAAGAAAACGGGCCTGAGCGTGCTTCCACGGCAAGGCATCTGTAGCAGCTGAGGTCTGAGCTGTAGGATGCTGATGCTGGGACACACAAAGTCTCCTGTGAAATTGAAATTGCTACGGAGACTCATTTTTATTAGTACATGGGCCAATCTTGTTTGCAAATTGAAATTGGATTCATATGTGTTGTACAATAGAAATCTAAACAAGCCTCAGAAAGGTAGCAACAACCAAAGTACACAAGAATCAATAAGTGTTTTTTAGGTATTAATCCTACCTGGATGAGTTGGTCATTGTAGAAATCATTTGTTTGGGTAATGTATGAATTGTTGGCTTAAAAAAATAAAAAAGCACTCATTGAAAAACAAATTATTATAGAAGACCTTCCCTTTTTCACACAAAATTTGGAGGATGAGTAGTTGCACTTCTGTCTTGGTTAGAGAGATTCTTTGTCATTCATCAAACCATTGTGGTTTGCAGCGTCTTTAGTGGGTTAAGCACATACAAAGGAGAGAGAAGGTGAATATTACGCTTTTACTATTTGTCCAAAGGATCATCATCTAATCACCTAATCTCTTGTTGACTATTCATCTATAATATAAAGAGCATATATATAAGAAATATATTTCTTAACACTCTTGATTACTTGACATAACATTTATATAAAGTACTATACAATGTCATATATGATAATTTCCGTGATCTTACATGCTATACAATTGATGCCTCATTAAAACCTTATCTCAAGCAACCTTGATTATGATCAAGATGAAAACTAGAAATGAAAGAAAAAATTACAACACCTTTATCAATTCATTCTTATGGTAAATATTAGTAGGAAAAAAAATCAAAGGAAAGATGTCAATGGTTTCTGTAATTTTCAAGATGAAAAATCTATTGAATTTATTGCTTCAGAATATTGAATTACAACATTTCAATGCTATGAATAAGTTGACAATGGATACATAATGGAAAAGCTTTGGTGAAGAAATTGGCTAGATTATCTATTGATATAATCTTGTTGATTTCAAGTGCTTGGTTCATAATCAAGTCATGGATATAACTAAAATGTTTTGGATCAATATGTTTAGTTTGATCACCCTTAACAAAATCTACTTGCATTTGTGCAACATAAGCATTGTTGTCTTTATATAAGACAATTGGAGAATCATCATGTGGTAATCCGTGGTTCGTTGAAGTAAATTTATTAATAGATCTCAACTAGACGCATTCTTGAAATGTCTCATGTAAAGCAATAATTTTTGCATGATTGGATGATATTGCGGTTATTGTTTGTTTTGCTAATTTTTAAGATATTGTGTTATTGTTTGTTTTATTAATTTTCAAGATATTATAGTTCCATGTTGTACGAAAACATAACTTGTTTGAGATTTGGTCATTTGGCCGTTGCAAGATCAAATTTATAGCAAGCATTGACATATCCAACCAATTTGGGGTTTATTAATTGAGTGTAATGTAATCCCAAATCTTTAGTTTCCTTCAAATAACAAAGAATGTATTTAATACCATTCCAATGTCGTAGTGTAGGATGAGCACTATGTCTAGCAAGAATACTAATTGCAAAAATGCAATATTAAGCCCTATAGATGTAATCAAATATAATAGTGCTCTAACCACAACGAAGTATAAATATTATTCACTCAATGGTTCCTCATTCTCCTTGTAAAGGCAATGAAAATCATTACCTTTGTTGTTACAAGAAACCATAGGTGTGAAGAGTAGATAGGCATTTGTCATATTAAATATATATAAGCCATTTGTAAAAAAAAATGTTGCCATCTTTTAGATGAAGAACTTACAGGCCAATATAAAATGTAGTTTTGTTAAGTAATTTTATCTCAAACTTGCAAATAAGGAATTGAGTGATTGCAATACATGTAGATTTGATTCCCACAAGGTTCAAACCATCAATGTATACTACAATGATCACAAATTCGTATTTGTCTTGTTTGATAGAAAGACATGGACTCATTGAATAATTTATATAGTGACCTTCAATAAGATAGACCTTTAATAGTTGATATTATATACATTCAAATTGTTTAAGATTATATAATGTTCGTGTAATTTGAAGCCACGGTGTTTGCTTGGAATGAATACAACTTAATTGGTACTTTTGGGACTAGGTGGAACTTACAAATAAATATGGATACTATAAGAGCCATATAAACAAGAAATTATTACATCCATGAAACACATTTTAAGGATGGTATATACTACCAATTCAATCAAATATAAAAAAATAATAGAATCTATAATTGATAAATACATAGAATCATAAACTTTCATGAATATGTAGAATCATAATCAATACTAAATTTTCGTGAATATATAGAATCATAATCAAAACCAAAACACATGAGATATTTGATCGGTTTTTTTTACGTTTATTATAGTGTGGCTCTTTACAGAATGAAAACTTTTGGGCAACACCTTTAAGCTTCAATTCTAAAATCATGTGGGATTTCAATTGGTGATGCACTCACTATTGCATTAGTTTATGGATGGCATTTTTGTGGAAAAGTACAATTCAATGATAAATGGGCATACTTAACTATATCAACAATGCACATTATTTTGACATAAGACTTAACCCTACATTCTTGATCTAATTTTTTTTTTACAAATGGAGTGTGTACTATGTTTTGTCCATTGCCATTATTGCTATATGATTGTAATAATGAGTTTGGTATTACCAATTCTTATTTTGACTCATTACCAATGTTGCCATCATTGTCACATGTTTGTTTAACCAAAAAAGAGGTTTTAGTGTTGGCATTACATTACTAGTTGATTATGCTATTTGGAATAGCCACACATTTGATCCAATTGCAAAGCAAGTGGTTAATGCTACACAACAAGTTTGTGAAGGGAATTTAGACTTTAGAAGCCATTACATTGCATCAAATGAAGAAGATCATGTTATTTCTAAAATAGTTCAAAAAAATATTGGCAATCCATTGAAGAGACAAAGGATTGCAAATATTCATATTCATGGCTTATTGGCTTAGAATGAAGTCACAACAAAAGGTTGGGTTCTCTTATTACACTTGGCAATCACACATTTAGTGCCTCTAACAACCTTGCATTGTGGAATTCAATCATGGGCCTATTGCCTATGTTTAATCCATTAGCATGACAAGTTTTGTGATTTCTTGCTATGCATTGTTTTACAAAAGAACCACTTTCTAACTTGAAAGATTTTCCACTCCAAGGTTTCAATTATAGTGTACTCTTTTGAGTTTGGGATGTATGCATTTCTACCATTCAACATATAGTGATTTCTCTTTCAAGGCCTATTTGTGTCCTATACCATTGCAAAGTTTAAAACAACAATTACTTGATATGGTTGCAATGGTGCAATTCCAAACTATATTTCAAATTACAATATAAACTTTAAGTATTATCAACATCCTTCATAAAAACAACTTTATACTTTACACAAGGAGAACAAGTTATGCAAGATATTGGTGCATCACATGTCATTCATAAAGAATAAAATGTACACATTTTTGAAATTACTATTATTCCTTCTGTGGCAAATGTTCTAGCTCCAACTTCACAATACTCTACATTATCACCGAATGAAGCACTATTGGCTATGGTAAAAGGTGAGCAAATTGGATCAAAGTTCATATGTAGATTCTGATTTTGGTACTTGCAAAGAATTTGAATCAACAAAAGGCAATGATGTTGGTTAATTTGCTATTATTTCAAGTTCAACTCGGGGCTCAATTTGCACTATAAGCTTTGCAATTGGTCTGGATTTGCAAAATAAATCTCAACTATAGGATATATTGTATGTGAGATTTAACACAATTCACAAATCCTAAATGTGAAATTTAACACATGATTGTTTTAGTATATATGGATTGTTAAATTTGTCAAGTTGCTCTACTAATTGTCTCTATTGCAATTAGATCAGTCAACTTGCCACCAACCACCAACTACTCTATCAACTTGACCAACCTTATTGTAATCCATCAATTGCATAGGGCTAATATGTTTTCATTTCATGTAAGGAAATGTTTAGGTTTTATGACTGGACAATGATCTTATTTAGACATGTACAACAATTGGACTTGAGTCAATTAGATAATGGACCCAAATTCTAATAGAATTTAGACGTTACTAAATATTAATGGTATCAATTTTCCACCATACTGGAGTGACAAATTGACTATGTTTCATTTTCAATTACAAACCTCTTAGACTTTATAATTGTTCACAATTAATTTTGTCAATTTGACCCAGTTGAGTTAAGCAATCAATCAAATTTCACATACATTCTTCAACATGACGGAATCCACATCACATGTATTCCACAATTTTACACTTGTGAAATTATTAATACAAATTCATTGTTTCATGGTTCACTTACCTTCAAAGTGTTCAAAATTTCACTATGTCAAATTGATTTCCAACAATCTTACAAGTAATCACATAAATACATAATATAGGAATTTTGATTATCTTATTCTCTTTAAACCATTAATTCAAACAATTGGACTGGTGATTTACAATTCTTATTCATATTCATTCTCAATCAATTAGACACACATCTGTACTTGCTTCGATTCGACACACCAACTAGTTCACAGTTCGAGTTGACAATCAATTAAACACAGTATAGTAACATGATATTAATTCGACTAATCCACAACTTAAATACAGCATATCGATCACGGAACACAAGATAATTTTCTGTCAACTTGACCATGCTCTCAGACATCAAAACATCAATGTATGATTATTGAAAAAAATGGATCAGCACAATCGCAACTGCTGCGACATATCACACAGTCAAATCGATAGACTACAAATCCATGCAACGAACTCACACACAATTCACAGCAATCAAATTAACATTTGCAGACATACATTAGTCAACAAGTGAGTGTGTTAACGCTATGCTTATCAAACTGCTTGCTGTCGATTTGCTTTTGCACTGGGAACTTTGAAGTGCCTAGCCGGGGATAGACACGGGTCTTCTAGCCCCATTTCTAGCCCCACTTAGCACTAGTTCAAAAAGGGGGTGGAGCTAGATTTTCTAGCCCCATTTTCGTACCAGAGGCTGGGGCTAGATTTGTTGAGTAGTCGGGACTAAACATGCAAAATAGTCAGGGATAAATCACAATTTTCAAAAAACAATGTAAATGTATTTTAGACAAATTGGATGAATTGTAGACCTTTGTGGATGAATTTTAGTCCTTTTTGGATGAATTTAAAACCTTTTTGGATGAATTTTGTTGGATATTTGGATCCAAAATTTTTAGAACTTGGATGAAAATTTTCTTGAAATGGATGAAATCAATTGCTTTGGATGAATTTCTTGATATGGATGTAGGAGAAGAAAATTGTACAATGGATGAATTAAAGCAAAGTTACATGATGAAATTGAATGAATGAGTGGTTAAACAAAATTATATTGCAATTTGCACAAATCAGAGTACACCTTCTGGAGTCTACCTACAATAACATTAACTGGAGCAACATAAAACCTAAAAATGAAGAGAAACTCTTCAATTCTAAAAAACCTACGTGCACGATACTTGGTAATTTTGCAAACAGCTTCATAATGAAGTTATCAAAATGATCTAGCACCTCCACCCGAGACTTGCTTTGCAGAACAAATGTACGTAAGCAATCTTGGTCGTTGAACTGGCCATCATGTAGCACCTTTTGCATCTGCAATAATCGTGCAACAAATTTATTATTAAGTCTATCCACATGAAAACCTCAACAAAATCTTTACCCCTCAGTGAATTGGGGGTCTCTTGCTGCACTTTTAGTTCCTCTGTGGACTTCTGATGCTTGGGACCCAAACTAGCATATAAAATAGATTTATACCCAGAAAAAGCTAAAACAAAAGTCTGAAATAATTAACCAAGTTTCAGAGACATGTTTCAATGCTTTCTAGGGAGACAAAACAACACAAGGGATCACACCAAAAGATTCAGCAAATTTGTCAAGACAAACTCGTGAAGATAAAATTGAGGAATGAACCTGCACAAGAGTAAATGGAAGCGCAACACCCCCATGTAGACTTGAAGTATTATCCTGAGGAAGCCATTCATTGTAATACAACAAATTACGCAAGCCTATCATTTGCAAAAGTCCTCATACAATTGGTCACTAAAGTTGGAAGAAACTTGATTAGAATCCACCATCAAAGAAGGTTCCCACATACGAACTTATAATGTACATCTTACCTATAGAAATGCCAACAATTAGTGATGACTGACCACTTGGTAATGGAAATTCAAAGCAAAATCAAATACCTGAGATTGCAAGTTGTGTACATAGGCTACACTTCCTAAAAACTCCCTCTTATTTGCATGCCTTCAGCTTGCAGTAATTTACTATTAGTTTCTACAGATGAGTCCTTTCCTATCCAATGTTTCTCGTAGAGAGGATCAATAATGCCTTCCACAAACTTCATAGTAGGAAACAGAAGGATGTTGTTGAAAAAAGCAGCAGTAGATGATAGGAGAACTACAACAGCTAAGAAGCAACAAATAGAGTCACGGTCACTTTGAGGTTTGCCACATCGTCAACACTGGCAGATGGAAGCTCCTTCCATTGAATATCTTTTTTGTCCTCAAAAATGATATTCATGGCCCTTAGCACATTAAGGGCATCAAAAACACACTGCCCTATATATTTTCTCATCATATTGTTCCTACCCAACACGGACACCAACACTGTTAGGTCCTGAAGAGAAAAGTCAAATAATCATAAGAGACTCAATTTTGTTGGGAAGTATGTACATTTCCACAAAATCATCCTAGATACAATTTTCAAAACGATAAAATCTATGTGTTATAAAGCATGGTCTCTCCTCTATTCCCATCAGTATCAAAAGTGGTAATTAAAAAAATTCTTAAATTCCACTCAGTTCGCAGCAAAATAGTATTGAATGCTTTGAAAGTTACTTTCTCTGTAAAAATCACGGGAACATGAAACTGTCCGTCATATTGATAACCTGAGTTTGTTCAAAACTGAGATATGCATCACCTCACTACTCGATGGAAAACAATAAATAATTGCATAAGCATCAACATAACACAAGGATCCATACAATTCTACATAACAGCTTAATGAAATGGGGACAAAAACTGATCAGGAGAGACGTGAGGACTATCCAGATTAGTAAATTTGGCAAGTAATTCATCTGCCACCTATAGAATGGAATAAGCACATTCAAAGTGGACTCATGACAAAAATACTTCCAATGTGGTCTACAAAACAAATATTGTTAATACACAAACAATATTTTAAGCATCTACAACATTTAAAACGTGAAGACAAGTTGATTTGAGATGTAACCTCACCTCATTGTAAGTCATCTGTCCCTTCCTCTCCACTTTTCCGCATTCTGGTTTGTTCCTAAAAAAAACAATAAAAGACCAAAATAGTACAAGGTATAAATCAAGAAAGAACATTGCATTACTTTGCATACCCTCATGTAATACCTACATGTACACACTTGTATCCTTCATCACAAATAAAAAGGAAGCAAAATTCCATTGCCAATACGATTGGATTTGGTGCAAGAAAATGAGGTCAAATAATTCGGGCGGCGTGGGGTTCGTATGTCAAACTCCTCTTTGTACGAACGTCCCTATTCAATTAACAAATGCGCATGATATTAATTTTTTCTCAAAGTAGCAAAAGTAGAGGATGAACGCTCACCTTCCATACTGCAGTTATGAAGATCCTTCCCACACTTCCCACCGCCTGTAGTTATTTCACCTTGTTCCTTCTTCCCTCTTCAATCAAAAAAACGACAAAACAATGATGAGAAGAAATAGAAGAAGACCACCGTCCAAAAAATTATCAAAGGATACTAGCATGCCCATCATGACTTCAAATTCAGGGCATGAAAACAATTAATACCCTAAAACTTGAAAGCTAATATAATCAACATCCACACTGCAACCCTCGAGAGTTAGCATTGCTATTGACCACATTCCAAGTTTTTGATAAAGTGCCCACAAGACCGGAAGCGGAAAAATGCTTTGGACCCAAAAAAATCTGAACATCAGCCATGCTAGTTGGTTTCGCAACTAGGTTAGCAATAAAGCTATCAATCGGCCTAGCCACCCTTCCAATACCATAGCCTCCAATAATGAGTGCGGTCCCAATCGATATTCTCACCAGAATGTAAACCTGGATTTGCATCATTTCTGAAAAATAGCCCTTCAATCATAGAATACCTTATTAGAAGTTTAAAACTGTGACCGTCTGAAGTTGAATTCCTGGTCCCCATTGACACCACTGGTGCGAAGAGGCATATCTGCAAACACTCCAGCATCCCAACATACGAGGTTCACAATTACAGTCACATTAGCGGTCACTGCCATTGCTTCGGCCAATTGCATAAACACATTTTTCATCTCAGGTTTAAGGAGGTAGTCATCTTTGATGAAATTGATAGGGAAGAACAAGGTCATTGATTACCCTTCAAAACCTAGTAGATGATGTTTATATAAACAGCAGTAAACCTCAATGTTAGTGTAGCACATATTCAGTACAACAATTTGACCACATATAAACTACCAGATATTGAGTACTTCGAAGATGGTTATATGAAGAATCAATCATATCCTGCATTGTTGGAATGGGTAGTACAGAGTGCACATTTTATGCTGAAATTGGATTCTACCACATACATGTGATGTCTATCCTTCATTCCAGCAAATAAAAGCTGTAAATTGTTCAAAGGAGCAAGCTTGCTTTGGTTCACCTGTGAATTAACCACCAGTACTATTTATTAAGAAAAAAAACAAAAACCACAAAACAAACACATGAAACTCAAGTATCCTACATTTAAAATAGAAAAACCTTCCATGTCCTACCATTTCATTTAGATTAAGATTGACTTTTGCTGCTCCATTGATGACCTTTGTCGCGAAAGTATTTAGCCACCAACACCAAACGTGCTTTGAAACTGAACTCCCTCAATGTTCTTGAAGTAGGGAAAGGCTTTGGATTTTGGGTCAAATTTTTCTGAGACATAAAAGCTTCCAATTGAGAATACATGTCATCCACATCGGTTAGTCCCATTTCATTTAAGACAAATGCCTCTTCATCGTCTTCAGAACCGTCCCCTCCCAATGAACCACCAATAGCTTCTTCAACTACGTCTTCACCACCCACCCCTTCAGAACTTGCAAGGTGATCTTTCCCTACTGGTCTTTTGAAAAACCACATGGGTCCCAGTTGTGATTGGTGTCTTCCCCCATCTGCTTGAGCATCATGGGATCCCTCCACGGACTCATCGGTCCCTGTTCTTTGTAGCCGTCTTGCTTTCTGTCGTTTATATTTCAAATGTTTCTTTAAACTCCTATAAACATTATCTTTCGACCATTTAAAAGATTCATTTCTATCTTTGAACTTTAATTCTTGTAAAGCATTTATGTTGTCATCAATAATTTTATTTATAGCTTCCCTTATTCCTACATCTTCTAAAGAGAATGTGCCCTCGGGAAGAATACCATTTTTTTGTCCCTCTTCTATCCATTTTTAAATTTGTTTAATGTTATCTATTACTATGTTGAATAGGCCAATTTTTGCGTAATGACAACTTCCCATAAACCTTGTTTGCCTTTCTATTCTTCATGGGTGGGGGATTAAAAATAGTGTTATAACTTGAAGACCTCAAGGTAGGGTTCTGATGGATAGATTCTATGTGAGCAGGACCTCTCAAATCTACAATGGTGTTAACTGGTACTTCTCTATTATGTTCCATCCCTTCATTTCTCCTTGAAATAACCTCACATTCCTCTCTAGGAGTTCTACATTGCATACAGAAATTAGCTGCATTATTAGGAAATTCAAAACCACATTTCATGCAAAAACGCCCTCGTTCCATGACTGGAAAAAAACCCTAAAATAAAACATTGAGACTTTAATCATAAAATACAGTGCATTTCCAAATGTTTTTTTACTATAATTACTTGTTTTACTTCAATGATGCCAGACCTACATCTTAGTGTGTACCTGTCACGCAAAACTTGCTAATAATTGAAGACCTTCAACACTAACACCAACAATTGAAGTAAATAGATGAAGCTCACATAAATTCAAGTGCACACAACTTCAATTGCAAAATACACTTTGATTGAAAAAAAAACTTTCACTGCACCTGATGCTCTGCTGAATGCTGTTATAGTCACGGACTGGACTTTCAATTCCTAAAAATGTATAGCCGTATAGGTCCTACAGATGCAATATCTCAATTGCCTACAGTAGGCTCTAGCATAAACCTCAAATTTCGAAACCTATCAATAAAAGAGATAGTCAAAATCAGCTTAAAGCAAGTTCAACAAAAACAGTACATGAAGTATGTGTTCCATGTTTCTCTTCCCATTGCTTTCTTTCTACCTACAGGGTGAAATAAACAAATTCTGTGGAAGTAAATTGTAAGGAATAAACCAAATTTGAAATAATATTGAATGGGTATACTTTCTGTAATGCCTGTAATTGTACATCTTAGAAGTTGGAAATCTCTTCGATTACCTCCAAGTCCCTTCAAGGTTAAAGGTTGTCTTATTGATCTTAGATAATCTCGCATAGGCAAGGATAATTTCCCTTGGCTTGAAAAGACCCTTCTATTGTATTGTCCGGAAGCATATAGAAAAGCACCTACATACTTACTCTCTAATTTCCCGACATGTTGCACCTCTGCAAAAATTGTTTTGGAAGCAAATATTTTAGCCCGGAACCGTCAAAGCCTTCCCACCATCGACTTCAATTAAATAAGTGAAACTCAATTTGTAATATGTGCAAATAAGAGAAACATGCAAAAATTCCTCCACAAGAACAGGTGACTAAAATCTTCATCTAATCTGCCATAAGTGCGTAACCCACTGATTCAACAATATCGATTAAGACGCATCCCTCCTAAAATTGATAATTAGTTAATTGGCAAACATTAACAACTTTCACAGTGAAAACTCAAATTTCTTGTTTGTGGCGACTTTAATAACCGTATGACAAGGTCATTCCTTCAATTGCAAAACCTAGTGGCCACTGGGATATATAATTGCCTGCAAGTTAGTAATTAATTGGCAAGCATTTCACAACGAAAGCAAAGGCGCAAAAAGTAAAATATCGCTCAACGTAGTGGAACGCAGACACCAGAAATCAAACATACCAATCAGTCGAAAGCTAATTGGCGCTGCGCTAATTTGGCGTCGAGGTGTTCACAGTCCGGCCCAATGTCTGCAGTACAAACATTGAGAAACAAATTGGAAATAAGAATAGTACCGTCTATCCTTGAAAATCAACATGCCCTTGCCTTCTGTTAACGCAAACACTAAACCCCCTAAACGAAACCTTGCAAAACATAAAGCGAAAAAGGACTTACCTTTTAAGCTTTGGGAGTTGCCGCAACTCCTAATTTTGCTGCCTCAACATGGACAACTCTGTGTTTGCCTCCTTCATCAACATTGCACGCAGGTTCATTCACAGATTAGTACTGAGCCACACAAATGATGGGCAAAATTTTTGGCTAAGCACGATGTTTATTACCAAACCACAAACCAACAGTTGTCTTCAAAATAGTGATTCCACTGATATCCTAAAGGAAAGGACGAGCAAAACTCGGGCGCCCTGTACCTGCCCTTCTTTCACTACTTGCCCCCGTCGCCTTCCCAGCATGGAGTGGCCGCGCAATCCTCCACGCTACCGATTGGCATAGCCCAGCCCTCCTCAAAATTGCCATCAATAGAAAAAACACATTTGTTGCAATAACTTTTTGACCATGCAATCAAATGTTATAAATTAAATGGGCATTAGAACCACTTCCTGGGTACATGTTCTATGAAGATATCTAAGGAAATGAAAATAAAAATAAATATTCAATTTGCACTGAGTTTCTTGAAAAGAATATTTTGCTGAAAATGGCGTTTGATCCTACAAGGATTAAGCCTTGGTTTTAATACATATGAAACTTTGATGAGTATGTATGTGCCACCAAAAAAATTTATGACATTGAAATTTCTATGAATATGGTTTCCAATTTCATTTTTAATTGAAGGATGAATTTGTGAGTTCAACTCTTTTTACTTTTTGCATAATCACATGAGAAAATAGTCAAGGAATAGATGTACTAAGATTAAAAAAATGAAGTCCAATTAGAAAGTGAAAGATACACTTAATTGTTGAATTATAAAACACTTTCTAAAAATAAAAGGTTGCTTAAATGTAAAAGATTTCAGGAATATAAAAGTTCTCTAATATATAAACTTTGTTTCAATATTGGTTCAGGCATATACTTTCATTGAACTCACTTTAGACAATCAACTATTTTACATTTATTAGTTTCTTAAACCTCTTATTATTTTCCTGTACTTATAATTTTGCATCTCTATAATGGATTCACAACGTGATCGGCAAGTGCGTTGTGAATGTCAAAAGTGTAGACGATTTACAATACGTGGTGTTCCAATTGATTACAGAATGATTGATCACCGGACACAACGAGCTCATTAGAGAATTGAAGATTGTTTGCAAGAAGAAGTGAATGTGTAGGGAACAACTTCTATGGAACATGATTTCCCTGTCAATGAGGACTTAGAAACACAGGAACCTACTGAATTTGAAAGGGAAGCATCTTCCCAACCCCCTTTGGATGTTGGAGAAGAATTGAATGAAGATCCATTGATTCCTTTGAAAGAAGTATTAAAAAATAGAATAATTCAAGTGCAAGAAGTGTGGGACAACAAAGGAATGTCTATAGATTTGCAAGACTACATATTAAAAGAATTATTTGGACACCTTCTTGACAACAATGATTTCTTCGACTTCAAATATGAATATGGACTCGGGGCGCTTCTTAGAAAGATGCCTTTAAACTGGACAGGCAATCTTGAAGGACCTTCATCAACTCCCTCATCTTTTAAGCGTTTGATTAATTTGTATAAAAGATGGGGTCTTGTAGGGCCAAATCGATGGCGGATGTGCTTGGGTACCAAGGAATACAACCACGAGCCACTAAGTTTACCACCAACTGAAGAAGATATGTATGATGGTAGTGTATTCATACAATGTTCATGTGTTCTTTCAAAAGACAAACGTACTTGTGTGAATTGTATAGAACGTTGTACCCATTGTGGACAAACAAGGTTTCAGATGATTGCATTTGATTATCTTCCAATTGCAAAGCAACTATCGTCCATTATGGAATCAAGGACTTTATGTTATGAAATTTTAACAATGTGGAGAAACCGACACGCATGGTTGACTGCAAACAAAGCTCCTCAATGCATAAGGAATTTCTGGGATGGTGAGAAGAGTAGAGAATACCAAGATTTCTGGAATCTTCATAGGCAATGGGAATTGCCGATAATTTACTTGAATGACAAGTGTCGAATGTTGTATTGTGCCTTTCCAGAAAAATGTGATGAATTACGTCATGGATGGAATAATGAAAGGGGATATTACAAGTTCATTTGTTGGAAGTGTAAAAGCATTATAGAAGCCCCCAAAGTCTTGGAAAATGGAGACCCTCGCAATATTGCTCTAGGAGCACATTGGGATGGCTTTAACGTCTCAGGTAAGAAGAAGCGAGGTTGTTGGGCTATGGAAATCAGTGTTCTAAATGCTAGAACTTCATCCAACATATCATTACTACCTGCTTTATTCATCCCATTGGGAGGTCATGAAACATACATAGTTGAATGAATGAAACCAAATATTTCTGCTTTCATTCAACCTTTTGTTGAAGAACTTGAAGATTTGTTCTTGAAGGGTATAAACTGTCGATACAATTATCCAAGTCGGCGGATTAGCAACATTCTTTCTACAAATGAAACCCCAACCATTGGAGCTATATTGATGTTATTTATTGGAGATCATCTTGCACAATGCAAGATATCGAATTTCAAATCTTCAGGGAAGTCAACATGCAGAAGATGCAAAATGGATTCATCTGTAAATGAAGATGGAAGTTACGCTTATGGAAACAACACAAGACAAGTACAAAGTCCACCTTTGAAACGAAGTGCTTCAGAACTTCATGCAAGTGTTCGATGTTGGCGAGTATTGAAAAATGATCTAGAAGCAAGAACACAGCATAGTATGGAATCATGAATATTAGGTGATTCAAAGTTGTGGCAGTTGTTTCATTTGTATAGGTTTGACTTGTCACAGGACTTAGTGTTTGATGTGATGCATATTGCTGGCCTAAATTTATTTAAAAATTACACTGCGAAGTTGTTTGAAGATATTGAAAGGCATCAAAACAGACGTGCTCTATTCGAAATGGTTACATCATGCTGTAACTATGTCACAGAGGCTCGACCATTTGAATTGAGACAAGGACAATGGCCTTATGACCCCGTCAATGACCATAGAAGATATACTGCTGAAGAATATCAACACTTTGTTCTTTGGATGCTTCCAATCATACTTAACAAATTGAATGGAAGACCCTCTGAAGAACGGTGTTTGCTAGGACACCTCCTTGTAGACATTGGTCATTACTTATTTGTTCGTACAAGAAGTGAAGGTTGGACAGAAGATAACCTCCATGTTGTTATGCTGCTTTTTCAAAAGTGGCGTGTGCACTCAGAAGCAATTGATGGGCCGAATGGAAGGTCGTTGGAGCATGTGGCGGGAGCAGGTCACATTTTGGATGATGTAAGACAATTTGGGCACTCGGATGTTTATTGGTGCTTTCCGTTTGAACGGGAGGTGCAAATTAGAAATCGGTGGAAGCTTCATTTATAAGGAATTGTTTGCGCCGGTTGTTTCAAAAGGTTAAAATTTGCATACAAACAGAAAGTGATGGATTAGAGAGCACTGAATGAGCATTGGCCAAAGTCCATGATGTAATGATGTTACTTGAAGGCACAACTCAAAATCATGAAGATGATTTCCCATGTCCAACTTGGCATCACAATTGTTGCTTACATGTAACTTCAAAATGGAAAACATTTGATGTGTCCAAATCCTTGATGCAAGCACCTCAGGATTGCGCTTGTATTCTTTCAGCAAAAGAAAAAGGAATTCTTATCAGCAATAACATGAACAAGCATGTAGAAGCTTCCTCTATTATTTGGACTTATTTACGGAATCGTATATAAGGATTGGAAACTATTCGTCCTCCACTTGTCCTTTTTCATAAAAGGTGCATGCATGTTGGGAAGAATCCTATACAAAAATGGCGATGATGTGGTTGTAGTGAACGATGAGGTACATGGAACCCCATATAAAGGTAGAATCATAGAAATTTTCAGTCATGAACACAATGGAAAGATACAAGTATATTTCTCAGCAAACTACAATCAGCATTGTTTACAATTAGTAAATGGAGTGCAGATTGATAAGGTGGATCCGAGCACGGGCATGAATTTAATTAAGAATGATACCTTTGTTAGATTTGATGACAGGTGCATTAGACCCATAAATTGCATTATGCACAAATTTATGTGTATAAAAAACCCTAAACAAGGTAGGAATCAGAATATAGCATATGAAGTGCAAGATTGTAGGAGACGGGATAGATTGATAACCATGTAAGGCACTGCAAGAGTGTCTTGGAAATTATTCTTTTTTTATGAATTCGAAGTAATAGAACTTTTGATCGTAAGTCACGAACTTGTTCACAAATGCCTGGTAAATTATTGAATTTGTTACATGTTGATTGAATTTTGCAAATGAATGTTTAAAGTAACATTTAAAAAGCACAATTTGTGTTGTTAGTGAAGTTTAATGCAATTCCTTTATCTTAGAAGCTTAGACTTTGAAAGCCATTTTCAAATTGTGATTCTTAATTGCTAAAAAGTAGAAAACATACTTCTAAATATAGAAGGATTAGTCTGTTATTCTCAAATAGAAGAATATATTCTCTCCATTTTATATCAAATTGTTTCAATTCTAACCAATTCAAGTAAAATTATTTCAATTAAGTCAAATCAAGTGGCTTTTGAAGTGCCTAGTGATCCACAACTCCACATTAAATTTTTTTCCCAAATAAGTATTCTACTATGCCTTAATGAAGTCTTGACTTGAGCTTTCAACAGAATTCCTTCAATTTGCATAACTATCAATGTATTCAACGTAATCGACGCCTCCCACATAGGTTCAGAAGCCCTCTAGTACTCCATTTGGAAAAAGGGACTCATGTTGTCATCTTCCATCTCACATAATTGATAAACTTAAGTGGTTATCGAGGGTAATTGCGTTTGGCAACTAGTGTCACTAGCCACTACATTGCACTTAATTGGAACAAATTAGGTTTGACATTTGGTCCAGAAAATGTCCACAACGATAGTCATTTAAACGGTAAATGTAGCCGCTGTGCAAGTTCAATCCAAAAAACATTTCAATTTCTCGATATGTTTGATAAAAGTTTTGAAGTACATCTTAAAAGTAAATGTAAATTGTTTACTATTTCAAGATAGCAGAAAAAAATCATTTTTCTTTTCGAAGCCAATTTTTGAACAAATAAAAGGTAGTACAAATAATATACTTGTAGGCCATATAATTTGTTTCAATGTAGTGTACCATCTAAGCTAATATACCATCAGTATCATATGGTATTGTCTCAATCAAAATAAATGTAAAAATATTTTAAAATGTTTAATTCATTAAATATTAGGATGTCAACAACATCCATTCCACATGATCAAACATCATGGATTAAAGTGTTTGCACTTCTCTTTGCAAAAACTTTGCAATATTACTAGAGCAGCTACTAAAGGACATATAATGTAAGATATCTTGACATAACAAATAGAGAAATAAGTGGACTAAACAAAATAGAGAACCTAATTTAACTTCGGAAGGACTAGAGTCCTTTTTTTGGCAACATAGCAGATTTGGAAAACTCACTATGCATGGATTTTATTTTTTGCTTTGAAATTTTCACACAACATGTGTCCAAGGAATAGCTTGAAGATCTAAAAAATTTCATAACTTTTGATTGCACGATTAAAAACTTCTTGTAGAAATCTTGTCATATTTTATTTGAGTTGGAAATTGTGGCACTAAGGTAAGTGGCTCTAATCTGGACCCGCTTCTGAAACCGATTTGGTACATTTTACTTCTAAAATGTATCAATTGCGTACATTTCAGAAGGGGGTCGGTTTTAGAAACCACTGTTTTTCAGCTTCAAAAATTTGTAACTAATTCCACAAAGGTCCAAAAAATATGAAACAACTTGGATTAGATGCCAATTCCATCTTTCTTCCTATCAAAATTCACTGAAAATTGTTTTGAGTTGTTTAGCTTTCCCAAAAATGCAATCAGCTCTTAAAGGGTCGGATTAAGAGCCACCTACCTTAGTCTATTGTGTTCATTATTAATGAATGCTCGAAACTGTACGTTGAAATTATATTTTATTCAAATCAGCTTGTTATCATGTGGTTTACAATAGTATAACGAAGTGCCCCCCTTGTGGCTTAACCTTTCCAAGTGTGGATGTTAAAAGAAATCCTCAACTTTGGGCCATTCTAGGGTATATCATTGACATCATTATATCAATTTGGAATCTTTGATTGCAAGCATTTTTTTCAAAATTTGAAAAAAACATCAAGTGTGAAAAAGATAATTCAAAGGGTTTGCACATAGGATTGAGTGAGTGGTCTATCCCCCTAGCCTTGTACAGTCAGGTCCAGTTCATTTATTAAATGTATATTTTTTCCGTTCACGCTTCCTTGCATAGCTCAGGAGAGTTTTGGAATTTCTCATCTTGCATTATTTACACTTAATTCTCTCACTATCCCACTAAAACCTACCAAACTTGAGCCTAAAAAAAGCAAAATTCCAGTTTTGGTGAATTTTTGAATTTAATTTTTGTGGTTTTACATAATATTTTATAGAATACCATTCGTGACAAATTTTTTAAATTCAATTGCATGGATATGTGATTAACATCCAAACGCACATCTTTTATATTTAAAAACACCCCATTAGGTAACAAAAATATGAGCTACCAGTGTCTCAATTAAGGCGTCACATGACGGAACTTTGTGAAATAGGTATCCCTATATTTTGAATTAGATTCTAGCAAAGAAATTGTACCACCATGAGCAAATGTACCAAATTAGTTACCACATGAGTGAGAAATAGAAAAAAATAGATATAATAAAGAAAAATCTATGTTAACAACATTTGGACATTGTCATCCTAACACTTAGAACTCTATAGAAGGAATTGTCATATTTTTTTGATTGAATATGACTACAAAAAGTCATGCATAGGAATGTTCTCTACATATGCCAATAATCAAACTTTCGAAAATCACCACCCATTGCTTGCAATAAAATATCTTGTAAAACTACGAAAACTATCTTTAAAAAATTCACCACAAATGGAGATTTGATTCTTTGAAGTTATAATTTCATAGGCTTCAGTGCAATTGCTTAAGGATGCAATGATGACTATCTCTTCCAAAATCTATCAATTGTATTCTACATTGTAAAACAAAATTTGAATGCCTCAAAAACGCAATCCGTAAATGAACTGGATCTGACTATGTAGTGAGGTACCAGACACTTAAGAATTGCCTATTCCTGTTGTGTATATTTTCTTGCAGAGTGTACAGAAGAATTGGAATTTTTCATTGTGAATAATGAACACTCAATTCTCAGAGAATTCCACTGAACCCTATTGAATTTCAAATTCCACAAAAGAAAACTCTATTTGCGGTGAATTTTCAAAGACAATGTCAATGATTTTACAAAATATTTTATTGCAAGCAAATGGTGGTAAATTTTTTAATTTTGATTGCATAGATATATAGAGATCTTTCATATGCACATATTTCATATTAAAAAACACCCCATTAAGTAACAGAATATAAGTTCCCAGTAAGGGCTAAATATGAAGTGTCCCATGACCGAACTTTGTGAAATAGGTATATCTATATTTTTAACTTAATGTTGTGTTTGTCACTCATGTGGTAACTGGTTTGGTACATTTGAACACGATGATATAATTTTATTTCCTAAATTTAATTATAATATAGAGATATCTATTTTTACAACATCTAGACATTGTCACCTCAACACTTAAAACTCTTTAGAAGACAAATTCTTGTAAAGGAATTTGCCCATGGAAAGATGTGTGTGTGCATGTTCCCAACATACATCCACAATTGAACCTAAAAAAATTTCCACCAATTTTTTTCGCAAAAATATTTGGTAAAATCATGAAAATTGACTGTGGAAATTCACCAAAAATGGAGTTTTGGTTTTGTGAATCTAAAATTTGGTAGGCTTGAGTGGAATTGTGTAAAGATGCAATGATAATTACATATACCAAAGTATACCAATTATACCCTACATTGTACAAGAAAATTTGAATGCCTCAAAGAAGCCAATTCTAAGATTATTGTACTAGACTGTACAATACTAGGAAAATCTCTAGCGTCCACACTATTGTCGTCTAAAAGAAAATGTAGAACTGTATATGTATTTAACGTTTTTTGTATTACATACTGAATTTGGATCTTAAAAGAACGAAACTCCAACTTTTGGTGAATTGTTTCATTAAATTTTGCCAATTTCATACAATAATTGATTAAAAAATATTGATAATGAAGTTTTTTAAAGTTCCCATTGGCAATATGTGGGAAATATGCATGTACACATGTATCCTTCAAGAATCATGTCCGAAAAGTTTTAGAACTCGTTCATGAAGATTTTAGTTTGAAAACACTTTTCAAAGTGTAGTTGTCAAATAACCAAATATTATGAAGTTGATTTATTTGAACGTTCTTAACCCCTAAACACTCCGACGTGCATTTTCTGGACAATGAACAGATTCAGTACCTTGGTTCTATCTCATTATTGTTTGGATGAAAATCATTCTAATTTTTGGTGATACTTTATCAAATTGTCGTCCTATCCAACGATTGGATTTAGGATTTAGAACACAGATGTTTTTTAAATTACAAATGTGGAAGTATGTGAAGTGGTCTACTTGCATTAACTCTAGTTCAAAACTAGATGTGCAAAAATGAGGTCAAAGATGTGAAGGTCACAAAATTTTTAAAAAACCACCATATCAAGAGAGCCACATTTCGAATCCATTCCAACAAATGTTATTCAGAAATGATAGTGTTTTACTTGTAATTGAATTTGGATAAAAACTCTGAAATTTTTGTTTCAAAAATTATAAAATAATATTGGTGAAAGCATTAGTGGATCTTACCGTATGGATAGAACTTTAAAATCAAAATGTACAACTTCCATTTGTATACCAATTCCAAAATATTTTTTCAAATCCTAATTTATAATGGTTTTCCCCAAATCATCAATTCTGGAGATGAATTTAGACATTTAGGAGGTTAAGGAGCACCACTACTAGTGAATTTTTGGGTTCAAGGTTATCGTTTTTTAGATACTCAATGGTGGCAAAAGATCATAATGTGTGGACTTCTTTTTTACCTCACTCAAATTCATTTCCTTGAATTAGGTAGTGTTGTGGAGATTTTGGAAAAAAAAATAATAGGAAGTGTTGATTGACTCCTTTAGTCATTTCACTTTCTTTTCTTTTGTTCATAATGGCATGGATGCAAGAGGAACTACTATGATTGATTTTTTGTTTCCAAATACCTATTGGAAGCTAAAGTTGATAAATTAGTGATGTGGCCGAAGACAACAAGAAGATCCTTTTAGGATAGAAGAAGACTATAGTTTTATTTGGTTTTTGGGCAATTCAAAAAATTCTTAAAATACTTTTAAAAAAAAATACCTTTTAGAATTTAGCATCATAGACTTGTATATAATTATATGCAAAACTTTAAATCAATTCATTTTGAGTAGTGAGGCAAAAGTTATGAGGACATGTAGATTGGAGCAATAATGGATCTCATACTCTAAAATAAATGTCAAAATGCTTTCTTGAATTCCAATTACAGTATTTTTGAAAGAAATAAAATGTTAGGGTGTACATTGTTTACCACAAGATTAAAGCCATTGGAATTGGCATTATTCAAATTCGTCATTGAATTCTTAACAATTTGGTACTTTGAGTCATTATGTATTCACATGTTCTCAAACCATCACACTAGAACATCATATAATTATATGTGTCCTAAACTTTTGTTTCAGCAAATTTGGTACAGATAATAGAAATAGTAGTTTAGAGTGTTTTCGGTGAAAGCACAGTTCTAAATATGTAGGAATTAATCTATGGATCACATCAACAATGTATTATAGCCATTTTATGTTCTTACCATATATGTTATGTTAGTTATCACCATAATGATGATGTTTATTTGAATTCAAGGTCAACAAATGAAGAGGTCCTTACCTAATATACTTGTACCTACAATGCATTGCATTTTCAAAATTGCTAAACTTTAATATTTCATGACAATACAAACTTAGAGCCTTTAACCCCTAAAGGACCAAGAGTCCCTCGAGGGGACTTTTAAGATTTTGGGTAGGTTCCCATGACCTCCTTCTTTGCTGATTTTTTAAAAAACTTTCTGATAAGATAGAAAAACTTATCAGCTTCGTAGGAATCCAATTTTTATTTCAATCAGTACCCCAAAGCAAAAATTATGCTATCTTAAACATAATTTTCAAGTCGGTGGCAAAAAAAAAATCCACAAAAACTTGAAATTGAATTTGAATTTTTTTGCCCTTAAAGGTTCAAGCTTTATCTACATTTGAAGCTTTGATTCATTCCATTTGGATTAATGATGTAATAGCTATGAACAATCTTGTATTTCAGGCAATGTAAGACCCTTCTTGCAAAAGTTACTTATAGGAATCAATTTTGAATGCAATTTTCACAATTTAAAAAAAAAAATTGTTGGACAAGGTTAATTTTTCTTGATAGAACAAGTTCACCATTGAGGTTATTGTGTTCCAATCCCATTTTAGATGATTTAAGTTTTCTTTCAATTTTTGAATTACTCTTATTTAATAATTTAAAAAAAATGATAATCATGTGGGAGGGTTTTGAAATTTTTTTCTGGGACTTTCAAATCAATTCTTCAACATAAGAAAATTCGAATTAAAATTATTTAGTGCAAAAATTTTCTACAAATGGTAGTCAAAGTCAACTAAAATTGCATGTCTTTATTCAAAAAAACTTTTTCTTTCAACTTTAAATGCTAATATCTTCCAATCCATATGGTCAAACTTCATGAAATTTTTACCACATGATCTCAAACAAGTACAGTACAAGATCCTATAGTTAGATTCTAAAAAAGTTCACTTTTTGGGTTGTTTTAGGTGAATGCAGCAAAACTGGCAGTTGTGAGTAGTTTTTGACAGAAAAATGGCCTTGGTCCTCTACGGGTTAACCATGGATTGTTGATTTCCTAATTTTGAATTGGCGTAGAAATTTTTGTCTCAACTATGATATTTTACAATACAATATTTTTGTGTCATGAATTTTTTTGGGGGGGGGTATTGAATATTTGATGTGAATTTTCTTAATTTTCCTTTTGAAGATATTCACAATAAATTTATGATTTTACTCCCCCAATCACAAAATCATATGATTTGTAGTATACATCTGACTTCATCTTTGAAAAATAATCAAAATTTTTTTCATTCACATGTACCTATAAAAATACAAGAAATAGAGTGATGGATAGTGCCGTCCTTGGGGACCTTTGATTGCAACTATGAATTCAAAATTTACGAATTTTATCATGTCTAGAAAATAAAAAAATTTCAGCATTTTCCCAAGTGGCTGAGAAGGAGGTCGTTCAGTTCACACCGGCCCTCACGGCTTCCCAAGTCCAGAGGATCCAATGAGGCCTGCACCTGGAGAAACGTGTCATGGCGGTCCACCTAGGCAGCTCTTTGATTTGGCGTACTTTCTCAGAAGGTCATCCAGGCCCGGCCAGGGCTAGATTTTTGAGTCTGGCCCCCAGTCTGGTCTAGCCCAGGGGTCAGACGATTCAAAGTTCCCAGTGTTGTTACTGCACAAACAATGCAGGTGGAATTACTCCGTGCAGACAATCAATTCGACTTAGCACCACTCACTCGACACTATTGGATTATTGTAGTCGATTTGACAAACACACCGTGAAATCCTAGAGCACCCATCGTCGTCACTTGCAAACTATGACAACTAGATACTAGTCAAATAAATCACAACACATTCAGGCTCTACACATGGCCAAATTAACAAGTAACAATTTAAACTGTAACATATGATCAATTACACAATAACTGCACACTATAAATACAAACTATAGCACTTAGTCAGATAGCCAGAAATTCCACACATAAACAAAGCCGTCTCTCACAGCCAAATAGACAATAGCTTCCTACTACAAATTTATATAAACAATATCAAGTAGACAATTTGCAATAGCTAAAATTATATTAAAGAGCGAGAGCGCAAAGTTTTCACAGTGAGTCATACACTTGTATGGACTAAAGAAAAAGAAAATAGACCTTTGAACTTATAGTCCCAAAACCGTGAAGATAACTCTTCACTTAAAAGTTGCATCTAGTCAATTTGACTCTTTTCATATCTTGTTAATTTGCCTCTTCCATATATAAGAAAACTCACTGATTCAACTCTAAAAGTATATCTACATTCCTTTTAAGCCTGTTAATGGAAACATGACAAATTTTACATCTCTATTTACACTTCTACAGCCAAATTGACAAAACAAAACAAAAATTGGCATTAGCAATACTGCAAACTTTTTCCAATCAATCAGAGTACAATTTTTTAGTTTGATATGTTTCTTTTTATTTTGATGATGCAATAAATATGAAAACAATTGAATCGCTTTTTTAGAATCTACAGAGCCATAATACAAGGCTTTCTCTATAGAGTTGTGCAAACCTTGTAGCGCACCATGTGGAGAATTCCATTACTTGCCATCATTTGTTTTGTTCATAGAAGCTTGGCCGCCTACAACGTTTGAAATTTGCAGTGCCAATCGTACCTTTTCTACATTGTGGATTGCTTCACTTGTGCTTTTGATTGTTTTGTGGCACCTATAGTAAGAGGAAAGTCAAAGTCCAAATCAGAGTTAGACCCCTCCAAGTCATCCGCAATCTCCACCAAGTCTTTGTTGTTGATAGGGTCGAAATTTGAAGACACGACAATCAGTGGAGATTTGCAACTTAAGATTCTCATACCATTTGAACTTGATGATGAACTCTACTTGTAGGACCTCATCTAGCCATTAGATTTTGTATTGGAGTATTGTTCAGTGGAATTTGGCTCCGCTCCAAGTACATCCGGAAGAGAGCTGGCAAATACAAAAACAAGCAGCTATCCCTCTCTTGCACCTCTGATAGATTCAAATTAAGACTTCATTGTCTTCTTTGCCAATTTGTTCTTGTAGAAGTTAAGGATTTTTGCCTTTTGCTTCATGTCCTTCTTTGTGAGTTTCAGTGCTTAGAAGGTAGCTTGCTCCACCTTCTTCTTCTTCACGTCCCTAGCAAAATTGGTAGCCCGCACAGCCTTTCTGACCACATCATTCCTAAAACCTTCATTAGTAGACCCCATCATGAAAAGACAACAATAACAAACAAAAATTGAACCTCCAACCAAAAGCTAGAAAACATTGTAACATAGCAAACAAATTTTAATCACAATCAAAGACGGCAAGGCACAAAATTGCAATTGCACTCTTTATGGATAGTTGTTGCTAGACACATGAAGGCCACAAGTTCACAACATACAATGAAGAAGGAATTTACATTCATATAAGTTGGTCGATTTCTCTACTGGATTTCCCAACAAGTCCAATCGAGCTAATAGGAGCCAATTTTGACGTAACCATTGCTTTTTTTGGACCATTATTGATTATGTAGGTCAATTTTTGTTAGATTTCTCCCAAACAAATATGACTCATGCTTCCTAAATGTTATAGTGTCATTTTCTATTATTACATAGTCTATAATGTCATCATTACATATTAATTAAGGACAAAAAACTTCATGCAACTAGTGCTTAACATACTTATTGGACTATAAAATGGATGAAAGTGGTTCCAAATCAGATGTAGAATAGACATTTTTCATTAGATCCATGGAGAATGAATTCTACTCGTGGGACTAAGGATGAGTATACAGGGATTGCATTTGCAGAATGAACAATGATATTTATCATCCGGTTAGGGCAATGATCAACGGTCGTGGTTGTGTTGCACTCATTGGAGCATTTAAACCAGGGTTGTCTTAGACAAACGTCCATCTAAAAATCGTGTCCAAAAACTGGACGTTCAAACGTGTGGATGTCATGTTTTAGAGGATACTCTAGACGTGGATCAACGGTGTTTGATCGGCGTCTGGTGGTTGGAAGGTCAGGCGGACAACGTGGACAATATAGACAGACGGTGTCTGGTTGGCATCCAGTGGTTGGGAGGTCAAACAGATGGCGTGGATGGGCGGACGGCCCCTTTCAAGCCGCAAAAAACTTCTTTTGGCATTTTCAACTTCATTTCTTGGATTTGAGAGGCGTAAAATATACCATTGGAAAGGTTTTGAGAATACCTTTCCAATGGTATATTACATGCCCCCAAACACCAAGAATTCAATTTACAAATGACAAACAAAATTTTGTACTATTGAATGGGCAGACAGGCAAGCGGATGGGCTGACCGCCTATGCCAAAAAAAAATTCAATTATTATGTGACAATTTTACAAATGTTAAACATGCGATTATAACCTAAAATGTTTTTTATGTTTGTTAAAAATGCATTGATAGTTTGAATTACTGAGGTATACTTAATATAAACAATTGTATTGTTTTGTTATTTTATCATAGGAATATATAGGATGCTATTCAAAACATTTTTATTTTTTCATTTTTATTTAATTTAATTACTATGTAGGATTGCACAAGTTTCAATATGTATTGTTGTCATCACACACATATGTGATATTTAAATAAAATTTTATGCAATGTTACCATATAATACAAGTTTTTTGAACTAAGGCAAATATGTTTGCTTTGTTATTGATTAAGTGCAGGGTATTACCTCAAGAAATGGTTTTTTAACGGTTTAACTCCTAAATGCTCGAGGCACCAATCCCAAAATTTTGAAGTTAAATAAAACTTAATCAATTTTTTTTATATAGTGTATTTTTTGAACCCCTAAATGCTATTCAAAATGTTATTATTTTTTCTCATATTTTTATACAAAATCATTTGTACATGCATTAGTTCTTGTTGTTATTACATTAAAGGTCTAGAAATTCTTGGCATACATTTTAATTTTGTTTATGCAAAAATTTTGTTCTTTATACTTGATATTAACTATTGAAAATTGGGTAAGCTTTGTAAAGTTTAGAAAGTTTACCTCCTAAATGCTGAAGGCATATTTTGAGCTTCTTGAAATATCTTCTAAATTGAATAGAATGCCAATTTCTGTTAAATTGGTTCATTTTTTTTGGAATTGTAACCGTACAAATTCGAACTACAAATTTTTTGGGGAAGGCAAGCTACCGGCCTATTCGCCTGCTTGTTTGCCAATTCAATAGCACAAAACTTTGTTTGTCATTTGCGACTTAAGTTTTTGGTGTTTTAGGGCATGTAATATACCATTGGAGACCTTTCCAACAATATATTACACGTCCCAAAAATCCAAGAAATGAAGTTGCAAATGCCAAAAGAAGTTTTCTATGGCTTGAAAGGGACCGTCCATCCACCTGCCATCCGCCTGTCCGCTTACTTGTTTGCCCATTCAATAGTACAAAACTTTGTTTGTCATTTGCGACTTGAATTTTTGGTGTTTTGGGGCGTGTAATATACCATTGGAAAGGTATTCTCAAGACTTTTTCAACAATATATTACACACCTCCCAAATTAAAGAAATGAAGTTGCAAATGCCAAAAGAAGATTTCTGGAGCTTGAAAGGGGCCATTCACTTAGTTGTTGTCCCCTTGTCCACCAAAGTGGTCGGCCCGTCTGCCTCCACGTTCCACCCCGTCCGCCCATCCATTCGCCTACCCTATTCGCCATGTCCGCTCACTCATCCACGCCGTTCATCCACTCATCCGCCTGCTCGTTTGTCTACTAGATGGGATAAAGTTCAAATTTTCTATGTCCTTGGATGTTCATGAACTTGCAGATACTAATGTTGGACGTTTGTTCAGACATCCCAACGTCCGTGCTACCCTGATTTAGACCATTCATGCTATCTTCATAGAGCTAGGGTTTAAAGAAGCATTGTATATTGGAAAAGTGGCAGCTTTCTTGCAGTTAGCTTGTACTTCAAATTTTTGTGCAAATTGGGCTCGGATTGGGTTTTGCAAACATGTAATGCAAGTGCTAAAGTGTGGATATTGTAGATGTGTTATTTTGGAAGTTGTAGACACATTGAACTTGTCTAAGACGTGAGATCTAAATAAAAAAAATTTGCTTACATTTCCATAGTAGCTAAAAGGGAATCTACTGAGATTGCTACTATTTAGGCATCAAAGGTGTGCTAAAGCTTTGCATAAACTCTCCTTTCCCATAGATAGTACAGATAGCACAACATTTGTATTTTCTTCAAATTTTGAGAGTAACGATCTATAGGTTTAGGTCTTTGTTGATTTTTGTAGTTTAGGGTTTGGAATACATGTGCATTTGGAGCAAACTATTTTGAAGTAAACACTTGAGGGAACAATGTGCATTCTGAACCCATATAATTGATACAAAGTGACTAGAGTTCGTACAAAGTTTATTTGTATGTTTAGGATTATCCTTTCTTGTTTCTCTTTCTAGTACTTTTTGTTGAGTGTCTAGTGTGTTTATATAAGTTTCTAGGTTATAGGGGGTTCACAGTTTAGGTCACACCGTGAAATTTTTTGGTGCGTTTGTTACATTTTTTATAATATCCATTGTGAAAGAACTGTAAGGTTTTTTAGTGTCTTGTGCACATTCTAACAAAGAAGTTTTACATTGTTGGTTAAAATTTCAAGTTGAAATGGCTTGTATGGCTCTTTTGACAGTAGGTATAGCAGACATAACTATTTGTTGTGGGTGTTGTGGTTTCAAGACTCGCAAATTGAAAAAGTATCTTAACCGCCCATCGCCTTAGAGTATCTTGACGTATATCTCGCATTTTGCTAATTTTTAGGTTTAACTCTATTGAAGACTCGAGAGTACTCACAAATTGAAGAGGAACCCTCATGTCATACAAAGAAATTTTGAAGCAAGTATTGTTTGATTTGTCTAAGGGTTTTGAAAGTTGAGAGGGCTTTAGGGTTTCTAGTCTGCCATATAATCTTCATGGGCATCGATCTTAATACGTTTTTGTTATCTATGCACATTAGAAGACTTTTTCAAGGTTTAGAGTATGGATCTAAGTGAAGGAGCTAGTGAGAATTGCCTTCAACGCTATAGATTGGATTATGTTGAGAAGAAAAAGGTTGAATATAGAGACACTACAAGAAAACAACGTTTGAATTGACACATCCCAATTGACAAAAAAATGTTTGAATTGACAAAAAGAATGGCCGAATTGATAGAAAATTGACAAAAAAAACATTTGAATTGACAAAAAATAACAGCATTCCCTTGTAGTGAGAGAGGATACATTGGTGTAGATCTAGAAAGGCAACTCAGCATGAATCTAAGGATTCCAGTATTGTTGTATGTATTCAAAATCCAAGCTTAGGGTCTACGAATGTGTCTCATTGCACAGCTCATTGCATAAGCACTACTTTGGCTAGA
The DNA here is from genome assembly GCA_950106755.1 of Climacium dendroides. Lineage (NCBI taxonomy): Eukaryota > Viridiplantae > Streptophyta > Bryopsida > Hypnales > Climaciaceae > Climacium > Climacium dendroides. Next base: position 23,321,100 of record OX467089.1, read on the forward strand.
GAGTTTGCCATGATAGTTGCCACTTGCCTAAAAAGCTATGATCAAATTATACGACAATTGACAATTGACAAGTTTTATAGGCAAGAAGCACTTGTTGGAATGGCTCTTGATTTTTTAGTTGACACTAGCAAAGTAAAACTAAGACATCCGGTTGTGAATAACTTAAAAGGGGGCATGATAGATTGATAGATCACCTTCTAGGAATGAGACAATCCAAGATTGTTATGGCCAAGGATATTGTTTGCACATTCACATCTTCTTTAAATACGGATAGTAGTAAGAGGGTTGCTGACTTGATAGGAGTTGATAGGAAAAATCTTAGGAGAGCCATGGACAAAAGGTTGTTATTGGATGTGAACGCTTATTTATCCACCCTTGGCAAATTAACATGCACAACTTGGTTCTAATACTCACGGTTAATTCCTATGGGTGCTTAATATCGGTTCATTGTGCGTTTCAAGCAATGGATCTTTTCCTAATGTTGTGCTACTCTTTTATTTTGAAATTAACCAATGAAACTTAGCTAAATTGGAAGTGTATATTTTTTATTAACTTGTTTTTTAGTAAATTAAGCCACAACGTTTTTTAGTAAATTAAAAGATAGTCTAAATTTAGACATCCTAAGTGATAGAACACTTCATGCCATTTCTAAAAACATAAAATTCACTCTATTCCGACTTTCTTAGCAAAAGTTATGGATGGATGAAGTTTAGTTTTTAAGAGGCCCTAAAAACTTCATCCAAGGTTTTATCCTTATTCCTTATTCCAATTTACCTTGAAATTTTACTCTTATTTTTAAGTTACTATGTTCTAATTAAATTCCAAGTTTTGACCTTAATGGATGAATTTTGCCACAAGTCATCCAAATTCTAACCTAAACTTCATTCATCTATATCTTTCTCAATTTAGCTCTGATTCTTAAGTGTGATATAGTTTCGGAAATCTCTAACTACGATTTAGAGCTTTGCCTACCTAATTCTTGTAAAAGACCTACTCTAAGTACTCTGACTTAGCTTTGTAATTTGGACCTACTTTAAAATGTTTAATTTTGATAATTGAAAAGTATGGGTAGTAGCTAGTAACTCACCTTGAAATTGGCATCATTGTTAAGGTAGTTGTATATCCCTTCAAACTTCCCATCATTAGTCATCCTTCAAGATTGATTGATATTTTTTGCCTACAGCTAAAGGGGTTGAAAAATACAAATTCAACTTCAAAATCTTTCAAGTTTCCATCTCTTTCCCTTATCACATCAACTTCTAAATAATAATTGATGTGGGAATCCGAAATCCGGAAACGGATCAAGGATAAAAGAATTAGGTGAGAAAAATAGAGAAAAATCAAAAAAATTATAGTAGGAACGTGATTTTTTGTGTGAGAAAATCCAAAATAGAAAATAAGCGTTCCGGCAAAATCTGTAACTGGAACTTATCCGGATCCGGAATCTGGATTTACCCGGAACACAGGAACCTACCGTATAGACCTCGTAGCTACGGGAATAGGATACCGTTAGTACAACGGACCTGTAGCCGTTGTCTTGATTTCCGTAGGGAGACGGTTTAGTATTTAAGCTGTTTGCTGAGGGTTTTCATCTTCACCTTCTTGTTTTGTTTTTCTGAGACTGTTCGTGTAAGTAGTTGAAAGAAAGAGTGGTGAGTTAGCGACTGAATTAGGGTTACTCTTCTCTCCTCTCGTTTTTACTTAGGTCTTATGGCATCCGGAGCGGTACGAAAGGTAGCGGTATCTGCCCGGATTATCTCCGGCTATTCCGGACAATCCGGAAACACACAAGCAGTTAGAGGAGGATTTGACTAAGTTAGGGTGTGTCGGTTTATTACACCGACCATGGAACCTTAAGAGTGAGGTTATGATCTAGGAACTACTTTACGAGGTTCCGAATCAATATGAGCTCACTCTGAGAGGATGGCCGGTCACGTGGACGGAGGACATCTGGGCGAATGTATATCAGTTTCGGAAGAGCGGAAATGGGTTAGCGTCGAGGACGGACCGTTTTGTAGCTGGGAAGTTCACAGGGTCTGCAAACCCTAAGGACGGATTCGCTATTAGTGAATGCAAGGATGAGAGACATAGGCGAGTCCTAGAGTTCCTCATTCCCATCCTGTATCTGGAAAAACCTACACAGGTCACCGTTACAGTGGCCAATACTATTTTCGGGGCTATGGAAAATCGGGCCGTGCACTGGGGTAGAATCATAGCCGGGTTAGTTTCTAAATTAGCAGAGCATGTAACCCGCGCCAAAGCAAGTCCGGTTAGTACCTACTTGTTCCATTTATACCACCAACAAGAACTTTTGAGCTCTGAAGAGATAATCCAGTACGACACCGGAAAGGCCATTCTTTCATACGGACTTTCTGGGGAGGAAGCAGAAGATTAGGTCGAGTCGGAACCAGAAGAACACCTCGAGGAACCCTTGACCGATCCGAGGAACAAGAAAAGAAAGTCAATAGATCCGGGTTTGCGAGCCAAACCACCGACGATGGAAAGAGGGAAGTCAAGCAAAGGACCGGAAGTGGAAACCGAATCAGCATTTTTCAATGCTGGATTCGAGTGGATACAAGAGGCCAAGGTACTCCACGACAGTCTGGCGGATTTGGTGCTAGACACGGCAGAAGTTTTGAAGGTGGAACCGGATCAGATTGTGGAAGCTGTCAAACAACTGCCCAAACTGGAAGATCTAAAGCAAAGGGAGGACCGGATTCAAGAGTTGGAGGCGGAACGGAATCACCTCCAAGCCCAACTGAATTGGGTGGAAGGGGAGATGGCAACTTCAAAGGAGAAAGAGAAGGAGGCTCTCTCTCTTGTCAAAAACCTATCCGAAGCAATCGACATCAAGGCCAACGTCATCACAAAAGCGGCTTTATTTGATTCGAAGATGATATTGGAAGGCTACATCACCGGGACCAAGATAGTGACCATCCTCGTAGACTTCACTGCAAAGATAGAGCGGGTTTTAGGAGAGCTCCGGCAGCTACTGGCGGCCATCGATCCGAATCAGGTGATGGATTTCTCAACCTTCTCGGAACTTCCTTTTGTCCGGGGTACTCCATGGAGACCAGTAGCGGATCGAGCAGCTTGGATGGAGGGACTGAGAGGGATACTCATGCCAGCTGAGCCTACTTCCAGCAAGATGCGAATGACGGAGTTAAATTTGAGGCCAGTTTTGGAACCGGAACCTGAGTCCAGTGTGAAATCGGTTCCGGTACCACCCAAAGTCTCAACTCAGGAAATTCCCAAGACGCAAACGGTACCGAACCTTTTGAGAGGGACATTCAAAATTCCAGGACAGCAGATTAGAGGAGATCTCATCAACCGGATCGGTGGAATGACCAATCCGGCCCGGATGAATCCGGAAGGGTTCTCGCATATGCAAGAGACTACACCGAAAAAGAGAAGCGAACCCGCAACACTGGAGGAGACACTGCCAGAGAAGGAGAAGGAAGTTCAAGTTATTGAAGATTTCGAAGAAGAGAGTGCACACTCCACTTCCGGAACTGAGGAGGACAGTGATCCGTCTCCCGCGACGCGCCACATCCAGACTCAAGCAACAACGAAAATGACTCCAGTCAGAAGTACGAAGGGGACGCCAACCAGTCAAGCAAGCAGCTGCTTGAAGAAGGGTCGGAGGCCAAAACATTAGAATTCTTAGGAAGAATAGTATCGGATCCGGAACGGGTTTCCGAGCGTGGGCCCAGGTTCCGGAATCATAGGCATGTAGTTCGGGAAGATCCGGCATTCTCGGGACAACAATAACTAGCCTTTCCGGATATTTCGGGGGTTCAGTGATTGGTGGCTGGATTTCCGGGTTTTTCCTATCAGGCTTTTAGAAGTTGACTTTGGATTTTCAATTAGTATTTTAATGACAGGCAAGTTAGTTGTCTTCCATTCCATTCCAATTCCATTTTGGTGCTTTCACGTATGTTATTTCAATTTCTTTCTTAATCTAAGTAAGCTGGGGTACTACTAGTTGCACTTTGCCTACGGAAGTTTATCTGGTGTATGCGTTTTTTTTGTTGTATCCTTGTACTGGAGTAAGAGAGGTGAGGGAAAGGAAGAATCCAAATCTGGAGCTACGAATCTCTTGAGTGTTAAGTTAATCAGGAGGGGATGCAAGCTGAGTAAGGGAGTGTGAGCGTTACGTGCCTTTGCCGGAACGGCGATCCGGATAAGAGAGGTAGAGGTCCCTGCAAGTCCGGAACCAGGAGGGTTCTGCGCGGAGATAAGCGACCGCCAGAGAAAAGGGACTCCCACTACTCCGGAAGGTCTACCAACCTCCCCCTTGGTACGTGTCTTCTCCTTGAAAATCTACTCCCTTGAGTCTATAAGTTCGGATCTGTCGTTGTAGTAAGAGAGGTGTGAGAAATTCTTTGTATGACCTGCTTCCGGATCGACCAATCCAGAAACTGTGAGAGAATACTCCTTCCTCCTCCTACAACTGCGTTGTCTAGGGTGTGTTGTTTAGTAGATTTAGAGTACAGAGAGGTTAGTTATACAAGTGGTGAGTCCCCACCCCTTCCTAGACCAAAGACGGACCCTCTAAGGGTAAAACAGAGGTAACAAAAACTGGGAGTTAGAAAAGACGGAACTAGGTTCCGGAGGTGGTCCGGATCCGGATCGGATTCCGGAACATACTAAGTTTCCGGAATGATGTAAGGAAGTGAAAGTGTGAAACAAGGAGAATTAAGGGTGTAGTTAAGACCCGGATACTTCTAATTCATATGATATCATACTAGAGTTCCTTGGAACGATAATTCGTGTCATCTTGCAACAATTTGTCGTTGTAAGGATACTTACGGCTAACTGCGCGTACGACAATTGACTTTTGATATTTATAAGTCAATTATTATTTTATCTAAGTTTTTGATGGTTCTAATTGGGTTTCCAAGATTTCCACCTAATCCTACCTTCTTTAATTTCTTCAACTATCGCTTGAACACTTTTATCTCTTAGAGCAGCTCCACGGCTCCCACATGAGAGAGGGGTGGCAAGTGGGGTTTAGCGAGCACTACATCTGCGGCTGGGCTCTGTGATATTACTATGCCCCCACAGTAACACGGTGAGAGAAGCACGGCATGAGTGGCCGGCACTTCCACCCAAAAATTCTCTCGCCAACTCATGAGCCACGTCATGAAAGCCGACGAATTTGTCAACCCAATTGTGGAGCACTTTCTTCCTCAGCACTACCCTTAAACTCTCATGCTCTGATTTCTTATTTTACAAATCGATGTTCTTCTCTTTCAGCTTGACCATGCTATCTCTCTTTCAGCTTTTGAGGTTTCATTTCTACTCAGGAAATTTATTGTGTGAATGATTAGAAGATCATTTATGAAAGCAGGTGCTTCATTGAATTGGTTGATGAGTTTTGAGGAGAGTGTAATCTTACTATTGCTGGAGTTGATCTAGAGCTTCAATTCAACCTTTCTAAGAAGAAATTTGCAGCAAGAGAAGTGATCATGATATCTGGAACTCATTTACTCTTGCAGGGTGTTTTACATGGAGTTGTTCAGAGATTTATTTTGTATGTTATTTCTGGGTTTCCAATTTTGTGAAATTGGCATGAATTAGCAATTCTTTCAAAAGAGTTGCTTTTTTTTATTGGAATTGAAAGAGCTACTATAAGTATGTATCTGTGATGAATAATCACAAACTTTAGCAAGTACCAAATTGTCGATGGGTTTACTCTTGAATGTGAAAGGCACCAAATTTTGTTGTCAAGAGTACTTTGAAGTTAAATAAAACCTAAACAAGTTCAACTATTTCTAGTACTTTATGTTTTGTTCACTTTTGTGTGTGTAGTCTAGTTTTAGCATCTAAAATCTGTTTTTGAAAATGATTTACAAAGAATTTTATATTCAAGTTTCTATGCAAGGATATCCATTGCAATCTTGACTTTTTTTTTATGTGTTGAGGACTCTTGAAAATGAAGAGTAAACCCAGAAATAACATACACTAGATCTTGGAAATATCACAATAGATTTAAAAAAAAATTGTAGAACATATTTTGAGAAGCCATGAATTGATTGGAGTTGCGTACACTAAAGGAGAGGCACCCAATGGTGTCCCTATACCTAGTGCCATCCAATTCTACAGGACATAATCACTTTAGGCTATAAATGTAGGTAGACAAGACAGGGCTTATCTCTTTTGACCTAAAATAATAAGCAATCTACAATCCCCCTATATTTTTGTTTTAGAATGAATGCTTGTTCTAGAAAGGGACGGCATTGGGTACACAGACGCCATTGGGTGCCTCTCCCATATGCCTTAGAAACTCATTTGTTTTGGGGACCTACTTTGTGGTCAAGACATGTGAAAAGAACATTGATGAACTTCAAATCACTTTCATAGTCATAATAACAACACTTTATGACCAAAAATTATAAATGATACTATCATCTTCCCATCCATAAGTGATACTATCATGTTTTCTTTTCCTACGTAATCTCTAACATACCTAGTTTGAATTTGTACAATTACAATTAATAAAAAATTGATAAAACTTATCAGAATGTTGATTTCTTATTCAATTCATATTACATTTCTATAAGTTGAAAAAAGACCTTGGACATGAAAGGATTTACTTAACAGTATGCTAATGATGTGTGGAGCTTCCTTGTGGACCCCTAAATGTTTGAGGCATGGAAAATTTGTTGTTATCAATATTTTCAAGTTCAAGTTACTTGTTCCATGCTATTATTTTTAATTATTCCTTTATATATTCTTGGTGAAGTTCACTATTAAAGTCTATAAACCAATCTTCAAAAAGAATAATCATTATTTTTCTATTCAAGATTTTGTGCAGGAGTGTTCATTGTAATCTTTTCTTTTTTTAATGTTGAAATCTCTTGAAAATGAGCCTCATATATAGAAGAACTTGTTGAAGTATTCACAATTAAAATTCTTTTAAGGAAACTGTAGAATACCTTTTGAGAAGCCGTGAATTAATTGGGGTTGTACATGTTATGCCTTTGAACCTCAAGTTTTTATTGGAACCTATTTTTTGGTTATGACACGTGAAAAGAGCATTGAAAAATTTCAAATCACTTTCATAACAACAACACCTTCATGATCATACATTATAATTTTTCCATCCATAAGTGATATTGGTGTACATTTTTTGCCATGTGTTCTCTAGCATGTCTAGTTTGAATTGGTATGGTTACAATTAATAAAAATTGATACAACTCATCAAAATGTTGGTTTTTTTATTTAATTTAGAACCAATTTCTAGAGACTTAGAAAAAACCTTGTGCATTTCAGGGTTCACAATATATTGAACATGTTTGGAGCTTCTTTGTGACCCCTTAATGTCTGAGGCAAGAAAATTTGTTATCCATAGTACTGATTTTGAAGTTAAATTTAGACTTAAGTACCATGTTATTATTAATATTATTAATATTTTTTAAAGATTCTTTCTAAAGTCTACGATTACAATTTTTAAAACAATCTTTAAAAAAATGATCACAGTTTCCTATTCAAAAATTTGTGCAAGGGTGTCTTTTTGAAGTGTGACTTTTTAGAATGGAAGACTCTTAGAAATGAACCTCAAATACACTAGATTTAGTTGAAAAATTTACAATAGAAATTATTTTTTAAAAATTGTAGAATACATTTCGAGAAGACATAAATTGATTGGGGTTGTGCAAGTTATACCTTTGTAGATAACCGAATCAAAATTATTTTTCAAGTCAAGAGTTGATGTCATGGTTTGGTGAATGTCCAAAATTGTGAGGTAGGTAGTGAAGTTTGCTTTAGTAAGTAGTGAATTTAGAGTTAAATGTTTGATCAGTCGAATTGGATGAATGCTAGCGGGTTGAGTGAAATTGGTATCGTTGTTGGTGTTGTTTCAAATCCAAATTGGAGGTTGTTGTCAGTTGGTTGTCTTCTCCAAGTAGTAATCGTCTTTGTGAGTCCTATTAGGTCCCAAATTGTGTTCATTCTTCTTTACCCACAGCGAGTGAAGCTAGTGCGAGTCCCAGTCGGAGAGGCTGTGTATTTTGTTTTGTTGTTTGATTTCTTAGTTGGGAAGTGTGTGTGCCAATGTATGGCGGTGTGTGTTATTTGCAGAGGAAGTAAGAGAGGAGATTATCCAAGTCAGGAGATAATGGAGGAAGATACTAATTGTTGAATTTGTGAAGTTGTGTTGAGAAGATGAAATATAGTGATAGGAGCAAAAGTATTGAATCAAGCTTAGGTGAAGCAATGAAGAATTATTAGAGCCTAGTTGGAATGTCAAGAGTGTTGGAAATCTGGTTCCAATTAGGATAGCAATTAGAGTATAAAGAATAATTTGCAAGTTTAGTTGTGAGAGTGTATGGAAAGATTAACTTGTGATATTATTGTTGAATCTGTAACGGTGATTTAATTACCAATTTGGGATTTCAATGGAAATGTATTTCAGCCGAATTGGTGTGGTGTGTATGTGCAATGTCATTGTAGTCTTGTTTTTGGCTATGGATTTCCAAATTGGATTATTGAACTTATTAGCATAGATTCCCTACTTGACCGTCTCCCTCGGAACGAACTTATTATACTAATAAATAATCTCCAATTTGGAATCATCCTTCTTCAACAACCTTTGAACTTCATAATTTTTTTGAGACCTTATTTTTAGTTCTCACATGTGAAAAGAGCATTGGAAAACTTCAAATCACTTTCATTGTAATAACACCTCATGATTAAACATTATAATCTTTCCATCCATAAGTGATATTGTCATGTTCTCTTTTTCCATGATTGCGTTCTCTATTATGTTCAATTTATATGGTTACAATTAGCAAATTATTAATAAAACTAATCAAATTTTTGTTTTTTATTTAATGTAGAGATCATTACAAAAAGCCTTGGCAGGGTCTGGGCATTTAGTGGTTAATTTCTCTATTGTTGTATCCTTTAATAAATGACCGGAATAACTTCATGCGTGTGCTTCACAAAGTTTGAAATTGTTGGAGCTGATTTCCTACCATTTTGTAGTATTGACAGTGTTTTTGTTATTGTGTAGAATCAACAACTAGTAGAAGGTAAATTATTGCAATTGAAAAGGATACTAGTGTTGTTCCAAAAATATGGATGCATGGAGAGCGAGATTAGCAGCACATCAACAAGGGATGTGCAAAGATGACAAAGAAGAAGACATCATCTTCAATAATTTCTTGGATCAGGTTTGTGATGATGATATTGATGAGCCAGAGATACATGCGAGAGGATCCAGGCCTGGACGACATGGAAATTTGAAGAGAGAGAAGCAAAAAGAACATAAAAGAATGTTTGCTGATTATTTCTTGGGGACTCTATTTTATGGACCTATGCATTTCCAACGGCACTTTCAAATGCAAAGACTGCTATTTCTATCCATTATGGATAGGGTTTGTGTTTGAGATAGATACTTTCTACAAAAACGTGATGCAATTGGGAAATTAGGTCTTTCTTCCATTCAAAAATGTACCGCAGCAATTCAAATGCTAGCATATGGAATTACAGTAGATGCCACAGATGAATATTGTAGAATTGCTGAATCAACAACCATGGTGGCGATGAAGCGATTTTGTAGTGCTATTCAAGCAAAGTTCGGCAAACAATACTTGAGGCAAACCACTAAAGTTAATTTCGAAAACAGCTAGCCATAAATGTCGAGCGTGGTTGGCCAAGAATGTTTGCATCTATTGATTGCATGCATTATCGTTGGAAGAATTGTCTAGTGGCCTGGCAAGGAGATTATGGTAACAAGGATAAAACAAAATTCATTATACTTGAAGCCATAACAGACCAGGGACTATATATATGGTATGCTTTTTTTGGTTTGCCAGGTGGGAACAATGATTTAAATGTCTTGGACCACAGTCCCCTAATACAGAACATGCTAATAGGTGAAGGCTGTGATATGGGATTTGTAGTCAATGGTGTAGCATACAACCATTACTACTTACTTGCCAATGGCATCTACCCGCAATGGTCTTGCTTTATACAGACTATACATGCACCTGATGATGAAAAACAACGTCACTTTGCTCAACAACAAGGCAGTGCTCAGAAAGATGTGGAAAGATGCTTTGGTGTGTTGCAGGCATGATTTGCCATAATACAAAACCCTTGTAGACAATGGAGTCTCAAATGCATTTCTGACATCATATATGCATGTTGTATTTTGCACAACATGATTTTGGAAGATGAAGAAGAGGCGGGCTTAGATTTCCTGTTCGATGTGGATAGAGTTCTACCGATACATCAGAATTTATCTTATGATGATTTAGTAATGGGTACAATGATTTAGTAATGGGTACAGTACAAATAGAAAACCAAGACACACACTATAGTCTTAGAAGAGACCCTGTAAAGCACTTGTGGAGATTGAAGGGTGCTGCAAGTCACAATTAAAAATGTGTTATTTCACTGTGACATGACTTTCATCTTTGCAATGACAAAAAAAAAATATATTTTCATTCTATGTGATTTTTTTATATTTTTATTAGTAAAGCATGATCTTGGTTTTGTAGTTTTTACTAAAAATGCTCCTACATTGCCATTTCTAGTATAAGTACCAAATTTTATAGAATTGTTTTTTGAATACATGTAACCATAATTAGGATCTTTGGGTATGCTAGTTTGAGAAGATGTAGAGAAAACTTTAGAACTTTTCTTCATTTTCTTTAGTGACCTTAGTGTTTAAATTGACAGAGAATCATCTTTAGGCCCTCTAAAGAATTGAGCAATTGTACTTCATAAGGTCACATTTCTATGGTAAAATGTCCGAAATAGTGGTGCTTCTTTGAATTCATTCACTATATGCTTGAAAAAATTCAAACCAATTAGAATTGTAACAAATGTAGGGAAAAAATAGTTAGGAGAAAGAAGTATAAAATGATTTAATATACAAAAATATGAACAATTTATTTATAAAATTAAAAAATGTCAAGCCCAATTGTTGTAATGTTGTAATACAAAATCTACACCTTGTGTCCTATTTTTTCCCCTAAAGATTGAAATATTGAAAAAATGAAATTTGTGCATATTCTATTTTTGAATAGAGATTCCGTAACTACCTGCAAACTACCTCCAAACTAAAACTTGTCATCACTTTCATGTCATTAATTAAAATAAAATTATTCAAAGTTTTCCATGTATATATAAATGTAGAAAATGTAAAAAATCAAGAAAACCTAGAAAATCCATGTTAGTATAGAGAGAGAGAAAATATATTTCAATTTTTGGGCATTTCTTAAAGAAGTGATTTTCAAGGAATTCTTTTTAGCTTTCCAAGATACATGTTGAGCATTGAAAACTACATATTATACAATAACTATTAACCATGTAGTTGAAAGTTATGAAAATTGTTAGGCCTTTAAAGATATTCCTTAGCCACATGTTGTGTGCAAACTTTAAGAAAAAAAATTCATAAGGATTAAGTTGCCTAAAATCGTTATGTTGCCCAAAAAAACTACAATTCATAGCTTTAGGGGTTAAGAAAATCATAAGAGCAAGAGGTGATGTAATTGTTGGTAATAGGGTTTATTAGTGATCAGTCTATATGTAAATAGTAGACTTACTAATGGACAAAATGATAGTGATTCCATGATTTGTGAAGGGTCAACAGCAAGAGGACTTGACCTTTTGTGAAATGATCAAATTTTGTGTAGGATCTAAATATAGCCTTCTTAACTCCATTGAAACTAAAATTATATATATTTAGTATTTGAAAATGTGAATTCAAGGTCATATTCATTAAATTGAGACTTTTTGTAGTCTCATTTTTATCCTCAACTCAAGGATAAATCGCTTTATCTCTTTACTAGTATTTTTTATAAATAGGTAATAACATCAACTTTTAGAATTTCATTACAACATCACTATTTGAGCATTTTTTATTTTTGGTTTCAATTACTATTTTTTTAAATTAATTTTTCAATAACTAGCATTCTATCTCAAAATCTACAAAAAGTCTCAATATAACAAATATGGCCTTTATTTGTATGTCACTATGAGAAATTTAAGTTTGTTTCATAAGAAATTTTAATTGTTATCATTTTTGTTGCAAAAAATGAACATACATAAGTTAAATTAGCAAAAAGAATCCTGATGATTTGAATTTCTTTCAACACGTAGTACAAGTAATATGGAGATTAGTATAGACAATTTTCAATTGGTTATTTGTTTCTTAAATTTAAAAAAACAACTAAATTTTGATGGCAATTTGGAGTATTACACCAAACTTATTCTTTCATTTAATATGAGTATGAAATTGCGATATTTTTGGGTAGTGGAAATATGCATTTTCTATTTATGCTATTTTATCAATAATTTTGAGGGAAAAATAAAATTATTATAATTTTTTGAAAACTAAAACTGAAAATCAGATAATATCAGTATAATATATACTAAAATTATCATCAATTTTTAATGTGAATAAAGGTTATAATGGAAAATATAATTTCATTATTAAAATTTGGAATATTGAGAAAGAAAAAAGTATGTGAATGAAAAACTCACCGTAATGTGTGTTTCAAATTCTAACACATAGACCTTTCAATGGCAATAATTCTTTCAATTTTTTTCATTTTTTTCATTTTGAAATGGAATAGAAACAAAACTTGTCTAATTTCATTTTCTGAGATTAAATTGAATTCTAAAAATAATTACCCTACATGTTGCAATTGAGGTCCACTTCTTGGATGTGTGCACATTCACAAATTTAACTCATTTTAACTCATTTAGAATGTGAGTAAGCAAGGAAGTTAAATCTTGGCATCAAAGTTTCAAAATATGCTAAACTAGTGAATGAATGGTGAATATGAGATGCAAGGACTAAAGATCTATTAGAAGCATTTAAGAATCTACGCAAATGAATGCCAAATGGTGTCATCCATGGGGGAATGCTGATATGCGAGCGTAGAGCAGGAGCATAGAGCGCAGAGTGTAGAATATAGAGCGTGGAGCATGGATTTCTAAATTTTGAAAAAGAAATCTTGGTATATGTATTTGATGAAGTAGTTGAAAAGGGGATGAAAGAGTAGACGAAAAAGTGGATGAGGGTTTAGGGTGGATGAAAAAGTGGATGAAAAAATGGATGAACAATGTCATAAGTTGGATGAAATTTTGGGAAGTGGATGAAAAAGTAGGTGAAAAATGGATAATGCTGGTAATAGTGTGTATAGTTGATTAGGGTGACTAGTGAGCTTCTATTTTTAAAAGGTAGGAAAAAATTTGAAGAACTTGAATAAAAGTTGGATGAAAGCTAGTGATAAATGGATGAAGGATGAGTTGAGAACTGTTAAATTTTTAGGGTAAAATAAGATGGAGTTGATAGTAGAAATAGATGAAGGGAAGGATGGGAAAAGGTGATGAAAGGGTTTAGGATGGAAGAAGTATAAGGAAGAAAGGATGAAAAGAATGGATGAAATAGAGATAAGAAAGAATTATTAAGAAAACATATTAGATGAAATGGAGTATAAAGGATGTATTGTAGAAAAATAAGCTCATTCAATCTCAAAAGATGCAAGAGAAATTGAAGATTCCTTTTCTGTGGGAATAACTTCTCCTATGACCGTGGAAGTGTTTAGGGTCCGGCTACCGTGGCATTAGGGATTAGAAATAGCATTTCAGATTGGATTTGTCGGACTACAACATATACGTAGACTCTTACAGAATATAACAACGGTTCATGAGTGCTTGGAACAAGTTGGTAGTTGGGAAGGTTGGCCATGAAATGTAGGGCATGATACAAGGAGAAGGGTTGTTGAAGAGTTTTGTAGTTTGCAAGGGTTTACTATGGCACCTAGCAATTGTGGAAACGCTCGCAGAAAACGGAATTCCTCTGTCAATTTGAACATTGCGGTAATCTAAATTAATTAATTGCCAATATTGTAGAATAAAAATATGCCATTTTGTTCATTTTGCAAATGAATGTAAATGTCATATCAAGCGACATATGGATTGGGTATTTCTAGCAATATAAACACGTAGTAATTATTAATCAAACATAATTATAGTGGATAGAAACTTTAATTTAGACACAAGTGAAAAGGAGATTCAGTAATCGCAGCAGCACACATGGTCTCCCAAGATACAGCAAGTGACTTGCCTAAACATGAAGAAAAGCATACTGCATGTAAGTAGATTCCAACTTCACCTGTAAGAAGCCGTACGAAGAGAAAACGAAAAAGGCACGGAATTGTAAGTTTTATAACCATGTGTTGAAACCACCAAGAACCCTACATGATCAGTTCAGACATACTTCGCAGAGATCGAACTGCCCTCATTGTTTGATGCCTATGAATCTGATTGTACTGCGAATTCATCTATAAAGTTAAGAGCACGGGGGTCAACTAGGTGGGCCCTAGCTCGTGGTCTAGGATTCAGGGTAGCAAATTCGTGAGCCAATGCATCAGCATATACGGGGAGGGTAAATGGCTTCGGTGGACTAGGAAAGAATTGAGGATGAGAAAAGAAAGGGACATTTGCCGCTGTTGTCACGCTGTGGGCTTGCCTAGAAAACGAAGTTATCCACATGTAAGTTAGATGGTTAGAAACTAACGTATTTCATCATGCAAAGAGGAAAAAAGTCACAGGATGACTTACTTACGGAATCTAGTAGTCTTCACAATAGCTTGAATAGGGACTTCATCCTCATCCAAATCGACTGGTACATCAGCCGGTTTCAGGTGGTTTAGGGTTGGGACCGACGACCGTGCGCATAATTGGAGCAATAAGTGCATCAAAAATAGCCTTATCCTCCTCGAATGCAAGAATATGTCGCAGTGTGGCACAACAAGCTTGGATGGTTGCACCTGAAAATATGAAATAAGTATAAGGAGGAGGACAAAGGGAAAACAACCGAGTGCTGAAATTGATGATCCTGACAGTGGCAAGTTAATGCCAAAGTACCTGTAGCGGCTGTGCAGTCGACCACAACGTCCCCTGGTTTGCTGCATGCTTCCACAAGCATCTGCATGAATTCCCGAGATTTCTCTCGAGGTCCCCGCCATGGTATATCTCCATTCATGGTCACGTCATTCTTGTTGCAGAAATTCTGCAGAATGTCATCCTTACCCACATTAATACCCACAGCGTCGTGGAATTCCACGTATTGGAAGGGGTAGTCATCCTCGGACTTCGGTCCGTTCTCTTTTACAACGAGAGATATGGAGAACCGCATAGTCTGCAACAACTAAGAAGTGAGGATTAAACACTATTGCAGGAAATCATTCAAGCACACATAGACGTGGGTCAGTACATTACCGTCTTAGTATTGTCTGCTGGAGATGTTAGGTGAAGGCGGTTCATGCCGAACCATGTCCGAAGTATCTTGAATTTGTATCCTTGGCAACAACCAAGAAGTTGGCTTCTATGGGCACGAGAGAGGGCTAGATATATTACCAGAATACTTCCATAGTCATGGAGGTATGCTTTGGCAAAGTCAAAGATTGGCACTCACCAATCATCTGCAAACACATTCTACTTTGGTATAGGTGCAGGAAGAGTCGAGAGTGTAGGAATATGAAGGCCATGAAGGAACATCCACAATGACCAAGTCCACTGTAGCCTCACGCTTCAGGACTCCATTGAAGAAGCGTTGTTTGTCACTTGAATGCTGCAGGAAAACATGAGGGATAATTACAAACATAGTATAGGCACATAGAACTTCAGAAGGGAGTTGATGAAATTGCACTAATATGTGAATGATTACAAAAAAGCAAAAAATATATGAATGTAGGGCTTGCTTGAAATGTACCATTGAAAGGAACGCATTCACGTCATCAAATGTTTTCTTCTGATTTCGTAAAGCGGACAGCAATAGGTTCAATATGCACTCGTCTACATCATGCATAGGGTAGTGAGATGACGGAATAAGCTCGTGGACCAAGCGCTCTTGAGTAAGCAAAAACCCTGAGGACCCTTCTTTCACCTCAGCTGCACTTGTAGCTGGTTCGGGGTTAGGAGTTTCGGCCTTCCTCTTGGTACCCTTCTTTTCCCCCTTCTCAGATTGGGTTGCCTGTCACTTTTTCTTGATGTCGTCGGACTTCCTCTGTGCTTCTTCAAGCTTCTCTAGCTTTTTTCTATCAGAGACCTCCCGCCTTTGGATGCATCTTGCTCGCATCTCTGGATCAAGATGAGCAAACTCATCGAATTCAGCATCAACAATAGCAGTATCCTTCAAGGTCTGGAATAGAGCCTCTTCCTCTAGCAGAGTAGTCCCAAAGATGCATTCTATATACCAAAGACACGCTTGCAGATGTGGACTTGTCCACTTCGTCAATTGTATGGGAGAAAACATGCAGTCCGGAGAAGACCGATCTAACCAAGTAGTCAAAAACGGTGGTAAATCTGCCTTCGCAATTGCCTTCTTGTTGTACAGCTCAAACTTGAAATACCTGCGTTCAATGCAGGATTAGTCAGCTACCTATATAAGAATAAGTGACGGTACAATAAACTAAGTCACGCTGACCTTGAAATGTATGAAAATGAATGAACCTAACTACCTGCAACTATGTCGTATGAGAATGAAGTCCAGCCTCTACTTCTACAATAGTGTAGAGGGTGAGAGGGAAAGAAATACTAGGTCTAAATCATGTCCCACTTCATCTAGGGAACGCGAGAACGTTTGCAACATATTCATAAGAGGAAAGAATGAAGGCAAAAGGGTAGTGCATTGGACCCTCCAAATATGATTACAACATGATTGTCCCAATGAATTAAAATGCCACAAGATGTTCTAGACAAGGACAAACACCTGTAAATCACACGCTTGACAACCAACGCCGACCCTCTGAATTCCTTGAAACTGTCTGACTTCTTGAAGGGGTCAGCACCCTTGAAAACACCGGTAAAAGCAATATCCCAAAGCTTCATCCGCCAGCTCTCAATGTACTCAAGCAATGTCATTGGTTCGCTTGGAATGCTCATATCGATTGGAATATTGTCAGCCCGAATGATTGAGTCAAACATGTCGTTGGCTGACTCCTCGATCTGAAAAAGTAAATGTAAACACATTGAGACCAAGTTGTGCAACACAAAATGTGAAATAGTAATGTATTAATTTCAATAATGAAATTATGAGATATAACTCTTACTCCAACATACCAACACGCTCTAGCAAGAAATTGAGTCAACCTCTCCTCATTCACAGGACGAGGTGGAAATCGGCGGGCCTCACGAGAGGGACCGGAAGCATTCATCCACTTGAGCCACCTGACTTTTAAGTCCGGAGAGACGTTTGCTGTTGCAATCAACTGTAACTTCTCTAGAGTCAACTCATGAACAGCAAAAAGGCTCCAATGTCGCTCTATCTGCATCAAGAAATAAAAAGGCATCGTCACTGAAGAAGAGACAAAAGGATGAAGAGCAAAACCAATGGTTCTATGAAAATACCTCTTTCAACCAGTCAGGTCCCAATGTCGGATTTGCAACGGCTACAATTTTTGAGAGCTTCTTGTATAGCTTCTCTGTAGAATCCTTAATCGATGCCCTCATAGCATGGGCAACTCCCTCTCTTGTAACCTCATCTTCAGGAGTGTCCTCATGATACTTTCGGATTGCCGCATCAACAGCTGTGGCTATCTCTTACTGAACAAACATAGAGGACTCCACAATCGTTATCAATTGAATGCATGATACTAAGTTTGAGTGCTTCATGAAATTTGAATATGAGTTCATGTTACTAATCACATTCATACCTTAAAAATAAATGATGTGAAGACATCCAAGGGCATAGAATACCACGACTTTCGTGTATTCTGTTGACATTTTGCCTTCTCCTCAGGACTCAGCATTTCATGGAATTTCTCAAGCTCAAGTACCCCATATTTCTGGACGCGGTAGAGTGTATGAACCAGGTTGGTCTTGACATGTGAGTTCTCGGTATGCCTGCAGTAAATAAAAATTTAAGATTAACTTGAGGAATAACTCCAGAAAATAGAGCATTGTCGAAGAAAATTATTTTGATAGATGATTGCAAACGATAACAATGAGGTTGGTGTATACTCACTTGTTAATATCGTGCATTGCCTGCATTGCAACTCCAATCCGATGCCTTGTGTCTAAGACTATTGAGTCCACACAAATGTGCCAATCGCGATCTGCTCTGTGGAGGCGCTCAATGTGATTCATCCAGATGATTCGTCTATGATTTCCATCGCAGACAAAAAACTTGTAGTCCACCAAATGCTTCAGGACAGTCTGCTCAAGCTTCTCGTTGAATTCATCATTCACTGCATTCCATGTAGGTCCCCATTCTTTCTTCTCAACATCGGTAAATACTGCCATTTCACCCGCCTCATTCGATATTGAGACATAGAAGACTCTTGCGCCCTCTTCGTATCCCCGACTGAATTGGTTCTTCAACAACGTCAAATTGCACAAGAGTGTATGCTGTACCATGGGCATTGGAACTAGACGACATAAAGGTATCTTCAATCTTGATTGGTCACTGGATGTCAATCTCAAGCTATGAATGATGGACACAATGTCCATCGTCTGCGATTTTCGAATTTCATCTTCCATGTAGTGCGGTTGAACCCCTGGAATTGATATCTCCTCAGCTTCACCCTCATCATCCTCCCTGTCACCTATAGGCGCATGAGCCCTAGCAGTCATAGACAATACTCTTGATGGTGATTTCTGGAATGCAGGCTCCTGCAGATTGAACAAGACAATGGAGTTGCAAATGTCATATACATTTCATATACAAATGCAATGAGAGGTATCTTGTAATGTAAATTAGTAATTGACAACAGGATTTTCAATCAGAGTGATTTAGAATGGAGTCCGACATTTTGAATATAATAGAACGAGTAATTTATGAACGTTACATCATCAAACACATGTCCACAAACCGCACTCTCTAGTGAACACAATGTATCTTTCAAATCAATATAAAATGATATCCTCTGGGGTAGTAAGCCTGGATGACACATCATCAGTAAATATAAGATCCTGGTCCCCGGACCCAACAGACGTACAACAGGACTCTGAAGTATCCGTCAGCCCCAAACTGTAAAGGTCATCTACTCCCTTCTGAAGTTCCAGAATCAAAATTTGAAGATCGTATGGTACCCTTGGTTGCTTCTCTCGGAATCGAATGTCGGCATCTATATCTACCATTACAATCTCCATGGCCGCAGGAGCAGGATCTAGAACGTTTTGAACTTCAACAACGCTCTCATGAATTTCAATCTGGAGATGGAAATAAGTAGAATCCGGGCATAAGAAAGACAATCAATCATCCCAACAAATCAAGACAAATCTACTTCAATGCAATTATCTATTCATAATGTGATGCAGTTGTACTTGTAAGATTCACACTAGTGTGAGTGCCATCAATATCATACCACACTCAGGGATCATCACTTTGCAGGATAAAGATAATGCCAAGACTGTCTATAACTGATGTTCCATGTTTAGACGATTGGGATTTAAATCCTATTGGGTCTGGGATAGTATTTATAAGGACTTGACTATGCGTAAAGCATCAAGGGGAGGAAATTGCGTAAAGCATCAAAGGGGAGAAAATTGCGACTACCATGATATCCATGCATGGCTTTAGACCCGCAGAGGATGTCTCGGGACCGAGACAGGTGTCCGGATGACGGAGCCATACATGGTTCTGACTAACCTAATCCGAAGGCCTCTGACTTCGGGACCCAAAATGCCATATCTCAGCTTATCAAGAACCTTTGTGTTCATAAGCAAGACTATCACTGTTGGATGTGGGGCGACTCGAGAATCATAGATACGGGAGTCCTGTTATAAGCCAGGCATGATGCCAGGCATGATGCCAGGCCCTCAGAAAACGTCTCGGGACTGAGACAAGGGCCACGGTCAGAGAGCCATGCATGGTTCTGACTTACCTAATCCAAGGCCTCCGTCATCGTGACCCGAAATGAAATATCTCGGCTTACCGAGAACCTTTGTGCTCATAAGCAAGACTAATCACTGTCGGAAGTGGGGCGACTCGAGAATCATAGATACGGGAGTCTTGTTATAAGCCAGGCATGATGCCGGGCCCGTAGAGAATGTCTCGGGACCGAGACAAGGGCCACAGTTAGGGAACCATATATGTCTTTTACCTACCTAATCCAAAATCCTCCATCTGTGGGACTCAGGGTGCCATATCTCCGCATACTGACACTCCTGTGTGTACACAGCACTAGACTGAGACGGCTACGGGGAAACGCAACAGTGAACAATACAGAGGTCCTGCCTAGAACCATGCATGAGACTCGGCTTGCATGAGACGTCTCGGGACCGAGACTGAATCCACGGTGAGGGAGCCATGTATGAATTTTACTTACCTAATCCAAAATCCAAAACGTACTCTCGATTGAGGGTGCCATATCTCCGCTTACCGCCTCACTCAACGATACGAAGGTCCTGGTAACATTCAGGCATGGTAATCGGCCGTAAAGAGCGTTCTCGGCCCCAAGACGGAGGTCCTGGACACTGAACTGTGTGTGCCGTGTGAAACTTTACACAAACCTAGAATGGTTCCACTTGTTCCGAGAGAGGATTAGGGTTCAGAGTACCTCAACTGCGGCGGCGGGGCGTTCTTGCGTGAGAGCAATATCAATCTTCTTTCCACCTTGATTTCTTCGAGGACACAAAACTCGATCCATCACTGATGACCTTCAAGAAGCACAAAAGTGTTTCCACATATCAGAAATCCAAGAGTAATCCATAATACTGAATATCAAAATGATTTAGATAAGTAACGTGAGAGTGGTGGAGGACCTACCAAACTCTCCACAGAGTGGACGACGAGGCGGGGATCACGATCAAGGCGGCAGTTGCGTGTAGAGGGGAGTGGCACGACCTTCTCCTTAGTGGTAGTGGAGTCGCTCGCCGGGCATGGCAGTTGACGGGCTTCTGCTTTCAGGGTTAGGGTTTAGATGGAGACTCCGCTATTGCTGGGGAAGTCTATGGACGGTATCTACGTACATGATACAGTTGGGATACAGTTGGAGTATAGTCGCGATACAGTCACACTGATGATTTAATTATCTCAAACTAACAAGAGAACCACCTCGTTTTCCATCCCAGCAACAAATATCGGGAGGAGCAAAAAATTGCATGAGCAATTGATACCATAATGATGCACCAGAATCTAAATCAAGAATGACCAGCATAATAAGGGACCAAGTTGGGCTAATTCTCTTTTCATTGGACCGTTAGGCATGTTCATGAGGAATACACCTATGGGGTGTCCTTCGCAATATCTATTATGTAACCTTGAATCCGTCATTCAGCGTACCTCAGTTTGCTTGCCAACATTGGTTTTGCTGAAGTCGTCCAATCTGTGCCTTCTCACTTCATCAAGTCTCAAGTACAGGATTTAATAAATTCTCCATTTTCATTGTGTCTAGAACGTGGAAACCGCATGTTCATTGCCGCACATATCAAGGTCATTTGTTTAGGGGCCTGGAAGGGGTTCAATATTGGGATCAGTATGAAGTATCTCTGTATATTTAGAATATAAAATTCATTTGCAGTTCTTCAAAATGCTCCATAATCACAAGATTATATATGATATCCTTTTATATTATTTGGTAGGTGACTTAGATTGTGGTCAGTGTGTTCGTCTACCTATAACGGGTATATTTGGCTTGAAAATGTTAATGATTATGATGAATCTTGAGATTCTATTTCACTGTACTAAGCGGACTATGCTTCCTTGCTACAGACTGCTCTCATAAATATCACCATAGTAAGTAATACTTATATAGACGTCCCTGACTCAGTATTAATGGAATACCCAATACATTTAATTCCCTATTTAATCTTTGTTTCTCTGACATTTCTCAATTTATGAGACGCCATTT
This sequence comes from Climacium dendroides, assembly GCA_950106755.1. Taxonomy (NCBI): domain Eukaryota; kingdom Viridiplantae; phylum Streptophyta; class Bryopsida; order Hypnales; family Climaciaceae; genus Climacium; species Climacium dendroides. Next base: position 23,342,924 of record OX467089.1, read on the forward strand.
TCATACTACATTGTACATGTTCAGTTATTGCTAATATTCACTGTTCACATGCTGAATTTATGGTTTTATGATTTTCAATCCTTTATTCAGAGCATTTCAGTTCGATTGCGCTAATGTTCTGTATGAAATATAGTCTCTGGTTATAGTGTCATTTCACCCTTAGATTGTTAAACCTTAGGAGGTGCAGGGATGATGCATTGCTTCGACTGATAGCATGACAGGATCTTCAATGGCAATTGTGAGGGCACATGGAGAGTGTATTCCGATTTCATTTCCTGTGGGCGAGTTGGGATATGCTATTGTCAGTTTGTCTCGATTGAGTGCCCATTTCCTACTGGCGGATAACTCATTAGATATTGACGAGGAAGTATTTGATAGTATAAGTGGTGACCTGACGCATACTATAAGTCAAGAGCCCTCTGTGTGTGGCCTTGTTAGGCAATGGCATTTGCGTAAAGGTCGGTATTTAACATATGGATTACCGCAATCGTGTGCAGGAGCATCCAATGCAGAGGGATCTGTTAGAGTTTCTAGGGCTAGTACTTTCAAGAATACTGTAAAAATTGAGCCTGATGTGGAGGTAATTACCATTGGAAGTGACAACTCTGATGGTTCATCTCCACCCTGCAAACTTTTGAAACCGACATTGTCGCCTGCAGTTGGTAGGGCATACTCATCCATCTCGCCTTCTCCAGATATGGTGACACCATCATCATCTTCCCGTGCGCCATCAATTGTTTCATGTTTGCAAAAGCTATGCCACACGAAGGGTTCTAGGAATCCATTCAAGAGGATCAATTGGAACTCAATTAGAATTTGTAGTGTCCAATTTGTTCCACCTGAGTTCAACGGTGATGTGATATTTGAGTTACCACCCGTCAGAGATGTTTCAGGAACTCACAGTCAGGCTAAGCTTCTCACTGGAATGGAGAAACACTATGATGGTTACGTTTGGACAAATCTTCATACGACAAATATAAAGAATGCAGACAGCCTGACATTTCGGTTGGCATCTTGCGTGGGCCACCTACGATGTGACAACCTGAGTTGCGACTATTTAACTCGAAAGCACCATGTAGCTCTCATCAACGAGACTGAATGGGATGGTTGTTCTCCTGTTCCATTTGAGGTTCATGATATTCCTCCAGTTGGTTCCAGTATCACATGCAAGATTTGTTCGACTGCTCCATCGTGTATTGGTAGTTGTCCTGCGAAAATCTATTATGTTGTTGGGTCACAAGACATGACTCGGGCTTGTGTTCATTTCGGTATTCACAACCACCCTGTGAAAGATGGAGACTGCCGGGACTCCATGGATAGAACTCGGTCCTTGATATCAGACCAAGTTGAGCAGAACCCATCTGGAACAAATTCTGCTATTGTCTTGGAGGCTAGCAAGGAATTCCTTGGAGAAATGCTACTTCGACCCGAAGGAGCTACACCTACCCTATTTGGTCTCCAGGAATTGATGCCGATTCTGGAGAAATGCAAATTCATGAGTTCCCCAAGTATTTGAAATGAAGTCAGTACGTTCAAGTACTTCCGGCGCTTTGGAGTCATGGACAGCATCACAAAGCTTCGTGGCTGTAGCAATTGGGCTTTTGTGCAGGAAAACAAATTCCCTGGTCAGGAATCCGACTCTGACAAAGTATTTGTGTTCAAAATGTCCGAGGTTGGCCCCGAAAGTGGGGAGAATGCTGGTATGCGAGCGGGGGTCTGTGAGTGGCGAGCTGGAAGCGGGCATTAGTGAGCAAGGAGTGGTAATATTGGAAGAAAAAAGAATGGGTTTAAGAAAAAAGTAGGATTAAAAAAATGAGATAGTGGATGAAAGAAGGAATGAAAGCGGATTTGAAAAATGGATGAAAAAGTAGATGACAATGGATGAATGTAGTTGGATTTTTGGATGAAAGTGGATGAATGTAGTTGGATTTTGGATGAACATGGATGAGAAATGGATGAAAGTTATTGGGATTTTGGATGAATGTGGATGAAAAAGTGGGTGAGTGTGATTGAAAATTTGGATGAAAGTATATAATAAAATAGATGAAAATCAGTCAAGGTTAAAGACATTCCCATTGTTGAATTTAACTTGGTGTTTTTTATACTACAAGGCCATAGTCCATAGTAATATAGGATCCTATCACCGTGGGAATGTTTAACCCCTAAAGGTTCTTAACTATGTTTTTATCAAAACCACTTCAGAATTGTCATTTCTACTACAAGTACCAAATAGTTTTTTAAATTTACTATTGGACACATGTGACTATAGGAACTTGTAGTACACTAGTTTTAAAAGGTGAGGAAATTTCTACTATATAGATTTCAAGATATTAACATTTGAATTGCCAAAGTACCTTTTGTAGTCCTTGCAAAAACTTGAGAAGCTTGCACTTCACAAGGTCACATTTGAATGAAAAAAAGTCCAAAATGGTTGAATTCTTTTGATCTATTTTAGAAAATTGGGTAGTTGCTCCAAAAATTCCACAATATTTAGGATTGTGAAACATATAGGAAAAAAATAGAGAATAGATAGAAGTAGAGAATGTTTCAAAATACTAATTTCTTAAGAATTCAATTATGGAATTGAAAAATGCCGAACCCAATGGTTGTGATGTTTTAATAAAAAATCAAAACCCAAAGACTTCAAATTTTGAACAAATATTAAAAATTGAGTTAAATAAAGAACTCCAAAGTTCATTTTAGAGTGTAGAATCCTTATCTACCCGCATACTAAAAATGCTCATAACTTGTGACTTGCATAGACTTAGAGGAAATAAAATAATATATTTTTAGATGCCCTTTGGTAGGCCTATGCCTACCTTTTGTGGAAATAGACTACTAAAATTTCAAATCTAGATCATTCAATTTAAATACAATGAATGTAGTAAGAACCTCTAAACCTCAAATTGTTATAAATTATGAATATTCAATTATAGTTTTTAAAAATATTATTTAAGAAAATAAGGGATGTGAGTGCCATCAAGTTAGACAAGTCCACTAATTATTTCATGTTCTTGAGACTTAGGATTCAAAAGTTATAGCAGAAGAGAAAAATCACTCCAACTATGATGAAGAATAGGACAAGTGTTTCTTGCAATGACCACATGGACCATAGAAAGATTTGTGTCATCATATGTAGTATATATAATGTTGGAAAAAACATGTAAATTTTCAAAGAATAAGTGCTCCATTCCATGTTAAGATCAATGATCTACTTCATTTTTATGGAAACTGAAGTTTGATTGCATAAATTTCTATACTAACAAAAAGCATTAGACCAAAATTGTGTTTGAGAATCTAAATACATTGCCTAGATCTTTCATTGACAAGTTATAACCATAATTGTAGTGAAGTCTTTAAGGTACACATTACAAATTTGGTCAAACTTCATGAGATATTGGACTGCCTTTATGAATAGCACAGTCAAAAGCCAATCCAAAGAAGTACTTCAAATCATACAAGTAACAATACAAGTTCTTTCTGAGTTCTTGAAAGGATCAGTGGATTTAGAATCCAAGGTCATTTTCACCACCAATGTGCAATACTCTGCCAAAGTTTGCTTGCAAGGGTCAAGAATACTAATCTACCATGTTGTGACATACTTAATGATTTCCCTCCTTGTTTCCATGAACTCCAAGTGTTGTTTTGATGAAGTTTTGAAGTTTCTAGGGACTCATTCTATGCAAATTTTGCATACTACTTGCATCCAAAGGGTATTTCAAGGGGATATTATTATTATCTTTAATATTATATAAAGTACCTTTTTGTTATATAAAATGCTAAAATTGCATAATTAAAAGTGAAGGTTTGTTTATTTGTTTGAATTTTGAATTTTCCAATATACAACTTCACTACAAAAACAAAAACACTAATTTTCCAATATATAACTTTACTATTAAATTTGCATATGTATTTTGATAATATGGTGGTAGTTTTATTACAATTCTAAATCATTTGTAGATTTGCCTTATCCTCCATTGAGCAATTGATGACTACAACATCATACATTCAATGTATAAGATTACCCCCCTCCAAACCCAATTTTCATAGAAAATTATTAACCTTAGATGATGTCAATTAACATTTTTGAATGAAATGGTTGCTTATAAAATTTGAAAAACAACATCTATTTAAAATACCCTTTGTAAGTTGTAATTGTATGAATGGCTTTATTGGTACTTTTGGATTAAAAAAATAGTTTTCAAATTTTTTCCACCATTTCTTTATTGGGCCCCTATGATTGGACATATGTATTTTCTAAGCCTAACATATAGGGAGCCCCCCAAGCTTATAGTAGCCATAGCTTACCTTGACCTTGCCTTGGTCTTTCCTGGAGCGATTTGCCTCGAGTCTGTTTACTTTCCCCCAAAGCCCTAGGGTTATCGCTAGACTCTGCACAGGAGCTGTCAACTGTAATGAAAACGAGATGTTGAGTAGAAGAACAACATCCTAAAGTAACATGCTTTTGCGATAGGGCCTTGGTTTCCGTGGGTCACATTTTCTCTTCTAACGAGAGAGAGGCTGCCTCTCTGGTTGGAGCTGGGACACCTCTGGAGCTGATCGAGCGGCTATCAAAACTGGGTGCTGAGGTGCACTTCTATGCAATCTCTGCCACTTTGGCTCTCAATCATGTGTATGGATTTCTTAAGTTGGATAATGAGCTTAGTCGACGATGCCTGAGGTTTTATGGAAGCGAGTGTACTGTACAATCCAGTTTCATTAGTCCCGTTCTGCAGTTTAATTCTTCCATTTAGTCCGGCCAGGCTTCCCACAATTCTATTAATTGATTGATTGTATACACTTGAGCATACCCTAGTGAAGAGCCCATAATTAATACTTTTGCAGATTGTTGTGTTACGACGGGGACATCTGGGCAGTATTGTGCACCGGTAAGAGCATACGTGTGCTACTAGTTTGGAAACAAATCAATACACATTCTTGTTAGTCCTCCTCTCTCTCTCTTAATATCTGATGACTTGAATTGGTCTCTTTGGTTATCTGAGAAATGAAATGTAGTCCAGCCTAGTCTAGCCCCAATATATACCCTGAAATATTGAGTTGATGAGATTGGTGGGTGGTGTCAGATCGGATACTAAAGAGACGTGGGATGTTCTGGCATTTCATACAATATTCTCTGACACGAGGGAGGAGAATGGTGACATGCACATGACCCAATTGGAAACTGAGGCCAGTCTGGAAGGAATGGACGTGAAGGCCATTGTCGATCCTACAGGATGTGGAAACTCCTTCTGTGGAGGCTTTCTTATAGGATGGTACAAGACCCGGAACTTGTTAACCGTAGGTCTCTGGGGAAGTGTTTTCGCCAACTTCAGTAAGCCGTTCTTTCATCTACTTCTCTCCATCTGCCACTCGTGCAAACCCCTGTTGAAAGCGCTCATGTTGAGAAAACAAATAGCATCTAAGAACAGAGTTTGCAATAAACTGGAGTTTTGTAGTAATAGTATTATAAATTGTTTCAAGAACTACCAATTTCACTATAGAAAGCATCCTCGTTATGATTCACGTGATCACTCTACTGATACGAAGACCTATGCATGAAAATCATGGGAAAACATAGCTTCCAGCCTTCTACTTTTTGGAAACAATGCACCTTCAATGAAAACTGAAAATCATGTTCACTTGCTAGTAAACCCTCAGTCTGTTGAAATAACTCTTAAAATCACAACAATTCATCTAGAATTGTTGTCATGTATTGTTGGTGTCAAGTGTCCCTCTATCTTCAAGGATACTCAAGAAGCGAGTTCTTTGTTTGAGGAGGCGGGTCTATGTGTCGAAATCTGAGTTTCCCAATATCCAGAGTTGCCGAACTTATCATACGTCTAAGTTAATTGCAGCATCTAGAGCATAAGTTAAGTGATATATTCTTGTCATTTATAGTTTCTGAGCTCTTGAACTTGATGGATAGAAGGTGAAAATAGGCCAGATAAAAGGTGAAAAATGTTCAGCCATGAGTCATTGAGGTACAAAGACAAGTTATACAATACTCAAAATCAGAACAACAAGCATTCATAAACTGCACAGTGAACGAGTCATCCACAATTCACAAAAAAATCTGGCACTCTGATTGACAAGACATCTCATACCACCACCCTGACAAGCCATGGTACCCCCGTATTGAAGCATGTACAACCCAGACAAAGGATGGCCATTTGAAAAATTCAATTTTATTGAACCCCATAAGTGCATCACAATTGGTGGTTGTTTCACTCCTAGACTTTGACTCTCATAAAAGGGCAAGCAGCCAACCAGGGCACGGCTGACGAAATTCTCAAAACTTTCATATTCCTTCCAAATCTGCTCAACCATGTGAACAGGGGCCAAAATAGCTTTCTGATAAGCCTTACGCACTGTCGTCATCCTGAATGACTCTTCTTGCGGAGTCACAACCTGCTCATCACATTGATCCAGTACCAAGATCAGATTTGTGAGGTAGCTAAAATCCCTACATCGGGATAATTAAGAAACCAGAAATGGATCTCAAGCTACTTGACGAGAAGTGGAAACAAAGAGAAAAGTTAAGAAGAACCAAAAGAAATAGTCAAACCACTTTCAAGCAACTGTGAACTTACAGGGGAAGCTTTCAAAAATGATATATATTCAAGCCAAACGGGACCTGCATTAATATCAAACCCTGTTTCACATCCACATATTATTTTGGTCAGAATATCCCACCGTACGCCACCTTGGTAAAGTTTCTATTCCAGAACTGGAAACATGATATTCAAGTATATTCAGATGCCTGAGAAAAAAACATCGAACTTGCAAAGATGAAGAACGCACCACTATGGCCAAGCATAAACTCGAATGCCTTTTTCATCTCGTCGCGCCCTTCGGTACCTCTACTGTCGTTCACTTTCTGCATATACCGCAGATACACTCTCCTGGAATACCATCAAATCAGTAATTCACTTTCCCTCATTCAATAATTGCAAGACGCCCCAAACAACATTAATAATACTCATATCCAAGGTTTAGAGTTGAAGGTCCAATTCTGACTTGAACTTCTATGAATAATTCAAACGGAAAACACTCGGGAACTTGCCATATCAAACCACTCTAGCAGACCCAGGTCGCTAACAAAAAATATGGCTGATAAATTCAGAAGAGGAGGTTCTTAAAACAGCGACACAACTTCTAGGACAGGCAATGCTAAGCGTTAATCTGAAAGATCTAGGAACGTGCTTCGGCCATACCTAGTTCATACTCCATGACAAACGTTCATCTACAAACATCGTCACACATCGTAGACCTTGAAACCTAATGATTTGGAGTAAGCTTCATACGAGTAGTTCAGAATTAGATTTCACTAAGTTAAAGGGAAAATTGGAGAACGGAACTAACCAAAGGTCCACGTACAGACACTGAAGCAAACATCGACTAAAAATCTGCTTGACAGCATCGTCATCGTTTGTTGCAAGTTGAGCTTCCACATAAAGTCTCCAGAACTTCGCCTGCAAATAAACCTTTGTAAGTCTCATCTAATCTCCACTTTTTCTAAAACAAGTAGCTGCAAGTGCTCTTCCAAGAGTTCATGCGAGTACTTCTAAGGTCCAATCTCTGATAATGTTTGCTGCTGAACAATCTCCTCAAATAATTGCTTATTGAATCGCAGACTTTGGACATGACAGGTGCATGGTAAAATATGTAGAACTGTACCGATGTTGGGAATCTGGAAAGCAACTCCTCGTAAATTGGAGCAGCATCACCAATTGCCTTTGTCTGCTCAGACACAACATTCGAGTTGTCACGACCAAAACCTCATCAAATCAAAAAAGATGCGCGAATTACCTCTCGAATACATTATAAATCACGAACAAATGCTCGTCAAATCCGGCCAGGAGTGGGATGCAATGGCACAATCGTTGGGTCTTAAGTGCGCGCACACTCTGAATTTAGCCCACTACAAAGCCCCAAAAACGGCCAAACGGCACAGCTCACCAGTCACTCAAATTCATAGCAATGTTCAAATCTCTTACCTGAGCTTCGCTACAATGTCCATTCAAGGCCTCCAAATCGTATAGGTTTGCTTCAAGAGCCTCCCGAGCACGACGCTCCTACCATAACCAGAAGCAAAAACACCAGATTATGAACCAAACTGATTACCTATACCTCCAGCTTACTCAGTAGTTTTGCTCAAATAAAATCCGCACAAAATTCATAAAAATTCACAAAATCTCCAATCCGTTCCACATTCAAATAATAGTTTCTTGAAAATTAAAAGTTGTACAAAATAAAGACCTTTGAGCGCCGCTCAAACTAGAACCAAAAGCAACCACGAAAAACACACAAACCAACTTATCAACACAATTATTACACACCTCCAGCTCATTCAGTACTTCTGTGACTCAAAAATCCTCACAAAATTCAGCAGCTTGACAGAGAAACTAAGCCCTCGCACATTAAAATCAGAAACTGCAACTCACATTTTATGACATGTAAGTCGCGCTGTTCGACACGACAGAAGCTCCTCCACTCGGCGCCAGGCAACTTTTTGCTTATGAGAATGAGAAACATGAAATAGACTTTGCGGTTTAACGCAAATCCTCGCACCTGTTCCTGCTTGATCACCCTTAACCTTCCCTAAACGTACTCGCACAGCCCAAATCCCAAAGTCCTTGGTAACAAGATCCAACGCAAACCTGAGAGATCACGACCGATCTATAAACTAAAATTGATAATTCCTGCAATTCAAACAAGAGACTGAATCCGTTAGTCACTCAATCCAAAGAATACCCTAGCCTCTCGACCTCTGGTTCTCGCGAAACCTGCGATGAAACCTTGCAAGGATAAGTCCCAATCTCTTCCAAGCCCTTCATCCCTTACCCTAGGAAACAAGCAAGGGTTTAGGGTCATCGCCGAGGTCGCGGACAAGCGACATTAAACATGAGAAACGGGCAGAAGATGACAGAAGATGCAGAAGCTGAAGCGGGCAGGGAAATTCTTCACTTGTTGATAAGACATGCTACTAAACACAAAACAAGGCTCCACCATCGCCGGAGCTTGCTCTCCTCGAAAATGAAAGCTCCACTTCCGTGTGAGCTGATTCTGCTCCACTATCCCAGCCAGACCGCGGCCCAACCTTCCGCCATTTTTGGCTTCACCTAAACCCAAAATGCAGCAACCGAGTAGACACCACAAATCGTGCTCCACAAACGCTGAAATGTTGAGATGTAATCACTGTGCTGTTGCAAAAATGTGGATTGAACTCAAGCTGTAGGAATCGTAAGATACTGCAATAAGACGTGGGACAAACTTCATCCATTTTCAGGTAACCCTAACCTCATGCGATGATTACGGCTTGACTTACACTTGCTCTGCCGCCCTTCCCCACCTCTTTCTTCTTCTCTTGCACCGACTCTACTTTGGCCATCAAAATTCAACTGCGGACTGCCGTGTACATGCTCCAAATTTCTCGAATAGGGCTAGTTGTGGATATTTTCCTGAAGATGGCGGAGAGGGTCCTGAGGTCGAGGAGCGCGCAACGAGGGGAAACTTCCGGCGGTGAAGCGGAGAAGACTGCTCCCAGCATGCTATTAGAGGTAAGTGGGATCGATGATGCGCAAAGTCTACTGCCCTGAGGTTACCGTCTCGGGACCGAGAGGGCTCTCTCGGAGAGTTGGGCACGGACAACCTTGTCTCATGAAATGTCCTTCTCAAAATATAAAGAACCTTCGATAGAGCTACATGATTGGTTTCGGTGCATTGGAATATAGTAACAAATTCTTTTTAAGCTTCTAGTTGCGAAATGCTCGAAGGTAGGAGACAGTAAAGTATCCTCTCGGTCCAGAGAGGGCTCTCTCTAGGGGTCTGCCTCAACGCACACTCTCTTCTGCATCTGTCTATGAGATGTGAGGTCTTAGATGAGAGCCTTGTCATAGCGTCAAATGTAGCACAATATTGATGATCGGAGCTTCATATACAACATCAAAAAAATTAATTCTCAATCTGATTTCAGTCCATGCGTAAACACTAATGACCATCCAATATCGTCTCGGGACCGAGAGGCCTTTTTCGGGAGGCGTAGTTTCGGAGAATGTGTCTTGTTTGATTAATGTTGAAGATTCTAGCTAAGGTGGAGCTTTGAAGGTGCTGAAAGCTTGTGTTGTGAACGTCATTGGAGCTTCACTAGATGTTTATGGATTTATTTGGATCATTATGTAGAGCTTGAAAAGTAATTATTGTTAGTTTGAAGCCTTGATATGTGCAAAGGGTAGTGTCCTTTGAAAACCCTCTCGGGCCCGAGAGGCCTCTTTCGGAGAAGACTATTTGAAACACCTGATATTTGCATTTGTCCAAGATAATCACAAATAGGCCAATGATTTGTTTTGGATTGTGTTGTAGGTTGAAGCTCTAGTGGCCGAGGAACATCCAGTAGTACTTATTGATGTGGTACCTGAAGCAATGGTGCATGATGGATGCCCCGAAGACTCAGAAGTAATGCCAATTTCTCACCAAGTGTCTGGATCTATATTGCAAGAGGGTAGTCTCCAACCGGAGATTATTTCCGATGATGAGTTAGAGGACTATGAGATTCAAGGAGTGCCCAAGGATGCAATGGAAGATGACATCAGGCGGTCCCAAAAGCTTGACACTGTGTCCATCCTTCATGGATTGAGATTGACATCTAATGATACTTCTCGGATGAAAATTCCTTTATGTAGATTGGTTCCGATGCCAATGGTGCGACCTACTCTTGCTTGTGACTTGACTTTGTTGGAAAATCAATTCAATGGAGGTTACGAGGAAGGAGCTAGAGTCTTCTATGTTTCTATATCAAACAAAGATGGCTAGAGTGGTGTTTTCACACCTGCCGAGAAGGACGAGTGGGGACCAATTTGGAATGAAATCAACCATGATTTCAACACTTACCTCATGTCACAGGCAGCATTGCGACATTTGGTGGATCACAAGTTTTACGTATGCGATGGAAATCATAGAAGAATTGCATGGATGAATCACATTATGCGATTGCATGCAACAGAGAAAATATGGCACATCTCTGTGGATTCAATCGTTTTAGACACACGGAATCGAATTGGTTTGACGATGCAGGTTATGCATGATATTAACATGTGAGTGTTCCATTCTCCACTATGCTTGCATTTTTATGATGTACTCAAATTCTATGAATTGTAATATGATATAATATGATTTTTTTCCATGGTGTGAAAGGCAAACAGAGAGTTATCATGTGAAGACCAATCTCGTACACACGTTATATCGAGTTCAGAAGTATGGTGTCATGGACATTGAGAAGTTTAAAGAACTTCTATCACCGGAAGATGTAAACACCTGTTTGATGGTTACCCGGTCTAAATGGTACTCTATGTCCCTCGAAGTCTTCACATCATTCATTTTCAAGGTATTACTTCCACCATGTTTTTGTAATGATTTCAAGTGTTTTTATATGAATTTTTATATGTCGATATAAAAATGTTTATGTTTATGTTCTTTTCGTGTCTATTTGCAATTTTGTAGCAAGACATATCTGCAGCAGCCGATATTGTTGTTCGTAAATACAAAGAGAACACTCCTTGTGAAGAGGTGACGTCAGATGGTGTTGCAGCCGCAATGAGGAGCTCTATCAAAGATTCCACCGAGAAGTTTTATAAAAAAATGTCAAAGATGGTGGCTGTTGCTAATCTGGCTCTGGGAAAAGACTGGCTTCTTGAGGTATGCCTAAACCATCATTGATCAAATCTGCTCATATCTTCATACATGATGTATATTAAATTCTAATTCTCATGCATTGCATTCTTGCAGATCCAAAGGCATTGGAACCTTTTTGCAACTCCGGAATTAACCTTAGAAAAATTACAAATGATAGCCACAGCCTCTACAAGTGCAGAAAACAAGATTAAGTGGCTCCAGTGGATGAATGCATCTGGTCCTACTAGAGAGGCCCGACGCTTTCCTTCTCGTCTTGTCAATGAAGAAAAATTAATGATTTTTTTGGCAAAGGCTTGTTGGTATGCTGGGGTAAGTTTTCTTTTGATAAATTATTAATTATATTTTATTTCAATATCCTTCAATTATATTAGTATGATTGTGTATAACGTACAGGAATGACCTAAAATTGATGTCTAACTTTGTATTTAGATGGAAGAGGCATCATGCGAGATGTTCGACAATATTGTTCAATCTGACAATATTCCAATCAACATGTCCGTTCCTGCCGAGCCAGAATCATTGATGGAGTATATTGAAGGTTGGAGAATGAAACTTTGGGAGACAGCTTACACAGGTGTTTTCAAGGGAGGAGATACTTTTAAAAAATCCGATAATTTCAAAGACTTCAAAGGGGCTATGCTCGCTGTCAAGCGCTTGATATATAGGTTTGAAAACTTGCCATTTTACTTACTTATGTTTTGAGGCTGATGTTATGGATTACAAGCACATCTAGATGAACTAGCTAGTAGGACGTCAAATTGTAAGAAATATCGTCTGGAATATAGATTCTGATTTTTTAACCAATGTAGCTTTCATTGTTTAATGTAGTTCTTGTCTTTCATATTCTTGGAATAATTATGTTGGAATCTCTATGGACTTTATATACTATTTTATTTAGGTAATTGATTTTGAATTTAATATGAATAGGTATTTCAAGTTTGAGTTGTACGCCAAGAAAGCTATCGAGAAGAAGGATTTGCCACCTTTTCTTACAACATGGTTAGATAGATCATCATCGGATTGTATGTTCTCGGCTTATCAGCTACGGAATTGGACGACTCCACATCTCCAAGCTTGCCCATGGTACTTGGAATGCAATATAGGATGTACTCCTGCTGAAGAAGAAGCTCTCTTCAAGACATTGACAGAGAATGCTATTACAGAGCCGGAGTTCGATGAATTTGCTGGATTGGACCCAGAGGCCAAAGCCAAAGCTATAATGAGACGAGAAGTAGCTGACAAGAAAAAAGTGGATCGATTGGAGGAGACAAAGAAGCGGATGGAAGAGAACAAGAAGAAGCGCTTGGCCAAGAAGGTTGATAGAGAAGAGGAGAAGTCCAAGAAAAAAGGCACAAAACGAAAGGCAGAGGAGTCGGTGCATGAACCAGCAACAAGTGGCATTGGAATGAAAGATACTTCATCCGGATTTTCCCTCACACATGATCTTTTAGTACATGGTCTGACAACAACCATTCAAAATTTCGGCCCTATACCTGATATTGACGAGTGCATTCTCAACTTATCGGTGGAGAGTCTCCCAAGTGATAATAAGGCCTTTGATGCTGTCTTGACATTCTTAGACATGGTATGTTTCTATTTCGTATACTTTTAATATTGTGTTCTAATTTGTTGTCAAGTAGTTTCCAAATTCAATTAGAATTCAAATGTGCTTTATTACATATTATTTTAGTTTCTTATTCATTTGGAACTAACGATATTTAAACATTAATGTCTTCTACAGCATTCTAGCGATAAGGATAGATATTTTGATGGTATGTTAAACACGAAGCAGGCGGTGGACCTCATCATCGTGGATGTCCCCAAAGGCCTTCATGTTCCAACTGTTTCAGCTCCGCCGAGCCCTATTCCAAAATGGAATGAGTTCAAAAAAGATTCATTGGTTCCTATTTTCGACTTTGCTCAGGAATATCTCCATGACAAGGGGGGCCTTCTTATCATGTATCCAGCAGCTTCTATTCGTCACAAAAGTTTTCTTCTTGGTTGTTGTGAAACCTACGGATTTAGAATAATCATGACATGGTTAGGGATGAATCATCTGCATTTGACATCGCCAGCCGATCCAAAGAAGACGGTATGATTAATCCTAACCTCATATTTTATTTCCTTTGATTTACAATTGATTTGCATTTGTACTACTTTCTAACTTCTGAATTTTTGTAGACGATGCGATTTTCTATCTCTCTTCTTGTGAGGGAATCTGGGCCAAAGACTGATATTGATTTTCCATTCCAACATGTTCCTTCCCATGAAGAGGTAGGTGTCAATATTGCTCGTGATGACATCTTGCAAAACTTTTGCAACCGCGATGATGTAACCATGAATGGAGACATTCCGTGGCGAGGTCCTCGGGAAAAATCTCGACACTTCATGCAAATGCTTATAGAAGGGCTATCACAACCAAGCGACGTTGTTGTGGATTGCGCAGCAGCTACAGGTAATTCCTTCTTTGAATTTAATAATTGTGGGACTCTTATATAATTTGAAATGTGTTCATACTATATTTTTCTTATATGTGTTTGGTTCATTTCAGGTTCAACTATTCAAGCATGTCGTGCAACTCGACGACATATACTAGCCTTTGAGGAGGATAAATTGATATTTGATGCCCTCATTGCACTTGTCATGCGCAAAACTATGGTATCTCCCGAACCAGCCCAATCAAATCCTTCAACATTTGACGTGGATGAAGAAGTGGTTGTTCCTGATCGTATCGTGAAGACAGCCCGATTCAGTAAGTAAGTCTATCTTGCTATTGATGCATTTTTTGTTATATAATCAATTTGGGAATTTCTGTCTAATTTTCTGTTTCTTTGGATGTAAAGGCAAGCCCAAGAAGTGAGGAACTTCCAGCATGTGCCTTTTTTTAGAAGACCAGGATTTTTTCCAAGTCCTCCCAAATCTTTTCACCTACCCGTGTATGCTGAGGCGTTGTCACGAGACTTTGTGGCAATGGATCCAAATCCAACTTCACGAGCACGTTCAGTGCAACCTCGAGTTTTAGAATTTATAGATGATTATGCAATAGAGACAGATTTAGATTCATCGGCTACAGGGGATAGTTCAACGTTGAATAGCTCTATTTGATGTATTGTATACACTACATCACTGTTATTGTGTGCTTAGCATTGACCTCATGATGTTGTCTTCATTTTTTTGGTCATTGATGCTTTGATTACTTTCAATGTCGAACTCGGATTCTACATTTTTGAAATGGAGGCATTATTTATACATATAATTGCACTAGTATAGAGAATTTTTATACATTTTGTTCAATTCTATATCATATATAAGGCCTATTAGTACTCTGTGTTCATATGAAATAATTGTATTACTCAGAATTCTCAATTTGTCATGGGGCTTCTCGTGTCTAATGATATTTCAATGATGTATTATTCAAACTTAATGACCTACAATTAGATTGGTTTGAAAGGTTTTCTCCATTGCATTCAATTTGTAAACACCTAATGAAACCAAGTTAATTATTGGGGATAGGGCGTATGCCCCCCTCCCCTCCCAGATGCCTCTTGGCACCGAGAGGTTCCTCGGGGCACCCCCAGTATGCGACACGAGCAGGACCACGACGAATACCAACATAGGGTTCACAAGAATGATATAAAAATTCATGTTTGGACATTACCTGGGAGTTTCGGATTGAAGGTGTACGATTGGATCTCTTTGTTTGGGTCTCTTAATTTGGGGTCGCACGATTAGGTCTTGTAGTTGGGAGGGTTGGATTTCTAGTTCGGAACGAACTTGTGTGGTGTTCTAGGTTGGGCATGTGGAGGTTTATTATATATTATTTTACATTTTTAGAATTATCATGTTCTTGAATTAAATTGGTGAATCTCAGTTGTACTTCAAGGCTTATGTGAATTGTAAAATTGAATTCGGTATTTGGAATTATTGTTGGAATAGAATACATCTAACTATAATCATTAGGCAGGAACTACTGCTTCATTGTGAGAGTATGATCCCCTACAACATTGGTATAGTTCCTAGTCTTCATGTATTTTGGAATTTTCTTGTTGCAACTGGAAGACATGTTATATGTTTCCTATTAATAAGTGCTTTGTGATTTTTGGTCGTCTTACTCTCCATATTCTTTCTGAAGTGGATTTATGATTTTAATGCCATTGCCCTATTAGCTTTAAAGTGGCGGTGTTTGTGGGCATTTAATAAATTTCTTCTCCAAGTTTGTTAACACTTGTGCTCAATATAAATTCCCATTGCCACATGGTGAGCAAGTTATCAATAACAAAAAATTGTGCTAGGTAATATTTTCGTACAGGACATTATCAATTCAAACGTCTAGCATCCATCACTAGACATTGCGATCTACTGGACACTACAATCTAACTGACACTGTATACTTCCAGACACAATCTGCCGTGATGATTGAAACCCTGATCTCGTTGAATGTATGAGCACCACATTACCAAACTCCTGAACTTAGCTCCCTGACTCATATTGCACCGGCTTCTTCATCGTACTTGTTCTCATAATCATTGGTGGTTCTTGTCCTTCTTTTCGTCAGTCATTAAAGCCAATGACCATCATGATTGTTGCCGTTGATACACAAATCTAGTCTAAAATATTAAATGGTTGATTCTCATTGAAATGAAATATTGTACTTTTAATGTTAGTTATTGCTGAGAGCGCCAAGTGAACATCTCTTAATCTTGCATTCTATTTTTGTATATTTGCACAGATTTCATTTATTACAACTCTAGCGGTCCTCCCTACATTCTCAGTGGATTTACGTGTTTTAGAGGGTGTTTCGGTTAATACCAAAGCAATTGAAGCAGTGACACTTAGGTTCACTGAGTTCCTTGTCGTATGATTATTGTAGCTCGTGCAGTATGCGATTGATGTAGTTTTGTGCTTCAGAAGTAGAGTACATGAAGCGTCTAAATGGAATACAATCAAATGGCAACTGTTAGGACAAATGGACAAGGGGTTCCAATTTCTTTTCCGATTGGTGATTTGGGATACGCTGTTGTGAGTTCCTCTCGACTAAGTGCTTGCTTTCTTCTTACTGAAAACTCGTTGGATATTGATGAGGAAGTTTTTGATAGTTCAAGTGGTGAACTCACGCATACTATAGGTCAAGAGCCAATTGTCTCTTCCCCACTGAGGCAATGGCATCTGCATCCAGGTAGATATTTAGCATATGGCTTATCCAAATCCATGGTTGGAGCACCAACTCCAGAAGGTACCACTAAAATATTTAGCACTAGTACTTTTGAGACAGCGTTGCTTAACACTGTAAAGATCGAGCCAAGTGTTGAGGTCATTGCCATTGATAGTGATGATTCTGATGGTTCGTCGCCACCCTATAAAGTTCTACGACCAACTCTGCTTTTAGGAGTTCATGGGGCATCCTCATCTATCTCGCCTACTCCAGTCTTAGGGACACCATCCTCAACTTCTCGTGGATCCTCTATTATTTCATGTCTACAGAAGTTGTGCTACACCAAAGGTTCTAGGAATCCGTTTAAGAAGGTCGATTGGAACTCAATTAGAGTCTGTATAATCCAATTTGTTCCACCTTTGTTCAATGGTGATGTGATATTTGAATTACCACCCGCCGGAGATGTTTCGGGAATTAACAGTCAGGCTAAGCTTCTCACCGGAATGGAGAAATGCTACAATGGTCACGTTTGGACAAATCTTCATACAACAAATATAAAGAATGCAGACGGTCTGACATTTCGATTGGCATCTTGCGTGGGCCACCTACGATGTGACAACCCGAGTTGTGACTACCTAACTCGAAAGCACCGTGTAGCTCTTATCAACGAGACTGAATGGGATGGTTGTTCTCCTACTCCATTTGAGGTTTGTGCCATTCCTCCTATTGGTTCCACTATCACATGCAAGATTTGTGCGACTGCTCCATCGTGTATTAGTAGTTGTCTTGCGAAAATATATTATGTAGTTGGGTCACAGGACATGACTCGGGCTTGTGTTCATTTCGGTATTCACAACCACCCTGTGAAAGATGGAGACTGCCGGGACTCCAAGGAGAGAACTCGGTCCTTGATATCAGACCAAGTTGAGCGGAATCCCTCTGGAACAAATTCCGCTATTGTCCTGGAGGCTAGCAAGGAGTTCCTTGGAGAGATGCTACTTCGAGCCGAAGGAGCTACGCCTACCCCATTCGGATTACAAGAATTAATGCCTATTTTGGAGAAATGCAAATTCATGAGTTCCCCAAGTATTCGCAATGAAGTTAGTACATTCAAGTACTTCCGCCGCTTTGGAGTCATGGACAGCATCACAAAGCTTCGTGGCTGCAGCAATTGGGCTTTTGTACAAGAGAACAAATTCCCTGGACAAGGATCTGACTCTAACAAAGTCTTCGTGTTCAAAATGTCGGAGGTTGGCCTTGGAAGTGGCGTGGACTTGGTATCACGTATGCAATCTGGTGGTGACCTTGAGGACGCATGGATCATGTTTGATCATGTTAGGCGAGTGAAGCTCTAGACTACAATTGCGTGTCATGTTTATGACACGACCTATTGCCGAGTTATGACTATTGCGATTTGCGATATGCAATCAGAAGATGTAGTTGCCCAATGCGACTTCTGGAAAAACTTAAACGTCGTGATGGGTAGACATGGAAACACCTTGCCCTATTTTAAAGGCTTCATGGCTGATTCGGCACAAGCAAACTGGAATGCGGTGCGCATTGTTTACGGAAGTGGTGACCCAACAGAGCCCATGCCCAATCAAGAACGTACATGTTTATTTCATTGGACTCAGTCAATGGAGAAACACACGAAAGCAGACATTTGCAGTGACCTTCAAGACCAACATCGAAAGTTGTGCAAACAATATAAGGATGCAAATTCCTTAGCACAGGCAGAGATTAGGTTTCATGCAATTCGAACGTGGTGGCATTCATCCGGAGCCACAACCGAAGAGGGGCTTCGCCGTTTGGAGTTGTGGTTAGCGTTTTGGCACTTCCGGTATAGACAATGGGGAGCATTCATGAACACTATAAGATTCTTAATCATCCTATCCTTCATTTGTTTGTTTTGCCAAGCTAGGATTCAGATTTTTGGGTTATCTTACATCATTGCTATTCGTTTCTTCCATAAATGCTTCCTGTCTTCAATTATTGAAGTACTTCATGTAACAACCCTGCCCTGTAGACGTTAAATCAAGGAAAGAGTGGTACTCTTTATTTGTAATAGCTTTAATCCATGCTCCACAAAACAGGGACTCACTGAAGATGAACTCGAGCTTGTTCCTACTTGCAACCTCGCAGAGACCGTCCATAACAAATGGTTGCAACAATCTGGAAAACGTGGCTCTAATTTGTACGTCGCCACCGTAGATGACTATGTTCGAGCGTTCATGCAAATGGTTAGATATTACCAGTTTCTAAAAGGTGAGAAGCCGGGAACTGGTCCAAGAAAAGAAGAGCTCTTGCTTCGTGTAGCACAGAGATATGCCCAACGTACCGGTAATCCGAAAGGATTGAATGATGCCATGGCATCTGTACCAGGTGTTCAAGAGTATTGCACTAGGAAGCCCCATTTGGAAGGCGAAGAAGTTTTTGGATCTGAGAAGCGAATGCCCAATCTTCCACCTGGTTCTGAATATGATTCACATCGTCCCGACAAAGTGAATTTCTCTCGACCCCGTGTTGGAACAAGGGCCACCCCTGCACCCACATCGGTCATTTCCTTGGATCGGATTTCTGAAAAATCATGGCCTGTGACGCATGAAGATTATCCGGATTTGTTGGAATCACCTAAGACAAGGTCAATTCCTTCAACTGAGGTGGCCTTCCATGTGAGGACTGTTCAAGAAACAGTTTGTGATGAGTCTAAATGGCATATTGCCCGCTTGCCTAAGACGTCTTCAAAGGCATGTTTTGCATTGCAGGCCATTAGGCAAAAAAAGTGTGTTGCAAAGATAGTGCAAGGCAATAGGGGAACAGCTGCACCTACATATACCGGCAGCATGGACAACTATAAGAAAAATAGGATTGAGAGAATGCAATTCTTTTTCTGCAATGATGATATATCGCGGTGCGTCAAAGGTTCTTGACGGAAATGGGTTTTATCAAAACCGGAAGTACCAGACATTTGGCCAGTGAAAGTTGGAACCACTCTTACACCCAAAGAGATCCTAGATCTTCAAAATGCAGGGTTCCGTCTTCCACAACATCTTGAAATTTCCCCTCGTAGGCTATTTGGAAATCATGATCTGCCACCTGATGTTTTGGGACTTCAAGTTCCAGAGTCACCTGCAGAGCACCCTAGCACACGGTCAGGAAAGAAGATTCGGAGAAATCCAAAAGCACCTACAACAAAGCAAGCAAACAATTGCGCCTCCGCACTCACAATGAAAGCAGTGGTTCGTGAAGTTACTATGGTACCGCATCCAGGCTTCGGATGCATCATTGCCCTGGACTCAGGTACACCGCCTGCCATTGAACGTTACATGATCACTGTAAGTGCATTCCCTGAATGCACTTGTCCTTATTTCAAGGAGATGGCAACAAAGGCTCTAGGAAAAAGAGGGCAATGGGCTAATTGCAAGCACTTGTACTTTTTGTTCACTGGAGTTTGCCAATTGGATGCAGAAGTAGATCTTTTTATTCATGCTCCAAGCTTTAGCTTTAACGAAGTGAAACGCATACTTCAGAGTGGTATCTTGAAGCTTAAATCCAATTAGTATACATTTCTACTTCTTGCCGGTTGGTGCTAGCATATTGTAGTGTAGCTTTGGATGATGTACTCCAAACTTGTTTCATGTAAGAATTGTAGTGAGACTAAAAGGGCCACTACTTCATTTCAATTGTCATTTGTCCATTGCACCTTGCACTATCATGCATTCATGCATGATTGCCCATCCACGCTCTCTAGTATGATTTGTATATATATCTGGATATAAAATATTCATAGAGGGTTGTTTAGATTGTTATTGATAATTGCAACAAAATAAAATGGCCTTCCCTCGTCCCAATCCACTAAAAATGACCTTGCCTGAATTCCCTTTTTACAATGAATGGAGTAGGACAACGGCAAACTTTTAAATGCATAAGGTGACCACCTCTAAGGTTCCTCTCGGTACTGAGAGGTAACCTAGAGGTGGTCACCTTATGCATTCAAAATTCTGCATCATTTATCTGAACTTGCTATGGTTGTAAACCCATTTTTTATTAGCACTATCTCATGCTAGCATTGGTAGAAGTTAGCTTCCCTTGCAATACATATGAGTACTAATTATTGATGACATGATTGCAAACATAATTGAAATGCATTATTATCAATAGGAAGTTTGGCAACATGCTAATGCCTTTTATATGATAAATTGGTAAAGTGGTCGCGCATGGATGAACTTAATTAATCATTTTTACCCTATCACATGGAAATGATAGCCTAATTCCAAGCCTTCTAACTATGGTTGTTCAATAGTTTAAGTTAAATTGTTCACCTAACCATACATTTAACAATACAATAAGCAGATGTCCATCCAGCAAAAGAAAGTTACCCTAAACCCTAAATATAATCCTCCTAAAAAATTTAACAGATATTCTATAAACAGGCCATGAAGGCAATCATAAATACCCTAAACCTTGAACCCTCACCCTAGAAGTATGCCTTTCTTTCACCTTTAAAAGAGCAGTTCTACTAGTTCACAGTCTGAGGTCCACAATTACATTGAGATCTTAAAACCACAGCTATAGGGGCACACCTAAACCCTAAAACCGTGGTGAAAGGTTATATTATGTGGCTTGATACCACGGTTATAGGTTCACACCCAAATAATCTTTTTGGTGTAGATTTCGGGTCTCCTGTCTTGGATCCATGGTGATAGGTCCATTTTCACGGTCATGGGGGCATGAATATAAAGTCATCATGTTCTACTTTGTAAAACTTTGGAAGGCCAATCCTTGAAGAAAACAAACTCCTTTCTCCCTCCCATGCCATTGATCTGGATATGGGTAGGGATACTATACACAGACAAATATGATATAATATAGACCCAATCCGGATACGAGAATCAAGATATAGTTCAAATACAATACAAATATAGTACGATATAGATATGAGATACGAAATATAGTTCAAATGCAATATAAATACAATACAATGTAGATACAAAATATGAGGTACGGATATGGATATATCCCATATCAAATGTTACCCCTAGCCCCACCTGAAAATTAGAGAAGGGGGGGAGAGGGGGAAACGAGAAATTTAATATACCAAAAATTTGAGCTTATTGCCTTATTGGTGGGAGGTACAAAAATTCAATTTCATTTTTTTTTGGGAGTGGATAGTGAGACATTCTCACTATCCACTCGAAAGATAGGCCACTAAGCTTTGGCACATGAACCAATAAATTGATATAGCATTAAAAGACCGATCCCCTACACAAATTGGTTTGTCATAATCCCACCGTAGAGGTGTCCAATGTCATTGTTGAAGTTACTCACCAACAATAACAAATAATTCTTCTAAGTTCAATCAATATAACCCTTCCCTCCATGTGGTCAATGGTCATAAAATATTTTCACACATATTCAAATATTAGTCCACCCTAAACTTTTGAGGTTAGACTTTTTAAATCCCCAAATTTTTAGACTGGATTTTTTATTACCCCCAAAGTATGTTGATTTATGGAAAAAAGGCCCAAAACTTATAGTCGACTTTTGAAAGTAAACACCCAAATTTAACAAAATAAATAAATACCCTAAAACCGCACCAAATTACATAAAAAGGCCCTAAATCCATGCTCCATGCTCCAATTCCACGCTCTACGCTCTACGCTCTTGTTCTACGCTCGTATACTAGCTTCGTTGCCGGAAGTGGCATGGACTTGGTATCCCGTATGCAACCTGGTGGTAACTTTGAGGATGCATGGATCATGTTTGATCACGTTAGGCGAGTGAAGCTCTAGACTACAATTGCGTGTCATGTTTATGACACAACCTATTGCCGTGTCATGACTATTGCAGTTAGCGATATGCATTCAGAAGATGTAGTTGCCCAATGCAACTTCTGGAAAAACTTAAACGTTGTGATGGGTAGACATGGATATACCTTGCCCTATTTTAAGGGCTTCATGGCTGATTCGGCACAAGCAAACTGGAATGCGGTGCGCATAGTTTATGGAAGTGGTGACCCAACCGAGCCCATGCCCAATCGATAACGTACATGTTTATTTCATTGGACTCAGTCAATGGAGAAACACACGAAAGCCGACATTTGCAGTGACCTTCAAGACCAGCATCGAAAGCTCTGCAAACAATATAAGGATGCAAATTCTTTAGCAGAGGCAGAAACTAGGTTTCATGCAATTCGAACGTGGTGGCATTCATCCGGAGCCACAACCGGGGAGGGGCTTCGCCGTTTGGAGTTGTGGTTAGCGTTTTGGCACTTCCGGTATAGGCAATGGGGAGCATTCATGGACACTGTAAGATTCTTGATCACCTTATCCTTTGTTTGTTTGTTTTTTCAAGATAGGGTTCATGTTCATGTCTTATCTTCTATCATTGCTAATCATTTATTTATTTTATGCTTTCTATCTTCAGTTTCTTGAATACTTCATATAACAACCCTAATCGTAGACATTAAACCCAGGAAATATTGTAGTAGCTTTAATCCATGCTCCCCAAAACAAGGACTCACTGAAGATGAACTTGGACTCATTCCTACTTGCAACCTCGCGGAGACCGTCCATAACAAATGGTTGCAACAATCTGGAAAACGTGGCTCTAATTTGTATGTCGCCACCGTAGATGACTATGTTCGAGCGTTCATGCAAATGGTTAGATATTACCAGTTTCTAAAAGGTGAGAAGCCGGGAACTGGTCCAAGAAAAGAAGAACTATTGCTTCGTGTAGCACAGAGATATGCCCAACGTACCGGTAATCCGAAAGGATTGAACGATGCCATGGCATTTGTACCAGGTGCCAATGAGTATTGCACTAGGAAGCCCCATTTGGAAGGCGAGGAAGTTTTCGGATCTGAGAAGCGAATGCCCAATCTTCCACCTGGTTCTGAATATGACTCGCATCGTCCCGACAAAGTGAATTTCTCCCGACCTCGGGTTGGAACGAGGGCCATCCCTACACCTACACCGGTCATTTTGTTGGATCGGATTTCTGAAGAACCATGGCTTGTGACGCATGAAGATTCTCCAGATTTGTTGGAGTCACCTAAGGCAACTGAGGTGGCCTCCCAAGTGAGGACCGTCCAAGAAACAGTTTGTGATGAGTCTCAATGGCATATTGCCCGCTTGCCTAAGACGTCAGCAACGGCATGTTTTGCATTGCAGGCCATTACGCGAAAAAAGTGTGTTGCAAAGATAGTGCAAGGTAATAGGAGAACAGCTGCACCTACATACACCGACAGCATGGACAACTACAAGAAAAATAGGATTGAGAGAATGCAATTTTTTTTCTGCAATGATGATATATCGCGGTGCGTCAAAGGTTCTCGGCGGAAATGGGTTCTATCAAAACCGGAAGTACTAGACATTTGGCCAGTGAAAGTTGGAACCACTCTTACACCCAAAGAGATCCTAGATCTTCAAAATGCAGGGTTCCGTCTTCCGCAACGTCTTGAAATTTCCCCTCGTAGGCTATTTGGAAATCATGATTTGCCCCTTCATGTTTTGGGACTTCAAGTCCCAGAGTCACCCGCAGAACACCCCAGCACATGGTCAGGAAAGAAGATTCGAAGAAATCCAAAAGCACCTACAACAAAGCAAGCAAACAATTGCGCCTCCGCACTCACAATGAAAGCAGTGGTTCGTGAAGTTACTATGGTACCGCATCCGGGCTTCGGTTGCATCATTGCACTGGACTCAGGTATACCACTTGCCATTGAACATTACATGATCACTGTAAGTGCATTCCCTGAATGCACTTGTCCTTATTTCAAGGAGATGGCAACAAAGGCTCTAGGAAAAAGAGGGCAATGGGCTAATTGCAAGCACTTGTACTTTTTGTTCACTGGAGTTTGCCAATTGGATGCAGAAGTAGATCTTTTTATTCATGCTCCAAGCTTTAGCTTTAACGAAGTGAAACGCATACTTCAGAGTGGTATCTTGGTGCTGAAATCCAATTAGTACATAGTTATCCTTCAAAATGGTTGACGCTAGCATATTGCAGTGTACCTTTGGACGATGTGCTCCAATCTTGTTTCACGTAAGAATTGTAGTGAGAGTAAAGGGCCACTACTGAATTTCAATTGTCATTCGTCCATTGCACCTTGCACTATCATGCGTGATTGCCCATCCCACACTCTCTAGTATGATTTGTATATATCTCTAAACTCTAAAATATTCATAGAGTGTTGTTTAGATTGGTATTGATAATTGCGACAAAATAAAAATGGCCTTCCCTCGTCCCAATCCACTGAAAATGACCTTGCCTGAATTCCCTTTTTATAATGAATATGGTAGGACAATGGCAGACTTCTGAATGTAGAAGGTGACCACCTCTAAGGTACCAAGAGGTACCAAGAGGTACCAAGAGGTACCAAGAGGTACCTTACAGGTGGTCACCTTATGCATTCAAAAGTTTGCAACATTTACCTGAACTTGCTATGGTTGTAAACCCATTTTTTATTAGCACTATCTCATGCGCTAGCATTGGTAGCCGTTAGCTTCCCATGAATACAGATGAGTAGCAATTATTGATGAATATAGTACTTTGACATGGAAATGTTAGCTTAATCCCAAACGTTCTAACTACAGTTTTTCAGTAGTTTAAGTTAAATTGTTCACCTAGCCATACATTTTTCAATACAATAAACAGACGTGCATCCAACAATAAAAAGTTTATATGAACCCTAAACCCAATGCTCTAAACCCTAAATATAGTCCTCTATAAAAAAATTAACAGATATGCAATAAACAGGACATGAAGGCAATAATAAATTCCGTAAATATTGAACCCTCACCCTAGAAATATGCCTGACCTTCACCTTTGAAGGGTCATTTCACGGTTTCAGTTCCCCAATTATATTGAGATAAAAAAAAAACAGTTACAGGTGTACTCGTAAACCCTAAAACCACAGTGAAAGGTTATGTTCTGTGTCTTGATACCACGGTTATAGATTCACACCCAAATAATCTTTTTGCTATAGACTTAGGGTCTCCTGTCTTGGATCCACGATGATAGGTCCATTTTCACGGTTATGGGGGCATGAATATAAAGTTATCATGTTCTACTTTGTAAAACTTCAAAGCAACCCTAGTCTAAACAGTAAGAAGCCATACTTCATTCAAAAGTTCATTCAATTGGGGATACGTAACCATGAACACCTTTTTTCTTACATGTTCAATGGATTTTTGCATGAAATGTAGAAGAAGTCATCTATTTAGTTGATTTGAAAATATTCCCAATCAATTGCCCGCCATAACTTTTATAACTTTGAGGTGTCTATCTTCTTGGGCAACTTTGGTAAAAAGCCCATACCCTAACTATCCCCTGAAACATTCCTATTCCTCCATCTCCTCTCCCCCCTTCCGTCTAGGCAATTGAAAGGCCAATCCTTAAAGAAAACAAACTCCTTTCTCCCTCCTATGCCGTTGATCTAGATACGGATAGGGATACTTTACAGGGACAGATACAATATAATATAGACACGGTCCGGATACAAGATACAAGATATAGTTCAAATACAAAACAAATACAATACGGTACAAAGATGAGATATGGAATATAGTTCAAATGCAATATAAATATTATATGGTATAAATACAAAATACAAAATACGAGGTACGGATACGGATAAATCCCATATCAAATGTTACCCCCAGCCCCACCTGAAAATTACAGAAGGGTAGGAGGGGGGGAAAAAAAGCTAAATTTAATATAACAAAAATTTGAACTTATTGGTGGGAGGTAAAAAAATTCAATTTCATTTTTGGGGGGGAGTGGATAGTGAGACAATCCCACTATCCACTCGAAAGACAAGCCACTAAGCTCTGGGACCTAAACCAATAAATTGATATAGCATTAAAACACCAATCCCCTACACAAATTGGTTTGTCATAATCCCACCATAGGAGGTGTCCAATGTCATTGTTGAAGTTACGCACCAACAATAAAAAAATACATTCTTCTAAGCTCAATCAATATAACCCTTCCCTCCATATGGTCAATGGTCCTAAAATATTTCTATACATATTCAGATTGTAGTCCACCCTAAACTTTTGAGGTTAGACTTTTCAAATCCCCAATTTTTGAGACTGGACTTTTTATTACCCTAAAGTATGCTGATTTATGGAAAAAAGGCCCAAAACTTTTAGCCGACTTTTGAAGGTGAATACCCAAATTCAACAAAATTAATTAATTAATTAATTTCTACCGTACCAAATTACAGAAAAAGGCCCTAAATCCATGCTCCATGCTCCAATTCCACGCTCTACGCTCTACGCTCCCGCTTTACGCTCGTATACTAGCTTCGTTGGTCATCCATGTGTTGTGCTCAATTTTGCTAATGCAAGGGAAATGCTAAACAGAGATGCACAATTACACATACAAACGTTGTCATGGTGGCCACCAATCGTGAAACCTTTCGACAGTGGCCCTTCATTATTGAAATTTTTTAGGGCTCACTTTTTTCTAACAAATATCACTATTAGTTTCTAAACTTTTGATAATAAAACCATATTGACATCCATGAATTCATGAATACAAAAAGCCAAGTTACAAAACGTTACAAAAGGATAAGGTCATATAATTATGCATTCAAAACTATGCTACTTCCTTCCTGTGTACACTCATAGTCCTCAAGATCTATTGCCGACTTTTGAGCCCCTGATTGTAACCAAAGAGAGTTTCTACTACTACCAGTTTCGAATGGCACCCTGCGGGGAGGAGTGAAATCATATCCATACTGTTGACTGTAGGAGCACTGTACCTACTTCGCACTGATGGCAAGTGTGGGCTGGTTTGAGATTGCAAGTGACTGTGTTGCATGGAGTGCTGAGAATGCTCTTGGGCTGGACCTCCATTATTATAGACAACATCATCTTCACGTTGCTCTTCCTCTCCAACTTGTTCACAAATAAAGACTTCATCTCCATCCTCCTCCAGATGGCTAAACTCATGGTTGCCATAGACATTCTCTTGGCCACATGTATTCTCCTCCTCCTCATGTTTAGAATTCCAGTTTTCACTTCCATTGTGGTTATGCTCACCTCCAAATTCGGCATCACCTAGTTGGCCTTCCAATTCATCATTATCTTCATGAACATACGCTTGACGACCTTTGACACCACCCTCCCAACCAAAATGAGCGTCACCGAACCCCATGTCAAATGGTTGCTGACTGTTGGTGGATGGTTGATACTGCCAAGATGGGTCTTCTTGGCCACCACAGTGAGCAAGAGTTGCAGCAATGTCTCCTTGCTGATCGAAGGAGTCATCCTCTACAAGGGGGTCCTCAAAGTCATCAACTTTTTCCTCCATGTCTTCAAACGATGATGGTGAACAGGGTTGTGTATGGCGCCATACTGGAGTCCTAAATGTTGCTACTACCCTAAGCTTCAATGTTGTTGCACATTCTATATGAATTGGAAGACAGTTTGGACGATAGTTCGGTTGGACATTCTTTTTTTGTGCACTTGCTTCAGCTAACCGTACCTCCAATTTCTCCAACTCTTCTTCTTGACGGAGCTTCAAATATCAAGTTGTTGTGTTAGATATGACCACATCCGTCGAATGTGTCATCAGCAACAATAAGTTGGCATCTTGCATTACTTGCGTCTTCTTCACTATGGCTTCCACCATAGCTTTGGTTGCCTTTGTTTGGACTAGAGTTGCAGTTTGTCGTAAAGTTGTTACCCACCGATCCTCCTTAGCTTATTTAGAACCTTGTGGTCGTGCTCAGTTTAAGCTTGACGGTGATCCCCCTCTACCATCTGTATTGCTTGACAGCTGGTGGAAAGTGCCATTGGAATCAACAAGTACTTCTTTTCTTTTCTCTACGGGAGTGCTTATCTTCTCTTGTGTGCAATCTACATTCCACCGCGACACATCCTTCACACTCTCCCACACATGCAAATACGCGAACTCCATGTTCTTGGCCGACTTCAAGTGATACAATTCTAAGGCTTTCTTTAGTAAATCAGCGTTACTAGTACCACTTGATATTTAAGTTGCAAACTTGTTGATACACACCCATGAACTGAGCTACGTCATGTTTTATCACACCCCACTTGGTCTCCAAGGGTCAACAGGGTCTTAGCTGGAACGGACAATGGTCATTATAGTGCTTGAAAATTCGATCCCAAGAAGCACTAGCCTTTTGTCCATTTCCAACCATAGAATCCTGCGAAATTTTGAGTACGCTTCTTGCTAATTGCCATTTCTCTTCAGCTTAAAAGTTCTTGCCTTTGGTTCCCTTCTCCTTCACTTGTCCTTCTAAGCCTGCATCAACTTCAACAAACTCTTCAGCCCTTGTCCCTTAATTGCAACGGATGAGGTCCTCTTCCACCTTGGTCCGCCCATGTGTCCTCTTGTGCAAGACAAGTTGTAATGACAATTAGCTTGAAGCGGCACAAATACACTAAGGATTAACAAGTTGCAAAGATGGACCTTATACTTCCACCCATTGTAAACAACAGATTTGAATGCAAAATTCAATTGATCTTACAAGCTTATCCATTCAACGAATAAGGACACAATCACTGTAGACACAAATACTATATAAAGCAAGACCAAATTTGATTCGGCTTACTTAGCAGTTCACTAGTGACTTACAATTCTAGATTTTGTATCAATGAAGTAGAAAATTGTGACCTCCACAAAGTTCTAAGGAAAGCAAAATTTTCATATCCACAACATACAAAACAAACTTCAACCTCGAAGCTTCAAGCTAAAACCCACTAAGTAAAAATCCATACCATAATACACAAAATGAACTTCAACCTCAAACCTATTGAGGACCTCTAAGAAGTCCAATTAAAAAATGCTGCAAAGAACAAAACAAAAACGCTACTCTAATACCTAAACCCTAAACTTCAATTCCAAAAAACGCCTAACATGAGAATTTTTACATACCTGCTCAAATGTTAGCCTTGATGCTGCACCAAATGCCCTGCCTCCTAATGAATTTGTTGCTCTCACTCCTCTTGAAGCTGAAGGACCAATCTGTAATTTTCTTGCACCAACAACTCTTTCGCCTCCACGACCTCGCAAAAGTCCAACACCTCTAGAATAACCCCTTCAACCTCTATCAACTCCCATAGCGTGTGAAATGGCAATAGCTCCCACGGACTCTTTGTAGCCTCCAACATCAGGGGACTTAGAATGAAACCCTAAGCCAAACCCTTGCTCAGATTCTTCATGAACTCCACTACTTCGGGATTGTACAAGTCCCTCACCTCGCCCAAAGACGGAAACATTCATGTCGTACTGGCTTAATTTCCCTCCACAAACACCTCCACCCCTCCTAGCCATCTTGCAACATTGCTATTGAATGTTCAAACCATACCTTCAACCATGTGGACAAAACAACAAAAACACCTATACAACGCCACAAATGAGACTCTGGGCTTGGCCATGTATTCAGTTAATTTGGTTGTGCCCGGTCATTTCTGGATCCTCACCGTGTCTATTGTGGGGCACTACATCAAGTTGGCCCTAGCCACTCCTCGGGTTTGCGTCACTTGCTATGTGGCTGTGGGACTGCTCTTAGAATTTGAAGAGGTGAAAGCTTTGAGAGGTTGCTTTTTTTATTGTATTACTAATTGTCTACTTTTTCTATTCGAATTCTCTCTTCCCCTTCTCCCTTTTAAAATCTAATTCCAGTTTTAAAAGACAACTTCCTATACGCTAATATCTTTGCCAAAGTTTAAGAGTTTTTGCAACAACAACTAAAAAATATTAGACTAGTTGCTTCCAGCGAGTTCAGTCACAACCATAGCCAATTCACTCAGTCACTCAATCAATTCAGTCATTCAGTAATAGTCACAACCAATTCACTCAGTCATTCAAGTCATTCACTCATTCAGTCGTTCAAGTTCAGTTGTAGCTGGCTCCCCTCCCTTGCAGTGACAGGTTCAATTAGCTAGGGCCCTTGTTTCCCAACTACGCAAGCTTGGCCTTGGGAATTTTTGGCTTTCTCCTTTCCCAAGTGTTGAGGAATTTTCCTCAACACGATTTCTTCTCAACCTTAGAATTGAGGACTATCAAGAGTCACTTCTAAAGTGAGGTATTTTGATAAATACTTAATACTAATTTTTGAGGACTAGGCAAAGATTTTTGGTACTAACATTTTGGAAACTAAACTTGGTGAGATGGCAAAAGTCATTATTTTAAGGGGATTTTGTAAGACTCTATAGGTTCAAAGCTTAGCCTTATTTTTGAAAATATATCAAATTCTAAGACAATGTCTAATACATGGGGTCAAAGCTCCGCCGTATTTTGACAAATACATAAAAATCTAAACAATCTCCCACCACACGAAGTCAAAGCTTTGCCGTATTTTGCAAAAGTACAAAAATACAAAACACTTTCAACAAGGTTACACACACAAGGACATATTAGAGCAGGGATGTTAGTACAAAACACTTGTTAGTACAAAAAGAAACCACTATAACAAGTTAGTATGAATATACAAACCCTAGGGGATTTCTTAATTAAAGAATCTCCCACTTGGAGGGTTAGAACTTTGCAACTACAAGACTTGTAGTAAAGTACTTAATGCTCATGACTCCTTACAGGATTCCTTTGTATTGATGGATGTACATATAATAAAGTTTTAGTATTGTACTAATAAATTTGTTGTACTTAAATATTGCCCTTTTTGATGTTATGGTGGAGTGTGGCTCCTTGTACAGCTAGAATTTTATTTAGCTTTCAAAGAAAAGTTTCCAACTATAAAGTGTAGTCTTACTTCTTTTAATTCGCTCAAATCATGGTGGGTGAGGGGCTTGAAGATTTGGAACACATGTTACTGCAAGTACCATCAGAAGTTGAATGATTTGAAGCATGGAATCAATGACTTTCAAGCAGAATGTCTAGATGTGCATCTTAACTGCTTTTGCATTTGTCACATGGTTTACAATACTAGTGTAGAGATACCAGTGAACTATTCAACAAATAATGTTGCCTACAATAGTTTAACCAACTTGTGGGAGTCAATTTTGTGTACAAAAGATGAATATCAAATGTGGCATACACATGAGTGTTTGCTTGGGGAATGTCCATCTTGTGGTTTACAACTTCTCAAAATTTGTCTTCATGAGTAGGCTTCAAATAAGCTTGAAAAATGAAAAAGCATTGGATTAGAAATAGTTGGATATACTGAAGAAGAGCTATTGAAAAAGGCACCATCTGTGCAATATTGTGAGACTAAGCCACTTGAATTGTTTGAATATATGAAGCTTCATTTGAAATCTTTTGTTATCCATAATTATATTACAACCTATAAGTGTTTTGATCTCCACCCTTGAGACCAAACATGTACAACAAGGTTCTAAGTAAATTTGAAAAATTCTAAGGGTGAGTGGTTGTAGTAAATGAGCTACCTTCCAAGCAATGGATTTTTTTGTTTAAATCCTATTTTTTTTAATCTTTCTAATTGTCAATGATTGATAAGTTGAAAATCTAAAAGTCTAAGCTAGTTTATGAATATCTAAGTTCAAGTTGAGAATATTCTAATCAATCTAAAAGTTAAACTATCTTAAGTTGTAGAGCTTTGTTTTTTCTTTCTAGAATGATAAAAATCTTCAAATTTAACCATAATTCCTAAAAGAAATTCACAAATGAAGTTTTGACACTAGTTCTAACCTAAAAACTTCATCCGCTATTTTCTCTCAAACTAACTATCAATTCTAACTTTAAATTTTTGGATAATATTTATCTATCTTTCTACTACTAAGTTTTGATTTCTACTTGGTTTGGTCAACTTTTGTTGACTTTCATCCAAATTGATCTTGTTTTAAGTTAAAACTTCGTCCTATTCTTACTTCTTCAATTTTAATCTATTTTCAAAAGTAAAAATAGGATTGGGTTTTAAAAATTATGCTTTAAAAGTTTATAATACTAAAATTCCTAAAAATTCTTTTTAACTTTTATTTTAATTTTCTATTGTTTTACACATCTTTTCTAATTTCTACTTTTACTTTGCAAATTTTTGACCTAAAAATAATCATTAGATGGGATTTGAGGCCTGCAAAAGGTTGTTTCAAGCCTATTCCCTCACTATTCCACTCGTAGCGAGGAAACGGTCGGCTGTCAAGGAAAAAAAATCCCTTGTACTGGAACATTCTTTTTAAGAAAAGGCATTATTCTATTGTATGCTTAATCATGATGCATTTTATCATAATGTCAATTGGATCTATTTTTCCAGTAAGTAAGAGAAACTCTTCTTTTTCTTTTCCTTTCCACTCCCTATTTTTTTCGTCTTTGGATTTTGTCTCATACACTATCTTTTTGGTTTATAAGAAGGATTATTTATAGAAACATACTGCAAGAAATTTTGCAAGTCCTTACTCTTATTGCTATTTCCATAGCAACTATATCTTTTCCTTAAATCATGAAGAATAATAACAAGGAGGCTATGATTGTTATGAGTAATTGCAAGAATATATTCAAAATTCACAATCATTGTGTTTCAAAACTATACACACTATTATCTTGCTTTAAGTATCTTAAAGTCTCTATAGGTGTACAAGCTAATAGAAATTCAAACAGGTATGCATATCCATTTATCAGCATTTTTGTATAAGAATATCACCAAATAGCATGGAAATATATATTATGCTAGATGTCTATGAAAATCGCTCCAAAAGGTTGTGGTCCTCACCTGTACCCATCCCCCAAAACATCACAACCCAATGTAGTGCTAGTAAGGTGTACAAGGTCTCTACAAACCACAACACATGCTATAGTTTTTACAAGTAACAACATTCATAAACATAGCAGAGAAACCAGTCTGTTGGGACGAAGTCATCTTGTTTCTCCAAGCCAGTAGTATCCCTCAGTCCGAATTTTGAAGCAATGTCGAAAGTCAATCTATCTGGAACTCAAACAGACTCTACTACCAACACATTCTTCCTTTACTATCAGTAATCCAGTAAATATTCTGTAGCCTCAAAGTATGAATAGTGCAAAGAGAATAAGATCTCATGTTCATTTAGCTACAGTAGTTTATTTAAAGCTATCAGCAAGCCCAACCTGCATTATTGGGCTAGAAAAGTCCGATGAAGGCCCAGACTGCCTTACTAGAAAATCGGGCTTCAGAAATCCCGTCAGGGTCCAGACAGCAGCCTTACTACTGTACTGTAGGCTTCAGTAGACCAGCTGTCTTTGATGGTCGTCAATTATCCTTCCCCGTGTTGAACTGGTCAATGTTCGGAAAAAACCGGCGGTTAGTTCAAAGTCAGTCGGAGGAATTGGGAAAAAAAACGGTTGCAATTTGAAAAAAAACGGTGCAAAAATCTATAAAATTTCTATTTTGAGTAATAAAATAGAGAAAATAACCGAACTCAGTTCTGGAAAACCAGTTCAATATGAAATTGAAGGAAATTAGCCGGTAAAACTCAAAAAGTTTCCCGAACTATGGAACTGGTAAGGTAAACTAGCCCATTGTGGTCAGAATGAGGAGTTTGGCATCATCTTGTTGCTGAAATTTTTCAATTTTCTTCTTACATTAGTACAAGTGTGAGAAATAGCAAGTGCAATTGAAATTAATTTTTTTTTACAAAGTATGAATTTGCTAGAAATTTCTGAAGCATTGAGCCCAAAGGAGTCTGTAGACTACCTTAAGACCACTAAAATCTGAATCTGTAATGCTCATCTCACTGCCTAATGCAGTCAATATATTTTCTATTACAAAAGGCAAAAAAAGTCAATTTTTCCAATGGACTTCACACTGAAAACTCAGAAGTTCCTAATGAGGTCAGTGTTCACTCCATTGCTGTCATGTAAGACATGCATTGTTGCCCACATCCCACATCCTGGAAAAAAACCACAATGGGTCATTTCTTAGGCGACCACAACGGGTCATTTGACCACAATGGGCTGTCTTACTTTATCTGGTTTATTGGGTTGAAAAACCATCATTATTACTAAATTAACCCTTGTTGGCTCATCTATGGCTTAGATATGGTCTGATCTGATGCTTATTAGCAAAAATGATTTACTTCAAGGTGTTTAAGTGTTGAGTTGTTAGTCTCATGTGTCCAGATAATTAAGCCACTTGAGCTGTTAGACATATGATGGAAACAGCATCTTTGAACATTGACTAAGCTGCATTATAGAACGCAGATCCTCATAGATTGTATCTATATAACACTGGTAAGCATGTATTAATTTTGGCATTGGAGTTTGATGACTAATAAGTGTCAACAACATTTTTAAAAAATTGTGCAGTTCCTAGTCAAGAAGCTAGTACTTGGCTACGAAACCTGGAAATAAAAATCTTGGAATGTAAAAAAAAAGTAGAAAAAAAAATTTCAAAAAATGACAAGGCCACTGGCTAGGTCTCGGCCACATTAGCCACCTGCACTATCGCTGTTGCAGTACAATTCAACGAGTTTCCAATGCATGAGAACTCACGATCTTCCGAAGGCCTCAAATCTCATGTAATGTTTTCCGTAGTAGCAAAAAAATATGATTCACAAGTGTCATATTCTACATCAACAAAAAATATGATTGTACAAAATCATATGCCATATTAGCCAAAATATGATTTATTGCAATCATATTTCATATTAGCCAAAAATATGATTCATTGTAATCATATTTTATATCAACCAAAATATAATTCACCACAGTCATATCCATGTCAGCTAAAAATATGGCTCACTATAGTTATATTCCATATCACCCAAAAATATGGCTCACTGTAATCATATTCCACGTCAGCCAAAAATATAACTACATGGAGTGATATGCCACATAGGCTTTTTTTCCTTCTTTCCAAGCAGCTCAAGAAAAAGTCAAACCCCAAAGGACAATCAACATATATACCACATTGGCAAAAAATGATTAATTATGTTTAATTATACTTCTCAACGTATATGACTGCTAATATGATTGATGTTCAATATGACTCGTCGGTAATGAGTGAACCCAGTCATATTCCAAATCATCTATAGTAATTTTGGCATGTCATATTTTGAGATTTTTTGACTCATTGTAGTCATATTTTGCAATCATAAAACATGCATTTTCTAGTAGTGACAAGTAATAAAATTTCCTAAAATTAAATTTTTTTTCTACAAAGTACCACCTATTTTCAACATTTTAAAACATATTTTTTTAATTCCATTTTATTTTAGTTCCCAAGCTCTAGGCTCAACAAATCTAGGCTCAAGGCTCATAGGCTCAATTAAAATAAAATGCACTAGCATTGTTGAGGTCACCATTTAAATTTCTATTTTTTTTCTCAAATAATTAGTAACTCAAACTTCTATTATGACCTCTTCTAGACCTAAAAATAATCTTCTATACAAAAATATCAACTCCAATTTTAGCTAGACTTTAACACATGCATTTGTAGATTTTAACTTGATTTTGCAAACTAAGCCTAGGCTATCTTTGGAATACCTAACTCATCTAAAAGAAAGAGATTATAGTGTTTTCATTTTTTTGGCACTCTTGGTTTCTAAAGATAAAACACTATATTAGTAGGGACTTTATTAATTATAGTTAAACATTATCGCAATTACAACAAAATCTACATTTTTTTACACCAACTTGGAATCAATTTTTTTGC
Organism: Climacium dendroides; assembly: GCA_950106755.1. Taxonomy (NCBI): domain Eukaryota; kingdom Viridiplantae; phylum Streptophyta; class Bryopsida; order Hypnales; family Climaciaceae; genus Climacium; species Climacium dendroides. The sequence continues at coordinate 23,379,349 of OX467089.1, forward strand.
TTCAACACCATCATTTGAATACAACTTTTTTCAATTAGAATTTCAATTACAACCTCACACATTGATATTGTCATAGATGACAAAAGACTATGGAAGCTTCTCCTTTAATAGAAGCAACTCAAGCAACTTCCTAGCTTCTAGAAGCTTGTAGAAGGTTTAAGAAGCTCACAGAAGGTTGTACAAGCTTGTGGAAGCTTCTCAAGAAACTTTCTACTTGATGGAAGCAACTCAAGAAACTTCCAAGCTTGTAAAAGTAACTTAGTATATATAGAAGTCGAGATTGAGAGGTTCTTCAATCTTAAAAACTCACTCTAATCTCTAGATTATAGTTTACAATCTTAATTCTAAATCTGAAGTCTTGTTCTCTATACTCTTGTTCTCTTGAACACATCTCTTGGATTCTAGCTCTTGATTCTAGCTCTAGTATTAGACTTCTTGAATTCTAATATCAAATCATGTTATCCAAAATTCCTCTTACGTTGTCTTGTATCTCTTCTGTCTGTTACACATATACACTTGAATTACTCAATTATTTGGCTCACATTATACACTCAATCAAAACCAATTAGGGACTATCTAAAAGACAACATTCAAGCTTTATCTTTCCAATTAAAAATACTCCAAATAATTGACACACTTTACTTCCAAATTAATTCATATCATATGCACTTTATGCACTTGCGGATTTATTGATCACAAGAATTAATTTCCGACTTAATATAGCCACTTCCAAATTGGACAACACTTACATATTATACAAAAATTGAACCACAATTTTTCAACTCTCAACTCGTGTGTTGCAAACAATGATAGAGTCAATAATTTTGAACTTGGTGGTAACATTAAAATATACACTTATACATGCAATTAGTATCTCAAAACATCATTTGGGACAACACTTAAATCACAACCACAATTTGAACTCATAGTATTGTTTTCAAATATAACAAACCCCAACTAGGACAAGTTAATCTAGTTCACTAACTAATAGTACCCACATTCAACATCAATTGCACTCCAACATCACACTAAGACTAAGGCTTGCAAATCGACATTTAACCACTTAGCAGAAATTCCACATAATATATACTCTAATTAGCTTGACTAACTCAATTTGCTAATATGAATTGCTTATAATTCATTTACACTATTACACCATCTTAGACATACATGCACTTTCAATTTCAAATTCAAGTGTTGTCCAAAGATTCAATTCCGACAACAGCCAAATTCCAACTTGGACCTACATAGTTTAATATATACACAAATAGAAACACCAACTAGAATTCATAATACAAAACTTCCAAATTCCACATAGCTTAGTTTTATCTCACTTTCATACATTACACATACAAAAACTAATTAGGTTTGGAACTTCATCATATATTCATCATATTAATCTAAATAGTAAATACATCATCTAGTTATAATCTCAAGTTCTTACTTATAAACTAACTCACCTCACCTTAGCGTCTCATAAAATCAAACATCCCAATACATCTCCAAAAAAATTCTTTGTACTTAAAAAAGAAAAACACATCAGTAGAAGAAACCTGTGTCAAAGTTGACATATTTTTTTGGACATCATGTTACATTGGACATCATTGTTGACATAAAAACACA